>JARQOC010000011.1:78631925-79231925 GCA_033576535.1 Allobates femoralis
AATTCTAGAAGAAAAAAAAATGACATAGGGCTCCGCCATATTTTTGGTCCAGCCAGGTACAACTTGGCAGCTACAGACTGCCAGCAACCCCAGCTGCCTCGTTGTACCTGGCTGCAACCAAAAATACAGCGAAGCCCATTTTTTTTTATTTCTAGAACTAATTCTAGAAAAAAAAATGACGTAGGGCTCCGCCATATTTTTGGCCCAGCCAGGTACAACTAGGCAGCTGGGGGCTGGAATCCTCAGCATGGAAAGGCCCAAGCGTTCTGGGCCCCCCATGCTGCGAATTGCAGCCCGCAGCCGCCCCAGAAAATGGCGCATTCATTGAAGCGCCATTTTCTGGCGCTGTACCCATGCTCTTCCAGTTGCCCTGGTGCCGGTGGCAAACTGGGTAATAAAGGGGTTAATGCCAGCTTTTTATTGGCAGCTGGCACTAAGCCCGAGATTCATAATATAGGGCCAATGTTAGACCCGCCATTAGGAATCTCTGGTAAATAGTCAGAAAATACACACATAGAAAAATCTTTTTATTTGAAAAAAAAACACAAACAAAATTCGGACTCCATCTTTATTATAAAGATCCGACGTAGTCCACAACGAAGGTCCCACGACGCTCGATCGCCTCCGACGTAGTCCACAACGAAGGTCCCACGACGCTCGATTCGCCTCTGCTCAATCGAGAGACTGCAGCAAGGGATCAAGTCTCCTCTTCCTACAGTCTCAGGGGTCAGAGTTATGGTGCACTGTATGACAATGATCATTATACAGTGCACCATGACTATGATCCCAGAGACTATAACAAGAGGACACTTGATCCCTTGTTGCACCCATCCATCCACCTATGCACCCAACATCCATGTACGCACATCCACGTACGCACATCCACGTACGCACATCCACGTGCTGACATCCACACATGCACACAACCACGCACATCCACGCATGCACACATCCACGCACGCATGTTGACATCCACGCACATCCACACACACATCCACATCCACGCACATCCACGTACGCACACATCCACATACGCACACATCCACGCACGCACATTCACACACGCACATCCACGTACGCACATCCACGCACGCACATCCACGTATGCACATCCACGTGCGCACATCCACGTGCGCACATCCACGTGCGCACATCCACGCGCGCACATCCACGCATGCACACAACCACGCACGCACATCCACGCATTCACACATCCATGCACGCATGCTGACATCCACGCACATCCACACACACATCCACGTACATCCACATCAACGCACATCCACGTACGCACATCCACGTACGCACATCCACGTACGCACATCCACGCACACCCATCCATCCACCCATCCATCTATTCATTCATTCATACTTACCCATCGATGAGAAGGAGGAGCCACACCGGAGACTGCAGAGGACTCGGAGGCCGACGGTGCAGGCGCGTGCAGACCGGAATAGGTGAGTAGGAGCAGAGGGGTGGGCAGGAGCAGAGGGGTGGGCAGGAGCAGGGGGTGGGTAGGAGCAGTGGGGTGGGTAGGAGCAGGGGGGAGGGAGCCCTGCAACTTGACCGGCGGGCACATGAGCCCGCCGGTAGAAACACCAGGGTAGCGGGTGGATGGCGGGGAGCGGTATGGGGGGGTGCCGGCCGGACACAGGGGGAATGGCACAGGGGGGGCTGGACAGCACACAGGGGGGGCTAGACAGGACACAGGGGGAGGCTGGATGGAGCGGGACAGGACACAGGGGGCCCGGAGCATTAGATAATGGTCGGCGGGTGCAGTGCAGCCCGCCGGCATATAAGTATGTTTGGGGGGGGGGGAAGGGGGGGCTAGGGGTTAACAGGGGACCAGGCAGAGTAGTGGAGGGGCAGTGGGCAGAGGCAGGGAATGTGTGCAGGAGCCGGGCACAGCTGACAGCCCGGCTCCTGCAGCGATCGCACAGGGAAATGCTCATATTCAGCATTTCCCTGCGCCATCATGATGTGATCGGTCGGTCAGATTGACTGACCGATCACATCGCTCTGAGTGTGGGGACCAGTAAAAAGGGTCCCCACACCTCTGCCCCTGACCCTCAGCTGTCACTGACAGCTTTTAGATTTGAGCTGTCACTGTTCGTTTAGGAGCAGTGACAGTTCAAAGCCATGACGAGTATACTCGTCATGATGCGGGAACTGACAGCTTTTCATGACGAGTATACTCGTCATTAGTCGTTAAGAGGTTAATGTACATCTTTAATGGACAGAGGAAAAGTTGCTAATTGTATTTAATGGGGAACGCATTTATTTTTTACTTTCAATATAAGGTGCACAGCGTCAAATTACATATTAATAGTGTAGTGCATCTTTGTATTCAGGGGCGCTACATGAATTTTTTTTTATTCAGACGGCATATATATGTGACCTTGTTATTTTCAAGAGTGCAGGGATCTGTACAGCAAACTCTGCAGAGACAAGTAATAGCTGGACAATGTCAATATGATTGTTTATCTGATGGATAAGAGGCATAGGACAACGGACTGGTAAGTTACTGAATGCAAATATGGCACCCCAGAGTCCGGATGCCACAATGTCAATGCCGCCCTCGGCGGGTCATACCTGAGAGCTAATAATTATAGTGTGGGCTGACTGGCATCACCTTAAAGTGTAGGTGCAAGCAGAAAAACATGAATTATTAAAGAAGAGATAATCTGCTGCAACACTAAACACTGTTATATGCTTGCCTTAATGGCTACAATGAGTAGCAGAGCTGTTACCTGAGAGCAACAGAGGGTATCCACACCAGGTGAGCCAAGCACATCACCTTTCTGCCTCCAGGCCTGAAAGAGGAGCTAAAAACCCGGATTCAGGGCAGCTCCCCTATAAATTCTGGTCTGGGGCGGAGTTAGTTAGTTCAGTACGAAGCAGTACTGAGGAAGACATCCTGTGGACTTGAGCAGTGCTAAGCTCGTCCCAAGATAGCTGAAACCTAGCTTGAGGGACCTGTAGGTGAGGGTCTGAGGAAGTCGAGGAGAGCCTGGGGAGTGGAGCAGTGTCGAGCTCACCTCAGTGTAGAGCGCCAGAACCAGACACCGGAGTCTGAGGCTGTGCAAGGCCTAATGTTCCGGCAGCCAACACCGGAAGGTCGGGGATTCCAGGTCCTCTAGCCACATTACAGTGTCTGCAGCTAAAGCAGCAGAGAGTCCAGGAGCAGCCGCCAGGTAAGTGAGGCTGGAGAAGGGCTTGAACTGTCGCATCCGGGAGCCGGATGTCGGGTGCTAAAGCTCAGTGCCGCTTGGCGCTGAACTTCAGCACCATGGAGCTGTCCCCTACTGACAGTTCAGGAGCCGTGGGGTCCTGAATTATCAGCAGCTGCGGCTACAGTTGAGGCATCTGACTGGACACCGGACCGGAGGGCATATTTGGCCCTCCGGTTCTGTGTTCAGATCCGGTCCGAGGCTGTCAGGTTCACCCGACAGCCCTGGATCGGATCTGGCTATGGTGTGAAGCCGGCCTTAGTCATGTTATACATGGCATTCAGAGACATAAAATGTAATATTCCTGTTTGTAAAATAAATCCTCACGCAATGGGTAATTACATTTAGCAATGTCCACTACAACATAATATTTTTTCTTATTATGTATACTGCTATCGCTTAATACCTACCGCCCTCTCATTATATACAGTATAGTGTCATCCTGTATTATGTAGTGTCCCTTCTTAACATGTATAGTGGTGCCTCTTCTTACAGATCGTCCTCCATTATTACGTATAGTGCCATCCCTTATCACATAGTGAGGTTCCTTATTAAATGGTGTCCCTCCTTACTATGTGCACCACTGTTCCCACTTTCTCTGGTGCATATAATTATTTGCCAAATGTGCACCAGAGCGCCTCTGTATTGATCGCATAACCTACCACATTACATGTCAGTTGATTGTTGGGACCCACAGTGTCTGAACTGTCCGGGGCTCGGGATAATCACATTCCACCCTTACTTATGCAGTTTTTGATCAATAATGTGAAAATCACCTCTACAGTTGTACCTCTCCAATAACTAACGAACACCTTACAGTTTAAGAAGCATTGCTTTAAAGGGAATCTGTCACCAGGTTTTTGCCATCTATTCTGAGAGTATCATAATGCAGGGCCAGAATTCCTGATTCCAGCGATATGTCACTTACTGAGCTGCTCAGTGTAGTTGTGATAAAATCATTGTTTATTCATCTGGAGATTATCATTAGAGAAGCACTTGACCTGCTGCCATGTAGTCCAGCGTATTCATGTGCTTTTTGTATAACCCCACTTTACCAATGATTACAGTGTACACAGAGAGCTGCCAATCGGTAGTGTGGGTGGGTTAGAGCTCCACATTCAAATATCTGCTAAATCTGCTGCAGAAAAAAACTATAATTTTATCAAAATGACAGCAAGCAGCTCAGAAGGTGATATATCACTGGAATCAGGGTCTCTTTCTCTACAATATGCTGCTCTTAGATGTGATGGTGAAATCTGGTGACAAATTCCCTTTAACTGGATGTCTGATGCTCTTTTGACCCCAACAGCCTTGGTTACTTGAGGGTAGTTATGACGTGCATGCACAAGAGATCTGTAAGGCTGCCTTCCCACTTGCGGACGCCTCCGCAGCGTCTTGCGGACGGCGACCGCAAGCTGAGCGCAGACACCGCACGTCCCTATGTCTAACAAGGGGACACACGGTGATGCGCTCAGCTGCGGATTGCACGGCAATCCACAGCCAAGCGCATCACCATGTTAAACATAGGGACGCGCGGTGTCTGCGCTTGGCTTGCGGTCGCCGTCCCCAAGATGCTGAGAAGGCGTCCGCAAGTGGGAAGGCAGCCTATTTTTGTGGACCTCAGTGGTAACATGTCTTACAAGTACCACCAGAGCTTTGGCACAGAGTTTTTGCTTCTTTTAACTATATCACTTTAAGTTTCTGTCTTGTAATCATATTTGATGTATGTAGTGTTCAAAGATCACATTTTGGCTAGGTCGGCTCGGCCTTCAGTTCACTCTAATTGCAATCCAATTGCAACCTTTATAGATTTGCAGTAGAGCACGTAACAATAAATGTGGCTAAATAGTGAAGAATGGAGAAGAGTAATGGCAGATAAGGGATCAGGCTCACTTGTTGCTATGAATTATCAGGTGTCATTGATTTTGCAGTGTGTGCATACCCTCATTAGGGAATAACATATTGCCTTTACTCAGCTGTACAGCTTGTTAAGATGAGTAGTAATGACACAAAAAGAAATGCTAACATTTCTGAAAGATGATCTTCACCGACTCCCGCAGCGCTAAATACCACTGCATGTTTTGTTTTGGAAATGGTGCAAATTTGATGGAAGTTTCAATGAGGTCATGTCACGGGTGGCTATAGCGGACGAGGGGAATAATGGCAGGATGGTAGTGATGGGCAAAAGCAATCTGGGTAGCTAGTCTGGTTCTGTAGACAGGCGGTCCCTAGCTGATCCTCTTCCCAGAATATCTCTAAAGGTCAGGATGTCTGGGCACCACCTTTGCCCTTCTCCTGACCAGCCCTGGGCTAACACCCCCTCACCTCCAGCCAGGTTTTGGAATAGAAAAAGCAACTCACCACAAGATGACTCTTTCAAAGGTAAAGACTTCTGGAAGGCTTCAGCAGAACTGCACCACATCCAAACAGAACAGGTGATGGATCATGGGATTACTTAAGGGCTGGGGGAGTGGACAACCACATCATCTTACACACAGCAGCAGCTAACTAGTACTGGAGAGCCACAGCCAGCTAATACCATGGTCAGCTGACACCGCAGTTACAGCTACTGACATTGACCCTTAAGGGGGGTTTACACGTTGCGATATCGGCGTCCAATTTCAATGAAAAGTCACGTGGTTCGATCGTTGGAGCCGATATCGTTCCTGCGTTGTATGGTGTGAACATCCAATATGATGCAGGAACGATGTCAATGCGATATCGGGGATTGAAAGAGCGTGCTATTCAATGCTCCGATATTTAATGGAGATTGGAGCCGGATCGTGCTGTGTGACAGCCCAACTACGATGTGAAGTTCAACGTCACCCATTCACTCCCATGTTAAATGGTCGTTCCTGGGTTGGGGGGCGTAGACATCGTACGGACGTTGGATTCCTAAATCGCAACATGTAAACCTCCGATGCGATGCGGGAGAAACGTGCACTAAATGTGCACTCCCGCGCCATTGAATTGCGATATCGCAACGATATTGAAACGTGTAAACCCACCCTTACGTTACGGACACACTGGTGTGAAACTCGGACCAATGTTAATTAATGATGAGCGAGTATGCTCACCGCTACTCGTTACTCGCACGAATATCTCGGTACTCGGGGTCCCCGGCGAGCACCGAGTACCGCCGAGATGCTCGGACTCTTCGCTAATAATTATCGATCTGACACAACTACACAGCTCCCTTCAGTGCACACAGTGAGCTGGCACCTCACAGAGAGCAAATTGATTGTTAGGGTCCCTCTGGGGGGCACAGTAAGGTGTTGTGACGATTTGAAAAAGCCCACCCTACTGTCCTTTCCCAGAAACACTCGTTTTATAGCCGGAAGTCTGTGGGCGGAGCCTGTCACTAATTGACTTACATTGGGCTCGGTGCTCTGGCCGAGTACACGAGTATCTTGAGATGCTCGGCCTGAGCATCGAGCACCCGAGCATTTTAGTACTCGCTCATCTCTAATGTTAATCAATGTCTGAGAGCACATTGGCGTATGTCGGACGCTTTTTTCTCATCCAGATTCTGGATGAGAAAAAAGTTGCAACATGCTGCGACAGTATGCGAGTCACAGCCGTGACTCGCCAATGCAAGCCTATGGGTCCGACAAAATCACGAACCGCACATTGACCATCCAAGAGGCATATGTTTTTTCACTGATACATTATCGTTCTGCAGCTGAGAACACCGTAAAATGTTCCTGTAAATGATTCTACAGTAAATAGCTGCTGAGAAAAAAAACAGATTGCACTCGGACATCACATGGATGTGATCTGAGAGTAATGTCGGACACTCGCATAGCAGTTGGAATCATAATGGACCAAAAAACGGATGTCACTCATCCAACTCTCCTGGATGAGAAACAGACTGTTTTTTTAAACACCAGTATGTTTCCACCCTTACATACCAACAGAAATAAACTACCGTATATACTCGCGTATAAGCTGAGTTTTTCAGCAAACTGAAAATATATGAAATAATAGAATGTAATAAATACATGCATTGATATCACATTTCTTTAATATAGCATATGTCACTTTAAGCTAAAATATTAAAATAAATTACTTTATGACATGATGTTCCCTCCCTACATAAAATAAATACCAGTATTATTATGTCATTTAAAAAAGGAATATGCTCCAGATACATAAAATCACCCGATTTGTTACATTGCTGACTACACAATTTGTCAAATATATTTCACGTTGAAAATATTCCTCATCATCTATCAGGACACCTGTCTCCTTTCTCCCTAATAAATTATCCCTAATTAGAATAAAATGATATATCTGTCAAAATACATGACTTCCTAGATCAGCAACCCTAGGTAATGGTGTATATTACACCGACTTGTAATGGTGAGCCACATCATGTGAGAATGACAGAAAACTTCAATTTTTATTGAACTGCACAAGGTGATAGATTATTCTGCTGTTTAGGAAAATTTACCTTGTCAAAGAAATGTAGAGCGAAAAAGGAAATATTTGTGATACAGTACGCTCTCTTGTTTGGCTATGAATAGATATACACCCACTTCCCTTTAAAGGGTCAGATGATATAGCACATGCCTGCCAATAATAGAAAATGCATTCTAAAGTTGACCTTGGTAGAGTGAAGTGGTCTCCAGTGGCTGATTGTGTTTTGCTGCTGGGTCCTGCTGCTGAAGCAGTGGTGGCTGCTAGTCCAGGTGTTTGAGCTGTAACATTCAAGTTGGGTTATCCTTTTGTTTTGTTCCACCAGTCTGTCTACCACCGCTGTGTGTGGATTACATCAGAGGTGTCATCTAGTGAATGCACTGGCCTACACACTAGCCAGGGGTAGTTGAGGTGACAGCTAGGGACAATGCACGTGACACTGGTGGGGGTGAAGGACCTGCATAGGGATAGCAGGACAGCTAGAAACAGTCACAGGTAAGTGGCAGGAGGTGTCCCATCCTCCTCTCCTTAA
The DNA here is from genome assembly GCA_033576535.1 of Allobates femoralis. Classification (NCBI taxonomy): domain Eukaryota; kingdom Metazoa; phylum Chordata; class Amphibia; order Anura; family Aromobatidae; genus Allobates; species Allobates femoralis. Next base: position 78,640,108 of record JARQOC010000011.1, read on the forward strand.
CATCAGGGTCTTCCTTCCCTTTACCATCCCCCAGTTGTACCTTTGATGCACTGTGTGCTGGACATCCTGTGGTCCAGCATGACAATTATTCAGTATGCTTTGCCCTGCCCAGAACTAGAAGCCTGCCCCATTATGTATTATGTTTGTATTTCTTCTGACAGACAGGAGAGCAGGAGCAGATAGACAAACCTCCAACCCACTTATTGTAATTCATTACCTTTACATTAATGACTGACACTTTGAAGAGATTTTGTGAACACCTTCATGTTCATACATACAGCTGAATTTCAAATATACAAGTCTCAAATTGTACTGAGCCACAGTGTCTGCCCATACTGTGTGTGCGTCCTTACTGTAATCCAGAAAAATGGACACATGCTTCAGTTTTCGCCAGAATTCTGTGTAAAACTGTTTGAAATCTTGCAGAATTTTTGAGAAAGTCAAAGTGGCCAAGAGATTCTTGCATGTTTTTGTATTTTTACACCATTCCTTGTCGAAATCCGCTAAGCACCAAAACAAATTAATTATAATTTATGCTTCAAAAGTCTAAACTACAACAGAAATATACACTAGCACCAGGGCAAGGCGACATTAAATGAATTTGGCACATCTTACTCCATCAATCCCTTTATTAAGACTTGCATAGAAACTGCTACTCTCAATGAATTGGGGATTATATCTAAAGCGGCCGTCACATGCACAGATATCTTGAACGATATTGTAAGCGATCACGTGCACGCGCGATCGCTTACAATATCGCTCACATCGCTGGTGAGATGTCACACAGACAGACTCACCAGCGATGTGGACCAGCGAGATCGCTGGTAACTATGGTACACATCGGTTTACTAGGCGCCGCGCGGCGCTTAGTAACCCGACGTGTACCATAGTTACCATCTCCCAGCATAGGCTCTGCTGCTGGGAGATGGATCATCGTGGTGTCATACACCACGATGAAGCAGATCGTTAAATCGTTCATCGCTAGATCTGAGCTCCGGAGCTCAGATCTGCGATGTCACGATCAAGCGATTTTACATAGTGAAATCGCTTGATTACATGCAACGATGCCAAAACGATATCGCTTAAGCGATCAAAAAGGAGATCGCTTAAACGATATCGGGCTTAAAATCTTTGCCTGTGACGGCCGCTTAACAAGGTTTAATTCATTATTACATATAACACCAAAAGAGCAGAGGTTCCCAACAAGTGGCTCAGGAGCTACATGTGGCTCGCAGGCCCATGATGTGTGGCTTGTGGTTGTCTGCCAGCTTGATTCATTAGCATCAGGTCTAGCAAACAGCTGAGAAGGACTCCAGATGGTGACTTTTGTTGCACACAGCATAGCAGATCTAAAGTGGAGTAAGGTAGGAACCCCCTGAACTTGGCACATAGCTTCAATGTGATTTTTGTGAAAAAGCTTTGGCTGTGATTATACTGGTAATGGGGGCTCTGGATGTCACTGCTGTAAGTGGGGAGCGAGCTGGATGTTGCTTGTTACCCTCTCTCACAGCTAAATGTGTCACTCAAGGTCAGAAAGGTTAGGAACCTCTGCAATTGAGCCTAAGTCTGCTGTCACACGCGTTATTTTGCTGTCTGAGGGGATCCGACTTTTTGCAGGACCCCTCGGACAGCAACGGATCCAAACTGATGCCTGCAATTGGATGCCAAATAGGCGTCCGATTCCGATATTTTGCAGGATCAGTTTGGATCCTCTACTCTCTCCTCCTCTCCCCGCTCCTCCTGTCACCTCGTCCCCCTCCTCTCTCCTCGCTTCTCTCTGTCTCCTGTCACCTTTTCCCCCCTCCTCTCCCTGCTCCCTCAGTCTCTCCCTCTTTCTCCCCTCTTTTCCCCTCTTCTCCGCACCTTAAAAAATAAAACCGCAGCTAAAACGCACATACCCTAAAAAGAGTTTTACGGGACTTCAACAATAATGGCATATATCCTCAGGGTAGGCTATTAATGTCTGATCTGCGGGAGTGTGACATTTGGCACCCCCATCGATTAGCCGGAACTACTCAGTTGTGGAGCTGCACAGCATCATCAGCTGTACAGTGGCTGCAGCCAAGGTATGCATCTCGGCCCCCTATTCCAAAGAATAATTGAGTTCATCAATGTTAAAATCCAGGAGAACCCCTTTAATCCCATGTCCCATGCTAATAGTTTTACTAGTTTATATTCATGACATAATTTTGCGCCAAGTTGTTGGTGAGTAAAAGCAAAGAGCTGGGCTATTGTGGGTCCTACCAATACTTCCGAAACATACAGTCACTGCGATAAGAGTATTTAGACACCATGAAGAATTCATTTTGAAGAAATAAGCATGAATTGAAATTTTGGCTGGAAAGCAGCTGATTGAAAACAGTGGAACAATGTTAGGAAATTTACAATTGATTATGTGTGAGATTTCCTACCTTGAGTGACCTTCATCATACAAAGTGTAATCACATGTTAGATCTCAGCATGTACCATATGAAGCACAATTAGTAGAAGTGCCCTTTAAATATTTACTTTAACACAGAGAAGAAACATAACTGCTCTCTCTGATTGCAGTAAATTGCCAGCTAAGTGACCTTTCAATGAAATACGTTAACAGCCATAAAATCCTCAGCTGGTCACACCAGCTTACAAAGTACTAGGCCAGTCTAATAACATAGGAACCACGGCTGTGGTCTGCTTTGTTGAAAACCCTTTGCCATATCAAACCTGGAAAGCATTCACATTTACAAAGCTCTCCATGCATATTTCGCAAAAGACATTTTCTAACAAGAGATTAAGAAAATAAATAAAAATATTTCTTGTATACATTCTACAGCAAAGAACAAGTCAGTAAAAGAGGTAGATAAGAAATCAAGGCTACGTATTTGAGTTTGCAGAAAAGATGCACATCCAAAGACTCGCTCGCTCGTGTCACCTACACCTCAAACATCTCCAGAATTTGACCTTTGCTTACCATTCACTTTGCAAAAACTTTGTCGCACTTATTCATTGTCATCTGGATTATAGCAATCTCTACTAATCAGTATCCCTCTTACTAAATTCTCCCCTCTCCAATCTATCCTGAATGCAGCAGTCAGGATCATATTCCTCTCCAACCACTTCACCGATGCCTCTATCCCGTACCAGTCATTGCACTGGTTGCGCATCCACTGTAGAATACAATACAAAATTTTCCCTCTCACCACAAAGCCCTCCACAGTTCTGCACCGCCCTAGATCTCCTCCGTCGTCTTTGTCTATCACCTTACTCATACCCTCCGTTCCACTAAAAACCCAAGACTGACATCAACAATCTAAACTTTCCACTCCTGTCTTCAAGTGTTCTCATAAGCTGCGCCAATTCTCTGGAACACATTACCAAGAACACTTTGATTAATTTACAATACCCACAGTTTTAGGCAGGCCCTAAAAATGCATTTCTTTAGACTAGCCTATCAGCTCACACATTTTATTAGTATGTCTTTGCAATGTGGGAGGAAACTGGAGTGCCAAGAGGAACCCCATGCAATCACGGGGAGAACATACAAATTCCTTGCAGATGCTGTCCTTGGTAGGAATTGAACCCAGTACCTCAGCACTGCAAAGCTGCAGTGCTAACCACTGAGCCATCGGGTCTGCTTTGTATGAATCTGCTATTTGCAGTGGAATGCAGTGAAACGCATTGACGCTGGTTGTCCCAGCCAAGTCGAAGTATTTCAATATTTTGCATTCAGACACTGCGATTTTTACGGACTCACTTTTGGGCTGAAAAAGAAGTCACATGCCCATTTCGTGGCATTAGTTTGCTTTGCTTTTTACTCACCACGCCGCGCTCCCCGGTGATCTCCCCTCATTCCGAAGCCACAGGACCTGTGGAGGACCTTGGACTGCACCATGTGACCGAGCAACATCACCCGGTCACATAGCAGTTTTGCACCAAAAACAGATCCTCACAAAACACAGCAATAACGCTGTGTGTGAACATAGCCTTACAATATCTTCTTCAAAATTTGGTCTTTTTTATAATCAGTTTACACCTTCCGTACGATTAACACTTAATACTTGTACAGATCCTGGCTGGTGACTGATTCATGCAGCATTAAATTAATCCCGTATTTATTATAGTGATGGCCGGACCATATATGATGGCATTTTTTACTATTTGAATTTTGTACCTCCTCTATTTCCTCATAGCAAACAACAGCCAATATCTTCAATCCGGCATCAATTTTTTTCTGCAGTTGAGAAAAAAAGAATACAATTTCATTAATGAGCTGCATCCAATTTCATCCATTTTTGCTGTTCATTTTTATCATTAATATGGAATCTGTTCATCTTGTATGCAATAAAGAAATATCTAAATTCCTCATATCTATTAAACAGTAAAAGGCAGAAAGCACTTGGCTGAATCCTGGATGGCGTCCGAGTGCTGTTTTTTCACTGATCCATTGACTTGCATCAGTGAGTTTGATTCATGGAATATGGACATGTTTTTTTGTTGGTCGCAAGGGACAGGGTGCTCAGCAACTGGGCTAAGGGTTAAGTTCATGGTGGTGGTGCCCAGCAGCTGTGGCCCTAACTACACATGTAAAGGGAGATTGAGGAATGGAGAAATAATAAAAATAATGAATATGCTTGTTATGCCAGTTGGGGCAATCAGCCTGTTGTGGCTGGCACTACAGGGGATCCCTGGAGAATAGGTGGTAGTGGCAGTATAGATGTTTAAGCCTTCTCAACCATGGCTGGCTCCCAGGGAGATGATGAGGGTGGTGAGGGTGGTCATGGAGATGTGCGGTGGAGGAAGGAGACACACAAGGAGTCAGTCTTTGCTTTACCTTTTACTGCACATTACTGTAGCAGATCCAAGGTACACATCTACCACTAGGCATGTGGTCTGGCCAGTCTGATGAGAACTGTAGTCCGCTTTGTTGGGTGAGTAATATGGTCTTCCTGCTGACTTTCCTTGTTTGTAGGTTTCCTGATGCTTTTAGCCCTTTCAGTACTTCCTCTTGGTTCCTGTGGGTTACCTCCTGCCAGGCTGGTAGTGAGGATCCTGTGAATATCCGTGCTCCCAGAGCCGTTCCTTGATCCTCTGTATTACTGTCACCCTGGAAAGCTCCACTTAAGTGGCTAGTGGGCATAAAACCCACCAACCTCCAGTTTCTGCCACCAGGTCCTGTAAGACTGAGTAGGTTAGGGACTGGTGCCATTCATGCAGCTTGTCCCTTCATAGCAGCTCCTGCCACTTCCTCTCTGGACTCTGCTGTACATACTCAGCCCTACTACACCCTAACTAATCCCTCCCCCCTACCAGGAAGTGTGACTCATACCCAAAACAGGTATCAAGTGCTTAATTTCCTAATAAGGGATCAGGCAGTGTGTGTTTGCTTCGGACTTCCAGCAGATGGAGCTCCAATTCTCCTCAAACATTGCATTACAAACAATGTTGAAGAAATACCATTTGTGACAGCCAGACATAGGGACGCCACATTACCATACTATTTTTGTGGCCACTTGGTCAACAAAAAATACCATGCATGTCACCAGCTCAATTGATTGTACTGGATATGCCTTCTATCCATGAAAAACATCAATAGAAAATGTATGTAAAAAATGGACATCTTAAACAGGCCTTAGCTTCAACTCTGAATACAATTTCTTTTTATGGTTATATCCTTAGCCATTTCAGGAACACAACTCCTGTCCATGTAACTATAGGGTACCCAGAGATGACATAGAGGGGATATTCTGCTTAGCACTCCGTATCCCCATAGAGGACGGCAGCACAAAAGCAACATTTTGAACTCTTCGAGTATGGGCACACAACATCCTTTTGCACCAGGAATCTACCTGAAAGTGTTGCAAAAAATGAACATAATGTACACTAATGTCAAAACAATATTGCTCTGCACATGATTAGTATTTCAGTATTTTGTTAACCACTCCAGGGGCCAGAAACCATGAAGTGATTAAAAGAAGTAACCCATTCATTCTTCCAAATGAAGTCACAAACACTTTAGACTTAAAAGTGTTTGTAAAAAACACCGGCGGGGCCCCCAGGAAAGCTGCTTCATGAGAAAGACCACCAGATTTATCCTAAAGGGGCTTCGTCTAGGAAAATCTTGGCAGCCGTGCCACCGTCTAAGGACACGTGCACACGTTCAGTATTTGCTAAATTGTTTACCTCAGGATTTATAGCCAAAACCAGGAGTGGAGCAATCAGAGAAAAAGTATAATAGAAACATGTAATCACTTCTATATTTATCACCCACTTCTGGTTTTAGCTACAAATCCTGAGGTAAAAACTACCCAAATACTGTGGTATAAAGCTTCCCTTCTTTCAAGAGCCATAACTTTTATATTTTCTGTCAATATTAGACATATGAGGGCTTGTTTTTTATGGGACAAGTTGTACTTTTGATTTACCGTACATCATTTATTTCACCATATAGTGTACTGGAAAATAGGAAATAAATTTCAAGTGAGGTTAAATTGAAACAAAAGTGCAATTACATGTTTTTCTGTTTATTTTTATTCATCATGTTCACTATATGGTAAAACTGACATGACAGCATGATGTCTCGGGTCGGTACGAGTTCATAGATACCAAACATTTATACTTTTATCTTTATCTAAATGGTGAAAAAAATTCAGACTTTTTACAGAAAAAGAAATGCACTCCATTTTCTGTGACCCGTAGGGTTCTCATTTTTCAGGATCTGGGGCTGTATGATTGATTGTTTTGAGCTGACATTTCTAATAGGCGGCCGTCACACGCTGCAATATCTTGAACGATATTGTAAGCGATCACATCCACGCGCGATCGCTTACAATATCGTTCACATCGCTGGTGAGCTGTCACACAGACAGACTCACCAGCGATGTTGGCCAGCGAGATCGCTGGTAACTATGGTACACATCGGGCTACTAGGCGCCGCGCGGCGCTTAGTAACCCGACGTGTACCATAGTTACCATCTCCCAGCATAGGCTCTGCGCTGGGAGATCGTTCATCGTGGTGTCATACACCACGATGAAGCAGATTGCTACATTGTTCATCGCTAGATATGAGGTCCTGCTCTCATATCTGCGATGTCTCGATCAAGCGATTTTACATTGTAAAATCGCTTGATCTCACGTAACGATATCGCTTAAGCGATCAAAAAGCAGATCGCTTAAACGATATCGTTTAATATATTGCAGTGTGTGACGGCCGCCATAGTACCATTTTTGGGTAGATTTGATATTTTGATCGCCTGTTATTGCATTTTATTGCAATGTTGAAGTAACCAAGAAAACATAATTTTGGCGTTTGATTTTTGTTTTTCGTTACACAATTTACAGATCTGATGAAATGATTTTATATTTTGATAGTTCGAGCATTTCTGAACATGGCAATAATAAATATGTGTTTTTGCAGTCATGGGGCAATCTGCAGGTTAAGGGTACCTTTAGGGTACCTTTACACGCCACAACTGTTGGTGGCGATCGGAGGCGATCTAACATGCGCGTGCACATTTTTCATGGTTGCCTCAGATCACCGATGGTGCTTTTACACGCCGCAATTTCGCCCTCAACCTAAGGAGATGTGTCGCCCTGGAAATCGCCACACCAACAGCGGGAACATCCGGTCGACTCCCATCACAGCCTCACACGCCGCAATCCCCAAAGGAATGTGGGCATACATGTTCAGCGCGGCGCAGCGAGAACATAGGCATGGCAGACTGGTGTATACCACGCCCCAAGCACGCTGATTAGACAACGCAATAGCGTTATGATTGATTAGCCTGCGCTGGAAGGCTGGCTAATGCATGACGCCATTGCCATTGTGTGGTGGTGATTGCACAGCTCTTCAAATATGGCGCCCTGTGAAGTGACCGCCAATGGAAACACAGTAGCCACCACCAATCATCACTGACAGGGCGTGAACTCCAGCACGCTGTGTCACACCTCCGGGAAATCAATAGGCAACGCAGATTCCATCACTACCGCCCATTCACACGCCAAAAGCTGGGAATCTCACCTTCATGATTGCCTCTGATTTTGGGGCAGTGCTCTGTAATTGGAACCAGGCGACAGGTTTTTATCGCTACCAAATTCCCAAATTACATGCCGCAACTGGGGGGCAATTTCACGGCGATAGTGCCAGGGTGACATATCGCCAGAGAGATTCCTCGCCGCGGTTGTGGAGTGTAAAGGTACTCTTACACGTCGCAACATTGCATGCAATTTCACTTGCAACTTACTGGTTGCAGTGAAATCATGGACACATTGTTACATTTGTACACAGCAACAAAATGTAAGAATGTGTCCATGATTTCACTGCAACCAGTAAGTTGCAAGTGAAATTGCATGCAATGTTGCGATGTGTAAAGGTAACCTAATAGTTTCCTGATGCCATGTGGATGCCACACTGAGAGTCCCGCTGCTGGATGGAAATGAACTTTATTCCTCCTGGCAGCCTCGGGCTTTCAGTCATAGTGGAGGAGCTGGCGCAGTTTCAGTCCAGCTTTGTGCAGAGTGAATCAAAAACAAAGACCCATATATAAAAAGTTATTTTTATTAGGGCTCGGACACACTCATCAGAGTTTAACTGAGGAGACTCTGAAAGGGCTGGAGCAGTGACCCTGAACAGCCTCTCCCTGTTTGGACAGGGCTGTCAGCTGATTGTGTTTTTGTGCAGCTCCAGACTCCCCTTCCAGAGAGGGAAAGGCCGTTCAGGGTCACTGCTCCAGCCCTTTCAGAGTCTCGTCAGTCAAACTCGGATGTAACTAGGAAAGTGTGTCCAAGCCCTGAGTATATATTAAAAACTATAAAAGTGCAAACAAGTGCACATTACACACAATACATATACTAGACATCAGCATAATAATGGGATTGCCTACCACATGAACACCATGGGAAGAAGGCTTGGGAAAGATCCTATATAAATCCTAAGGCTGGCTTCACACCACACCACGCTTTTGTGCATCAGGTTCTGTCCAGTTCAAACTGGTTCAAAACCAGACAGAATCTCATCTGGTTTTGCCTCCCATGTGTCCCTATGGTGCTGGATTGGTCCTATTTGGCCATCAAGTTTTGTGCATTCTGTGCCTGATCCGGTTTTGTCAGGTTTTTCATCATCCCTAAAATTGAAGCCTGCCGCATTTTTTGTCTCCAGTTCAAAAATCTGACAAAACCGGACAGAACCAGATGTGGCGTAATCCGCTTCCCATATAGTGGGAGTCTATGGTGCCGGATCCATGAAAAAATCAGATCGTTTCCTGGATCCGTTTTTTTGCACAGAGCATGCTCAGAAATCCTGGCGTTCTAACTTCAGCACCATGGACAGCAGTATTTCATGCACAAGCTGTGAATTCAGCACCTTGGACAGCAGCAGAGTAGACACAGGCAGACTTCAGGACCATGGACAGCAGCAGAAAACGAATCCTGTAAAAACAGGATCGGAGGCCATATTTGCCCCAACTTTCTGCACATCCTGTCCTGTCAGGTTCTGTCTGGTGGATCCTGCAAAAAACAGAATCCACTCTGACAGACAAAAACCGTGGTGTGAAGACAGCCTAACCAATCTCCCTATATGAATCTGCCTAGCAACACAGATTAAACACCAGAAGGCTATGTTCACACTGGACATTTTTTATGTGTTTTTGGGGCTGCGTTATTTTGAAACCTGCACCAAAAACGTATAAGTCACTGCGTCTGCCAGCAAGGGGAATATGATTTTCACTTTGCTGTGCAGACATCACCATTTGTGACTGATACGTTAGTGGTGCAGAAAGCGCATCCAGAAAATAATGAGCACAGCAACTATTGCTACGTTTTTCTGGTGCACTTTCCACTCAAAAAGTGCTCCATTACTCATCCTCCCTGGTGATCCACAATTAGCTACAGCGATGTCTTTCTTCCAGGCATCGGTAGGATCTGCGGGTACAGTACTGACAGGACCTCAGCGTGCGTCACATGGGGTTAGGTTCTGCAAATACTTGTACTACTCACAGGTCCTGCCGATGCTCTGAAGGAAGACATCGCCAAGGCTCACCAGGGAGGGTAAGAAAGTATGTGTGTCTCTGCAAGTCTGTCTATCTGTCTGTGTCCCCCGAAAACGGAGCACAAAAGTAACACAAACGGATGATACGTTTGTGATGCTTTTTTGCACAAACAGGATCTTTTTTGGTGCAGAAATTGCACCAAAAATGGAAAAAAAAAACGGAGCACAAATGCTCTGTGTGAATGAGTCCTAAAGCTAAAAAGGTGCTCCTGCTCAACATCGGCTTTCCCTGTATCGCCCTACAGGCTGCACTAGATAGAAAACACAAGATATCAATAAATGGATAAAATGTCCAAATGTATGTGGAAAACCTTAAATGCCCCAAAAGCACATTCTAGTGGGGTCCATATTAGCACTCATATTAGCACCATTAGCACCGTGCGTCCCCATTCTAAAGATAGGAGCTGGTGGCCGCTGCGCACACATGGCGATTCCCCTCCGCAGAACGCTGCGGAGGGGAACGCCACTGTGAAGGCAGCCTAAATGTATCAATACATACCTTATGTATAGTGAGTGCTAATATGGACCCCACTAGAATTACACTCACACTTGACGCGTTTCCTTCTATCGGATATGGGTTCCTCAGGAGTAACAATAGTGAACTTATCTCTTAGGCTAATGAAGACAATTTTATAAGGCAGAAATGAATGACGCCCGGATCAGCTGACTTTGATGATCTCTGCAGTGCTCCACACATGGATGCTTCATATCTCAGCAGGCAGCTCAGATATCCTGCAATTGAAGTACCGGTATTCTCAAAGATGTTGAATACACTTCAGCACAAAGTCATTACACTTATCTGTAAAGTCAAATAACTGCTAAATGATATCAGAGATGTTGTCAGCAGATATCACATAGGGATAAGATCACCTGTACATTCCATATGTGTACGCTTGTTTATACGTTAGTGGCCCTCTTGGGCAGGGTCCTCTCTCCTCCTGTACCTATCTGTGCCTTGTATTGTTCGTGATTAATGTACTTGTTTACGTATGTCTCTTTTCTCATGTAAGGCGCCATGGAATAAGTGGCACTATAATAATAATAATAATAATAATAATACATAATAGAGGTAATTCAATAACATGTGGTATCAAATCCCCCACTTTGTCGACCCAAATGTTTGATCTCAGGTTCCATATACAGATAATCCTTCATACACCTCCATTAAGGGTTCAACTGATTACTAATACAGTGATACCTCAGGTTTCATTGATAACTCATCCGAAAACTATCAACGAAATCGACGAAAACCAAGGCAACAATTTCCATAGGAAATAATGTAAAATTAATAAATTGGTTCGAGATACTGAAAAAAAGCCACAAAACAAATACACGTTTTATAGTGAATAAAGATAGTGGTTAATTGTAGAATCACTCAGAAATTACTGTAATAGGAATATGAGACACCAATTTAAAGAAAAAAAACATTTAATATGATATTTTATTTTTAAACAAGCCCTTTTTGGTGTCCGGAAGATGCCGAGGAGGGGAGAGAGATGCACATTTTATTTTTTGGAAGGGGAAATCACAGTTTTTATGGCAAAATTAGCAGTGATGTACGAACAAAAACCAACGAAACCCGAGGTATTGACGAAAACCGAGACACATTCTTCATTGAAAAAAAGCAACAAAAAGCAAAACTGACGATAACCGTAGTGAACCAAAACCGAGATATCACTGTATAGTATAATTCTTAAAGTCCAAATCATGAAGTTTTCTCCAGACCTCTCCAGAGGTCAAAAGATGCCACACAGTCAGGGTGAACAAAACATCTTCCCCGTATGTTAAAAAAAATGATATGATGTCATCTGATGCTTAATCTCCTTTGTCCATATGCTACGACATCTACTTGATGTCACTGACCATACCGGAGCTCAAGCCCATAGGAGTGATGTCCCTCACTGTGCCAGATCTCAAGCCTTACAGAGGTGATGTCTCTGACAGTGCCGAATCTCAAGCCTAAAGAGGTGACGTCCCTGACCGTGCCCTATCTCAAGCCTATAGAGGTGATGTCCCTGACCATGCTGGAGCTCAAGCCCATAGAAGTGATATCCCTGACCATGCCGGATATCAAGCCTACAGAGGTGATGTCCCTGACCATGCTGGATCTCAAGCCTACAGAGGTGATGTCCCTAACCGTGCCGGATCTCAAGCCTACAGAGGTGATGTCCCTGACCGTGCTGGATCTCAAGCCTATAGAGGTGATGTCCCTGACTTCGCCCACAGTGTGACCTTGCTCAATACAAGTGTACGAAGCAAGACCAAACCCACTAGATGCCACACCCACTAGTCACGTTGTTGCCAGGAACATGCATATCACATATTGCAGCTTGTTCTTGGCTAAAGGGCCCGTTACACGCTTCAATGTCCCAGCGATCCGACCAACGATCCGACTTGGGCTGGATTGCTTGAACGTTGTTCATTGATCGCTGCTGAGGTGTCACATGTACAGATACATTGAACGACGCAGCAATGATTCCGCGACAAGCGAACGAAATTAACAGTTGTTTGGATGCCTATGTTCCTCAGTTATGAATAGGCGAAGTCGTAAACGACATCGTTATTAAGATGTCACACACACCGATGCTGCAGGTTGGACGACCAATGACTGATTTATGGTCATGTTCATAAATCTGCGATCAACGATCAGCCGACTTATCATTGGTTGTATCTACGTGTCACACGCAACGACGTTGTAAAAGCCGTGACGTTTCAACAATATCGTTCACGATATCGTAGTGTGTAACGGGCCCTTTACTTGGCTTAAAAGTCACAAATCCTCGCAGTGCACAGTGCAAATGCTGAGAGAATTGATAAATCTGCAGTCAGAGTGACAGAGTGAGTGCAGAATTATCATTTTAGTCCAGACAACTAGATTAATATTGGTGAGGTGTTGTGAGAGAAGTTTTTCCACTACAGACTAAACCTACAAGATTGCTTACACTGTTTGCTGCTGTATTAATTTTCTGAAAGTAAACAGGTCTTGTGTAGAGGTCTCTGCTATTATAGATCCTATGTAAACATATTAATTGGCTGGCTCTTGGATGAGTGGGCTTTTTAGGCTTATTACTCACAAAATCAACATATACCTCAGGCTACAAGCTATGGTTCTGGAGGGGAAATCCTTTTGATGCTTTTGTAGGATAACAGAGCAAACATCCCTATTGTCCTCAGTAGAAAACAAAATGGGTCATGGAACAATTAGATAGCACAGAGGGATCATGTTATCGCTGTCTGATGAGCTACTAAATGTGTGCAATGACATCTGAGTATCCATTGAAAATTGTCTGTTTAATGTCCTAGGAAATTAGACTGGCTTCACACTATGTTTTTGTTCCTGTTCGTTGGATCCTGTTTTTGGAGGATCCAACGAACAACATGATCCAACATGGGATCCAGGATACAACATGGGTACAGAGCAGTGCTCTTGTTCTGCACATGCTCTGTACCCAGGAACTGGATCTGGGAAATGATTCTGTTGTTTCCCGGATCCAGTTCCATACGCCCCCATGCCAAGTGTGCTGGACCAGATAGGATTCGTTTCTGTCCTCTTTTGTCACCGGAGCCCAAAACTGATGCAGACATCGTTTTTGGGACCGATGCAAAACAGGACAGAAACAAATCCTGCACCGGTTTCACAAAACACAATATAGGCCCCATAGGGATGTATGGGGCCAAAAACGATCCTGTTCTGTTTGTTTCAAAAACGAAGAGAACAGGATGGTAACAAACATAGTGTGAAGCCAGCCTAAGAAATGCCCCATGCCATCTTTTAATTGCTAACCAGATTTCATGCTGTATTTTGCAATGCTTAGCTTTGAACTTCATCTATACCTATTTATGACAGAGATGTATAAGATACCACTAAATAGGCATTATAGGATGCAGCCGTACTGCAAACAAGAGTGTGAAATGTCAGAATATTAGTTGGGGTATGGAAAAGTCCAGCCGTTTTCTGCAATATTTCAATGTGTAAGAAAATGACACTGCACATCATACAGCACTTCCCAAATGTCTCGTCTTGGCATCACCTTCTGTCTAGTAACGGCAAACTATTTTTGACTTCCTTTCATGATGCGATGTGAAAAAATTCACCCTGCACCTGAGCCCATCATTACAAGCATGTGTCAGGTCAAGTTTCCATCAAGTACCTCCATTAAGAGGGTCCGACATTCCCCACTGTACAGCACACAATAGCGTTTGTGACCTGTAGGGTCCCATTGTAATGGTTCAGTTCACGTTTTTTTTGCAATGGCACTTTGAGTATGAGCTTTACTAAACCGCTAAAAAAAGGCTTACCAACATACCACCTTCATGAAGGCTGAAGGATGCTTTTTTAACCTCTACTGAGTGGCTGACGTCCTGTGGATACGTTTGACCCATACAAGAGCTTTCCTATTAGCTTAGTGTGCTTGGCTCTCTGCAGTGTCTATGGGTAACCTACAGTTCCTAGAAATGCATGTTTGACCTTCCAGACGTTAATGACATTGCACAAATTAAACTGTTTCCAAGCTCATCCTCATACTTATTTTCTTTCTTCCCACACAGACAATTTTAGGATACAAAAGTGTTGTTATTTTTGCTTCCTCCAAGCAGTGATGGCGCTCCTGATCTGGAATAGTGGCTGAAGGACTAAAAAGAAAGTTGTTGTTTTTATTTCTCATCTCAATTGAGAATGTATTAACTAGTAAAGTTTAGATTCAAATTTTCACTAAAACCGAGGTGGTAGAGCATTATTGACATTGCCTTGGGATGAGAGCTGTAGATGCAGAGGTGTTAGGGTGGTTTCACATCCCGCTTTTGCTGCATTTTGACGCAATGCATCTTTTCTGCTGCATTAACGCATAGAAACGCTGTCAAATGCATGCGTTAATGCATCCATAGACTTGTATAGGTAAACGCATTGCAAAAGCAATGTAAACTGCGGTTGCGTTTGAACGCATATGTTTTTACCCATCACACAGGAAACATTGCTGGCAACGTTTCCTGTGCGCTGGGTAAAAATGTATGCATTCAAATGCAACCACAGTTTACATTGCTTTTGCAATGCGTTTACCCATACAAGTCTATGGGTGCGTTAACGCATGCATTTGACAGTGTTTCTATGCGTTAATGCAGCAGAAAAAAATGCATTGCATCAAAACGCAGCAAAAATGTGATGTGAACTTAGCCTTAGGGCCACGTCACACACACAGATATATGTGCAGATATTGGTCACAGATCTCTGGTTGCAGTGAAATCATGGACACATTGCTCCATTTGTATACAGCCACAAAATGGAACAATGTGTCCATGATTTCACTGCAACCAGAGATCTGTGACTAATATCTGCACATATATCTGTGTTTGTGACGTGGCCCTAAGCATGACACACAGCTCTGCTAAAATCCCCTCCCCCAGTGGTAATCATACTTGTTTTTCCTCTTCGATCCTGCTTTGTCTTGGATGCAGTGATAGAAATCATTAGTCTTCAGACCGCATGGGCAACATCACAAAGAGGCATTCACGAGGGAATGTGGAAGTATGCCAAAACTTGTTTTTCAACAAAATGCCAGGCTGTATTTTGCTTGTGTTGCTGTGAGATGTCTGCATGGTCTAAAGGCCACTTCACACACACAGATATCTGAGTCCAATATCTGAACAGATCTCTGGTTGCAGTGAAATCATGGATACATTGCTCCTTTTTGTGGCTGTGTACAACATGGAGCAATGTATCCATGATTTCACTGCAACCAGAGATCTGTTCAGATATTGGACTCAGATATGTGTGTGTGAAGTGGCCTTAACCTCCCTGGCGGTCTGTTTCTTTGCAAAAAAATCAACAAAAAGCGGGCTTACCCGCGTTCGCGGCAGATGCGGTAAAAAAACCGCATCTGCCGCACTTGCCGCATAGCTGCCGCACTTGCCGCACTTGCGGCGCGGTTGCGGCGCGGTTGCGGTAATCTGCTTAGTAAAGGGAACACTTGACATACACTTACATGCCTGCGTTCTTCTGGGGGTCTCCCTGTGTGTGCTGGGACTTGTGGGCTGTGCCAATCATGGCTGTTCTCCCCTCCCTTATGCACGGCCCCTCTCAGCCTGCTATTGTGATGTGAGGCTGATCGCGTCATAAAGGGGCGGGGCTCAATCGCGGCATCCCGGTAGCCCCGCCCCTTTATGACGCGATCAGCCTCACATCACAATAGCAGGCTGAGAGGGGCCGTGCATAAGGGAGGGGGAGAGCAGCCATGATGGGCACAGCCCACAAGTCCCAGCACACACAGGGAGACCCCCAGAAGAACGCAGGCATGTAAGTGTATGTCACTAAGGGCCCTTTCACATCAGCGTTTTTCGTAATTCGCGGCAGATGCGGTGAAAAAAACGCATCTGCCGCGTTTGCCGCATAACGGTTCCACTTGCGGCACGGTTGCGGTTTTTTCCATAGGAAGTATAGGGGGACTTGCGGCAGATGCGGCAAGTGCGGTATTGCACTTGCGGCAGGTGCGGCAGAGAAAAAAACCGCGGCTTACTGCGGTTTTTTTCTCTGCCGCACCTGCCGCAAGTGCAATACCGCACTTGCCGCATCTGCCGCAAGTCCCCCTATACTTCCTATGGAAAAAACCGCAACCGTGCCGCAAGTGGAACCGTTATGCGGCAGTTGCGGCAGATGCGGTTTTTTCACCGCATCTGCCGCAAATTTAAAAAAACGCTGATGTGAAAGGGCCCTTAGGTTCCCTTTACTAAGCAGATTACCGCAACCGCGCCGCAACCGCGCCGCAAGTGCGGCAAGTGCGGCAGCTATGCGGCAAGTGCGGCAGATGCGGTTTTTTTACCGCATCTGCCGCGAACGCGGGTAAGCCCGAGCCTGACTCGGGGTTAACGATTCTGGTAGTGAATGTTAACCCCGAGTCAGGCTCGGGAATAACGCTAGGGAGGTTAAATGTGCTGTCATGGCCTGCAGTGGCTCCAGACTTGTCTCCCATCAAGCACATCTGGGATGGCATTGGTCAGCATTTGCAAAGGGAGCTTCCAGCAGCGGATCTTGATGATTCCTATCTCCATGTGCTTTAAGCGTGGAAAATTCCTCAGACAACTATTAATAACTTTACTAATGCAAGTGGCCAAGGCATACAAGCGCATGTATTTCATGCTCAATTCTAAATAAATTGAGATGTTATGAAAACTTTGCTTCCATTTCTTCATAATTTATATATCATTAACATCATCTTGTGCTTTTCAGAATTTCACGACTTTTCCTTTTTGGTGTTGCAATGTACAATAGTTCCCTTGTTTTAGGCCCCTTTCACATCAGCGGTAATCGGTGATCACAGCAGTTGCGGTGAAAAAAATGCAACTGCCGTGATTACCGCATAACGGCCGCACTTGCGGTTCACCTGTGGCAAGCACCATGCAATGTCTATGGGGCGTGCGGCAGGTGCGGTATAGTTGCGGTTTCGGCACTTCTGGCAGATGCGGCTGCAAAAAAAATAGTTTTTCCGCGGCTGCATCTGCCGCAAGTGCCGAAACCGCACTTGCCGCACACTTACCGCAACCACCATAGACACTGCATGGGGCTTGCCGCAAGTGAACCGCAAGTGCGGCCGTTATGCGTTTTTTTCACCGCAACTGCCGCGATCAGCGATTACCGCTGATGTGTAAGGGGCCTTAGAACAGCAAATTAAACCCTCTACAGCTTATGTAAATTCACCCTTATCATTTGCAGACTGCCTCTGCATTATAGTGTTTGTTTGTATGTTTCCCTATAATATTATATTCTCAGCCTTTTTTTACGTTGCTAACGCTTTTAAGGCAATAACCATTTTATAAAACATATTTTACAGTGGTATTCACCAATCCTTTCATGATCATGAATGAAATGTCATCTATTTTACTAGACAGTATTATGCATGGCTAGAGCAATAAAATCATATTAGAGGCAGAAAGTTCCTGGAAATGATTTATAGATTGATGAACCTGTTTATATCCTGTTTGTGCCAATGGTGCAATTCTTCTGGACAAAGAACCTCCTGAGTTTGAGCAAACTTGTTGGGGTTCGGGCGCTTTAGGTATGCAAACCACTGGGGCGAGCATTGCTGATGTCTGGCCCAGTGTGAGCTGTGTGCAGTGTTTGATCGGCTCATACTGGGCTTAAACCAAGTTTATGCTTGTCGTATGTGTCCAAAATTAGTTTGGGGAAAAAAATGTCCTCCCACCCCTGGAAGTGTTTTACTTATGGCTGGCTTGTATGTGGTTGGAGAGCTGAATTGAGGCCTAGGGTCATGGCCACTTTACACGTCCCAACATTGTTTCGATATTGGATACAACGGCACGGGAGTGCGCACTTTTTTGGCTGAAATCCAAGATCGCATAGGAGCTGTCACACAGGGAGATATCGGCAGGCAACACAACTGCGATGTCTACGCCCCCTCGTACGAGCGACCCAGGGAACGACCATTTAACATGGGAGTGAATAGGGGAAGTTGTGCTCCAAGTCGGTGTTGGGCTGTCACACAGCACGATCCTGCCAGATCGTCCATCCAATATCGGGCAGTTGGAGCCTGCACAATTTTTCCCCGATATCGTTTTGGCATCGTTCTTGCATCGCATTGCGCATTTACACCACACAACGCACGAACGATATCGGGGCCAACATACAGACCACGTGACTTTTTATCGAAGTTGGACGAAGAGATCGGGACGTGTAAAGTGGCCATCAGAGACTAGCCTGACAGTCACGGACAGTGCACCAAAAGGTTCAGCTGCCCCACGCAATCCCGAACTTCAAAATGTTCACTCATCACTATGCTGCAGGCGATTTAACTGTGAGCAGCATTCAGCAACCTGCTATGTATTGTGATCCATAGAAGCTGCGGAAATCAAGCAATGGAACATTTAAAACCGTATTTGAAAAATATATATAAAATTCTATAGGCACATACGGAACTTTAAGGGCCGCTTTACACACACAGATATCTGTGACCAACTTCTGAACAGATCTCTGGTTGCAGTGAAATTATGGACACATTGCTCCATTTTGTGGCCGTGTACAAATGTGTCCATAATTTCACTGCAACCAGAGATCTGTTCAGAAGTTGGTCACAGATATCTGTGTGTGTAAAGCGGCCCTAAGACAACAAATAAATAAAAATTAAATATCTTTTTCAATAGTATGTAGAAAATAATTTGGTGGTATGTTATGTTAATGGACAATCCCATTAGGGTATCATTTTTTGAGCCCAATGATTATCTGGTCACCTTATTCCATATTCCCCTTCTAGTGGACACACTAATGTAAAGTTTTTCTTATAATTGTTGTTTTTCTATGCCATTAATGCCTGGTTTCTATTTCCTTCCCCTTTTTTCTTTCCTCTGCAGATCTACTAATACAGTCTGTGACTGTGCGTGATCCACTACACTGGTCTGACAGGCTGATAATGAATAAGAAACACCGCGACACTAACGCGCATGCGCGGCTTGCGTTCCGAGCGGCTCCCTGCGTTCCAGATGGCGGAAGCAGGAAGCCGCGCTTACACCCACCCCTTTCCTAGATAAACACCGAGGCAGCGGCATTTCCGCTACCCACACTCCCCTGACCGGACGGTAGGCACCTGCACCTGAGAAGCACAGCACAGACTTTGGTGAGATTGTTCCAATCACTTATTTTCTTTCTTTCCTCTTTCTATTTGCCAGAGACCGGCCTGACCTCACCTTAAAGGTATATCACCTCCATTAGTAAACACCATTAGTGTGTCCCGTTGGGACTGTGAATTGAATTGATAGTCACATTTGGGATTACCTTCCCTTTTACATTCTGTCTTTTGTTTCCCTTAGTTTGTCTCTGAAATATGAGCAGCGGTACCATAGTGGGTGTAACTTGGACCCTATTGAGGTTATATGTTTTTTTGACTATTTTTTTCTCTCTGGTTTTATAACCTTATGGAATCTATACCAGTACATCTCCTCATAGAGTGACATATGTACCCTTTATCTTTATAGGACTAATTGACCCTTTCACAGGTCCACACTGACCAAGGGGCACTTTAATGACCATATGTACACGGTGGTCATGTCTCATGAGTAGTAGGTAACTGCTAGCCTGAATACCTCCCTATACATGAGGTTTCGGTACCTCTGTCTATTAGGAGTTTAAATTAAATTTTGCATTTCTCCTTCGCTTTCTTGTACTTCCCCCCTTTTTTTATGATTACAGGTACTAAAGGACCTGCTGCCATTGGTTCTCAGTACAAGGCTGAACCCACGTTCTTGTAAAAACCCTATTTTCCTGAGGGTCTCCTTCCTCAGGTATACACCTCTATCTGACAGATATGGACAAATCACCAGCATATCTCTTGTTACCATGGACTTCACTTAAAGGACCTGACAACCCAATATTTGAGGAGGCATCCATGTTATTTCTCAGAGTGACTACGTGAATGGGGTTTATTGCCTTGTTTATTGTCAAATGTTTATTTTCAAATGTTCCCCCCTCTTCCCCCCCTCTCTCTTCCCCATGATTGTTATGAATTTTGTCACATTATCATGTACTTATATACATTTCTTATCTTTATGTTGTACAGTGTCAGTTGGCTGAAGAAGGTTTAAATTAAACCGAAACGTTCCTTACACTGACCAGACAAAATAATAAATTCAGGAATTGATGCAATATTTTTCTCTATTCATTATTGTGTGCCTGAGATATTATATAGTTAGTTGTTATGTTAATGGAAACCCGGTAATGATGTAAATACTAAATACGTATTAACTTGAGTGTGCTACACTCTCCACTAGTTTAGTGTCCAAGTATCGGGTTATCTCATGTCAGTCGTAGATCTCATGGGTAAACGCATTCAGTCACTACAGAAAGTTGAGCAATGTAAAGGTGGAGCAGTGAGGAGCTCCCCAGAAACGCTCACCCTGTCAGCTAGGGTAGTGCTTCACATTTCAGTTCAGGGTACTGTGTTGTGTGACGTCACATTAGAGTACGGGTAGCAACACAAGCCAAAATGATCTTATGCATATTGTACAAGATACTTCATTTTATATTATTTGCTGCCTTAATGTTCAATGTGTGCCAAAAGAATTTTATATACAGTAAACATACACATTTCAGCTTACTGTAGTTTTATATACACAATAGATGTGCTGTGTTTTTTCCTGAAATTGTGAACATGAAGTAGGAGCACTTAATGTGACAATTTACATATACATATTGGAAAGATGCATTTCACTAAAAAAATAAACTTAAAAGTAATGTTAAACAAAGTGTTCTCAAATATATCGATATTGTTTAAAATACTATTCCACAGCTAATCAAGACTTTGTGTTAAGGCTGACTGCTCACAAGCTTACAGTCTATGGGGAAATTGGGGAGGCACAAAAGGTAAATGGTAAAAAGTGCCATCATATATGGTCCAGCCATCAGTATAATAAATAGGGGATTCACATAAAACTGCATGAACCAGTCACCAGCACAAGAGAAACAGCATCATACAGCTCATCGGTAGAGGTCTCTTGGCCAAGAAAATTGCCAAACTGCATCATGTGAGGTCATGACAGTTGGAAGAATATGAAATTAAGTCAATCTATAGATTCAAAAACCAAGAGGTGGACGTCCAGGCAAAATATCGGAGTGAACAAGTGAGCTCATCAAAAGATTTCTCAGTTCTGGCACGACAAACGCAGCACTGGAGGTGGCTCGTATGCTTTGTAATATGTAAAAGGCGGCCGTCACACGCACAGATATCTTTAGCGATATTGTAAGCGATCACGTGCACGCGCAATCGCTTACAATATCGCTCACATCGCTGGTGAGCTGTCACACAGACAGACTCACCAGCGATGTGGAGCCGCGATCTCGCTGGTAACTATGGTACACATCGGGTAACTAGGCGCCGCGCGTCGCTTAGTTACCCGACGTGTACCATAGTTACCATCTCCCAGCATAGGCTCTGCCGCTGGGAGATCGTTCATCGTGGTGTTATACACCACGATGAAGGAGATCGTGAAATCGTTCATCGCTAGATCTGAGAACCGGAGCTCAGATCAGCGATGTCACGATCAAGCGATTTAACATCGTAAATCGCTTGATTACATGCATCGATTTTAAGCCCGATATCGCTTAAGCGATCAAAAAGGAGATCGCTTAAACGATATCGGGCAAGATATCTGTGCGTGTGACGGCCGCCATAGTGAGATCAATGGCGTCCATGCAAGCACCATGCGATGCATGTCTGGAATGGTGACCCAAAAAAGGTGAAGAAACATTGACTTCAATATCATCATAAGAAGAATCGGCCTGAGTTTAAAAAAAAATACAAAAAGACGGAAAGTAGAAGATTGGAAAGGGATGATTTGGAGACATGAGAAGGAGGTCAGTGGACTAGGCAAAGATGGGAGCAAATGGGTCTGAAAGAAACAAAGTAAATAAAGAACAATGTGAAAAACCTGGTGGTCTAGTGGAATAATACCTATTAGGGGCCGAGTGGCCACTCACCTAATGGGGTTGTGCACCCCTGGACAACCATACATAGCACTTGCTACGGGAGAATGGATGGTCAAGTGTACGCTGAGTTCCGCTATCCTTTGCCAACGCCGCTTCAACAGCACTTCGGGGTGCTCGTCACATGATCAGGATCCTCCGGAAGAATGTCACCGCAGGTGGTTATCTTGTTGCCAGGTTACCATGGGTCTTTCAGACAGCTCATCGTGTATTAATCAGTGCCCGGAGCTAATCCTGCCGCTTTTTCTCAGGCGAGGGATAGAGATATATAAAAATTATTGAAATGCGTTGTGGAGGGCGAAGTGTTAATAAAGGTTTGTTAACCAAATGTTGTTCTAATACTGATCCTTTGCTCTAGCACTCCATAGACCGCTATATTATATTGCTTCTATGAAAGAAACAAGGGAAAGAGGGGCTACCGGATTTGTAGTTGAAGGAATTGATAAATTCAGTGGAGGAAGCCTGGTGATTTGGGGTTGTTTCACAGACAAAGGCTTTGGATACTTAACCAGCATCGATGGTGGTCTCAATGCTGAGCTGTATTGGAATATCCTACAAGATGCGTTACTTCGTACACTCAAGTTCTATGGGCATGAAAAGGATGACATAGTGTTCCACCCGGACAATGACTTGTTAGCATACATGGAGATTCGTGAAGAGATCGTTTTATAACAATGAAGTAGAGGTGCTGGATTGGCCCCCACAGTTCCCAGACCTCAAACCAAGCAAACTCTTGTGGATAGAGTTGATTAAATAGCTGTATACATATCCAAGTAACTCTACTAGTATGCACCAACATGGGGAACTTGCAGAAATCTGGGATCAGTTTTCGGCCAAGACATCTTTGAATCTGGTTGAGAGCTGCCCAGAAGGATCCAGGCAGTGATGAAAGCCAAAGGTGAATTTACAAAAGGCAAACAAAATAAGAAAAATTATAATATAGATTTTATATTAGCAAAAACAGTAACAATGCAGGGACCTGACAAGAATCTGCATAACTAATCACATGCTAAATAGTTGCAAGTCAAATTTATAAATGAGATAGCCAAGATGATTGTCTATAAAATGAAGGTAGTTTCGTGCTCAAAGCTTTAGTGAATGATGAGATCTGGAGCCTGAAAGGCAAAAATCCAAAACATTACTACCCTTTAACTCATCAGAGGAGCGTTTTGTGTATTTTTGTTGTGTCAGGTGGAAAGTAAAAAGGTAGCCATTCCTCAAAATAGAGATAGCAAAATACTAAATAGTTCCATATGGTTCATTCAAACAACTAAAAGGAAAACATAAATATGGTAATGAAATCTTGTTTTTCCTTCTTTAGTGCATTCATGTTCCAGAGCATGAATAAAAATATTAAATAGCAGTGGTCACAATTTACTAGACCAGGGGTGGGGAACTCCAGGCCTCCATAGCCGCCAACAGGTCAGGTTTTCAGGATTTCCTTAGTATTGCACAGGTGATAATTGAATCACCTGCACTAGTGATGATTCCTACCCCTGTGCAATACTAAGGAAATCCTGAAAACATGATCTTTTGGCCCTCGAGGCCTGGGGTTCCCCACTCCCGAACTAGATAATCTGTCAGACTTTATATTTTCGACTGAATTCTTCCTCATTTAGAAGCTTGATAATAAACAATATAAGCCCTATAACAGAAACAAAGTGAGCACATACCCTGCAGTTAGTAAATAGTAATAATTGTACATATAAATAATATAGGGTACTTAGTAAACACAATTTTTAATCAAAAAAGCATAAAATCCATCTCACCACGACAAGGTGTCCCCAACTGGGACAGTCATATCCAGTCCTATCCTCTAGAATTAAAGCTCACCTTTTGTCACGCAACCTTAATGTAGATGGGGGCAGAACAGGATATAAATGATATAACTGACCTGCATTGTTCACATGTTTTTGGAGTGCATTAGCTCAGTATTTACCATATATTGATGGATTATTTGTCCCCTATTCTAATAACATATAACTGGAATCATTCACTTTTGAGTCAAATTCAATATGTCATCTCCTCAGGGGTTAAATACTTAACCTTTTTACTAGGACATATCTTGTCTTAGTGATTGGTTGATTTTGTTAGAACAATCACATTCTGCTCTGGCCATCACTTCCTATCCTAGCAGACAGATACAGAGTTATAATCAGAGATGACAGGCAGAGCCCCAGATCTGAGCCACACTGTTATAATTAAAGGGAATGAGGTGTAATATCTTCTGCCATTCATCAAAACAGACTTGGCCTCTTATAGACCCGTAAGCTTCTTGGAAAACACAGGTTATCGAAAATCTGATGACTCAGATTGTCTTACTCCCGTAACTCCCTTAGGATTCTGCAATGGAACTAAGACTTATAATAATGGCCCTTGGTAAGTGACCTACAGCGCAGTATGTATTGTAGAACCTGCAGACCTTTCTGGAGACGGCACAGATCAGATACAAGGTCTGATAACTAATGCCTTAGTAAAGAAATGACAAGGAGCATTTTATAGAAATACTGATACCAGAGGGATAAAAAAAGGATCATGCAATGGTGGTTCTTATACACAATATTTTTAATACCTCTGAAAAATTACTTTTGCACCAAAACAGAAAACAGAAAGTCCCTACATCAGCAGCGTAGCTTCTTATTGCTTTTTCTTTGTGGTGCCTTGAGAAATTGCTTCTTAAATTGCATAGAGCTTATAGCAGATGGGGCATTTGCAAAGTGATTAATTTACAAATGATTGAAGAGGACCTTTCACCAAATGTTTCATGTTGAACCAGGCACACCATGTAATAGTGGCTGCAGAGTACAATAAAACTTACTTACTTAGCTTGATATTAATAATCAAAGTATTTGCTGCCTAATGAGTTAACATTTTTAAATGTCAAGTGAGCGGTATTAATTTTCACTGTGGGTGTGTACTTTTCCACAGGTATGATGTTGACCAATCATAAACTGCGAGCAACATACAGGGGAAAGAAGAGCACGCCCCCATAATAGCTTAGAGCTTATTTCTCAGTGTATGCGATGTATGACAGACAGCTTCGATTCACTCACCTAATCCCATGCATGAATGGAAAGCAAAAAGGCAATATCAGACCCCTGGGTGGCACTTTTCCCCCAGGGAGTATAAAAAATGTGAGCTGCTGAAATTGAATAGGTTTGATGAAATCCTTACTTCCTCCCAATATCATCTATCATATACATTAGTCTGTTGATCAATCTAGCTGATATCAGCATGCTCAGCTGGCTGTGGCCTAATGTATATAGGGTCCTTGTGTGTTGGGAGCAGGCTTGGACTGACCCACAGGGAAACAGGGCTATCCCCAGGGGTCCCTGTCTTTGAGTGACGCACTTACCCACCAATATAAGCAGTATTTGGCCCCATCACATTAGATTGACCATGTACAGAGAAAAACAGCATCTCACTATTCACTCAACAAACTATCCAGTGCATTATTACACAGAAGTATAGATAAATGTGTGAATGAGGCTAGTGTAATTTTTGTATATAGAACTGGAGTAAGGATTTAAGAAAACCCATAGTAGAAGAAAATTAGAGGTATAAAGTCTATCTTATGATCAAATGTAATATTTGCAGGTAGCTGAACATTGGGCCTCATATCGCATAATAGCAGTCAAGTTCCTGGCTTAGGCTGTGGTCACAGTACCATTTTTCACATGCATTTTTGGAGACCTGCGTTTTCAAAAACGCATGTAAAAAAAACGCACCCATAGGCCCCCATGTTAAAAAACGCATGCCCTAATAGCCAAAAAGCATGTGTGACTGTCCCATGCGTTTTTGGAGCATATCCAAAAACGCATGCGTTTTTTAATAAGGGGCCTTATGGAAAACGCATGCAAAAACGCATGTACAATTAGTGCCATTCAAAAACGCATGCGTTTCCCATAGGAGCCCATGTTAAAAAAACGCATGCGTTTCCAGAAACGCATGCGTTTTTTTAACATGGGCTCCTATGGGAAACGCATGCGTTTTTGAATGGCACTAAAAGGTACTAAGTGTACATGCGTTTTTGCATGCGTTTCCCATAGGAACCCATGTTAAAAAAACGCATGCGTTTTCTACAAAAACGCATGCGTTTTTCAAAACGCACAAAAAAATACTACAAGCACTATTTTTATGTGCAGATTCAAAAACGCAGCCAAAAACGCAGGGAGCCATCAGAGACCTTAAAAAACTCATGCTGACATGAAAAACGCATGTAAAAAAGCATGCGTTTTTAAAAGGCACTAAAAAAACTGTGACCACAGCCTTAGAAATCGCAAATCCTTGCAGCGCCCAGTGCGGGCGTTGGGAGGATTCATAAGTCTGCAGTCACATAGAGTGACAACCCCTTTAAAGTGGAAAACACCTTTACAACCTTAAGGTACCATCACACAGGGACATATCGCCGGCGATGTTGCCGGGGATCGCGGGAGCGCGCATCCCTGACAACATCGCCGGTGAGATGTCACACTGAGCAACTTACCGGCGATGTCGCCGGCTAGTTGCCGCGGCTATCGCTCACTGAGTTGCCCAGCAACCCAGCGAGCGATAACCCGCAATGTTGTAGATAGGCGGAATCGCCCGTAACATTGCGGGTTGCCGCGTTACACAGGGCGATCAGGCAGAATCGCCTGAGCAACATCGCCAGGTTTCCCAACATTGTTGGGAAACCTGGCGATGTGACTCAGGCGATTCATCGCCTGATTATCGCCCTGTCACACGCGGCAATTCGCCGGCGATGTCGCCGCAACCTGGCCACGCCCCTCGGTTGCCGGCAATATCGCCGGCGATATGTCCCTGTGTGACGGTACCTTAATAGCTTCAGCAATCTAGTTACTGGGTGCTCTCTTTCATCCATGGAGAGTGGTGCTGGATATGCACAAAGTCTGATGGGATATTCCTATCTCACCATGACCAAGCTCATAAATAAGAGCATGTAATGCAGATCTATTCTCAGAATAATAGAGCACACAGAGCTTCTCGGCATACAAGTGAACCAAAGCAGAGATCACGTTTCTATAGAATGGTATTTTCTGCTTAAGAAAAGACTTAATGCAACTAAACATGAAAAAACTGCTTTTAGGCACAGGTCGTCAGTGAATGACAAAGAGCTTCCCGTTAGCACGGCCATCTCTATAGTCCTTTTCAGTTCAATGACAGGTGTGTTGCATTTTAGTGTAAAGATGGAGTCTGTCACCCAATGAGGCAGAACATGTCTGTAAATACCGTCATAAACAACATCTGACTGAGGTCGCATCTCACGCAAACTCCATCACCTTACAGGTTACACATCACTGTGATGTCGTATTTAGCTCAACATTATATATAGGGTATTGTATTCATGCTATATTATTAACATATAAGAAATTGCTAAGACAGACTATGCCACTATATAACCATAGGGTAGGAAACTACCATATTCTCTGCATGGTGATCAGAGGAAATAAGGACTTCTGTGAACACATTAGCATGAAAAGCGCAATAATCTACAGAGGAAGAGGTTTCATACATAATACTACCTACAATTGTAACAATTAATCAGCACCGCATATTCCAACCTAGAGGAAGTTTTTACAATGCGATATTCCGAATGTTAATGTATGGTAAATCATTATTCTCCACATAGGGCATTGAAGGTAAGAAGTAGACCTAAAGGGAATCTGGCTCTTGGATTTTGCCACATAATTTAAGAACAGCATAAAATAGAGATAGAGACCCTGATTCCAATGCTGTGTCACTTACTGTGGGCTGCTTGCTGTAGTTTTGATTAAAACACTTTTATCAGAATTATCAATAGCAGACTAGTAAACTTGCCTCAATATAGTGCTCCATATTCATGAGTGCTGTGTAACCCCCCCATCACCATTGATTGGCAGCTTTCTACCTATGCACAGCATAAACATAAACTACCCAACTAGTGGTATGGGTGGAGTTCTACAGAGCTCAGCATTCAGAGGACTGGAAGATCTGCAGTTGGTAAACAGATATTCTATCAAAACTGCAGCAAGCAGCCCAGTAACTGAAACATCATTGGAATCAGGGTCTCTAACACCTATATCATACTGCTCTCATTTGGGTTAGCAAAAACCTGGTTGCAGATACATAGGTAATTTGGCCAAACCACTTACGGTGTTATGTTTGACATAATAAAGTGTTGTTTATTAATGATGATGTATATGTAAATGGTTTTATTTCTTTCCGTTTCATAAAAAAATTCGACATTATCAAATTGAAACACATCCATACAATCTTAGGCTTCCTTCACACTTGTGTGTGCAAGTTCAGCGTACCGAACGCAGCCAAAAGCTTGCGTTCCTATGTTTAACATGGGAACACGTGTCTGCGTTTGGCTGAGTTTGGTTGCATTTGCGTTCGGATGCGCACAATTTTTGCACCCTCCGACTGCACTCCAAACGCATCATGTTGCATGTTTTGTGCGTTTGCTTGTTTTATCTGCAAGCGCCCGCAAGCGCACAAACCATGCATTGAAGGCAATGGATCCGCAGTGTCCTCCGCATGACGGCGCAGGAGACGCTGCGAATCTCATTGAAATCTCTCCTGGTGGCCGCCAGTGATCAGCGGAGGCCACCGGGAGATCAGCTAAAGCCTCCACTGATCTTCCACTGGTGTCAGTGTGGGAGATTTGAAGTAACAGCTGATCTGACAGCTGTTTAACTCTCCTGCGCCGACACAGAATAGGTGAGGTCAGCGCGGGAAATTTGAATTGCAGATCTCCGCCTCCTGGCCGCCCCCGAGACAGCTGATTGGCTGGCCGGGCTGATACTAATGTGAATGCATGCGGAGATTCTCCACTGCGTTCACATCAGTATGGGCTGCGCTGCACTGCGTTTGCGTCTGCATGCCATATGCATGCAGACACAAACGCAAGTGTAATGGCACCTTAATATGTCAATTTTTTTTAACAGGCATGCAGTTTAATTACACAGCCCAAGTAGAAAGCACAAGACCTAGTAGTAACTTTAAATATCAGCAGAATTACATATAAGAACTCTGGAAATGCACTCCAGCAGATTGTTCCACTTTTCTTGTTCAAGAAGCATTTTCGGACACTGTAAGGTTAATAAGGGTAACGCGTTTCTGGCCATTTTGTTCCACATAAATGGTATATATTGCCAGATTTCCATTCCATCACTAATTATCACTTTCCATGAGCTACTGGAGAGCAGCCGTTATGATATCTCCTATGCACTGCCACACAGAGACATGATATAATCTTGTGCTCCTATTTCTCTATACCACACCTTCATGCAGAGCAGCAGCATGGCAGACTTATTAAACTATACTGAGCGGTGTAGCTGTAGATCCAGCCGTAGGGAAATACAAAACTTTATAGCTAGTGATGGGCGAATCTACTCGCTAGGACTCGTTACTCGGCGAGTAGTAAGGGACTCGCAGGACTCGCTACTCGGCGAGTTTCCCAGCGAGGACTCGCAAAGTAGCGAGTCCAATGCAAGTAAATGGGAATCCTAGTTTTACTAGCGAGACTCGCTATATCACATCGCTATGTCGCTTGAATCTCCCCCAAATCGTTTAGAGAATGGCACCGCTTCATGGATACCCGCTGTAAGTAGCGATTCCGAGCGAGTCGTAGCGACTCCTAGCGAATCCTAGCGAGTCTACGAATCCGAGTCCTGTATTCTGTATTCGGGACTCGCGAATACAGAATCTGTTATGTTCCGACAAATCTTCCGCGACAGCCTAGCGTGTAAGGTCAGACAAACTTGTGAAGATGGACAAGCATGTTAGCCAATCTTATTCAGTAATGCCACAGCCCTCTTCTTGTGGCATTACTATGATTGGCTTCTGTCCATCGTGATGGCTATGTCATCGATGACAGGCAAGGCTGTATATAAGCTTTGCCACCGCCATTTTGAGCACATTTCTCTGAAGATCTGAGCTAGAGCAGGGTGAGGTAGATTCTGGAGCAGATCATAGGGATTGTCAGTGAGTGTAGGGAACTTCAAGATTCCTTATATTAACCCCAAACAGCTCTTGTGAGAGCTAGCAGGAGGACAGAGGAGTACTGTGTACTGTGACACTGTAGGCAGGCAGGGAAGCAGGGAGCTGCAGCCCTACAGTGTTCACAGGAGCGACCTCATAGCTTCGCTTACTCACTCAGCTGTTCTAATAGCTGAAGTGAGAGGCTTAGCTGAGGTACTATTTACAATTTTTTGCCAGCTGATAGATTTTGGGTCCTAAAAACCCCTTCAGCGTTATTTTGTCTGTGGCAGAACAGTGCGTTGCTGCTCTCCTAGCTGCAAATAGCACGTACGCCACCTACTTCTGCGACTAATTGTGCGCACTTAATAATTTTTTTCAGGGAATAGTGTGCTGCTTCACTGCCAAGTGTTAACACACACTTAACCCGCCAGTAAGTGACGCCTGCAGCA
Source organism: Allobates femoralis (assembly GCA_033576535.1). NCBI lineage: Eukaryota > Metazoa > Chordata > Amphibia > Anura > Aromobatidae > Allobates > Allobates femoralis. The sequence continues at coordinate 78,671,021 of JARQOC010000011.1, forward strand.
ACACCAAACTCCATCTCGGTGGCTGTGCGCACTTTCTAATTTTTTAAGGGACTAGTGTGCTGCTTCACTGGCAAGTGTTAGCACACACTTAACCCGCCAGTAAGTGACGCCTGCAGCAACACCAAACTCCATCTCGGTGGCTGTGCGCACTTTCTAATTTTTTCAGGGAATAGTGTAGTGCTTCACTGGCAAGTGTTAGCACACACTTAACCCGCCAGTAAGTGACGCCTACAGCAACACCAAACTCCATCTCGGTGGCTGTGCGCACTTTCTAATTTTTTCAGGGAATAGTGTGGTGCTTCACTGTCAAGTGTTAGCACACACTTAACCCGCCAGTAAGTGACGCCTGCAGCAACACCAAACTCCATCTCGGTGGCTGTGCGCACTTTCTAATTTTTTCAGGGAATAGTGTAGTGCTTCACTGCCAAGTGTTAGCACACACTTAACCCGCCAGTAAGTGACGCCTGCAGCAACACCAAACTCCATCTCGGTGGCTGTGCGCACTTTCTAATTTTTTCAGGGAATAGTGTAGTGCTTCACTGCCAAGTGTTAGCACACACTTAACCCGCCAGTAAGTGACGCCTACAGCAACACCAAACTCCATCTCGGTGGCTGTGCGCACTTTCTAATTTTTTCAGGGAATAGTGTGGTGCTTCACTGTCAAGTGTTAGCACACACTTAACCCGCCAGTAAGTGACGCCTGCAGCAACACCAAACTCCATCTCGGTGGCTGTGCGCACTTTCTAATTTTTTCAGAGAATAGTGTGGTGCTTCACTGTCAAGTGTTAGCACACACTTAACCCGCCAGTAAGTGACGCCTGCAGCAACACCAAACTCCATCTCGGTGGCTGTGCGCACTTTCTAATTTTTTCAGGGAATAGTGTGGTGCTTCATAGTGATGGGCGAATCCTAAATTACTCGGAATCGCTTGACTCTAGCGAGTCTGAGCACAGGACTCGCTACTCGTTGCGAGTCTAGCGAGTCCAATGTTAATGAATGGGGAAGCGAGTAATAGCGAGTAGTGTGAGATTTACAAATCGCAGATGTGTCTCGGAAGCTTCAGCCTGAAGCAATCCTAGTTTTGTCATTTATTTGCATTGCTCGTTTACTTTGTAAGTAATCGCTGACTCGCACAGATAAGATCCTGTCTCCTCTGTACAGGCTGCCAGCTCCAGGGTCCTAGAGCCCGCCTGCTGCCTGATGTAGCAGTGCTGAGATTGTTCTCAGTCTGCTCATTCCCTGTGTACAGACATGAATGTCTGTGCACAGAGATGATGTAACAGAGCTGAGATTGTTCTCAGTCTGCTTATTCCCTGTGCATAGACATCTATATTTATGCACAGGGGATGTAGCAGAGAGGACATCGCGTTTTGGACTGCTTCGGACGGAAGAGGATTTTTTTAATTAAAGATGGAGTCCCTAATGGCTTTTTTTTTTATTTCTAATAAAAAATTTTCCTTGTGTTGTGTTTTTTTTAAAACAATTTAATAGAAATTCATGGCGGTCATGTCTAATATTGGCGTGACCGCCATAAATTTCGGGCTTAGGGCCAGCTGATAATACAAAGCTGGCCCTAACCTCTATTACCCAGCGTGCCACCGCTACCAGGGCCGCTGGAAGAGCGGGGTTCAGCGCCAGAGGATGGCGCTTCAATGAACGCGCCATCTTCTGGGGCGGCTGCGGGCTGCAATTTGCAGCGGGGAGTGCCCAGAAAGCTTGGGCATCCCTGCGCTGCGGATTCCAGCCCCCAGCTGCTTAGCTGTACCTGGCTAGACATAGAAATTGCGCGGAGCCCCACGCATTTTTTTTTAATTATTTCATGAAATTCTGAGATTCTGACTCTGAGACTCTGACTCTGAAATTCATGAAATAATAAAAAAAAAAATGCGTGGGGCTCCGCGCAATTTCTATGTCTAGCCAGGTACAGCTAAGCAGCTGGGGGCTGGAATCCGCAGCGCAGGGATGCCCAAGCTTTCTGGGCACCCCCCGCTGCAAATTGCAGCCCGCAGCCGCCCCAGAAGATGGCGCGTTCATTGAAGCGCCATCATCTGGCGCTGAACCCCGCTCTTCCAGCGGCCCTGGTAGCGGTGGCACGCTGGGTAATAAAGAGGTTAGGGCCAGCTTTGTATTATCAGCTGGCCCTAAGCCCGAAATTTATGGCGGTCACGCCAATATTAGACATGACCGCCATGAATTTCTATTAAATTGTTTTAAAAAAAACACAACACAAGGAAAAATTTTTATTAGAAATAAAAAAAAAAGCCATTAGGGACTCCATCTTTAATTAAAAAAATCCTCTTCCGTCCGACGCAGTCCAAAACGCGATGTCCTCTCTGCTACATCCCCTGTGCATAAATATAGATGTCTATGCACAGGGAATAAGCAGACTGAGAACAATCTCAGCTCTGCTACATCATCTCTGTGCACAGACATTCATGTCTGTACACAGGGAATGAGCAGACTGAGAACAATCTCAGCACTGCTACATCATCTCTGTGCACAGACATTCATGTCTGTACACAGGGAATGAGCAGACTGAGAACAATCTCAGCACTGCTACATCATCTCTGTGCACAGACATTCATGTCTGTACACAGGGAATGAGCAGACTGAGAACAATCTCAGCACTGCTACATCATCTCTGTGCACAGACATTCATGTCTGTACACAGGGAATGAGCAGACTGAGAACAATCTCAGCACTGCTACATCATCTCTGTGCACAGACAATTATGTCTGTACACAGGGAATGAGCAGACTGAGAACAATCTCAGCACTGCTACATCATCTCTGTGCACAGACATTCATGTCTGTACACAGGGAATGAGCAGACTGAGAACAATCTCAGCACTGCTACATAATGTCTGTGAGCAGGCGGGCTCTAGGACCCTGGAGCTGCACAGAGAAGACAGCTGGACTCTGCTCGCAAAGAAACAGCAGTTATCTGCGAGTTTCCCTGCTATCACTGGCACAGTAGCCAGTGATTACTCGCACGAGTCTAATGCAAACAATGACAATCCTAGTTTTGTCAGCGTTTCTGACAAAACTAGGATTGATATTGATTTGCATTGGACTCGTGCGAGTAATCACTGGGAAACTCGCAGAGTACCGAGTCCTGCGAGTCCCTTACTACTCGCCGAGTAACGAGTCCTAGCGAGTAGATTCGCCCATCCCTAGTGCTTCACTGTCAAGTGTTAGCACACACTTAACCCGCCAGTAAGTGACGCCTGCAGCAACACCAGACTCCATCTCGGTGGCTGTGCGCACTTTCTAATTTTTTCAGGGAATAGTGTAGTGCTTCACTGTCAAGTGTTAGCACACACTTAACCCGCCAGTAAGTGACGCCTGCAGCAACACCAAACTCCATCTCGGTGGCTGTGCGCACTTTCTAATTTTTTCAGGGAATAGTGTGGTGCTTCACTGTCAAGTGTTAGCACACACTTAACCCGCCAGTAAGTGACGCCTGCAGCAACACCAAACTCCATCTCGGTGGCTGTGCGCACTTTCTAATTTTTTCAGGGAATAGTGTAGTGCTTCACTGTCAAGTGTTAGCACACACTTAACCCGCCAGTAAGTGACGCCTGCAGCAACACCAAACTCCATCTCGGTGGCTGTGTGCACTTTCTAATTTTTTCAGGGAATAGTGTAGTGCTTCACTGTCAAGTGTTAGCACACACTTAACCCGCCAGTAAGTGACGCCTGCAGCAACACCAAACTCCATCTCGGTGGCTGTGCGCACTTTCTAATTTTTTCAGGGAATAGTGTGGTGCTTCACTGTCAAGTGTTAGCACACACTTAACCCGCTAGTAAGTGACGCCTGCAGCAACACCAAACTCCATCTCGGTGGCTGTGCGCACTTTCTAATTTTTTCAGGGAATAGTGTAGTGCTTCACTGTCAAGTGTTAGCACACACTTAACCCGCCAGTAAGTGACGCCTGCAGCAACACCAAACTCCATCTCGGTGGCTGTGCGCACTTTCTAATTTTTTCAGGGAATAGTGTGGTGCTTCACTGTCAAGTGTTAGCACACACTTAACCCGCCAGTAAGTGACGCCTGCATCAACACCTAACTCCATCTCGGTGGCTGTGCATTTGTCAACAATGTCCCAAAAACACCAAATTCCCAAAAACCAGTCTGCAAAGGGACAGGGACGAGGTCGGGGCCCTAGCAGTCGTGAACAACAAGGCACTGGTAGAAGTAGACAGACAAGGATTGATCGATCCACCTTCCTGCTGTCTAAATTTCCCAGTACTCAACCGAAACGTGTCTTGAGGCCGGAAGATCAAGACCAAATAACATCTTGGATGGCTGACAAGACCTCAACCACGGGTTCTGGCAGCACACAATCATCCTTGACACCATATTCAAGTGCCGCTACTGACAACGCGGGGTCATCTAATCCGCAAAATCTTCCTATTTCCTCAAGCCATCGCCAGACGGAGGAAAATTTAGACCGCGAACTTGGGCATTCGGAAGATTTATTTGGTTCTTATCAGCCATTCAGACAACCGGACCTTTCTTTGTCACTGCCTGAACAGATACTTGAACCAAACGTACATTCCATCTATGGACAAAGTTTGGATTCACCTCGTCCTGAAGAACGTCCCTTTCAACAAAGCCATAGACCGTCTCAGGAGGTGGAGGATGATGATGATGATGAGACACACATCTCATCTGGCCAGCCTGACCAGTCACGTTATCCAGATGACTTTGAGGAGGAGGGGGTGGATGATGAGACCACTGATCCAACCTGGACACTTGACATGCAGAGCCAACAGAGCAGCCAGGAGGAGGAAAGTGGTTATGTACCACCGCCTAAAGCACCCAGGCTTACTCCTTTATCCCGAATCCAAGCTGTGACAACAGTAGCCCAAATTGTGTCAACTGTTGCACAAAACCAACTGTTGCCCCAACTTTAAGAACAGTTGGCCAAAATGTGTCTACAGTTTGTGTTGGCCAGACTCATCCTTCAGTTCCTACACCACAACCTAAAGGACGAACATCCATTGTCTGGAAATTTTTCAAAGATAGCCCATCAGTACCAAATGTGGTTATATGTAACATCTGCTATGCCAGGCTGAGCAGAGGCCAGGGCAAAGTAAACTTGAGCACCAGCAGTATGCGAAAACACATGACTCTTAAGCACCCTAGTCAGTGGTTGGCCCATCAGGGTTCGACATCAGGGCCTTCTGACCTCAACACCGTTATGCCACTTCAGAATCGTCCTTCACCATCTACTGTTCATGCAGCAGCTCCTACTCATACGATCTCACCACAAGCTGCGTTAGACCAGAGATATGACAGTAGTCAAGTGACTTGTGAGTCTGCGCCAATTGTCCAGTTGTCTGTTCCACAGCTGTATGAGAGGCAGCGGAAGCACCCATCCACACACCCTTTTTCTCGACAAATGACAGCGCAAATTTCTAAGCTGTTAGCTGTAGAAATGCTGCCATTTAGGCTTGTTGATACTGAGGCTTTTAGGGAGTTGTTGGCTGTGGCAGCACCACGATACACTGTCCCCAGTCGCAATTTTTTTTCACATACTGCCATACCCGCGCTACATCTGCACGTGGTTAACAACTTGAAGCGTGCACTGACAAATGCTGTGAGCGGAAAAGTTCACCTGACAACTGATACCTGGACAAGTACTTGTGGACAGGGCAGATACATATCCCTGACAGCTCACTGGATCAACCTTGTCGAGAGTGTCCCAAAGTGTAATAGTGGAATATCTGCGATCCTACCAACTCCACGAATAGCGGGCACAGCATCATTCCGGGTGTCCGCGGCCTCATATACTTCTACAACACAATGTGCGTCTTCAACTTCCTTGACCACTGCTGATTTGTCCGCCACATCACGTCAAAGTTGGGAGCTTTGCAGTACTGCATCAGCCAGGCGACAACAGGCTCTTCTTAAGCTCATCTGTCTAGGTGACACACCTCACACTGCAAACGAGCTGTGGAAAGGTGTTAAACAACAGACAGATGAGTGGCTGGCCCCACTGCAACTACAAGCAGGTCTTGTTATCAGTGATAACGGACGAAACCTTGTTGCAGCAATAAAGCTCGGTAAACTTCAACACGTGCCTTGCATGGCTCACGTACTGAATCTTGTAGTTCAGAAATTCTTGAAAAATTACCCAGAGTTATCTGATCTACTAGAGAAGGTGCGTAGAAATTGCGGACATTTCCGACATTCATCAACGGCACTTGCAAGTCTATCTGCCCTTCAACAGCAATTTAATTTGCCCAAACACAGATTAATTTGCGACATGCCCACACGATGGAATTCTACATTCCATATGTTGGCTAGGTTCAATGAGCAGCAGAGGGCTATAGCGGAATATCAGCTGCAACATGCCCGTCACCCAGGAAGTAATACAAGACACATTGGTACGATGGAGTGGGTCTGGATCGCTGACCTTTGCGAGGTTCTAGAGAACTTCGATTACTGCACAAAACTGGTCAGCGGTGATGAGTCCATTATTAGTCTCACCATCCCCATGCTGTGTTTGCTTAAAGATTCTCTCCTGAATCTTAAAACAGAATCATTGAGGGCACAGCAGAGGGCTATGGATCCACATTTTAACATCCAGGATCAGAGCCAGCAAAGCCAATTTCAGCCGGCAACATTGGCTGCAGAACAAAACAGTGATGAGGAAGATGAAGACTATTTATTTCTCCATGGTACTGAGGTGAACCCTGATGGAACTCCCAACCCCAGTTTTATGTCGGTACAGCATGGGTGGGCTGAAGAGCAGGAGGCGGAGACCGATTTTGAGACCATGATGCCTATTGTTCATCAGTCTGGTGACACAGAAGACATGAGTCTTTGTAGCCTAGCACACATGTCTGACTTCATGTCTCAATGTCTGTCCCAGGATCCACGCGTCATTAACATCTATGACAGCGACCTCTACTGGTTGTCAACATTCCTTGACCCACGCTACAAAGACAAGTTTCCATCGCTGCTGTTGCAGTCACCAAGGGGCTTAACGATGGATTATTTCAAAAGTGTGGTGGTTGACAATTTAATGTCAATTTCACCATCTGACTCCGCTATACCACGAACAAGCAGCTCTTTGCCACAGCAGCCTTTGGTTCGAACACAAACTGCCACATTGTCAAGAAGAGGTGGTGGTAAGATGTCCACCAACTGGGCGATGTTCAACAGACCTTCCAATCTGCAACGGATTGTGCCTACGGTCCCCTTGTCTAGGAGACAAACATTGTCAAACATGTTGAACGAGTATGTGTGTGACACTACCAGCTTCTTAACCGACCCCTCTGTACCCTTTAATTACTGGGTTTCCAAGCTTCACGCTTGGACTGAGCTGTCTTTGTATGCCTTGGAGTTGCTGGCCTGCCCAGCTGCTAGTGTGACATCAGAGCGTGTTTTTAGTGCCGCTGGGGGAATTGTCACTGATAGAAGGTCACGGCTGACTACAGAAAATGCCGACAGACTCACTCTCATTAAGTTTAACAAGGACTGGATATCATCAAAGTTCTTAACCCCTTCAGACGACAGTACCCAAACCTAGAGGGACATTTTCAAATTTGTTACGTTTGGCTCAGTGCGGTTTAAACATTATGTCCTCTTCTGACACAAAGGATAAACAATGTCCCTCTGCTAAGAAGATTGGATAAATAATGTTCCTGCTACACTTGCTGCATGACAACAAAACTACACAATCAGTGTCAGTAATGTTACTTTAATAATGCATGCACTTGTGATGTTTTTTGACCGTTGAATTATGTCAGACAATCCAAAACAGTCTCTTGGCTGAATTTTTTAAGGCAACAAGCCTATGCCTGCATTGTGGGCATTTCTCAAACTGAAATAAAACATATAGTTTGGCTCAAGTGCCTTGCATAAATTTTAAAAATGTTGATCCCGCCCCTTAGGCTAATTTTTTGAGGCAACAAGCCTATACCTGCATCGAATACGTTGCTTGTACTATGCTCTCAGGACAAGCAAATAGTATGGGCCACGCGCCCTCCTCAACTTCCAAATAGAGTTGATCTCGCCCCTTGGGCTAATTTTTTGAGGCTACAAGCCTATACCTGCATCGAATACGTTGCTTGTACTATGCTCTCAGGACAAGCAAATAGTATGGGCCACGCGCCCTCCTCAACTTCAAAATAGAGTTGATCTCGCCCCTTGGGCTAATTTTTTGAGGCTACAAGCCTATACCTGCATCGAATACGTTGCTTGTACTATGCTCTCAGGACAAGCAAATAGTATGGGCCACGCGCCCTCCTCAACTTCAAAATAGAGTTGATCTCGCCCTTGGGCTAATTTTTTGAGGCTACAAGCCTATACCTGCATCGAATACGTTGCTTGTACTATGCTCTCAGGACAAGCAAATAGTATGGGCCACGCGGCCTCCTCAACTTCAAAATAGAGTTGATCTCGCCCCTTGGGCTAATTTTTTGTGGCAACAGGCCTATGCCTGCATCGAAAACGTGGCTTGTACTAAGATCCTGCTGGAGCATGGCGAAGGGTCCCACTGTACGCTACGGAGATAACGCGTAGACGCGCTCTGTTGCAAGTAGACGTCCCAGCCTATCGCATCTGTGTTCCCAGTGTTGTTGCCATACCGAGTCATTAAGTAACCCCCCCACAAACACAGGCACTATTTATTTGTCAGCAACATTTGTATGTGCAGTCATGATTTTCCACATAATAACCAAGGTACCTTCATGCGCCATGCGGGCCGTAAAGTACTTGCTAATGATGATGACTTTAAGCCCACCCACAAAAAAAACCTACACATCCATTCCCTGAAAAAAGACAGACACAAAGCAGTTTTTGTCAACTGGGTATTATTTCGCCATAATGGCAAAGATGTCAGAATTTTTTTTTTTTTTTTTTTTTTTTTTTTTTGGGGTTTAAACTTTGTAAAAACAAATAATAACATAACAAAGAAATTGTGCAATGCACAGGAACAAAAAATAAACAAAAAAAAAAAAGGGGTCTACAGCTGGTGGTAGGTTGCCGCATCCTCCGGCCTTGGCTGTAACGTGGCACCATCACCCTGGTCGTTGAGTAGGTCCAGGGCCCCATGCAGTACCTCACCCAGTGGTTGGAAGCCTGTAGGCTGGGGCATCTGGGCCGGTTGGCCTTGGCTTGGTAGGCCCCTGATTCTTGGACACCACCTCTGGGTCGCAACATACCTGTCCCGGGGTGTGGCCCTGTCCAGGATGTTTGATCTGCTGAGCCGCCACTCCTCCAAAAAATCAAACACCTGCCCAGGATGGTTTGGGGGCCTACACGCATCGAGGACAATGTGTATTGCTGACCATGCCCGCAGTCGTCTCTCGAATGGAATGTCATCCAAGAACGGTATGAGACTGCGGGCAAAGTCAGCACTACACTGTCCTCTGCGGTCTTGTGGTGCCCCCAGGATCAGAGCAGGGCTGCTGGGGTTCCAGTGACTCCCCACACTGCTGCTGGCAGTCGGCACTGGAGGGCGCTGGTGTGGCCCTTCATCCTCCTCTTCTTGTATCTGCGGCCCCAAAGGTGGTGGGTGGTGGTGGTGGCGGTGGTGGTGGTGGTGCTACTCCCTCCTCCTCATCTGGTGGGGGTTGAGGGGCCTCCCTCCCCTCCTCAGGCAGCTGTGGTGGCGGGTTCCAACGCCGCCTCCGAAAGTGAGCAGCTCTGTGGGTAAATATAAAAAACTTTTGGTGAATGGGTTGCCTTTGGAAACAAAACCATAGGCCAAACATAACATGTGCACGCTTTTTTGACTCAGTGTATCTGTGTATTCTGTGTCTTTTCATTGTTGCCCTTAAGATGGAATTGCAGCAAATAAATTAATGACATTTTTGGCTCATGCCTCAAACTATATTGTATGTGTGGGTACTGTTGCTCCACGATTTTTTGCCATTACATTACAAATTTTAAAATTAGTCTGCACTATTACACTGTGCCCTGACTTAGGCAGGACAGCTATGTAGTCACTTGAAGACATATTAGTGGCCACAACTATTGTTTTGACTTTTTGTGGAAACTTTATGTGGACAAAGCTATAGCCTGACACTGTGAGGCAAACACATTATTCAGGGTTCTTTGCCATCAGATGGACACAAAAACACACAGTGTGGACGGCCTTGGTCTCAATGCACATAACCCAGATCTATAGGGCAGGTGAGCAAGACAGGAAATGGAGTCCTGCAGCATAGGTGACACATGAGCATTTGGCGTTAGTGGCCTACACTCCTTGTTGCTGCCATGTATGCTAATCAGGAATGTCTTGGTAAATAAAACACAACAAACAGATGGCTTGGGATTTGAAACGACAGTAATGGACATAGAGTATGGGGTTGTCTTTGAGCAGCAGGTCACACATCGTTGGTGCCAAACAAGGTGGTATGCACAGATGGACAGTTTTAGTTATTCCAACGGGGCCGAACAAAAAAACGGGAACAGCAAGGACAAACCTCGGGTTTCCTAAAGGACCTTGGACATAAAAGGCTGTTGCACTTAAAATATGGCCCTCTTTAGTTTGATTTAATACAGCATTAATACGCTATGTTTTCCGGAGGATTCGTAATGTGGCCATGAGTTAACGACAAAAAAAGTAAAATTCACATGTGGGCCCTAATATCTACACCATCACCTTGCAGCCCCAAATAAACCCATGGGAAAACTGAACCACACATATTTGTAGTGATACAGGGTATGTTCTGAAATGTGTGTGAATGTGTCAGCAATCTGGGATGGTGTACAAACAGTTTAGTGCAAAAGGGGTATATCCTTGCAACGTTATTTTGCCGAAAAAAACACCCACAACTAAATGTGTAGGGATGTATGTGGCCCTTATGCAAGTCGAGGCCATTAGGAACTGATACAACTGAGGCTTATGACAGGCAAACCAGACAGGGCCACACACCTTAGAGGCCATTGGAGGGAAGAACATGGCTTTGGTCCACAAACATGCCAACAATAATAGCTAATTGTGAGGTCACGGAACATTGTGTCTGACCACCCTGCAGAACATTGCTTATTTGTCCAAACGTCACAATGTGACTATAAATGTGTATGTCCTGGATCATTGCCAAAGGTAATAGAATTGTGTTGCACCATGGCAGAAACAAACCCCTGTGTGGGTATGTAAACCAGCACACTCATTATAGAGCTTCATACGTACATTGTGTGCCCTCGTGGACAGGGTCCTCTCCTCTTGTACCTGTATGACCTGATTGTCTTCATGGACTGTTTTTTGTCGTTAACCCTTATCCTCATGTAAAGTGCCATGGAACCTAATGGCGCTATATTAAAAAATAATAATAACAATAATAGTAAACAACAGTGCGGCAGACACATACCTTGGCATACGGGCCACCGGTTCCAGAAATGACAGCCGTTCATAGTGGCAATATATTATCCCGTGACCAGCTTCCGGGCCCCCCTCCATGATCCTCCGGTGTTGCCGCTTAAATTGGTCGCGGCAGCTCCTCCAGCGCTTCATAATGTGGTCAACTGTGAAATGATTTCAAACCGGGTTTAGACCTCTTTAACATTTGAAACACTAAAAGTATGTGTACAAATCAACAATAACATTTTAATCATGTTGTGTGTGAAATGTGTATACAAGGCACATGGAAACGACAGTGTGGAACATCATCAACAGCATTACGGACATTGAGCTCACGTGGCCACAATCACAAATGGGGCAGGGCACATGTCAACGCATAGAGAATGTAATAGTGCGGGCACCAGACTCCGCTCATTAGTGGTATTTATATACACCCAACCCCCTGGCCTTCAGAGCCAGGAGGAACAGCCCTTAAACTAAGTGTACTATTGTGAACCCATCCAAATATAGGCAACCATGCAACGGCGCATTATAACACATTGAGGGCCCTGTATACCCTACTATGGGGGCCCTGTATGCCCACGGGGGCCCTGTATACCCACTGCTGGGGTCTTGTATACCCACGGGGGGGCTGTAGACCCTACTATGAGGGCCCTGTATAACCACTGGGGGCCATGTATACCCAGTGCTGGGGGACCTGTGTACCCACGGGGGGCTGTATACCCTAATATCGGTGGCATATATACACACTGGGGGGGCCTGTATACTCTGCAGGTGGAGCTGTATACTCTGCTGGGGGAATGTCTAACAGTGATAGCTGCTGTATACAAGAATGGCGGTCAATATGGTTTCCCACTCTTTTGGGGCTAAAGTAGGGGGGTCGGCTTATACACGGGTCGGCTTATACACGACTATATACGGTAAATGCAATATAACGTGTGAACACATTTAACTCACCCATATTGCTCTGCACATCATGGCCACAACGATGAAACGTTGGGAAAACGCCCTGTGCGATCTCCCTCCAGGCCGTAGTCCGCTGGACATTATCCCCATATGCAGGGTCAGTGGGCAGCCAAAGCAGGGGCCGAGCCTCCACCAGAGCAATTAATTGCAGGGTGTCGACAGGAGCCATGCTTCCTCGCTGTGACTTTCTGCGCGTCCAGCCAGGAAGCTCGAGTCGGCTTATTTCCTGTTTGCACAAAGCATGGGGTTTGCTGCAGAAAGTCGCTTGCCTCGCCTCCAACACATGCGACTTTGGCCTCGGAGACAGAAGCAAAATACAGTTGCCAGTGGGGCTTCCGACACGGCAATGCGAGCGCTTTCCGACACACATCTGCGATTTTTAAATCACACATTACTCGCTATTATTCGCTTCCCCATTCATTAACATTGGACTCGCTAGACTCGCAACGAGTAGCGAGTCCCGGGCTCGGACTCGGTAGAGTCAAGCGAGTCCGAGTAATTTAGGATTCGCCCATCACTATTTATAGCCTGTAGCCTAGTGTCTCTATGATGACCTGTCTCTGTCTTTCACTCAGATGCTTCCCTTCTCCCTACTCTTTCACCATGGACAGCATTTAAACTGATCCCTCTGTGAACAGAACAATCTTTCTCCTATCTCAATGCAGATTTTTCTTATTTCACAGGGTTGATGACTTCAGGAGGGTGATAAGCGGAGAAAGAGGCATCTGTTCCAGCAAGACTCCATAGAACTCCAGTGCTTGGAATATTTAGATTTTTGGACATTCTTTTAGTAGTATAACTTGGGTTTTCTTCTGAATGGTTAGCGCAAATATTGAGATCTGGGTTTTTCTTAAAAACGCTCTGTTTATCACAGTTACTTTTGATGTGTCTTCTTTTATTATTTAATTTGGGGCTGTTTGGAACTAAACTAAATACTCAGTTTGCAGCTGTTGTCATGAGCAAGGATCTGTTTAGATAACTAATTAGTGCACACATTATTCATTAATGTTATTGCTGTGCTAAGAAATTCTTACAAATGACACATCTCTAGTGTATATAAATGCCCTGTGTCATCTAAAATTGCTAATATGTTTGTTATTTAATACTGAATAAAATACGGTTATTAAAGGATTTTATTATTCAACACGAACCAGGTCAAACATCAACCACGTACCTTACTGGCTAATACAAGGGAATGATGTATGGCTCATAACCAGGGCTGTGGAGTCGGAGTCAGTGTCCGTTTTGGTGGAGTCAGAGTTGGATTCAGGGAAATTGAAGAGTCAGAGTCGGATGTTTAACTTACTTCACAGCCCTGGTTGTGGAGTCACAATCAGTGTCCACTTTGATGAAAGTGTTGCCAGAGTCGAATTCTGAGGAGTCAGAGTCGGAGGTTTGGCTTACTGATTCCACAACACTGCCCATAGCAAATAAATGGCCAGCCAGTCTTTACATTGGACTATCCATCTAGTGAAACTCTACCACCTAGCTGGAGAGTTATGTTCCCTAGCCATTTTCAAAGGGATCCCTAAAAATCCTGTTTGATCCCATTGACTTATAATGGGTCTCTCAGGTTTACAGCTCAGAAAAGGACAGTATGTGAACAGGATCACAATGAAAACATGTTTTAGGTTCCATCACTTAGATCACTCATCTCGTTATTGCCGACGGCTCAGAGATCTCTGTACAGCACATAACTGTACCTCTTATTGACTGCAAGGGTACAGCACCTGGACCAATGAGAATCATCTAATCAAGTCTAAGGATGTGTAAACATTAAAAAATATGGATCATCTATAACATTTTTACAGATACATTGCATACATTATTATTAAATTAAGAAACAGTATTTGGTCTTGTATATTTTGCTGGCTGATGATGAATGAAAATTGATGGCATTATAGATATAAAAATGAACATCCGGTGAGAATACAGATGAAAAATTGGCTGCTTTTCTCGATGGCCAGTGAATGATTTTTTTTATACACCAATGAGGATATAGCATGAAATTAATAAGGGCCATAATATCGCCAAGAAGTACAAAGCTATAATAGACCTCCCGTCTAAGTGTATGGGTGGCATTGTACTTGCCACTAGAGATGGGTGAACCCGCAGATGATCAGGTTCGGTGGATCCAGCCAGACTTTAATAAAAGTCTGGGTATGAAACCGGACTTGACCCCAACTTTAGCATGAACCACGAACCCATATAAGTTTATGGCAGACACACACACACTGCATACACAGGGGCAGAGACACACACACTGCATACACAGTAGCAGACACACACACAATGGCAGACACACACTGCATACACAGTGGCAGACACACACAGTGCATACAAAGTGGCAGACACACACACAGTGCATACAAAGTGGCAGACACACACACACTGCATACACAGTGGCAGACACACACTGCATACACAGTGGCAGACACACACTGCATACACAGTGGCAGACAACACACACACTGCATACACAGTGGCAGACACACACTGCATACACAGTGGCACATACACACATTGCATACACAGTGGCACACACACTGCATACACAATGGCAGACACACAGACACTGCATACACAGTGGCAGACACACACACGGCATACACAGTGGCAGACACACACACTGCATACACAGTGGCACACACACTGCATACACAATGGCAGACACACAGACACTGCATACACAGTGGCAGACACACACACTGCATACACAGTGGCAGACACACACTGCATACACAGTGGCAGATGGCACACACAGACATTGCATACACAGTGGCACACACACTGCATACACAGTGGCAGACACACAGACACTGCATACACAGTGGCAGACACACACACACTGCATACACAGTGGCAAACACACACACACACACTGCATACACAGTGGCAGACACACACTGCATACATAGTGGCAGACAACACACACACTGCATACAAAGTGGCAGACACACACACACTGCATACAAAGTGGCAGACACACACTGCATACACAGTGGCACACACACACCACACACACTGCATACAAAGTGGCAGACAACACACACACTGCATACACAGTGGCACACACACACTGCATACACAATGGCAGACACACAGACACTGCATACACAGTGGAAGACACACACTGCATACACAGTGGCAGACAACACACACTGCATACACAGTGGCACCCACACACATTGCATACACAGTGGCACACGCACTGCATACACAGTGGCAGACACACAGACACTGCATACACAGTGGCAGACACACACACACACTGCATACACAGTGGCAGACACACACTGCATACACAGTGGCAGACAACACACACACTGCATACAAAGTGGCACACACACACACACTGCATACACAGTGGCAGACAACACGCACACTGCATACACAGTGGCACACACACACACTTTATACACAGTGGCAGACAACACACACACTGCATACACAGTGGCACACACACACACACTGCATACACAGTGGCAGACAACACGCACACTGCATACACAGTGGCACACACACACACTGCATACACAGTGGCACACACACAGACACTGCATACACAGTGGCAGACACACACACACTGCATACACAGTGGCAGACACACACACTACATACACAGTGGCACACACACTGCATACACAATGGCAGACACACAGACACTGCATACACAGTGGCAGACACAGACACTGCATACACAGTGGCAGACACACACTGCATACACAGTGGCAGACAACACACACACTGCATACACAGTGGCACACACAGACATTGCATACACAGTGGCACACGCACTGCATACACAGTGGCAGACACACAGACACTGCATACACAGTGGCAGACACACACACACTGCATACACAGTGGCAAACACACACACACACACACTGCATACACAGTGGCAGACACACACTGCATACACAGTGGCAGACAACACACACACTGCATACAAAGTGGAAGACACACACACACTGCATACAAAGTGGCAGACACACACTGCATACACAGTGGCACACACACACATTGCATACACAGTGGCACACACACTGCATACACAGTGGCAGACACACAGACACTGCATACACAGTGGCAGACACACACACACACTGCATACACAGTGGCAGACACACACTGCATACACAGTGGCAGACAATACACACACTGCATACAAAGTGGCACACACACACACACACTGTATACACAGTGGCAGACAACACGCACACTGCATACACAGTGGCACACACACACACTGCATACACAGTGGCAGACAACACACACACTGCATACACAGTGGCACACACACTGCATACAAAATGGCACACACACACACACTGCATACACAGTGGCAGACAACACGCACACTGCTTACACAGTGGCACACACACACACTGCATACACAGTGGCAGACAACACGCACACTGCATACACAGTGGCACACACACACACTGCATACACAGTGGCAGACAACACGCACACTGCATACACAGTGGCACACACACACACACTGCATACACAGTGGCAGACAACACACACACTGCATACACAGTGGCACACACACACACACTGCATACACAGTGGCAGACAACACAAACACTGCATACACAGTGCAACAGCAGCAACGATGCTGAAGTTGGTTTCTTATTCGGCAGTTTGTTATTTGGCTTTTTATAATTTTCTGATTTTTACAGGTTTCTCAATAAAAAGAAAACATTCTATGTATACAATACTATGAAGTCATGTGCCCTGTTGTGAATACACTTAAATATGGATAAAAAAATTAGAAGACTGGCACATAAATGGGCATCAAAGTGGGCACTGAAGTATGGTATTGAAGGGGTTAAATGGCTTTGGGCCACTGATCTAACACCTGATTTACATACCTAGTGATGCCCCATATCAAATTCATGTGACTCTAGCGTGGCCCAAATGGATTCTGGGTATCAAAACTGGCATCAAAGTAGGCAGAGACCCAATTGTCACAGATTTGAGTAAGTAACAGCTGTTTTTGAGGGGTTAAATGGCTTTGGGCCACTGATCTAACACCTGATTTACATACCTAGTGATGCCCCACATCAAATTCATGTCACTCCAGCCTGGCACAAATGGGTTCTGGGCATCAAAACTGGCATCAAAGTGGGCAAATCACCAATTTTCACAGATTTGAATAAGTAACAGCTGTTTTTCAGGGGTTTAAATGGCTTTGGGCCACTGATCTAACACCTGATTTACATGCCGAGTGTTGCCCCGCATCAATTTCATGTTACAATGTATGTAAATCAGGTGTTAGATCAGTGGCCCAAAGCCATTTAACCCCTTAAAAAACAGCTGTTACTTATTCAAATCTATGAAAATGGGTGATTTGCCCATTTTGATGTTAGTTTTGATGCCCAAAACCCATTTGGGCCAATGTATAGTGACATGAATTTGATGTGGGGCATCACTAGGTATGTAAATCAGGTGTTAGATCAGTGGCCCAAAGCCATTTAACCCCTCAAAAACAGCTGTTACTTATTCAAATATGTGAAAATTTGGTCTCTGCCCACTTTGATTCCAGTTTTGATGCCCAGAACCCATTTGGGCCAGGCTGGAGTGACATGAATTTGATGTGGGGCATCACTAGGTATGTAAATCAGGTGTTAGATCAGTGGCCCAAAGCCATTTAACCCCTCAAAAACAGCTGTTACGTATTCAAATATGTGAAAATTTGGTCTCTGCCCACTTTGATTCCAGTTTTGATGGCCAGAACCCATTTGGGCTAGGCTGGAGTGACATGAATTTGATGTGGGGCAATACTAGGCATGTAAATCAGGTGTTAGATCAGTGGCCCAAAGCCATTTAAGCCCTTCAATACCATACTTCAGTGCCCACTTTGATGCCCATTTTTGTGCCAGGCTTCTAATTTTTTTATTTGTTTTAAAGTGTATTCACAACAGGGCACATGACTTCATAGTATTATATACTTAGAATGTTTTCTTTTTATTGAAAAACCTGCAAAAAACAGAAAATAAAAAATAACCGAATAAGAAATTGCCGATTAAGAACCCAACTTCAGCATCATGCAGCAGCAAGTGATCTGCTGCACTACAAAGTGAAACTAAACAGCCGGGCTCCCCTACTCCACACAGGCTTCAGGAATTCAGGGGCTGCACCTGCAGGAGCTATCAGCAGCTCCGTCCTCTCACAGGATAAGGAGGGCGTGGCTTCAGCACTGAGCTGCCCGCTCTCTGTGTGCCGGGTCTGTCCTGCCTGATATCACGTGACAGGGCAGGCCCAGCATCGATCAACCTGCGGCTGTGTGCAGAATATAATGAGGGCAGTTATCTCTCAGGGCATGAGTCCTCCTGGGTCCCTGGAGCCTCGGGCCCCGGGCTGTAGCCCCAATTGATCTCATTATAATCCGCCTCTGACAGTGAGGTCTCTTTGACCTGCACATCTGAGTTGTGGCTTGGTTGTACAGTCCTGACCTAGACAGTTTGTATCAGGTTTCTATTGTACTTCCATGGAGGGCTGCCTTTCCACTCCTTACCACTTGAGTCTGCTATTGTCATTCTGCAATCATCCTTTTCTAAGATGGCTGATGTTGAACATGTGGATGCCATCTGGTTTCCTGTTTGGGCCTAGGTAAAGTCACGTAGAATACTCAATGCTTGAGTGATGTGTTCCAGTCTCCAGCTCCTAAGAACTGCTTCACCCAGGCTATTCACTTTCTTCTCAGATTACTCCTATAATCCCTACTGCTACGACCAAGAATTCCAACTATAACTTGTAAGTCTCTGCTCGTGCTCCTTTGGCTGTTTTCATGCTGTAGAGGGCCAAGTCTCCAACCATTGACATTGGGCATCTCTTTTGGACCTCCATAGATCAGCAGGTTATTAGCTTTCACTGTTAGGTTAAGAATAACCCATTTAATGATGTTGATTGGCTGGGTTGATGAGATGACTAGAGGATGTCATATGATGCAATGAATGCTTGACAAAGACCCCTATGTGGATGGAAATGTTGATGTTTATGTTGGAAGCAGCAATAAAGATGTGAATTACTTTCACTTAAATGAATGCTGTCAAATTCACATTTAAAGAAATGTCCCATCACTGTAATGTATAAAAATAGTAGACAGAAACCAACATCAACCCACACTAGTGTTCCAGATCTCTATAGTCCTACTGATCATTGACTGATCTTGGCCCGTAGTCTAGTGCCAATATGACAAGTCTCATGAACATAAGAATACATGATTCAAATTGGGCAGAAAGTTTCTATTTCAGAAAGCTTCACAGTTAGACACAATTCTGTTTGAGGTCTTGTGAGCCTGACCACTACTCAAGAACAGACGTCAAGTAGATGTCAAACTTAAAGAAATTGGTCCATGTAGCAGTGGGTCGCATGCACAGGTCTATTCACTCTACAGGTAAGGCTGGTTTCACATTACAGATTTTTCAGATCCGATGCTGTCCGATCAAAATCGGACAGCATCGGATCCGAATTTGGCCCCATGCAGCCCTATGGGCATCGGACCGAATCGGATGTGCACTAAATGCCATCCGATTTGGTCCGATCAGATTCTGTCCGATTTTATTATCGGTGCAAAAATCGGCGCCTGCACCGATTTTTGCACCGATAATAAAATCTGACAGAATCGGATCGGACCAAATCGAATGGCATTTAGTGCACATCCGATCTGACCCGATCCCTATAACATGGGGCCCTATGGAGAAGGGTCCGAGGAAACATATGATGTCTCCTCGGACCCCATTTTACTGTACTGAGCATGCTCAGTACAGTAAAACTGCTCCTACTGGGAGCACAAGGGTTAAAAAAAAAAAAGTTTATGCTCACCTCCCCCCGAGCCCCCGCTGTCTCCCTGCAGGTTTCCGGTGGCTCCAGCAGGCTCCCGCTCTCAGCAGAGGTCTTCTTCTGCTGTTCAGGACCTGCGGTGATGTCGCAGTCATGTGACCGCGGGTTACCATGGTGAACCCGCGGTCACGTGACTGTGACATCACCGCAGGTCCTGAACAGCAGAGGAAGACCTCTGCAGGCACCGGGAGCCTCAAAGAAGATGGCGGGAGACGGCGGGGGCTCGGGGGGAGGTGAGAATAAACTTTTTTTTTTTCCTTTTTTTCAGCCCGGAGGCACCGATTTTATGCCGGAATTGGATGCCTATTTGGCACCCGATTCCAGGCATCAAAAGGGAGCCGATGCTGTCTGATTTATATCGGACAGCATCGGCTCCCTAAAAATCGTAATGTGAAGGTAGCCTTAGACATACCGGCTTGTCTTTTAAGAAAGGCTGTAGCTGACATGTGAAATCTTCATTAATTCATGTCATTATAACTTCAGTGCAGCTTACTGGATGTGGCCCAAGAAAGTGGAGGCTGTCAGTTCTCCTGTCCTCAGATTGAGGAGTGACAGCTCCCTGTCTCTTTCATACCTGTTGCTTGTCCCAGACACCCCTGGGTCTCATTCACACATACTCTACATTTGTTTAGTCTGTGAGTTGTGGAGCCTGTTAAGTATCTCAAGCTAAAGTCATCACAGATGTACAGACAGATTGAGCTGACACCAGCATGATGAGGACTACAGCTTTATATACCAGCCCATGATGTTCAATTCTCCTGCAGAAACCATCAAGTTGTGCAACAAAAAATATTCCTCCTTTTGGGCAATTTACACAATTAATTGCTAAAAGGCTGCATGTCCTTTGTAGAATATTGGAAGGGACAAGCGATAAATAATATTTTCCACAGAGTACAAGCTCATCACGTATCTAAGGTAATGAAATCATTAAAATGATCCTACGACAGAGAACAGTTTTCCGGTACATAATTAATGTTATCTCATTGTAGAGCTTGATAAGACTGCAGCCTATACCCAATGAGACATGACAGTATTTAGATTGTACTTTCTGATCTAAATGGAGATGAGACACTCTACAGTGGGATTGCCTGGCACATGATTAATAGGAATAAATGAACAAAACTCGGAGGGAATCCCTGGAGATTTCTCGGCAAATGTCCTAAACACTGAACATTATAACTGCATCCACTAATTCTTTGTTTGCTGGCCAAACACAGTAACTAATGCAGCATGGCATCAATTTTAATGTTTTGGCTACACTCTCGCTAGATCATGGTGACATAGCGGTCAGCGTGTTCCTGACTCTGCATTGAAGATAGAGTAGCCAGGCTGTTCTGCCTTCAGTTACCTAAGTTCAAGGCACAGGTTGTAAGAAGGAGGAGATGGAAATGGCTGATCTCCTGGGACATATACAGAATAGAAAAAATCTTGTTTTTTTTCTTTTTTTCATCTACTATTGATTGCTGTTTTATTTTCTCTCTGGTTCCTTTTAAGTTCCAGAAGCCCCGGGCCGTCAGTGCACTGTGCCCTTTACTACCAGAACTAAGGAGGAACTCAGGAGCTTGGAGGGTATATAGAGGCCCAGTTACACACACAGATAATTGTGCAGAGATTATTCGCAGATCTCTGGTTGCAGTGAAATCATGGACACATAGTTACATTTGTACACGGCCACAAAATGGAACAATGTGTCCATGATTTCACTGCAACCAGAGATCTGCAAACAATCTCTGCACAATTAACTGTGTGTGTAACTGGGCCTTTATGGTGGGTTTACACGTCCCAACGTCGGTCCGATATTGGATCCAACGATGCGGGAGCGCGCTTTACCTGGGCAGAATTCCAACATCGCATAGGAGATGTTACACAGCGCAATATCGGCATACAACGGCTCTACGATGTCTACGCCCCCCTTGTATGGCCGACCCAGGAACGACTATTTAACATGGAGAGGATAGGGGACGTTGTACTGCACATTGTAGTTGGGCGTTTACACAGTACGATTCGGCTCCGACCTCCATCCATTGAATAGCACGCTCATTCGATCCCCGATATCGGTTTGACATCGTTCGTGCATCGTATTGGACATTTATACCATACAACGCACGAACGATATCGGGGCCAACGCATGAACCACGTGACTTTTGGTCGGAGTTGGACGCTGATATCGGGACGTGTAAACACACCATTACTGACGGGCAGCAGGTCAAGATTATGAGGGATCACTACTAGTGTGTAAGGGTACCATTACACAACACAATATCGTTCCGATATTGCATACAATTTCACGTGAGCGCACACGTTTTTGGCACTTGTCCAAGATCGCATAGGAGATGCCACACAGGGAGATATCGACAGGCAACGCAACTACGATATTGTACACAACTTTTGTGCGCTGGGTATGAGCAACCCAGGGACCGAGCATTTAACATTGGAGTGAATGGGGGAAGTTGCAAACAAAATCGTAGTTGCGCTATCACACAGCACGATCCTGCCACATCACATATACAATATCATACGGTTGAAGGGCTTGCACAATCTTCTTGCAATATCGTTGGTTGTTTTTTTTCGCTTTGCATTGCCCATTTACACAACACAACGCACAAACGATATCAACTACAACAACCGTACCACGTGACTTTTGTCGATGTTGCATTGCGATATCACGACATGTAAAGCGGCCCTAAGGGTTTTGCAATGTGTTGTAAATGTTTAATAAGCACTGGGTCACTTGGGTCATGGGTCATGGATCACCGGTGACAATAGGAGTCAGGGCTTGGACACACACTGCTACTTACATCCGAGTTTGACGGACGAGACTCGGAACAGGCTGGAGCAGTGACCCTTGAACGGCCTCTCTCTCTGGACGGGGAATGACAGCTGCTTGTGTTTCTGTGCAGCATCGCATTCCCCATCCACAGAGAGAGAGGCCGTTCAGGGTCACTGCTCCAGCCTGTTCCAAGTCTTGTCCGTCAAACTCGGATGAGTGTGTCCAAGCCCTAAGACAAGAACAGGCACAGCAGGAGGTATGAAATGAGAGAACGAAGAGAGAGTTAACTATCAGTGGTGGGTGAGTAAAGCCCCTCATAGACATCAGACTAATGTCAACTGAACACACCTGTTGGGGAAGCCGGTGGTGCTGAGACTTAGGTCGGGGTACCCATACCCGATGTTCCAGCGACCCGATCAACAATCCAACCAGACCGGACCGGGATCGCTGGAACATCGGTATGTGATCATTGGTGAGATGCCAGACAGGAAGATCTCACCAGCAATCACCCAGCGATGCGCCAACATCCGACAGTCGCTGGGATCGGTCAGGGTATTGGGCGCACACTGGGTGTCGCTGGTCATTGCACCCTGTTACACATGCCAATGCATACGTGACATCGGCAGATCAACGATAGCAAAATGGTCCCGGCCATTCCACAGCGATCAGCGGGCTGATCGCTGGTTGTTGCGGCATGTCACACACAGCAAAGTCGCTGGCGACGTCACTGCAACATCACAAACCCTGTGATGTTGCAGTGATATCGTTACCAATATCGCTACGTGTAACCCGGCCTTTAGTAGTCGTGGGCAAAGCAGAGACTCAAATATGGAGCCACAATGGGTTTGCAGTGCACAACCTGACCGGCACCCCAGTGCAAGAGTTCAGTTCACGTTTGCCCTCTGTGACAGCCAAAGAAGACACAGATTCAATCATGCTTTGCAACAGTTCTTTACTTAGAAAATCTCATGAAACACTGTCACTCAACTTAAACGTTACTTTCATAGGGACAGTTACTTTAATATTATTTAGTGTAGACTACTCTCACGGTTCCAGTACCTCACCACCCTATTGACATTCTAGCAACACCAGGATTCTTTGCTCCAAATTCATTCGGTCTCTCTTGGCTCCAGTTATATCCCAGCCACAGGAATCCGTCCAGAGGAACAATCAGGGCAGCTTTTAGGCAGAATTACTTCATAGCAAACACCCTGACAACCTGTTTGCCTGAGTCTATGTAGAAGTCTACTTCACTGGTACCATTGATGAAGAGAAAACTGCAGTCAGGCGGAATGCTGGACATACAGTAGAGGGCAAAAGGTTAATGTACATATACAGACCTTTATTTTGAATGCAACACACACAGCGCGTTTCGGCGAGATGGAGGAACATTACAAGCAAATGGCTTATATATAGCAAATGAACAGGAAGTGATTTACAGCAAATTAACCCCTACTTTACCATACAATCAGAAACAGAGTTAAAACGGGCATCAATTACCAAACAAAGGTAAAATAAAAACAACTGTAGATTAAGAACATTAGTCTATTAGAAAGCATAAGATAAAATAATAAAGGAGAGAAACTATTATAAAATTGTATTAGCAGGGCAGGCAAAGCTTTTATCAACCCCTTCCCGACCTTTGACGTTGTGCAATGTCATGAAAGTCGGTGTCTTCCCGACCCATGACTTTGTACAATGTCATGGTGGTTACCGCGGCACTCTTGCCACGGTAACCGCCATCGGGCCCCAGTGCTCTGTGATTCAAAAATAATCCTTTTGCTGAAAAAAGGGGGGTGGGGCGAAGAATAATAACAGGATGGGGGGGGGGTAGATACAATAAGGATAAAAATATAGAAATAAAAATAGCTGAATAAAAACTGAATAAAAATGGTCAGAATGTGTATTTATTATACCACATTCTCCAATGATAAATTGCCCCTCTGGAGATAATGTACCAAATTTGAAGATCCAGTAATTCTCCTAGTTAACAAGTTTCCTATATCTATTTGGACAGGACTCGGATATACGGTCAATGATGATTAACAAGGAGAATTACTGGATCGTCAAACCTGGTACATTATCTCCAGAGTGGCTCAATTTATCATTGGAGAATGTGGTATAATAAATACGCATTCTGACCATTTTTATTCAGTTTTTATTCAGCTTCTTTTTATATATATTTTTATCTGTATTTTATCTCCCCCCCCCCCTACCCTGTTATTCCTTTTCGCCCACCCCCCTTTTTTCAGTAAAAGGATTATTTTTGAGTATTTTTTTATATAAGGAGAAAAAAAAGCCTCTTTTAATAGAAGGTTTGCCAGCCCTACTTTATAATATTTTATCTCCTTTATTATTTTATGTTATGCTCTCTAATAGACTAATCTTCTTAATCTACAGTTGTTTTTATTTGACCTTTGTTTGGTATATGATGCCTGCTTTAACTATGTTTCTGATTGTCTGGTAAAGTAGGGGTTAATTGGCTGTAAATCACTTCCTGTTCATTTGCTATATATAAGCCATTTGTTTGTAATGTTCCCCCATCACCTGATGAAAGTGGTATTCAGCCGCCGAAACGCGTTGTGTGTGTGTGTAGCATTCAAAATAAATGTCTGTATATTTACATGAACCTTATGCCCTCTGTATGTCCAGCGCCTCGCCTGACCACACTTTTCTCTTCATTTATCACTACCCCTCTCTGAGGGCTGTGGATGGAGCACCACAGGTATCAATACTAGAAGACCTGTAAGACCTTTGGTGATGTGTTTCCAGTCACATGACAGTTTGGACTCCATGCCCCACAGCCCGACGGCCGGCTCCTCACTAATCACAGGCTTCTCCCGAGGATGTGCAAGGATGCACAACCCAGATAGGTGAGTGGATCCTCACTCTAATAGAAACCCCACTAAACCACCAGGTATAACTCTATGATCGTCCCCCTGCTCTATTTATTCTCTGTTTCAATGGTACCATTGGGAACAGTCACTGCCCGGGATGACCCACGCAGGGCAGAGGTCAAGTAACAACGCAGGAGAAATTCACACTCACATGCATCCTGGACTTAGGTTCCACCCCTTGTACTGAAAAGTCCCAGAGTGATCCAGAGGATCCGGCCAAATTAAATGCTGGGCTGTTCCTATTCCACATCTCTCTCTGGGCACTCTCCTCTTTGCACAAGCATGCAGGCTTGGTTTATAACTTCTACACTCTAACCCTAGTGAGTGAACTCACTAGCTCACCCCAATCACACTTTCACTTTTTGTTCTAGAGGAAGGCTGTAACTCCACTCTTAAGGGATGTACTAGCTCACAAGGTTATTTAACTCTAGTTTTCCTGAAGTACTAGTAGCATAAATATTATACACAATATGATAGAAAAATAAATCTAGAAACATCCAAGGATTACAATTCTTATTTTTGCCTTTATTTAGACATATTTAAAAGGACAGGAACAAGCCAACTGATGCGTTTCGGACATGTCTACTTGCTCCTTTTCTAGATCATTTAACTCAGGATGCCAAAAAGTAGATCCAATTCTGAAAAATTTAGACCACTCTATACCTAGATGTTTTTAGAACATTACGGGTAAGACATATGGAAAAACATATGCTTCTCAAGCTGACATCTTCAGGAGTAGAGATTAGCTTATCTTTTTAAGTTTGGGTTCAAGTGGTGCAGCCAAACTTTTTGGCACACTTTTCATGACTTTGAATTTGACCCGAACCTCAGTGGACGTGAATGATTGGTAGTTCATATACAGCCAGCCATAAGTAAAACATTTTTTTCAAATGAAATTTGGACACAGACTACACCCATAAACTATGGTTTTATGCCCAGTGTCGATCAAAAACTGCATTTGGCACACACTGGTTGAGGCACCAACTGTACCCACCCACAGCAATATTCGCTCCAGTGCAAGCATAAAGCACCAGAACAGGATTGCTTGGCACCGGGAAGGTCGGCGACCTGAACCGAACCTTGAAAGGTTCGCTCATCTTTATTCAGAAGAATGACATGAATAAGGTAAATGGGAAGTTATAACCCATCCACCT
Organism: Allobates femoralis; assembly: GCA_033576535.1. Taxonomy (NCBI): domain Eukaryota; kingdom Metazoa; phylum Chordata; class Amphibia; order Anura; family Aromobatidae; genus Allobates; species Allobates femoralis. The sequence continues at coordinate 78,697,987 of JARQOC010000011.1, forward strand.
CTTTTTTGAAAGCGGACAACCCCCACGGAGTATCCTATTATAGCTAATTATTTTCCACCTAATTACTTTTCTATTCATTCACTCTCTCGGAATTAATTATCATTCCCTGCCTTTTTCTTGTCCCTTTGCCATGCTGCATTGCATTGTAGGTACTAGCTGTTCTTAGAAAACAAATACAGTAGAAAAGAGAGCTACGATTTGTTCTTAAGATGCGGCTTTTACCAGTCAAACGCTACTCATCTTCTCTTACTGCTCTGGCAGCAGCATTTAGAATTTCTGGCTTTAATAAAGCTCACGATATTGAATAATCCGCAGTAAACTAGGTGGATTTAATTAACATGTCTAATTTTGCCATCTGTCCTCCCCTACTAATTATGGTTGCAAAGACTTAATTTTTTTACAATCATATCAGTTAGGATTGCTCCTGTGATGTGCTAAATGAACAGAGCTTGCTAGCAGGGGGATGCATTCAAGCTCACAGTACTTGTTACGCACAATAGGAAAGTCATTTTTAATAATATCTATTCTCTTATCTCCACTGCATTGCCCAGACACAACCGAATAAACAGGTTTTGTTAAGGATGTAATCGTATGTTCAGTCTAGGGATGAACCAAGAACGGAACAAGGTTCAATATCAGATGCCTTCTTTCTAAGGTTTAAAGGTCACATTGCAAGCTGCCATTCATTCATCCCGCAGCCTAGGCAGACAAGAAACGTGGTCTTCAGTAGGCATGTTTCACTACAGTGTGATGGCTTATATAACCCATGCCCTGAAGCCTTCACATGGTTTGCTGCCAAGCTAGAATCTAAACCTAATTGGCAGTCGTATAAAATGGCTATTGGTGGAAACGCAGTATAATGTCCAAATCTGGCTATTAACATTGTGCTGAGATTTGTGGTGAGCAGATTTGTAACCCCCATCCCTTCCTGTAGATCTCTGGAGAACCCACACATTGGAGAACTACAAAGGATAGCAGCCTACGGCATATGTACAATTCTCTAGGCACAAGACTAGAAATGGAAATTGCTCATAATCTGTATCCATATTATCTGTCAGAGATTTAAGCATTGGAGGCAATGCAAAACACAGACATGAATATAAACGGAAAATCAACAGCGCGGCTGCGAGACGGAACAAACTGCACAGAGATATATGTGACATTTGATACATGCTTATAAATATACAGTATATCATTGTGTTACTAAGCTACTAAATATAATGATCAAAACAATAATTCAGTATACAGATTTAGTATAGAGCATCTGTATTACCAAGCACAGATGGTAAGTTAACAAATATGTACATTAGGTACAATATATATTGTGTGCTCAATTCAGGCAAAACACATATGTTATTTGAGGTTTCAGTCATGAAAGAGTGTGTACTTTCCTATGATAATATGAATAATCACCTAAAGGGGTTGTCCACTACTAGGGCAACCTCTTCTGATTCCACATGTCTCCCGCAGGTAAGATAAAGAAGTCTATACTCACCTCCCATGCTAGCGGGGTCACAGCGGTGTTGGTACTCGTGTTTACGGGGCTCATGTGAGATTGTGACATCATGTGAGCTCTCCAGCCAATCACCGCTGGCTACCCTTTCCCCACCTTAAGACAAATTAGTTAATCAATTGGAGGTGGAGGTTTAGGCTGCTGCTCACTTCCTGTTGATGATTCCTTTATCCATAAGTGGAAGAGAGAAGTCAGTGGTGATTGAACACAGGGCTCGTGTGACGTCACAATGTCATGTGAGCCCTGGGATCGTGAGCACCAACACCACTGGAATGGCGTCAGCATGGGAGGTGAGTACAGGCTTTTTTATTTTGCCTGGTAGAGACTTGGAATCAGAAGGGATTGTCCTAGTAATGGACAATCCCTTTAACAGAGCTGAAGCCCTAGATAAAGGACTGTGTCACTTTAAGTAAGCATGATGTTGTCTGACTGTCCTGAGAGCTTAAAAACCTCCTTTCACTTTATGTTTCATAAATCAATAGAACATAGAAAATAAGCAGCTTTGTAATACAGTATATCTTATTGGAGAAATCTGCTTCTTCTTCCTCCTGTAAAGATCATTTACTCTCAATTCATTGATAAAATATGTTTTTAGTGAAGTCAGATTTGTCCATTACTGATATAGGAGGTGACAGTGGGTGCTTATAAAGTTCTCTAGAGGAGGGAAGAAAGGGAGTAGCTAGAGGAAGACACAGACATCCTGCTGCAAGTTCCTTAGATTGTTATGAGCACCAATTGTCATCTCTATCTCAATAATGGGAAAATCTGAATTCACTGAAGACAGATTTTTCCAGTGAATTGAGGATTTTAATAACAACTGATCAGTCCAGGAGGAGAAAGATGAAGATTTTTCAGAGAAACTACCATATATTACAAAGTTTCTTATTTTTATACATACTATTGATTTGTACATGAAGAATTAAAACAAGGGGTTACTCTATAAAGCAATGTTAATAATTTGTAATCCTTGCTCTGATAAAGAAATGAAATATGATGTAGTTGAAGACAAGTTCATACTTAACTGGGAGGGCAATTTAGCAACATTACAGAAACTCAGAAGAAGTACAGACGGCTGTCACTGATCTAACAGTGACCAACTTTCTGATCAATATTCACTGTATACCACATGTATGCAGTATACAGGGAATTAATTAACTTATGAATTGTATAATGAAGAGTTCAAGTCCTGAATATTTGAAATGTAAATTTGAATATGGCAAGTTTTACAACTTAATTTTGGAACTAAATGTTCGTAGTAGATCTCCTGACCAGCTGAAGACTATAAAAGCTTCTACTTGGCAATGCCACGCCATACTTGTCCTTATTGCTGAGCCAAAATGAAACAAGCTATTTAGATGTTGATGCCCCTTCAGGGGAATTCATGTTCTACTCCTATTCCATCCTGTTTGTAAACAACACGTTTGGTTTGGAACGGTTTGTATTAACATACAGCAGATTTGCTGTGGAAATTTCATATATTTAAGGCCTCTTTCACATAAGCGGTTTTTTTTTTAAATGCGGCAGATCCGGCAGATTTACCGCATCTGCTGCATCTTCCACCTACCGGCAACACTTGCTGCAAGCCCCATGCATTGTCTATGGGGCTTGCGGTCGGGTGCGGTTTTGCCAATTGAGGCAGATGCGGCAGTTGTGGCCGTGAAAAAAAACGCTGCTGTTTTTTCATGGCCACAAGTGCCACATCTGCCGCAACCAGCAAAACCGCACCCGACCGCAAGCCCCATAGACAATGCATGGGGCTTGCGGGAGCGGTGCGGCCGTTAGGCGGAAGATGCGGGTTTCCTCCAAAACGCCAGTGTGAAAGGGGCCTAAGTAGGGTTTGCAGCAGTCCATGAGTTTGCCACCAGAGAACCTTATTCCAATGACTAGAGCTGAATTCCAGCTGATAAAGCTTCAGCCAAAAATTAGAGATCTAATGTATAACGTTTCTCCTTATGGCGTGCCAGTATGAAGAGGCTTAAAGGGGAAATCCAGTGAGAGAAAACGTTTTAATACAGTTCCTGCCCTCCTACATGATAAGCAGAGCTGTACACTGCAGTTCTAGGATCTATAGATCTCTTATAAATCGATAAAATCATACCTGCCTCATTGCTCTGGCCCCCACCTCAGGGAATCCAGATTTCTGCCTGTCTGCTTCATCTGGAAGCAAAAAGCAGGAGGTGTGTCAGAAGCGTGGATGCTGTGAGCTGCAAGATCAGCCTACATTCACATCCCTCACAATTCTGTATGTGGAGGGGGCATATCAGGGGGCATGATTGCCGGCCCCGTGTTCACACACATACAATCCAGACCTTAGTTTGTCTAAAATGGGATTCAGACAAACCCCATAGATAGATAGATAGACTAGAAATAGAAAGATTAGATAGATAGACATCGAATAGATAGATATAAATAGGATATATAGATAGATATAAATAGAAAAGATAGAATGAATACAGAGGATAGAGAGATAGAGAGATAGATAGATAGATAGATAGATAGATAGATAGATAGATAGATAGATAGATAGATAGATAGGTGGATGGATGAAATATAACATATATGATAGGACCGCTTTACACACACCAACTTCTGTGACCAACTTCTGAACAGATCTCTGGTTGCAGTGAAATCATGGACACATTGTTACATTTGTACATAGCCACAAAATGGAACAATGTGTCCATGATTTCACTGCAACCAGAGATCTGTTCAGAAGCTGGTCACAGAAGTTGGTGTGTGTAAAGCGGCCCATGGGCTGATTTATAGATGATAGATAAATATACAGACATGTGAGAGATACATAATGGAAAGATATTTCTAAGCCCATATATGTTTGGTGCACAGTATAAGGAACAGATAAAACTGATGAAACTTTGGGGTTTATACCATGTCTAAAGGTACTTTTACACGCGGCAACTTTTCTAGGAATTTCACTGGCAATTTGCTGGTTGCAGTGAAATCATGGACACATTGTTCTATCTTGTTGCTGTGTACAAATGGAAGAATGTCTCCATGATTTCACTGCAACCAGTAAGTTGCCAGTGAAATTCTTAGAAAAGTTGCCGCGTGTAAAGGTACCTTAACAGATGCTGCAGACTTTGGATGCATTTGCTGTGCCTGTCACTGAGGAGTGATGATAATGATGATCCACTGAAAGTTGCAGGGACAGGAATCTACCATATTCCTATGAGGAAGGGAAGACCATGCAGAGCTGAATCGATCAATCTAATGATTTGTCTCTGCTTGCATCCTCACATTACCAGTACACATTATGCATCATCATACATCAGAAGATCACAGCATGTATTTGTATCTGTCTGGTGACATGATTGCTATTTGAAGCCTGGACCTCTGTCACATAGAATGAAATATCAGGGGCCAGATTGTATGTGTGTGAACATGGGGCTGGTGGTCACACACCCTGCCATGCCCACTCCACATATAGAATTGTGAGCTGGTGTGAGTGTAGGCTGATCCTGCAGCCTCAGTGTCCACGCCCCTGACAAACCTCCTGCTTTTTGCTACTAGATGAAGCAGACAGGCAGAATTCTGGATTCCCTGAGGTGGGGGCTAGAGCACAGAAGCAGGTATGAATTTATCGATTCATAATAGAGATTCAAGAACTGCAGTGTACGGCTCTGCTTCATCATATAGGAGGGCAGGAACTGTACTAAAATATTTTCTCTTACTGGTGTTCCCCTTTAAATGCCTTGCTTGCTCCTCTGGGAAATTTAACATACAAATTGCATCTTCAAAAAGACTTGAACTCTAGCGCCACCTATTGGGAGTAGCAATACTAAAAGTCAATATTGACCCTTTAACAAACCTTATCCCAAGTCTTAAGGCCCCTTCACACACTACAACATCGCTAACGATGTAGCTGCAACATCACTGGTTTTCTGACGTAACAGCGACCTTTTCAGCGACGTTGCAGTGTGTGACACGCACCAGCGACCTGGCTCACGCTGTGAAGTCGCTGATCACTACCTGTCGCTCAGAACCATTTTCTGGTCCTTGGTCTCCCGCTGGTCAGCATGGATCATTGTGTTTGACACCGTAGCAACGACTTCGTTAGTGACTCATAACTCGGCCATAATAGGTGTGGAGTCGTCAATCGCTGCTGTCTGATACGTCTCCAATGACTTCCGAGGTCGTTCGGCAGGTCCGTATCGCTGCTGCCTTGTTGGATAGATCTGCCTGTTTGACAGCTCACCAACGACTCTAAAGAGACTTTCCAAGGATCCCTGCCAGGTCGGGATCGCTGATGGGATCGTTGGAAAGTCTCAGTGTGTGAAGGGGCATTTAGCCTCTCACCTAGCCAAATTAGATCTCTCACTTTACACTGAGGAGTGGTAAACACCCCTTAAAACAGCCTGTCTGCATATCGATAATATGATTTGGCTTATAGCCTTGGTCATATGGTAAGGTTTATTAAAGGGTTAATATTGACTTTTAGAATTGCTACTTCCAATAGGTAGTGCTAGACTTCATGTCCTCTTTGAAGAGGCAATTTGCACATTATATTTCCCAGAGGAGCATGAAAGGCATTTAAGTCTCCCTATAAATCCCAAAAATGAGTTTCTTGTGAACCCTGATAGTATGTGGAGGTTTCTTGGTATGTAATGTGTATGTGGTGCTGGTAATATTTAGTAGATATGGAGTGTTTTTGGTTTATTTTTTACGCACCAATTTTATATTAGGATTCGGTAAGGAGCCAAGGTTTCTGTACCACCCTGTCTAATTTACCTTGTCCTCTGATCTCAAGCAAGTGTATGCAAACACCCTTCCGGAAAATGTCCAGGCAAATCAGACATTATAAAAAATGTAAATAATAGACATGTATTTAACCCTTCCATGGCTAGTAAATGTTAGAATGAATCAGAGGTGTCCTTTGTTATTTATTAACCCAAACACACAAAACCTTTCAAGTAAATATTTGGCATAAATTGATACAGAAGAAACCAAGTCATACATAATCTACATAGAAAATGTGAACGTAAGGGACAATTTTGATGTACAAATTAAACTGTAAATAATGCAATGTATTTGTAACAAATCAGACTATCAGCTGTGTTTTATGAATCGTTCTGTGGGGGTGTGAAGAGTAAGCTTAGTGTCACAGTAAAGGGTATGTCACACGCGTCAATATCGCCTGCACGATCACGGCTGCACGTGACGTTGCAGCGATATTGATGCGTGTGACATACTGAATCAACCAGCGATAAATCGCTGGTTGATGATCGCCATGTTTTAGAATTTGTCCTAAAACCTGGCGATGGTCGCCCGGTGGACACGCATCATCGCTGCGTGTGACACCGGGAGTAGCGATATTCCAGCTCCCAGCACCTCTCACAAGCGCTGGGAGCTGGTATCCAAGGTAAACTGCGGGTATCTAGGCAGCGCGCGCTGCCTAGATACCCAACGTGTACCTTAGTTACCAGCCTCCTCCGCTCACCGGCTGGTATCTAAGGTACACAGCGGGTAACTAGGGTCCCTAGTTACCCCCTGTGTACCTTAGATACCAGCCGGTGAGCGGAGGAGGCTGGTAACTAAGGTACACGTCGGGTATCTAGGCAGCGCACGCTGCCTAGATACCCGCAGTTTACCTTGGAGACCAGCCTGCTCCCGCTTCCAGCAGGCTGGCAGTGGGAGTAAGACATCGTGGAAACGATATTTAAATCGTTTCCACGATGTCTCTGGTCCATTGATCGCTGGTGAGTCTGCCTGTGTGACAGCTCACCAGCGATCAGCCGTCAATGTCGTCAGCATTCATCTCACTGACGATATTGACGCGTGTGACACCCCCTTAAGGAGCACCTTGTCTTCCATTGAATCACTGGTATTGTTATAAGTGAATGAAGATAATCTGCTTTGTGACTTTGATACCAGTGCATCTCATTGAATTAGAATATCATCAAAAATCATGGTAATATTGCCATGTTTCAGGGCGTTTCTGGGGGCCCTGAAATGCGTTGACTAATAAATCAACATTATATTCAACCTTTGATGTTTCGTGGAATACGGCAGCATGCTTTTTAACCCTTCATCCTCCTTAATTTTCTGAAATAATGACCTTTGAGCTGTCATTGGCTGTAAGCAATAATCATCAACATTAACAGAAAAAAACACTTGAAATAGATCACTTTGTTTGTAATCACAAAGCATTCACTGATCTCAGGGAGACCAGTCTTTGTTTGTAATGAGTCTATATAATATATGTGTTTTTATTGACTGTAAGCCATAATTATCAACATTAACAGAAAAAACACCTGAAATAGATCACTCTGTTTGTAATGACTATATAATATGTGTTTTTTATTGACTGTAAGCCATAATCATCAACATTAACAGGAAAAACACTTGAAATAGATCACTCTGTTTATAATGACTCTACATAATATATGTGTTTTCATTGACTGTAAGCCATAATCATCAACATTAACAGAAAAACCACTTGCAATAGATCACTCTGTTTGTAATGACTCTATATAATATATGTGTTTTTATTGACTGTAAGCCATAATCATCAACATTAACAGAAAAACCACTTGCAATAGATCACTCTGTTTGTAATGACTCTATATAATATATGTGTTTTTAATTGAGTGCAAGCCATAATCACCAATATTAACAGAAAAACCACTTGCAATAGATCACTCTGTTTGTAATGACTCTATAATATATGTGTTTTCATTGACTGTAAGCCATAATCATCAACATTAACAGAAAAAAACTAAACACCTGAAATTGATCACTCTGTTGGTAATGACTCTATATAATATATGTGTTTTTATTGACTGTAAGTCATAATCATCAACATTAACAGAAAAAAAACATAAAATAGATCACTCTGTTTGTAATGACTGGATATATGTGTTTTTATTGGCTGTAAGCCATAATCATCAACATTAACATAAAAATCATTTGAAATTGATCACTGTGTAATGACTCTATATATGTGTTTCACTTTTTGTACTGAATTACTGAAATAAATGAACTTTTTGATGATATTCTAATTCATTGAGATGCACTAGTATCACCCATCCATGTACAGAACTCTAGAAGTGAATAGTTCCCCATAGAAAAATCATCTGTCGATGCAATTCAGCTTGAAGAAGAAATAAAACCTCATTTGAACACTGCCTCCAACTGTCAGATGTATTTCACTGCATTCTTGGCCTTTTAGACCTTACTAGATTGCCAAGTACAGTATGTATTGTCTATGAGCCCAAAATATCAAGCAAACATCAATGTATTTCCACAATAATGCAAAATTGCAAGAAAAATGACGATCCCTCTTAACATCCTTAATAATAATATAATATAATAATATTATTAACACATCCTTCTCTGCACAAGTCACAGCTTCTTTTGCATTTTAATTTGTTTTCCCCCTGGCTGTGTTTCATTTAAAGTTGAGGTTGTACGCATGAATAAATCACTAAGATTTGTCATTTCTTTGTTCAACTATTTCTGCAGGCAATCATATCCCATCCATTTGACTTAATCGGGGACCAAACAAATATGTCCTAGAACACTATTAATCTGTAAGCAGTTAAATGGCTGGAGACCCAGCGGGGCCATCTACAAGACATAATGCATTTACATGCAACCTTTTGGACTAGGAACTTCGTGTATTGATTTGTCTAAGAACATAACATATTTGGAAATCTTTGCTAGATAAACTTAAGCAAAGTCAGATTTTCATGTGATTTCCATACGGCTCAGCTTCCTGGGGAGTTGGGCATATTGAGGATATCTCAGGATAAGTTGATCATTTCCTTATGCAATCAGTTTCATTAACATGTGCAGGGCCATGAAACAGATCTGCATTTGGTCCTAAGGTTTATGGTTACTCCTTTGCTGGAACAAATCACCCTACTGACACTAGTGTGCCCAAATCAGGCAGGCATTGCTATCCACACTATGGGGATGGGAGCTCTGTCCATGGTGCTGAATTCACAGCTTAAAAGCAAAACCCAAGAGCATGAGAAAAGGATTACTTGGAGATGAAATTGAACAATCCTTTATACTTATCTACACAATGTGCACTCATCTTCCTCGACACACATGCAATGAGGATCACAAGCTATCTGTTTGATCTAGTTCCTATTACATTATCCACATTAATCACATTTCCCAGCTAGGCATTTATCATTGCTTCAATAATTACATTGCAAAATGTGCTAACCAGCTGGCTATTGAGGGGTCCCTAGAGTAGTCTAAGCTAGAGGTAGAATAGTTTATCAGGCTGTGTGCACTGATGGACTTCTCAAAGCTGCTAAAATTGTTGGCAGTCAGCCAACCCTAGGGCAAGAGGACAGGGTGGAAGGTTAGACATATGAGATATATTAAATTAAGAATGTGTTAATGTTAAGCACCAGTTGTGGAGTAGCAATGGAATGTAATCATTATCATATGATTAAATATCATATAACTATGTATTAAGCATAATCTCTCCCCTTCCAGAGATCTAGCCATTACCATTGTTACAGGGTAATCAACATTTAAAGTGTAACCATCGTTTTAATTTTTATTTCATAAGATCAATAGTTTGCATGAAAATAAGCAACATTGTGATATATCTTATCAGACAAATTAGCTTCTTTCTCTTCCTAGAGTGAGAATGGATGAGATGAGGCAGCTCCTTCTTCCCCTCTCACCTCTATTCTGGATAGAATCTTATAAAAACCAACTGTCATCTCCTATCTCAGTAATAGGAAAGTCCATTCTGGATAGAATCTTATAAAAACCAACTGTCATCTCCTATCTCAGTAATAGGAAAGTCCATTCTGGATAGAATCTTATAAAAACCAACTGTCATCTCCTATCTCAGTAATAGGAAAGTCCATTCTGGATAGAATCTTATAAAAACCAACTGTCATCTCCTATCTCAGTAATAGGAAAGTCTGGAATCACTGAAGAATTGAGAATTCTGAGAATGAAAGATGAGTCCAGGAGGAGAAACAAGCTCATTTGTCTGATAAGATATATTACAAAGTTGCTTATTTTTATGGGAACTATTGATTTAGAAAATAAAAATGTAAACGGCGGTCAAGCTTTAACACTATGCTTGCCAGCAAGTATGGGAGAGATATTATCTAGCACTTCAGATCCAATCATTCATACATATATGAGTGTCTTTCCCATTTCTTGCATTCAGACATGCTTCTAGAAACCAGTAATTTGGGTAAATACTGCATGAGAGGACACAATGGGTTAAACATGTCATGTCACTCATGTTAAATATTGTATGGACTAGAAGGGATTGAGTTTCTCCCAAAGACCAAATAGTAAAAAGATGTTCACTACGATTTACTACAATGAGATGTGATGACAAAGAGATGGGTATCACAATGGAGCTTGTAGTATTGACTAAAGGCTCAGTAAGCAGGTCACAAGTGATGACAATCTGCAGAAAACTTCAAGTGAATGTCATCAGCAGCAGCTCCAACCCTTGAGCATCTCCAGCTGGCATCACACAAAGAGCAGACTCCCTACAGGTTGAAGCATGAAGTGCTCCAGAAGCTTGGAGAACACATAGCACACCACAGATCTATGGCTGCAGGAACATATGGGGTCAGAAGCCATACATTGCATGGAAGATCACTTACGGGTTCCGTCGAATCTAGTAGCTATTGTATCCAAGAAAGTGTTTTGTGGGGCCAGCAAGCCTTTCATTACAGGCATCTTCCCAGCAGCTAATCCATGCACGCCTGGCTGCACAGTGTGGATGGAAGATGGGTGGACAAAGGAGGAGAGAGGTGAGAAGTCACAACCTGCTCCACATCAGCCCCCACAGCCTGATCTCCTCTGACAGAAACACATCCACCTGTCCAGCATGGCTCTGCCCTCACAATGGCTGGGTGAAGGGAGGGAAGTGGCAAAAGTTGAGTCCAAGTGTGGTGTAGTGTGGTCACTGAGGTGAGGACAGCAGGTCTTGTTCTAGGAGATGCTGCTCATGTCAGGAGGCTCTCCACAGCTGTGGTGCTGAGTCTGGCTGTGGAGGAAAGAGCTCCCATTCCCTTGTGTGCGCTCATTCTTTCCTTTTCTTCTTCTCTGGCAGATGTAGGATCACGTGGGTTTGCAGCAGGAGGAGGAGGAGGAGGAGGATGGGAGTGAGATGAAGAGGCAGCTCCCAGGTAACAGCCTGTCTAAGAGCTGGATCCATGGGCAGGGCAGGAGCTGAGGCACCTAGATGACTTGGAATCAGCACAGTCATGTTATTCCAGCTACAAGTGTGACAATAACACAGGTCATATACAATGTACCATCAATGTGTCCTGACATGTGTCATCATGTGTGTCCTGACAATGTGTCATCATGTGTGTCCTGACAATGTGTCATCATGTGTGTCCTGACAATGTGCCATCATGTGTGTCCTGACAATGTGTCCATCATGTGTGTCCTGACAATGTGTCATCATGTGTGTCCTGACAATGTGCATCATGTGTGTCCTGACAATGTGTCATCATGTGTGTCCTGACAATGTGTCATCATGTGTGTCCTGACAATGTGCATCATGTGTGTCCTGACAATGTGCATCATGTGTGTCCTGACATGTGCATCATGTTGTCCTGACAATGTGCCATCATGTGTGTCCTGACAGTGTGTCATCATGTGTGTCCTGACAATGTGTCATCATGTGTGTCCTGACAATGTGCATCATGTGTGTCCTGACAATGTGTCCATCATGTGTTTCCTGACAATGTGCATCATGTGTGTCCTGACAATGTGCCATCATGTGTGTCCTGACAATGTGCCATCATGTGTGTCCTGACAATGTGCATATGTGTGTCCTGACAATGTGTCATTCATGTGTGTCCTGACAATGTGTCATCATGTGTGTCCTGACAATGTGCATCATGTGTGCCCTGACAATGTGTCATCATGTGTCCTGACAATGTGCATCATGTGTGTGCCTGACAATGTGTCATCATGTGTGTCTGACAATGTGTCATCATGTGTGTCCTGACAATGTGTCATCATGTGTGTCCTGACAATGTGCCATCATGTGTGTCCTGACAATGTGTCATCATGTGTGTCCTGACAATGTGCATCATGTGTGTTCCTGACAATGTGCCATCATGTGTGTCCTGACAATGTGCCATCATGTGTGTCTGACATGTGTCATCATGTGTGTCCTGACAATGTGTCATCATGTGTGTCCTGACATGTGTCATCATGTGTGTCCTGACAATGTGCATCATGTGTGTCCTGACAATGTGTCATCATGTGTGTCCTGACAATGTGCCATCATGTGTGTACTGACAATGTGTCATCTATGTGTGTCCTGACAATGTGCCATCATGTGTGTCCTGACAATGTGCTCTCATGTGTGTCCTGACAATGTTCATATGTGTGTCCTGACAATGTGCCATCATGTGTGTCCTGACAATGTGCCATCATGTGTGTCTGACATGTGTCATCATGTGTGTCCTGGACATGTGCCTATCATGTGTGTCCTGACAGTGTGTCATCATGTGTTCGTGCAATGTGTCATCATGTGTGTCCTGACAATGTGCATCATGTGTGTCTGACAATGTGCCATCATGTGTGTCCCTGACAATGTGCCATCATGTGTGTCCTGACAATGTGCATCATGTGTGTCCTGACAATGTGTCATCATGTGTGTCCTGACAATGTGCTCACATGTGTGTCCTGACAATGTGCCATCATGTGTGTCCTGACAGTTAGTGTCAATGTTGTTGTTCCTGAAATGTGCATCATGTGTGTCCTGACAATGTGTCATCATGTGTGTCCTGACAATGTGTCCATTGTGTAGTCCATGACAATGTGCATCATGTGATCGTGTGTCCTGACAATGTGCATCATGTGTGTCCTGACAGTGTGTCATCATGTGTGTCCTGACAATGTGTCATCATGTGTGTCCTGACAATGTGTCATCATGTGTGTCCTGACAATGTGTCATCATGTGTGTCCTGACAATGTGTCATCATGTGTGTCCTGACAATGTGTCATCATGTGTGTCCTGACAATGTGTCATCATGTTGTCCTGATCATCATCGTGTGTCTGACAATGTCATCTGTGTGTCCTGACAATGTGTCATCATGTGTGTCCTGACAATGTGTCATCATGTGTGTCCTGACAATGTGTCATCATGTGTGTCTGACAATGTGCCATCATGTGTGTCCTGACAATGTGTCATCATGTGTGTCCTGACAATGTGTCATCATGTTGTCCTGAAATGTGTCATCATGTGTGTCCTGACAATGTGCCATCATGTGTGTCCTGACAATGTGTCATCATGTGTGTCCTGACAATGTGTCATCATGTGTGTCCTGAAATGTGTCATCATGTGTGTCCTGACAATGTGTCATCATGTGTGTCCTGACAATGTGTCATCATGTGTGTCCTGACAATGTGTCATCATGTGTGTCCTGACAGATGTGCTCATATGTGTCCTGACAATGTGCCATCATGTGTGTCCTGACATGTGTATATGTGTGTTGACAGTGTGCATCATGTGTGTCCTGATAATGTGTCATCATGTGTGTCCTGACAATGTGTCATCATGTGTGTCCTGACAATGTGTCATCATGTGTGTCCTGACAATGTGCCATCATGTGTGTCCTGACAATGTGTCATCATGTGTGTCCTGACAATGTGTCATCATGTGTGTCCTGACAATGTGTCATCATGTGTGTCCTGACAATGTGCCATCATGTGTGTCCTGACAATGTGTCATCATGTTGTCCTGACAATGTGTCATCATGTGTGTCCTGACAATGTGTCATCATGTGTGTCCTGACAATGTGTAATCATGTGTGTCCTGACAGTATGCCATCATGTGTGTCCTGACAATGTGCCATCATATGTGTCCTGACAATATGCCATCATATGTGCCCTGACAATATGCCATCATGTGTTTCCTGACAATGTGTCATCATGTGTGCCCTGACAATATGCCATCATGTGTTTCCTGACAATGTGCCATCATATGTGTCCTGACAATATGCCATCATATGTGCCCTGACAATATGCCATCATGTGTTTCCTGACAATGTGTCATCATGTGTGCCCTGACAATATGCCATCATGTGTGTCCTGACAATGTGCCATCATATGTGCCCTGACAATGTGCCATCATATGTGCCCTGACAATATGCCATCATGTGTTTCCTGACAATATGCCATCATATGTGTCCTGACAATATGCCATCATATGTGCCTGACAACAATTGCCATCATGTGTGTCCTGACAATTCCAACATAGTGTGTCCTGACAATGTGCCATCATGTGTGTCCTGACAATGTGCTCATCATGTGTTTCCTGACAATGTGTCATCATGTGTGTCCTGACAATGTGTCATCATGTGTGTCCTGACAATGTGTCCATCATTATGTTGCCTGACAATGTGTCATCATGTGTGTCCTGACAATGTGCCATCATGTGTGTCCTGACAATTGTCATCATGTGTGTCCTGACAATGTGCCATCATTGTGTCCTGACAATGTGCCATCATGTGTGTCTGACAATTTCCAACATGTGTGTCCTGACAATGTGTCATCATGTGTGTCCTGACAATTGCCATCATGTGTTTCCTGACAATGTGCCATCATATGTGTCCTGACAATATGCATTATGTGCTGACAATTGCCATCATGTGTTCCTGACAATATGCATCATATGTGTCCTGACATATGCCATCATATGTGCCTTGACAATTGCCATATGTGTGTCTTGACAATTTCAATCATGTGTGTCTGACAATGTCCATCATGTGTTGTCCTGACAATGTGCCATCATGTGTTTCTGACAATATTCAACATGTGTGTCTTGAAATGTGTTATCATGTGTATCTACATGTGCATCATGTGTCCTGATAATATACCATACATGTGTGTCTCTGACAATGTGTCATATGTGTGTCTGAATGTGTCATCATGTGTTCCTGACAATGTGCCATCATGTGTGTCCTGATAATGTGTCATACATGTGTGTCCTGACAATGTGCTCATGTGTGTCTGACAATGTACATCATGTGTGTCTGACATGTACTATGTGTGTCTTGAATGTGTTATCATGTGTGTCCTGACAATGTGCATCATGTGTGTCCTGACAATGTCTCATCATTGTGTCCTGACAATATCACATGTGTGTCCTGACAATGTGTCATCATGTGTGTCTGACAATGTGTCATCATGTGTGTCCTGACAATGTGCCATCATGTATGTCTGACAATGTGTCATCATGTGTGTCTGACAATGTGCCATCTGTATGTCTGACAATGTGTCATCATGTGTCCTGACAATGTGCCATCATGTGTGTCTGAAATGTGTCACATGTGTGTCCTGATAATGTGCCATCATATGTGTCCTGACAGTGTGCATCATGTGTGTCCTGACAATATACCAACATGTGTGTCCTGACAATGTGTCATCATGTGTGTCCTGAAATATACCAACATGTGTGTCCTGACAATGTGTCATCATATGTGTCCTGACAGTGTGCCATCATGGGTCATGTGTGTCCTGACAATAGAGCTTAGATCCATATAGATGTAAATGGGTCCTAGAATATTCCAAATAATAAAGAACAATGTCTAACAAATAATTTGTACTAGTCATAAGTACTGGAGGAGATTTGTCAAACTAAATACATCAGAATTGTGACTCGATTTACCGTAACTATCTTTTTTTATTCACTCTGTACTGATTAACCAGTTCAGGATCGGGACATTTACATTTTTCTTTGTATATATGGTTTAAAGAGCTATAAACAATGTTTATCAACATTCAAACAATTTTTGCATCTTTTTTTTCGGGATACATGGAGCTTAATCTTCATGTGTTCATAATCTGTTTTTACATTTTTTATAATTTTATCAATTGGAAAATAAAGGAAATACATTCTTACATTTTCTGTATGACCACAAAGGAACACCAAAACACAATTTAAAATGTGTTTCTCTCTGTAACCAGACTTTTATATATTGGACTTTTTTTTCGTTTTATTTGATGATGGTAGTACTAGTAACAACTATTTGGATTGGCCGTGGCCTTTTTTTAAGCTTTTTTTAAACGTTTTATTTTAGTTTATTTTATCACTCAATAATGTCTTATTGTGTTGCCACACAGGCTTCTCCTTAACACCCTGCAGCTATTATTGCAGGTATCATCACCCCTTGTACTGTAGTGGTCAGTACCAGGGTCATCACAGATCAGTGATTCCCTGCAGAGCACAGTTGATACAGCAGACTTGTTTTCCATCTCCCGAAACCCTGGGTAATTCTCTCTCTTATAGTGTGAAGTCTTATGATCAGTGGAGTCCTCTCACTCTCTTCTATAGATTGTACGCTCTTACGGTCAGCAGGGCCATCTATATCTCTCTTCTATAGAGTGTAAGCTGTTATGGTCAGCAGGGTAATCTCGTCCTCCTATAATGTGTAAGCTTCTATGGTCAGCGAGGTCCTCTCTCTCTCTTCTATAATGTATAAGCTTCTATGGTCAGCGGGGTCCTCTCTCTCCTATAGTGTGTATGCTTCTATGGACAGTGGGGTCCTCTCTCTCTCTTCTATAATGTGTAAGCTTCTATGGTCAGCGGGGTCCTCTCTCTCCTATAGTGTGTATGCTTCTATGGACAGTGGGGTCCTCTCTCTCTCTTCTATAATGTGTAAGCTTCTATGGTCAGCGGGGTCCTCTCTCTTCTATAATGTGTAAGCTTCTATGGTCAGCAGGGTCCTCTCTCTCCTATAGTGTGTATGCTTCTAAGGTCAGTGGGGTCCTCTCACTTCTATAGAGTGTAAGCTCTTTTGGTCAGCGGGGTCCTCTCTCCCTCCTATAATGTGTAAGCTTCTATGGTCAGCGGGGCTCTCCTATAATGTGTATGCTTCTATGGTCAGCGGGGTCCTTGCTCTCCTATAGTATGTATGCTTCTTTCTCTCTCTCTTCTGTAGAGTGTTAGCTTTTATGGTTAGCGGGGTCCTATCTCTCTTGTAGAGTGTATGCTCTGATGATCATCAGGGTCCTCTCTCTCTTCTATAGAGTGTAAGCTCTTATGGTAAGCAGGGTCCTCTCGCTCCTGTAGAGTGTAAATTCTTATGATCAGCAGAGTCCTCTATCTCTCTCTTCTGTAGAGTGTAAGCTCTTATGGTTAGCAGGGTTCTCTCTCTCTTCTATAGAGTATAAGCTCTTCTGATCAGTGGGGTACTCACTGTCTCTTCTGTAGCATGTAAATGTTTATGATCAGCAGAGTCATCTCTCTCTTGCTTCTCTAGAGTGTAAGCTCTTATGGTCAGCAGGGTTCTCTCCCTTGTAGAGTGTAAGCTCTTATGTCAGCAGGGTCCTCTGTCTCCCTTTCTTCTGTAGACTGTAAGCTCTTATGATCAGTAGGGTCCACTCAATCCTGTAGAGTGTAAGCTCTTATGGTCAGCAGGGTCTTCTCTATCTCTCTCCTACAGAGTGTGAATTCTTATGATCAGCATGGTCCTGTCTCTCTCTCTTCTGTAGAGTGTAAGCTCTGATGGTCAGCATGGTCCTCTCTCTCTCTTTATTTCTCTCCACTCCACTGTGTGTATTACAAGTTTTCCAATATTGAGATTCCTGTAAATTTATTTGCCACAAATCATATCTCTTGGGAAAGTACGGAAAGACTTGTGATTTCGAATTTTAAAAGATGTGCTCATTTCTTATTGTATCATTCAACGTATTTCTCTGCATAAGTCTCATAACAGTTATAGTTTTGATTGCCAAATGTACAATGGATTTTTGCATTCAAGGATCATAAATTATATTGCCGTTCTCTGTGACTATAATTTTTGTATTTTTTCTATTTCAGCACCATAATTATCTGTTTTACTTGCATAGAATAATTTAATGAGCAAAATAATTACATCTAATGATTAGCAATAAGTTGATTAATTAGAAAGAAATACTGTATAAATGTGCTTTCCGAATAAAGGTTTACATGACAAGATGTTGTGATTGACTGAAAAGCATTTGACAAACAAAACTGGGGGCTACTTCTAGCATAATTTAGATTTAGGCTCAAATCCCTCCTTTACCACAAATGATAATGTATAATAAGGTGCCACTTTGAGGGTAGGGTCCAACATAGCAGTGACAATGTCTAGTATGGGACAAGATAATAATTAAAACATTTATTTATATAGTGCTATTAATTTATGGTTGTAATGCTCATATATGGTACTGTCGCCCATATATGGCAATATCGCCCATATATGGTAATGTATATCTGTGTGTATGTATTAAAGCCATGCCCTCTCCCAGTAGCTCCGCCCTTTCATAGCTCTGCTCCTACACATAGCCCCACCCCTCCAGGTAGCCTTGCCCCTTTCATAACACCACCCTGATGTATAGCCTCACCCCTTCATAGCTCCACCCCTGCCCGAGGCTATTCAGAGTAGGCGAGGATATGTGTAGATGCAGGCTGTGAAGTGGGTGTGGCTTTGTTGCGTGGGCACAGTTATGTGGAATGGGCGGGGCTTGATAGATACACACACAGTGGAGTGTGCGTGGCTATGTGGAGTGTGTATGGCTATGCAATACACACTCAGCTTTGATGAGTGGGCGTGGCTGTGTGGAGTGGGTGTGGCTACTATTGGAGTGAGCGTGGCCATGTGGAGTGAGCGAGGCTTGCTACACACATACACATCCACACTCAACCTTATATATTAGATTACTGAAATAAATTAACTTTCGGATGATATTCTAATTCATTGAAATGAACCTGCACATTTGCAACACTGTCTCCATTGGGGTTCATAATCTAAACAAGTTGAGTCAATTCTTGAAAGTCAAAATAGTTTTAAATGGATTATTAGAAATTAAGTGTAAAAATAATTACATTATTTATGCCAAATGTTATATTTAACCCTGCTACATCTGAAAAGCAAAAGCAAAAACAATAGTGTTCCAGTCATAATCCAGTGGGGTACTGCACACAGTTTTACATTGATAAGTTTGGAATCTTGAGTTATTTAATACTATTTGCTGGAAAAATAAGTGCAAATACTCATATAATCTTCCATTGGTTATGGTCTAGATTTCAGTGTAGTTATATCGACCAATTGATCGCCACCATCCTCTACAAAGCATTTCTGGCCACTTGCTATGTGTTACAATTCTGTGTATTCCTAGGGAATTGAAGGAATATAACGACTGACTGTTGTGGATAGTCATTGAAGCAGGACTGAAGTATTGCTAGAAAACAGTAGGCGGTAATCAATAAGAAAACCAATGTCACATAGTATTTTATAATGGATACACACTTTCAGGAAACAGTTAAAAAGATATTAAGGGCAAAGGACAACATTACATCCAATGCAACAGCTGTGATATTCCACCTTTAATGGCTTCCTGTAGTAGAGTAAGAATAATTCTTCAATCTATAGGAAAGGTCTGTGGTTTTACAAGTTATTGATTATTCAAATAAAATGTTATGGTAGCAATGATGTCTGGTTTACAAAAAAATATTGCTTAGGAGATCTCAATAGGGAGGATTTATCAATCTAACTAAAATCTAAATTTCATTACATCCATGCTAAAATGGATGTGAATGAGAGAAAAGGGGGTATGACTTAAAAGGGAATCGGTCAGGTCTTCCGAGCCCCTTGAACCACTAACACTTGTAGGCACATACTGTATCTATAATTCCTGCCCAACAGTCCCTTCATGTATTTGCACTCATAAATAGATTGGTAGTAAAAGTATTTCTGAAGTCCATTAATGAGATGCAAATAGGGATGGGCGAACTGTTCTGGTTCTTGACTGGGGTTGCTCTGATAAAGCAAGTAAAATGTCTTCATTATATTTACTCCCCATTGGGTCCGTGTTATTCGTTCCAGCTGTGCAATGGCACTGCGGCACTTCCAGGATTACGGGGAATACAACAGCCAATCACATGCACCCAAAAGATAAGGGGCGGCCGGAAGTGACGCATCGCGCATCACACAAGGAAGAGAGAACACGGACCTGTTAAGGTACCGTCACACGGGGAGATATCACCGGCGATGTTGCCGAGATCTTCCTGTTCAGGCGATGTTGAAGCGACATCGCCTGTGAGTCGCCGCGTGTAACAGGGCAACTGAACGGTGATTAATCTCTGTTTCTGAGTTCAGAGATTTCCCAACAGTGTCGGGAAATCAGGCGATGTAGCTTGAGCGATCAGTATGCCTACTGCCGTGTGACGCGGCTATAGCAAAGGCACAGGCAATGTCTGTGTTCAGGCAATCCATTCTGTATGCCACATTGACGGTGAGGAGGTGCTGTGTGACACGGCGATCTGAAAAACCAACATCGCTTCAGGATTGTTTCAGGCGATTCCGGAATCGCCGGTTCGACCTGGGTTGACGGTAAGATTGCTACGTGTGACGTCTCACGAGCGATGCTGCAGCGATGTGCGCCTTCATGAGATCGCCGCAACATCGCCGGCGAGATCTCCCCGTGTGACGGTACCATTAAGTATATCATGTGTATTACCTCTTTATTTGCTTTAGGCTAAAGGCACACTGATCCCTCCAAAACGGCGCGTTTTGGAAGCGTGATATTAATGCGAGTTTGATGCGTGTAGTAGTGTGAGTGCGGTGTGAGTGTGGTGCTAGTGTGGTGCTAGTGGGGTTTGATTGAGATTTTTTATTTCCTACTGCGATCCGACAGACTAGTACCCTTCTCCTGGTGTCAAGACTGCACTGATTTGCTGCCACTCATTTGTCAATCAATGGGATCACTTGTGGGGGAGCTCCAATGTTGAGGCACACAGGGGCTCACCAAACGCGATATGGTGTCAGCTAACAATTTGAACTGATTTCCTTTCAAATTGTTAGCGGACACCATGTCGCATATGGAGAGCCCCTGTGTGCCTCAACATTGGAGCTCCCCCACAATTGACCCCATTTTGGAAACAAGACCCCCAAAGGAACAAATCTAGATGCATAATGAGCATTTGAAGCCCCAGGTGCTTCACAAATTGATCTGTAAAAATAAAAAAAATATTTTTCTTCCACAAAAATCTTTTTTTTTAATTTTACGGATCAAATTGTGAAGCTCCTGGGGCTTCAAAGTGCTCATTATGCATCTAGATTTGTTCCTTGGGGGTTCTATTTTCCAAAATTGGGTCACTTGTGGGGAAACTCCAATGCTGAGGCACACAGGGATTCTCCATACGCGACATGGTGTCCGCTAACAATTGGAATTGTTAGTGGACACCATGTCGCGTATGGAGAGCCCCTGTGTGCCTCAACATTGGAGCTCCCCCACAAGTGACCCCATTTTGGAAACTAGACCCCCCTCAAGGAACAAATCCAGATGCATAACGAGGTCACTTGTGGGGGAGCTCCAATGTTTACGCACATGGGCTCTCCATACGCAACATGGTGTCCGCTAACAATTGTTAGCAGACACCATGTCGCGTATGGAGAGCCCCTGTGTGCCTCAACATTGGAGCTCCCCCACAAGTGACCCCATTTTGGAAACTAGACCCTCCCAAGGAACAAATCCAGATGCATAACGAGGTCACTTGTGGGGGAGCTCCAATGTTTAGGCACATGGGCTCTCCATACGCAACATGGTGTCCACTAACAATTGTTAGCAGACACCATGTCGCGTATGGAGAGCCCCTGTGTGCCACCAGCATTGCCACCAGCGCAACTGGAAGAGTTGGGGTACAGCACCAGAAAATGGCACCTCCAATGAATGCGCTATTTTCTGGGGTGGCGGTGGGTTGCAATTTGCAGCGTGGGGGGCCCACAACATTTGGATCTCTCCACAATAAGGATTGCAGCCCCCCAACTGCCAAGTTGTACATGGCTGGCAACCAAAAATATGGCAAAGCTTCATGTCATTTAATTGGTAGAAGTAATAAAAAAAAAAATGACGTGGGGCTTCGCTATATTTTTGGTCCAGCCAAGTACAACTTTGCAGCTACGGACTGCCACCAACCCCCAGCTGCCTCGTTGTACCTGGCTGGCAACCAAAAATACAGCGAAGCCCATTTTATTTTTATTTCTAGAACAAATTCTAGAAAAAAAGACGTGGGGTTCCGCCATATTTTTGGTCTAGCCAGGTACAACTAGACAGCTTGGGGCTGGAATCCGCAGCATGGAGAGGCCCAAGCGTTCTGGGCCCCCATGCTGTGAATTGCAGCCCGCAGCCGCACCAGAAAATGGCACATTCATCGAAGCGCCATTTTCTGGCGCTGTACCCATGCTCTTCCAGTTGCCCTGGTGCCAGTGGCAAACTGGGTAATAAATGGGTTACTGCCAGATTTTTATTGGCAGCTGGCAGTAAGCCCGAGATTCATAATATTGGGCCAATGTTAGACCCACCATTAGGAATCTCTGGTAAGTAGTCAATAAATACACACAGAGAAAAATATTTTTATTTGGAAAAAAAACACAAACAAAATTCAGACTCCATCTTTATTAGAAAGATCCGACGTAGTCCACAACAAAGGTCCCACGATGCTCGATCGCCTCCGACGTAGTCCACAACGAAGGTCCCACGATGCTCGATCACCTCTGCTCCAGAGATTGCAGCAAGGGATCAAGTGTCCTCTTCCTACAGTCTCTGGGGTCAGAGTTATGGTGCACTGTATGGCAATGATCTGTCATACAGTGCACCAAGAATATGATCCCTGAGACTAGAAGAGGACACTTGATCCCTTGTTGCATCCATCCATCCATCCACTCATCATCCACGCATGTACACATCCATTCGTGCACACATCCACGCATGCAGTCACACATACGCACACATCTATCCATGCATGCACCCACGCACCCACACATCCACGCACCCACACATCCACGCACCCACACATCCACACATCCACGCACCCACACATCCACGCACCCACACATCCACGCACCCACAAATCCATGCACCCACGCATCCACGCACCCACACATCCACGCATCCACACACATCCACGCATCCACACATCCACGCACCCACACATCCACACATCCACGCATCCACGCACCCACACATCCACGCATCCACACACCCACACATCCACGCATCCACGCACCCACGCACCCACGCATCCACGTATCCACTCATCCACGTATCCACGCATCCACGCATCCACGCACCCACGCATCCACGCATCCACACATCCACGCACCCACACATCCACGCACCCACACACCCATGCATCCACGCACCCACGCATCCATGCACCATGCATCCACGCACCCACACATCCACGCACCCACACATCCACACACCCACGCACCCACACACCACGCATCCATGCACCCACTCATCCACGCACCCACACATCCACGCACCCTCGCATTCACGCATCCACACATCCACGCACCCACACACCCACGCATCCATGCACCCACACACCCACACATCCACGTACCCACACATCCACGCACCCACACATCCATCCATTCACACCCATCCATGAACCAATCCATCCATCCATGAACCACCCATTCATTCATTCATTCATTCATACGGTACTTGCCTCTGGGTGGAGCAGCACTGGAGGAGGGGCGTTCCAGCGAGGAGAAGAGGCGGAGCGGCGGCTACACCGGCGGGATCGAGGAGCGGTGAGATCGGACACGGGGATCGGGGGTGAGGCGTGAACAGCAGGGACAGGTGGGGGCCATCCAGAAGATGAGGAGGGGGAGAGCATCCGCCCCCGCCGCTAGCAGCACGGCGGGTGAAGCCGCAAACAGGTCCCAGCATCGGAGGCAGGGGGCAGTGACAGGTGGGGGCCATCCAGAGGAGGGGAGGCCTGAGGAGGGAGGGCATCCGCCCCCGCCGCCAGCAGCGCAGCGGGTGAAGCAGCACACAGGTCCCGGCTGTCACAGAGATCACAGCCGGGATCACAGCCTCAGTACCTGGCGGGGCCGGTCTAACGGGAGGCTCTGACCAGCTTGCGGACTCTGGCTCCCGGTGGTCTGCGGTGTGTGCCCTGCTTCTTCCCGCCCGCTTCTTGAAATGTGTGTGCCGGAAGTGTGGTTTTTCACGCGCGAGACTCGCACTATGTCATTGCACGGTGCTTTTTTTTAACGCACCCATTGTTTTCTATTGATAGCTGGTGCGTACAACTCGCATGCAGTCGCAGCATGCCGCGGCTGAAACTCGCTTTGCGAGTTCAGTGCCTAAAATGCGCACCAATGTGCCCGACATTATAGAAAAACACTTGTCCTAGTGCAACGCGAGTTTATCTCGCATTACACTCGTGCAAGGCACTGGGATGATGTCGGATGATGTGCCCTTGTTGTGTTAACAAGGCAACCCCAAGCACGGGGAAAAAACAAGCGGTTCGCTCATCCCTATATGCAAATTAGAGCATTGACTAGTTGAGGTGACATTAGTTCCCTGACTAGTCAGGCCACATAGCATGTTGTCACGCCCCTGTGGTTGTGAGAACATGCTTTACAAGAGCCAGCATCCTCACTAGTGCTATACAAAGCTTGAGCATGCGGTTTTGTTCCCCTCACTGCATTGAGCTTCTGAAGCCGGTTGTACGCATACATGTAACATTAGGGCTTGATAATACACCAAGAGGGCAAATTAGTTGTGGAGCAAACATCCCTCGACTAGTCAGAGCCCTAATTTGCATATCATTAGTAATACTTTTTTCACAGATGTGTTTATGTGAGAAAATACATGAAGGGATTGTTAGGCAGGGAATTTTGATAAGTGCCCACAACTGCTGGTTTTGACCTGTCAGGTCTCTTTAACGCTGCCTTCACACTGCGGGATTTGTACATCCGTGTGGTTCCTTGAATTTCAAGTGCCACACGGATAGGCACAGATCTGTGCTAACGGATGCCAACTGATGCCCATGGACCGTTTTTTTAAGGGATCCTTCATTAGTTAGCAGAGATAGCGGTGGGAGGAGCTGTAACTTGCTTCTGAGCATGCTCAGTACAGAAAAACAGATCCATTTTATGGATTCGTTTTTTTCATAGATGCAACTCCATAGACCCCCATGTTATTTGACACTGACGGCTACGGATCCATGTCTGTCCGTTTGTGTCTGCTTTTTTCAAGGCAGTCCAAAATCGCAACAGTTTCCGATTCTAAGTGCATGAAAAAACTGACACAAACAGATTAGTGACAAAACTGACCCACGCAGATGGACATATAGGACCAAACCGTGCCCATAGAGATACGAGGCCAAAACGGTTCTGTGGCTATCAGAGTTAAAACGGATAGACACGGATCCCAAATCACGCGGGGTGAAGGCAGCCTAAGGCCCCCTTCACATCACGTTTTTTGCACATCCGTGGTGTGGATAGGCACGGATCTGTGCCAACAGATGCCACTGATGCCCACGGATCCATGTTTTCCACGGATCCATTATCAGTTAGAGATAGGGCTTTACCTTGCTTCTAAGCATGCGCAGTACAGCAAATCGGATCTGTTTTGATTAATCACCATAGAGCTGCATGTTATTTGAAACGGACAGCAACGGATCAGTTTCTGTCTGATTTTTTCAAGGCAGCCCAAAATCGAAGCAGGCTCCGATTTTGGGGACAGGAAAATCGGTCAGATTTGAGGTCATCTATGAAGGAGGATCTGATGGAGGCAATTCTATTTCTTAGAACAAATTCATAGACTGCACAAATGTTATTTAGTATGTTCTTGTTGAAAACTGTTTTTTGCCACTTACATAGTTTTATTACATAGTGTTATGTATACAGTTGTGGCCAAAAGTATTGACACCCTACAATTCTGTGAGATAATACTCAGTTTCTTCCTGAAAATGATTGCAATCACAAATTCTTTGGTATTATTATCTTCATTTAATTTGTCTTCAGTGCAAAAACACAAAAGAGAATGAAACAAAAAGCAAAACATTGATCATTTCACACAGAACTCCAAAAATGGGCCAGGCAAAAGTATTGGCACCGTCAGCCTAATACTTGGTTGCACAACCTTTAGCCAAAATAACTGCGATCAACCGCTATACAGTACAGACCAAAAGTTTGGACACACCTTCTCATTCAAACATTTTTCTGTATTTTCATGACTATGAAAATTGTAGATTCACACTGAAGGCATCAAAACTATGAATTAACAAATGTGGAATTATATATATATATAAAAAAGTGTGAATCAACTGATAATTTGTCTTATATTCTAGGTTCTTCAAAGTAGCCACCTTTTGCTTTGATTACTGCTTTGCACACTCTTGGCACTTTCTTGATGAGCTTCAAGAGGTAGTCACCAGAAATGGTTTTCACTTCACAGGTGTGCCCTGTCAGGTTTAATAAGTGGGATTTCTTGCCTTATAAATGGAGTTGGGACCATCAGTTGTGTTGTGCAGAAGTCTGGTGGATACACAGCTGATAGTCCTACTGAATAGACTGTTAGAATTTGTATTATGGCAAAAAAGCAGCTAAGTAAAGAAAAACGAGTGGCTATCATTACTTTAAGAAATGAAGGTCGGTCAGTCCGACCTTTATTTGGGAAAACTTTGAAAGTGTCCCAAGTGCTGTTGCAAAAACCATCAAGCGCTACAAAGAAACTGGCTCACATGAGGACTGTCCCAGGAAAGGAAGACCAAGAGTCACTTCTGCTGCGGAGGATAAGTTCATCCGAGTCACCAGCCTCAGAAATCGCAGGTTAACAGCAGCTCAGAATAGAGACCAGGTCAATGCCACACAGAGTTCTAGCAGCAGACACATCTCTACAACAACTGTTAAGAGGAGACTTTGTGCAGCAGGCCTTCATGGTAAAATAGCTGCTAGGAAAACACTGCTAAGGACAGGCAACAAGCAGAAAAGACTTGTTTGGGCTAAAGAACACGAGGAATGGACATTAGACCAGAGAAAATCTGTGCTTTGGTCTGATGAGTCCAAATTTGAGATCTTTGGTTCCTACCACTGTGTCTTTGTGCGACACAGAAAAGGTGAACGGATGGACTTTACATGCCTGGTTCCCACCGTTAAGCATGGAGGAGGAGGTGTGATGGTGTGGGAGTGCTTTGCTGGTGACACTGTTGGGGATTTATTCAAAATTGAAGGCATACTGAACCAGCATGGTTACCACAGCATCTTGCAGCGGCATGCTAGTCCATCTGGTTTGCGTTTAGTTGGACCATCATTTATTTTTCAACAGGACAATGACCCCAAACACATCTCCAGGCTGTGTAAGGGCTATTTGACCAAGAAGGTGTGTGATGGGGTGCTACGCCAGATGACCTGGCCTCCACAGTCACCAGACCTGAACCCAATTGAGAGGGTTTGGGGTGAGCTGGACCGCAGAGTGAAGGCATAAGAGCCAACAAGTGCTTAGCATCTCTGGGAACGCCTTCAAGATTATTGGAAGACCACTTCCGGTAACTAACTCTTGAAACTCATCAAGAGAATGCCAAGAGTGTAAAGCAGTAATCAAAGCAAAAACTTTGAAGAACCTAGAATATAAGACATATTTTCAGTTGTTTCACACTTTTTTGTTAAGTATATAATTCCACATGTGATAATTCATAGTTTTGATGCCTTCAGTGTGAATATACAATTTTCATAGTCATGGAAATAAAGAAAATGAATGAGAAGTTGTGTCCAAACATTTGGTCTGTACTGTATATGTAATCGATATTACATAGAGTATTACATATTTACAATTTATTACAGTTTTTTGTGTTCTAAAATGGTATTCCAACAAATATACATTATGTTCTATCTAAATATCTTCATTATTGTATTATAAAAATGATTAAATGTCTGATGTTCACATTGTACTAGAGTACATTTTTCACTTAAATATAAGCAATATATGTTGAAGTGGGAGTCGGAGTTGATGTAAAGGTACCGTTACACGATAAGATATTGTGAACGATATCGCATAAACGTCATGGGTTTGAAGTCGTTGAAACAATATCGTTTGAATGTCGATGCGTGTAACACCACGATAAGACTACAATAAATCGTTGGATTGTTGATCGCAGATTTGAGAACATGTTCTCAAATCACACGATCCTCGATCAGCCAACCTGCTGCATCGTTGTGTGTGACTCTGTGATAACGATGTCATTCACGACTTCCCCACTCACATCAATGAACAAGTATCGTTCGCTGGGTTGTGCGAACGAGACCTGCTCGCTGGATGGTTGGGGTGTTGTCCACGATACCTATACTTGTGACATCTCACCAATAATCTCCAAACGATGTTCTAACGGCAGCGCGTTCCCCCGAGATTGTTAGTGAGATTGTTTCAACAATTTAAGTGTGTAACGGTACCTTTAGGGAAATTGAGGAGTCGGAGTCTGAGTCGGAGTCGCAGGTTTGGCTTACCGACTCCACAGCCCTGGCTATAAAGACAGTGTAAGGATGTGCCAAACAGCATGGACCACTATGATAAGAATAAAATTGTCATATGGTCTAGTCTAAGTTTGTGCTGTCTCAGAATTAAATAGTATTTATAAATCTGCCTGAAAGTGTTGGTGTACTGCATTGGAGGTTTATAAGTTTTAGCAATCACTGTGTAGTGGTTCGTTTCCTGTGCAGTGCTTCTGCAGAATACACTGATTTCAAAGTAGACAATTCCTTTAAGTTATTATGGCTACTTAGAATCTAACACACCTTTCACAGTAGTTCTGTCCGTAATATAAAACTGTGGTTGTTGTGAAACTATCTGAATTCGCACTGATGAATATAGGTAAGTGCACAAGTTGGTAATCACTAAGGATGAGCTCACCTATCAGCAGTTGATGGAGTTCAAGTTTCTGAAATGTGCAGTTTTACACAAATTTTGAATACTCTGAGAATCGCTTTGAGGATCTTAAAAAAAAACTTGCTTGGCACCATGTCTCACACTGCTGAAGTATCAGAGAATGGGAATGTTGTTACGCGGGTCTCAACATAATACCCTGCATCTACAGTGCTGTGCAAATTAATTAGGACAAAGTATTTTTTAAGTAAAATCATAAGTTGGGGTTACCAGTCAGTGATTCAAACCAGTTTTAACTGCTTTGAACAGGTGTGAGTGTACAACCTTGAGTAACAAAATGTGGTTTGACTGGTTTTAGTTAGAAAATAACAGCTAGCTGCCCCCTCAGCTTCAGCTGAGAGCTTGTTTCTGTGAGGAGTGGTTTAGTGTACTTTTTCTCTCAGTGTGATTCGTGCCTGTAAAAATGGATGTTACTCCACGGAAGAAGTCTAGAATTATTACTCTTAATGAACATACAAGTCTGACTGTAAGAGAAATCGCTTCCACCGTTGGTATTGGAAAATCTACCATTTCAAGAATAATTTGCACACACAAAGCAACTGGATCGTTTTCTCCAAAACGAAAAGGGAAATGTGGAAGAAAAAGGAAAACGACACCAAGAACTGATAAAACACTTATCAGAAATAGTAAACTTAATGCAAAAAAAACTTGCTTTGTCTCAATTCATTTGCACAGCACTGTATAACTTCTAGCAGATTATCACACCTTGCACAGTGGTGGTCATCACCTGGGGCTCACAGATCAGCTGCTCCTGTTGGAGCATTATTTGTACCACAGAGTCACTGGGTAAGTATCTCATTCTCTAGAGTGTAAGCTCTTTTTATCAGTGGAGTTATCTCTCTCCTGTACTGTGTAATCTCTTATGATCAGCAGGGTCCTTGCTTTCTCACCTAAAAAGTGTAAACTCTTATGATCTGCTGGGTCCTCTCTCTTTTTCTCCCTATTTCTTTCTCTCTCTTTCTGTCTTGTAGAGTGTAAGGTCTTATGGTCAGCAGGGCCCTCTCCCTGTACAGTGTAAACTTTTGTAATTAGCATGGTCTTCTTTCTCTCACCTGTAAAGTATAAGCTCTTATTATCACCGGGTCCTCAATCTGTCTAGCTTTCTCTCCTATAGAGTGTAAACTCTTATGGTCACCAGGGTCCTTTCTCTCTCTTCTGAAGAGTACAACGTGTTATGGTCAGCAGGGTACTGTTCTCTCCCATAGAGTGTAAGCTCTTATAGTCACCAGGGTCCTGTCTCTCTCTCCTATAGAGTGTAAACTCTTATGGTCACCAGGGTCCTTTCTCTCTCTTCTGAAGAGTGCAACGTGTTATGGTCAGCAGGGTACTGTTCTCTCCCATAGAGTATAAGCTCTTATGGTCAATGGGATTCTCTCAAAGCTCTTGTGGTCAGCGGGGTTCTCTCTTTTTTCTCCTCCATGTATAATGTTATAATGTCCCAGCGATTACAAGCTTTTAAGTATTGAAATTCGGGCAAATTTATTGGCCACGAATCTAATACTTGGGGAACATTCAGAGAAACCAGCAAATTTGAATTTGAAAATATTTTTTCATTTTTGGTAAGCATTGTAAAGCACTGTACATACAACCAATGCCTTGTCCCTCCCTATGAATGGGAAAAGTGTGGCGCCACTGAGGGTCCAGTCGCCACAGAGGTACTGCACCTTAGCCAGAGGTGTGGTACCCTACTCTCTGGTAAGGAGGGGATACTACCCGGTACCCACACACCAGCACCCAACACCACACCACTCCAGGCCAAGGGGTCTAAGCGGACCTTATTGAGAGAGGGCCCCATCCCAGACTGGAGGGGGAACTAGGTAGAGGGTGTGGGTGGAGGAAGTAGATAAGAGGAGCACACTAGGAAGTAGTGAAGGAAGTAGTGACAATGGAGGACGTATGTTGGGGACATGGAGAACATAACTGACGTTAGGAGACATGTAGAAAAGAATCAAGAAGGAGACAGTTGGAGAAGAAATGGTGACAGGGGTCTGTCATGAGTGGACTGGAAGAGAGAGCGGTGAGAAGCTTGCCCCAAGACAAGGAAAGGAAAAGGCAGATGCAGGAGGTGGTGAGGGGTTCCAAGAGAGAAGGGTTCCCAGTGGCAAGGGAAGTGAGGGATCCACCCGTGACATCCGAATTCAAACCGACCGTGACCGGAGTCGGGTGGAGGGACCAAGCTGCAGAGGGGACTGGCCCCAGACTAGCGGAGAGACTGCAGGACTCAACTAGCAAACCATAGGCTGCAGTATCTTCATGTGCAACAGCCAAATCCACACTTAATTGCTAAAAAGGCAGCTGCATAGGGTCAAGGGGACTTTGAAGATGTCGCTTGATAGGACCCAAGGCTGCTGGCTTGGAACACTGAGTGTGAGGTGCAGGGCAGGAGAGTGAGAGCCAGCACATAGAGATGACCCGGACATCAGAAGGGGGTCCCGGTAAAGTGCACCTAACTGTTGGCTGGATCCCTAACCCAGAGGACACAGCACCTGGCTGGCTGTTGAAAACCTGGAGAACTGTGAAAACTGTGAGTAAAACGTGAAGACTGCACCCTGCTGTGTCCTCAAGTTATTTACTGCGTCATCTGCCCTGCGATATATGTGATACCATCTGCAAATAGACATGATAACTGCCCTAGGGCCTCGCTTACCCGTGGAGAGCTGTAACATCTCTGCTGCGTCACCAACTGCCCCAGTGGATCTGAACCGCAGCCTCGGCAATACAATTGCCGAATACCACGGCAGTCATCAGGAATTAATTCCCCATATAAACTTTCCTCCATTTTTTAACATGGCCAGGGCCACGGAGTCGGGTCATGCCATCATGACACATCCCCAGAAAGAACTGTTCGGCCCGGTTCCAAATACCCTATTGCCCTGGTGTCCGGGCATGTCAAAAGCAGCAAACTTCATCTCCTTATCTAAGTGCCTGAGAGGCGATGTTATTATATCACAGATGGAGGAGGCACTGCATCCATCTCAGAACAAGTACAATATCTTATAGGTCAAGGAACAAGTTGTTCAGTAATTTACAGACTTACTAAACTGTCTTTACTCTCATTATATCATTATCCCATTTTAGTATTTTATTTCTGAACTTTGCTATGACGGAAAGCTGCAGTTTAGAAACACAAACTTACTACAGTCAGCAACTAAAGCAGCCAAAGGTGGTGCTCGCACCTGGAAGCAGATGTGTCAGCCTTACTATGTATATAGTTCTATAAAATATGCTGTAATTGGCCATAACAATATGTGTATTTGCAAGTTATTAAATTGCTTTAATTAGTCAGGCTTCATTCAGACATCTGTGTTTCTTTACAATATAGTGGACTTTACTCAGTGACAGTATAGTAATATGTGTTATTTAGTAAACTGTATAACTGTATTAATTGGAAAAACATCTTATTGACATATTTTTCTGTTAAATGTACTGTATATATTGTATTTTTATAATTTTTTTATGGTGGAAGGTGGGGAAGGGCTAACACAGAGAAACAACGCCACTGAGCCATAATATCTTCGAATCATGCTTGGGATGGGCGACAGGTTAGGTCCAAATTTTGCCCTTGGACCTATAGGACCCTAGTTACATCACTGCTGTAGAGCCATGTTAAAAAGTAGCTCATGGGCCCCTATGCGAAAGCTCCAACGGGGTCCCTAATTATTGCAAATCTTTAATAGCAATAGTCTTTTTCTATAGGCCGAAAGGGACTTTTTGGGCCCCCTAGGCTCCAGGGCCTGGGTGCGATTGCAACCCCTGCACCTGTTGTAGTTACACCCCTGCACCTATTGTAGTTACGCCCCTGCTGATGAGCCTAAGCACAAAATCTCTGCAATTGTTTGTGGCTGAAACATTCTATTTCTAGTAATGTGCTTACCTTAGGGAGTTGTCAAGCTGCGGCACACTTACACTTTGATGGCCCAATTTGTTATTGTATTTCCACCTTTTCTGTCTAGTTTTTGAATTTTTTTAGACTGTCTTTTATTTGCACATTATTCTTTTTTCATTGTGTATCATTTTTTAAGTATATTTTTTATGTGTTTGCCTGTATTTGCTTGTTTGTTGTGAGCGGAGTTTGGTGTTTCCAGATTTTCTCATCAATTACTATTATTTAAAAAGAAACAACATGTTAGCCCAATTACAGTATATACTCCAGTCCCCCTGAAGTGATTTTATATATATTTTAACAAATGTTAGTGGAATATACAATTTTTTCTGCTAGGAAGTAAAAAAAGGAAAAAAAAAATACAAAAATCAAGTGGATTTTTGATTATTTGCTAAATTCATGAAACCTGTGTGCCATTTTGAAAAATTTGGTGCAAAAATGTCAACGAAGACACTACAGTATAAGCAAATAAGAAATCCATATGATACCAGGCCCTGAAAGTCCACGTTAGTGGTTTTGAGCTTTCCTTTTAGTCATACGACCCCAGACTACAGCATAACATTCAGTGTGCATACTCACAGTCAGGGAACGTAGCATTTTGGACGCAGTGTATTGCCACTGCATTGTACAGTAGCAGCATAATAGATGAGATTTCAAGAAGTCACATGCTCACTGTGCTTCTCGTGACCGCATCATGTTTTGAGCGGTGGTCCAGGTTGCCACTCTCCCGCAGCTCCGCAGCATGTTAATTTATGGTTGTGGAGTCTGAAGCAATCTCCTGTGGGTGAATGAAGGAAAAGCCGCCCTGCACCCACCGCAGATCCTGGATACAGAGTGGCTGCAGTCTCCCTGTGCTCACCTGCGGGCTCCCTCAGGTCTGGAGGCACTACATCTAAGACACAGCTCCTCCAGATCGTGAGCACATACACAACTGCTCAAAAGTTTGGGTCATTTAGACATGTCCTTTATTTTTGAAAGAAAAGCACATATTTTCAATGAAGTTAACATTAAATGAATCAGAAATAAGAAATACACTCTATATATTGTTAATGTGGCAAATAACTATTCCCGTTCAATTAGATTTTTATTCAAGATTTTCACATTTACAATCCATTTCAGTAAAACACAGTATTTATCACAATAAGTAACATACTCTAGATTGCTTAATCATGTACAGCCCATAGAATATTAAATTCCGTATATACTCGCGTATAAGCCGAGTTTTTCAGCCCAAAAATTGGGCTGAAAAGTGCCCCCCTCGGCTTATACGCGAGTCAATACGGCCCCCTCAAAGTTTGGCGCCCCCACCTCCCTTTCTGGGCCCCCCCCGCATGCAGCGCTGCACATATACATTACCGGTCTAGCAGCTGTCACCCTCCGATGGCGGATCGCGGCTCCCGGCTCCGGGCTCCATCTTCCTCGCTGTCTTCCTGCTTGTCAGGTGACCGGCCGGCGTCGCGATGACGTCATCGCGATGCACGATGAGCCCCGGTCACAAAGCAGGAAGACAGCGAGGAAGCTGGAGCCCGGAGCCGGGAGCCGCGATCCGCCATCGGAGGGTGACAGCTGCTAGACCGGTAATGTATATGCGCAGCGCTGCATGCGGGGGGGCCCAGAAAGGGAGGTGGGGGCGCCAAA
Organism: Allobates femoralis; assembly: GCA_033576535.1. NCBI lineage: Eukaryota > Metazoa > Chordata > Amphibia > Anura > Aromobatidae > Allobates > Allobates femoralis. The sequence goes on from JARQOC010000011.1 coordinate 78,732,709, forward strand.
TTATGAGGGGGGCCCTGCTGGGGCCATGTATACTACCACTGGGGCTATATACTACCACTGGGGCTGTATACTATTACTGGGGCTGTATGAATACTACCACTGGGGCTATATACTACCACTGGGGCTGTATACTATTACTGGGGCTGTATGAATACTACCACTGGGGCTATATACTACCACTGGGGCTGTATACTACCACTGGGGCTGTATACTACTACTGGGGCTGTATGTATACTACCACTGGGGCTATATACTACCACTGGGGCTGTATACTACCACTGGGGCTGAATATACCACTGGGGCTGCTGTATACTACCACTGGGGCTGTATACTACCACTGGGGCTGTATACTACTACTGGGGCTGTATGTATACTACCACTGGGGCTATATACTACCACTGGGGCTGTATACTACCACTGGGGCTGTATACTACTACTGGGGCTGTATGTATACTACCACTGGGGCTATATACTACCACTGGGGCTGTATACTACCACTGGGGCTGAATATACCACTGGGGCTGCTGTATACTACCACTGGGGCTGCTGTATACTACCACTGGGGCTGTATACTACTACTGGGGCTGTATGTATACTACCACTGGGGCTGTATACTACCACTGGGGCTGAATATACCACTGGGGCTGCTGTATACTACCACTGGGGCTGTATACTACCACTGGGGCTGTATACTACTACTGGGGCTGTATGTATACTACCACTGGGACTGTATATACCACTGGGGCTGCTGTATACTACCACTGGGGCTGTATACTACCACTGGGGCTGTATTTACCACTGGGGCTGCTGTATACTACCACTGGGGCTGAATATACCACTGGGGCTGCTGTATACTACCACTGGGGCTGTATACTACCACTGGGGCTGTATATACTACTGGGGCTGCGTGTATACTACCACTGGGGCTGTATATACTACTGGGGCTGCGTGTATACTACCACTGGGGCTGCTGCTGTATACTACCACTGGGGCTGCTGTATACTACCACTGGGGCTGCTGCTGTATATACCACTGGGGCTGCTGCTGTAACACTGCTGGGGCCTGTATATACCACTGGGGAGGCTGCTGTATACCACACTGCTGGGGGCTGTATACCTGTGCTGGGGTCCACCCTCAGCTTATACACGAGTCAATAGATTTTCCCAGGTTTTGGGGGCAAAAGTAGGGGGTCGGCTTATACACGGGTCGGCTTATACACGAGTATATACGGTATATATGGGAAAAATTAAGCATATAAAGTGAGTCAGCTGAATTCAGTTCAATGTTAAAAGAACTACATAAATCAAACTATTTACAAAGTATTTGGAAGTCCACCACAAGAACATCTATAATCATCCTATACTTCCCCAGTAATCTCAACCTCACAGTTTATTACAAAATCTACATACGGGCCATGTCACACACACAGATAATTGTGCAGATATTGTTCGCAGATCTCTGATTGCAGTGAAATCATGGACACATTGCTCCATTTTGTGGCTGTATACAAATGGAGCAATGTGTCCATGATTTCACTGCAACCAGAGATCTGCCAACAATATCTGCACAAATATCTGTGTGTGTGACGTGGCCCTACGAGGTAAAGAATCAAGTATACTATCTCAAAGTTGTCAACTATTCTAGCTGCAAATGTCTGGTTTTTAATGCAATATCTACATGACATAGGTGTATAGAGGCCCATTTCCAATAACCACCACTCCAGTGTTTTTATGTTACACTGTGTTTGCTAACTGTGTAAGAACGCTAATGGATGTTTAGGCTTCTTTCACACTGCAGTTTTTTTCCTGATCAGGTTCGATCAGTGTTTGTGTGCCAAAACAAGGAGAGGAACCAGGAGAGGAATTTGCAGAGAAAAAGTATAATTGAAAGATTGACACCTGTTCTGAGTTTTGGAGACACTCCTGGTTTTGGCACACAAAACCTGATTGAACCTGATCAGGGAAAAATTGCAGTGGTTTAGGTTTTTCCCTGATCAGGTTCCATCCAGTTTGTGTGTCAAAACCAGGAGTGACTCCAAAACCTAGAACAGGTGTCAGTATTTCAATTATAGTTTTTCTCTGCAAGTTCCTCTCCTGGTTCCTCTCCTGGTTTTGGCACACAAACCTGATCGAACCTGATCAGTGAAGAACTGCAGTGTGAAACCAGCCTTAGGTTTTTCCCTGATCAGGTTCCATCCAGTTTGTGTGTCAAAACCAGAAGTGTCTCCAAAACTCAGAACAGGTGTCAATCTTTCAATTATACTTATCCTCCTGCAAGTTCCTCTCTGGGTTTTGACACACAAAACCTGATGGAACCTGATCAGGGAAAAACCGTGGTGTGAAACCAGCCTTAGAAAATCTTAGGCTGGTTTCACAATGCAGTATTTTTCTTGATCAGGTTCGATCAGGTTTGTGTGTCAAAACGAGAAGAGGAACTTGCAGAGAAAAAGTGTAATTGAAAATTGACACTTGTTCTGAGTTTTGGAGACACTCCTGGTTTTGACACACAAACCTGATCGAACCTGATCGAACCTGATCAGGGAAAAAACTGCAGTGTGAAACCAGTCTTAAAAAACCCTTGCAGAATTATGTTAGCACAGCTGAAACCGGTTTGGCTGATTAGAGAAGCTATAAAATCGACCTTCCTTTGAGAAGGTGGTAGAGAATCTAGAGCATTACATTTGTTTGTTCTATGAAACTCTCAAAATGGCCAGAAAAAGAGAACTTTCATGTGAAACTCGACAGTCTATTCTTATTCTTAGAAATGAAGGCTATTCCATGCAAGAAATTGCCATGAAACTGAAGATTTCCTACAACGGTGTGTACTACTCCCTTCAGAGGAGAGCACAAACAGGCTCTAACCAGAGTAGAAAGAAAAGTGGGACGCCCCGCTGCACAACTGAGCAACAAGACAAATACATTAGAGTCTCTAGTATGAGAAATCGACGCCTCACAGTTCCTCATCTGGCAGCTTCATTAAATAGTACCCGCCAAATGTCTGCAATGCTGTAATTGCTGCAAAGGGAGCATTCTTTGATGAAAGTAAAGTTTTAAGGAGAAAATTATTATTTCAAATAAAAGTCATTATTTCTAATCTTGTCAATGTCTGAATTATATTTTCTATTAATTTTGCAACTCATTTGATAAATAAAAGTATGGGTTTTCATGAAAAACACAAAATTGTCTGGGTGACCCCAAATTTTTGAACGGTAGTGTACCCTTATTGAGCAAGTCTTCCATGAATCATTTTCAGAGCGAGTCCATATTAGAATATGAAAATTGGGTGATCTGAACCATTTTGAATGGCCATAAATTAAAAACTAAGCCAATTTTTCAAACTTGCAAACCTTGTCCGTTTTTATCTTGAAATGGTGTGGAGAGTATACCGGTAATATAATTAAGAAAAACATCCTAAGAAGGGCATTTCAGCAACTTATTGATGAAAAGCTTTAGGGGCAGTTCTCAGTTAGGTGATCATTTTGAAAGACTGGACTACCCCTTTAAAGAGTTTTCTGGTTCCATTGTTCTGATCCATCTGTAGGTTGCATGATGAAAAGCTGATCAGATGTTTTTGGTTGTTGCAATATTAGTAACCATGCAACACTTGGACTACGACTAGTAATGGAAGCATTTTATCAAATCTACTACTGACGGCAGAGCATAATCCTGTAATTGCATATTCGCTAGAAGAAGGCAAACAAGTGCAGATGTCCCGGACGTAAAGCCTGCGCTTGCGCACTATGGTGCTCTATTTTACTCTCAGCAGGTCAGAGCAAAGTTCCCCTGCGCAGAGGCAAGATTGAGGGCACTTTGTGGATGATGTAAGAGAATTCCTCTACATGGAGCAGGGCAGGAAGACAGTGATTGGTGGGTGCCAAGAAGACATATGACACCCATCGGACCCCGCCATATGAGAGGTTTATATAAGGTTTTTTTTGATATGCAGGCGAGGTTGGAGGCTTATATAAAGATTGCTAGGTTACTGTAAATGAGGCGGTAAAGGTTGTGGCCTTAGTTCATACTGGGAACATCTGGTAACAGGTTCATGTTATTTCAATGCAGTGTTAAAATCTGACATAGAATATGGCTGGAAAATGTTGGCAAATATAAAATGGATTGTTTCTGATTGATAACTTTCAAATTTTAAACATCGTCATACTATTATTAACTTTTAAAGGGAATATGTCAGCAAGTTTTTGCTAGCTCATCCAAATAGCTAACTCTGCCCCCATGAGGCTCTCTGTATACAAAGTCTGCAGACAGTAGGAAGCTGCTAATGACAGCAGGGGACCTGCTGTACTTGGGCAAACACAATGCTATATCAAGCAATGATAACCCATTGGTGCTAAAATGAACATTGCAGGTAAACAACACACTTTTTGATAAGACTGCTGATTTCAGATTGCACAACAAAAACAAAACCTGCTGATAGATCCCCTTTAATATATTTTCTGTAAACTGCACCATTGTGTCTTCTTAATGGATGATATCATTGTTGTCACACTTGGGAGGCCAGGGTAGCAAGGAGCTGGACGTAGGGATTCAGGGGAGCCTACTCTGGTCCTGATACTGGGGTCCCTGGCTCGGCCTGATCTCAGAGGTACCTCTTAAGGTGAGGAGGTCCGAGCCACCAGTCTAAGTCCCTAAAGCTCCTGAGAAGCCCTAGGCATAAGCCCCTACCTCCACCCAAGGACCATGGAACCCAGCAACTTCCAAGGGAAAGAAAAACAGCAGCTTTGGATCAGCGTCTGCACTCCACAGGTCACAGAGCAGAAGTGAACTGAATCAGCGACATCAGGTAGATGTGAGCTGACCCATTTATGGCCGAGGGGTGGGGCGCAACCAGCCCAGGCACACCCCTCAGCTCACCTAAGAATGAGTCATATCCATCACACACACACCTGCAGCAACCTCACCTGCAGAGCCGCACACTGAATAGGGAAAAAAAAGTTCAATTCGACAACAACAACAGCAGCACCCATATGCATAAGACAGTTCATACGTAACAATTGTTTGAACCATTTTGACCAAACCTTTCATACTTCATAGCTGTATCCAGTCACAAATATTATATATGAGATTATTGTTACAAATTCCTTAACTAATTAGTAGCAAGTGCTTCCAGTGCTCAGGACATACTGCCAATTGTTCCATCATATTCGCTCTTACACATATTTCTATTACGTATAGAATAAAGGCTATTTGCTATAACATCCTTGTGACACACCCCAGGGCTATGGGGGTACTCGGAACCTGGCTTTGGCACTTGCGGTGGAGTCACAGGGGTTGAGACCTGGCTCCTTGACCCTGGGGATCAGTTTTTCTTTCAAGGATTCTGGGGGTTGTGATTTAGGGGAAGGGTTGTCTTGACGCCACCCGTGATGTTTGGCTAGTAGTGGCCGACGCTGCGATGCGGGGCCTCTGGGGAATGATGGGATTGCTGCTTGGTTGATGTCGCTCCCCATGGGTGGAGCAGTACCCCAGGGCAACTGATAAAGTCTATGGCGGTGGTAGGCCATTGGGGTGCAGGACTAAGGGTTTAGAATAACCCACAGGCACGCAGGTGTAGTTTCCTTTACCTTTTCTGTAGCCGTAGGTAGAAGTCAGGGTACACTCCACAGGTGATGATGTGAATCCGGGTGGCCTGGAAGCAAGTTAGGGATCTCCTCACAAGGTGAGTTCTGAGGCCTCCCTGCTGTGCTCCTTTTAGCTGGTCCTGGCTGCCTATAGCTAAGCTGCGACCCTTTTACTCCTGCTGGAAAGTATATCACCAGTGTAGCAGGCAGCTTGAGCCCTTTCTGGGCATCATTCCTCTGGCCGCTCTCCCTGAGCTCTCCAACGCTGCTGTGCCTTCAGGTGCCTTGAGGTGGCCGGGAGACATGGAGTCTCCCGCCCTCTGGTTGCAGCTGCTGGGCCCAGAGCACCCTTGCAACCTCAGACTCTGGTTTCCGTTTCTGGTGCTCTGTTCCTGGGTGAACTGGGTAACTGGTTCCACTCCCCAGGCCTACCTCCTCTCTTTTCTCAGATGCTCTCCGACGGACCCCTCACACTGGCTGGTGGTTATTCTCAGACGAGCCAGACACCACTAGAGATGATCGATGTTCGACTTGAATTGTTCGCCAATCTCAAATTCGAGTTGTTTTTGGCGGTGTTCGAGTCATTCGCCGAATTAGAACAATTTGGTTCAAATTCGGCAGTTCTAGAAGCTGTTCGATTTTGGTTCGAAAATGAGGCAGATGTGGTCAGAAACCAGCATCTGCTGCATTTTCAGCCAAAATAAACAGCTATTAAGTAAAATAAAGTGTTAAAAAAAAATGTATGCTCACCTCTCCGCGGTCCACCGATGGCTCCGGCAAGGTCCTGTTGCTGATAGGACCTGTGGTGACATCAATTATCACGGGAACTCTGGTCACATGACCGTAGTTCCCACGATAACATGACATCACCACAGGTCCTATCAGCAAGAGGACCTTGCCGCAAAGGTTAAAATAGACATTTTTATGTTTTGGACACTTTCTTTAAGTAAAAGAAAGTGTTCAAAATATAGAAATGTCCATTTTAACCTTTCCGGCAAGGTCCCCTTGCTGATTGAAATCCCGGAGTTCAAACCGGATTCTCCCGGATTGCCCTGATCCGGTGCAATCCAGCACCATAGAGTCCCATGTTATGGGGCGCCGGATTGCTCCGGACCGGTACAATCCGGGAGAATCAGATTTGATCCGGTTTTCTCTGTAGAACACCTTCCCGCCGGGATTTTCAAATGAACAGCTGACTCAGGTCAGCTGTTCATTTGAAGTAGCAGTGCTGTGAGGTTCATGTGAGTTCATGCTTGCCTGCATGAACTCACATGAACTTTCCCACGCCAGGGTGCACAGCTCTGCTACATCTCTGGTGGAGGTTCTTTACCAGAGATGTAGCAGAGCTAAACAAGAACCCTGAATTGAACTACGTCGGACAGAAGAGGATTTTTTTTAACTAAAGATGGAGTCCCTAAGTGTGTTTTTATTTTTCTTCAAATAAAAGTAATTTTTCTTGGTTTTGTGTTATTATTTAAACAATTTAATAGAAATTCATGGGGGACATGTCTGCTATTGGCGTGACCCCATAAATTTCGGGCTTAGGGCCAGCTGATAACAAAAAGCTGTCCCTAACCCCTTTATTACCCAGTGAGCCACGGCACCAGGGCCCTGGAAGAGTTGGGTTCAGCGCCAGAACATGGTGCTTCAATGAACGCGCCATCTTCTGGGGCGGCTGCGGGCTGCCATTCGCAGCGGGGGGTGCCCAGAAGGCTTGGGCCTCCCTGTGCTGCGGATTCTAGCCCCCCGCTGCCTAGCTGTACCTGGTTGGACATAGAAAACGTGCAGTGCCCCACACATTTTTTTTTATTATTTCATGAAATTAATGAAATAATAAAAATAAGGGCTTCCCGATATTTCTGTGTCCAGGCAGGTACAAATAGTCAGCTGGGGGTCAGGGGCAGCCCATTGCGGTCTGCTGTATCCGGCTGGCGTACAAAAAGACGACGAAGCCCATGTCAAAATTTTTCTGAAAAATCCATTAAACAATCTTATAAAAAGGGACTGCATCTTTATTAACCATCGACCATGGTCGGGGGTTAATAAAGATGCAGTCCCTTTCATTCAGATTGTTTTTTTGATTTTTCAGAAAAAAATTTGACATGGGCTTCGCAGTATTTTTTGTATCCAGCCAGATACAGCAGGCAGCGATGGGCTGCCACCAACCCCCAGGTGCCTATTTGTACCTGGCCGGACACAACAATATAGGGGGGCCCCTTTTTTTTTAATTATTTCATGAATTTCATGAAATAATTAAAAAAAATGCGTGGGGCTCCGCGCTATTTCTATGTCCTGCCAGGTACAGCTAGGTAGCTGGGGGCTGGAATCCGCAGCGCAGGGAGGCCCAAGCTTTCTGGGCACCCCCCGCTGCGAATGGCAGCCCGCAGCCACCCCAGAAAATGGCGCGCTCATTGAAGCGCCATGTTCTGGCGCTGAACCCAACTCTTCCAGGGTCCTGGTGCAGTGGCTCACTGGGTAATAAAGGGGTCAGGGCCAGCTTTGTATTATCAGCTGGCCCTAAGCCCGAAATTTATAGCGGTCACACCAATAGTAGACATGTGTGTCTATGCAGAGCGATGTAGCAGTGCTGAGATTGCGTTTATGGACTACGGCGGACGGAAGAGGATTTTTTTTTTATTACAGATGGAGTCACTAAATGTCTTTTTTGTTTTATTTCTAATAAAAAAATATTTTTCTCTGTGTTGTGTTTTTTTTTACAGAATTTACTAGAAATTCATGGCGGTCATGTCTACTATTAGCATGACCGCTATAAATTTCAGGCTTAGGGTCAGCTGATAATACAAAGCTGGCCCTAACCCCTTTATTACCCAGTGAGCCACTGCACCAGGGCCCTGGAAGAATTGGGTTCAGCGCCAGAACATGGCGCTTCAATGAACGCGCCATCTTCTGGGGCGGCTGTGGGCTGCCATTCGCAGCGGGGGGTGCCCAGAAGGCTTGGGTCTCCCTGCGCTGCAGATTCCAGCCCCCAGCTGCCTAGCTGTACCTGGCTTGACATAGAAATAGCGTGGAGCCCCACGCATTTTTTTTTAATTATTTTATGAAATTCATGAAATAATAAAAAAAAAAAGGGGCTCCCCTATATTGTTGTGTCCAGCCAGGTACAAATAGGTACCTGGGGGTTAGTGGCAGCCCGTCGCTGCCTGCTGTATCTGGCTGGATACAAAAATACGGCGAAGCCCACGTCAAATTTTTTTCTGAAAATCCAAAAAACAATCTGAATGAAAGGGACTGCATCTTATTAACCCCTCGACCTTGGTCGATGGGTTAATAAAGATGCAGTCCCTTTTTATAGGATTGTTTAATGGATTTTTCAGAAAAATGTTGACGTGGGCTTCGTCATCTTTTTGTATGCCAGCCAGATACCGCAGGCAGCAATGGTCTGCCCCCAACCCCCAGCTGACTATTTGTACCTGCCTGGACTCAGAAATATCGGGTAACTCTTATTTTTTATTATTTCATGAATTTCATGAAATGATAAAAAAAAATGTGTGGGGCACTGCGCGTTTTCTATGTCCAACCAGGTACAGCTAGGCAGCGGGGGGCTAGAATCCGCAGCACAGGGAGGCCCAAGTCTTCTGGGCACCCCCCGCTGCGAATGGCAGCCCGCAGCCGCCCCAGAAGATGGCGCGTTCATTGAAGCACCATGTTCTGGCGCTGAACCCAACTCTTCCAGGGCCCTGGTGCCGTGGCTCACTGGGTAATAAAGGGGTTAGGGACAGCTTTTTGTTATCAGCTGGCCCTAAGTCCGAAATTCATGGGGTCACACCAATATTAGACATGCCGCCCATGAATTTCTATTAAATTGTTTAAATAAAAACATAACACCAAGAAAAATTATTTTTATTTGAAAAAAAAAACAAAACAAAAACACACTTAGGGACTCCATCTTTATTTTAAAAAAATCCTCTTCTGTCCGACGTAGTCCAATCCAGGGTTCTTCTTTAGCTCTGCTACATCTCTGGTAGAGAACCTTCACCAGAGATGTAACAGAGCTGTGCACCCTGGCATGGGAAAGTTCATGTGAGTTCATGCAGGCATGCATGAACTCACATGAACCTGACAGCACTGCTACTTCAAATAAACAGCTGACCTGAGTCAGCTGTTCATTTGAAAATCCCGGTGGGAAGGTGTTCTACAGAGAAAACCGGATCAAACCTGATTCTCCCGGATTGTACCGGTCCGGTGCAATCCGGGGCCCCATAACATGGGACTCTATGATGCTGGATTGCACTGGACCGGGGCAATCCGGGAGAATCTGGTTTGAACTCCGGGACTCCTATCAGCAAGAAGACCTTGCCAGAAAGGTTAAAATAGACATTTTTATGTTTTTGTCACTTTCTTTTACTTAAAGAAAGTGTCCAAAACATAAAAATATCTATTTTAACCTTTTCTAGCAAGGTCCTCTTGCTGATAGGACCTGTGGTGACGTCATGTTATTGCGGGAACTTACCGTTGTCTCAGTAGACATCTTGTGACCAATCATCCAGATGTGATTTTTGCACTTACAGGTACAGTGACTGCTGGGACCAGCAAGAGCTGTTTCGACAGTGAGTATATTGCATGTTGTTAGGAGTGGGCTAAGGTGTTTATTGTTATAATTAAAGGGCTTTCCAGGTTTGAGATGAAAGTCCAGGTAACTACAGGCCTCCCAATTCTCATGGCATGTCCACTGCACACTTTCAGGATTCTCTCATGTCAATGGTAAGATTGGATGGTCATGTGAACACAAGTATGCAATTTATATACTTCTGGCCACATTCTGACTAAACATGTCTGGCCTCACTCAATTCTTTTAAAGCCTCGCATGTCTAGTTAGCACGTGACTGCATGTATGTAAATTGCATACCTATGGTTACATGACCTTAAACTCTCACTGCCAGCACCAGACAATCCTGACAGCAGGCAGTGTGTGCTCTGTGAGAATTCAGAAGTCTGCAGTCACATAGAGACACAGAGTGACTACAGACTCATCACAAGCTTGGGACAACACTTTAATGCTTTAACAAATAAATACATAGAACCCTTAACTTGTTAGAATGCACAACACATTATTAACATAACCATGTATCAAAGCAAGCTTACAAGTTTTGGATTGTTAGATGTGTGCAGGATCAGAACAATTAAACAAAACTACATTTTCCAGACCCAGTAGAGAACTGAAATACATTCATATAACCCCCATCTGAACAGAAATACATCACGAGACCCACCAGAGGTACAGAAATATATCACCAGACCCACCAGTGGTACAGAAATACATCCATATAACCCCTATCGTACAGAAATACAAAGTCAAAACCCTCATCAGTAGAGAAATATATCAGCAGACCCACCAGAGGTACAAAATCACTATGTCAAAACCTTCATCAGTACAGAAATGCATAACCAGACCCACCAGAGGTACAGAAATACATAAATAGAACCCCCATAATTACAGAAATCACAACCCTCATCAGTACCAAAATTCAACATCAGAACCACCATCAGTATATGGTAAAGAATTTAATGTCAGGTCAGACCCACACCCATTTGTACTGCATGAACCTTCAACTACTACTACATCATTAGCAATGGTTAGGACATACAGGGAGCTGTCGTTACCAGTCGTCAATAAAAGCATACAGGAACCACAAGCACTGATGAGGATTAAACATTATCACAAATAATCATTTATATCTGGGTACATTATAGATGATCTTGTCTCTGATCGGGGTCGTCTTTTTCTTTTCTTCATCTTGTCCAGACACTATGATGACTTTTCACATCCACAACTTGCCTCTGCAGACTTCTATCTTCTCCGATCCTCTGCAGCACATCTTGGCAGATATCCTTAAAAATAGCAGAATGTTCAACATTTTCCTGAGTAAAATATCTGCCCAACACTGTGCCCAGAATAATAATTCCTCATTCTCACTGCTCCCTTCACAAAATATGATTTGTACACTGTCCCTCTTCTGGCGCATGCCCTCCACACTGCCCCCTCATCACACTGCCCTCTCCTTTCCATACTGGGCTCCATGGTCACACTATCCTCTAAAATTGTCCTCGTATACTGCAGACGGTTTATACTGTTCTCCCTCATCAAACTCCCCAAACTTGAGATACTGTCTCCGCGTGCTGCCCCCTCTCCATAAAGTTCTTAACATGCTCAGTCTCTGTTCTGTGCCCCTTTACATTTTTCTCATCCACTACCGTTTCTTCATTACTTCATCCCTTTCTCATTCTACATACTGTATCTACACCCATCCCCTCCTCACTCCTCATACTGTGTCAGCAGCCATCCCTTCTCCCTCCCTATACTGTGTCCGCACCAATCCCCCTCACTCCACGTACTGTGCTGCAGCCATCCCCCTGTCACTCCTCATACTGTGTCCATACTGATCGCCCCTCACTACATATACTGTGCCACATTCATGCTCTTACTACTCATACTGTGTCCATACTGATCCCCTCTCACTACATATACTGTGCCACATCCATCCCTATTACTCATACTGTATCCATACTGGGCAGCTCCAGTGTGGTGGCAGCCTGGCACTGAGTAGTCGGACATGTCCACCATTCAGCACCGTCCACACACTTGTAATGATCTGCAGTCTGAGCATCATCAAGCCGCCACTACACTAAGCTGGGAAAATGGCGCGTCTTCCCCCAAAAGACCACGCCTCCTCCTGAAACATTTAGCCAATCTCAAGTACCGCACACAAGGCTGTCCGGAGCCAATAGCTGGGGCTGTCAAATTAGGTTGAGCAAAGGATGCGGGAGTGGGAAGGGGGACGACGCCACTGACCAACCACCGCTCAGGAGAAACATGGCTGGATGCCTGTATGTACTGAGGGGCGGCACTGGACTGGTGTGTAAGCTATGGTCAATCAGTCCTGCAGCAGAGGGACAATGCATCCTGCACCAGGGGCCTACATAGAAATCATGGGGTCCCTTAGTAAAGTTCTTATTGCCCCCCAAAAAAATATTTGCCTGTGTCAGATAATAACATATCTCACAACTTTGCAGCCCTTACAAAGTAATTTTCCTCCTATTGAAGCCCCTAGATTTCCCTTTCGCCTTTCGTTACAGCCATAAGTGTGATGCTAATAAAAGTGCCCCAAAACACTATATGATGCCCCACAGTGAATTCCTCCATATGCACAGTATGATGACCCTACTGTAAGCCCTCAACTACACTGGCACAGTATGATCTCCAACTGTGACCCCCACACGCCTTCCTTGCAGTGTAATGGACCTCATACAATATAATGGCCCCTGCACCTCTTCAAGCTGTATAATGGCTCCCAAACAACCCTCAAACAGCTCTGCATAAAGTGTAAAGGCTCCTCACACCCCTCCAAGTATTATTATGCCCACCACACAACCCTCCACCTAGTACACACGCGGCTCTGCTCCGTATGCCCTGTACAACATGGCTCTGCTCCGTACATCGAGTACACTCTCAGCTCCGCGTCGTACACCTCGTACACACTCGGCTCTGCTCCGTACACTTCGTACACACTCGGCTCCGCTCCGCACACTTCATACACACTCGGCTTCACTCCTTACACTTCGTACACATTCGGCTCCGCTCCATACACCTAATACACACTCGGCTCCACTCCGTGCACATCGTACACACTCGGCTCCACTCCATACACGTCGTAAAAACTCGCTCCACTCCTTACACTCGTACACACTCGGCTCTGCTCAGCACACCTCGTACACACTCAGCTCTGCTCCATACACCTTGTTCACACTCGGCTCTGTGGCGTACCCCGCATATTTTAACCACACCCCTAACCACATTCAAGCCACACCCATTTATAAGTGATGAACATTCAACATGCCCTTATTATTATTAATCTTCTGATTATTGCATTTTTGCTGCATTTTTTTTGCCTTTTCCAAATCATTTGATGCATTTTAGTGCGGCTTAGTACTGACAACACAGACTATGGGCTGTCCCATCATAGAACAGTGCCTGCCCTGCTGAGCGATTGATGTGCAGTCAGTAGCCAAACCTCCGACTACAAGTCTTCAGTTTCCCTGAATCCGACTACACCAAAATGGACTCGACTCTGAGTCCACAGTACTGTGTATAGCGCCGCCTAATGGTGTGCAGATGTGCACCACTACAGGACACGATATAAGCTCCACACTGGAGGCTGCAGGAAAATACAAAGATCACACTATGTATAACGGGCAAGGCACCACATTCCTCAATTGTACCATACATGCGGCCATTTTTGGTGCCAGACACATAGTCTGGTATCAAAGCTCACGCTGCCCTCACCTTTGTCTCCTGAAACGTGACACTGGTTTCACACTGGTTTCACATCTGAGGCGCCAAATAACCATTGTTTTTAAACTTTACTCCAACATTTTTAGACTGTTCTGATTGGATGGGCAAAGGAATAGGTGGGGCCTTCCCATTAGTAGCTTGCTAAAAGACTTTCAAGTGGCTATGGTGAATTCCGAGAAGGAGGGGAACGGACAGGGAGCAGTCACATGATGTGAGGCTGGATACAGACAAACGGTAGATACTAGAAAGTATTTGCTCCTTCCAGGTAGGATGTCATTTCCATCACGTGATAGAGGCATGTTCTGATTTCTCAAGGCATGAGGAAATGGCATTGCCTCATGCAGAAGCCATGTGTGTATGCTGGAATGCTTATGGTGTTATATATAAAAACACTGGCCTGGATGGGTTGAAACAGGTCGATCACAGTTAATTAATTTTCGTGAGCAGAGAAGGGCACGTAATAGTTCATAAAAGGCTCATCACCAAATGCCCCTGTCTGCTGCAGATAGGCAAGCAGGACAATGAGCGTAAGACTGGAAACACACTGGGAGTGCAAAAACGGTTCGATTGACGGATCCGAGAGTTGTACGACTCTCGCCCTAGTTTTGGTCCATTTTCCATCCAACCCTGATGCAACTGTCCTACATTTTTCTCAGATCACATCCGAGTGCAATCTGTTTTTTTCTCAGCAGCTATTTACTGTAGAATCATTTACAGGAACATTTTTGACAGTTGTCTCAGCTGAAGAATGAGAATGTATCAATTAAAAATCCATCAGATTCGGGTGGTCCGTGTGCGGTCCAAGTGTGATATGTCTTTTTTTGTCGGACCCATAGACTTGCATTGGTGAGTCTCGTCCGACACTTGCATACTGTTGCAGCATGTGGCGACTGACTCGTCATCCGAGAATCGGACAGGAAAAAAACATTCGACACTCAGAAATGTGTTCTCGGACATTGAATAACATTGGTCCGACTGCAATGCAATTTTTACTCGCATTGCAGTCGTCCGAGTTTCACGCCAGTGTGTCCAAGCCCTAACATGTGTCCTTCTCAACATTTTCTGCTGTGACTTATTATTGTTATCAAGGGTTTTGTTTTTTTTTTTAATTAATTTACAATACAACTGTTATAGCAATATTAAACATCTGCAAATATGTAAGGGAGGGAATGTTGGTCGATTGATTCCAGGGGTCCGCAGGATGGAAAGAGAAAGCAACTGACCCTGAGCACCTGAATTTAACCCTGTAGGTGTGGCTTGACCCCCCTTCCACTTTGATCCCATTGGCTAGCTGGCGACCAAATTATTTCCTCATCTGGGGAGGGGTGGAAAGGGGGAATTAGGCACTGCACTGCATCCTCCTACAGCATTAGCCAAGTGGGAACCACAGACAGAGGCACGTTCCTTATTTAGTTCTGTGCCTGCCACACGTAAGGTTTTGCTGCAGCAATAGCGCAACAAAAGCGCAGCACAACCTCACGGGATGTGAGGTTTCCCTGAACTCCAGATTTCTTGGCATGAAATAACTTGCATTTTTTTGCTGCGGGTTCCTCATGTTTTTTGCATGTTTCTTGCTGCATTTTTTCTGTGTTTTGTCCATAGAACCATGGCAAAAATGCAGAAAAGAGTTGACATGCTTATTCTTTCAAAAAGACAGCGCAACCTGTGGTGTTTCTACTTTCTGCAGAGAACAAAAACCAATGTGTGTGGACAGCTTATCCCAGAATCACATAGGTTATGCTGAGAACGAAAAATGTAGGTTTAAATTAGCATACATTAGCAAAAAACCAAGGGAAAACCTGACCTTAAAAATGCAGCATAAGGGCTTGGACACACTTTCCTAGTTACATCCGAGTTTGACTGAGGAGACTCTGATAGCCACTTTACACGTCCCGATATCGGCGTCCAACTCCGATAAAAAGTCACGTGGTTTGTGCGTTGGCCCCGATATCGTTCGTGCGTTGTATGGTGTAAATGTGCAATGCAACGCAAGACCGATGCCAAAACGATATCGGGGGAGAAATTAGCAGGCTCTCCAACTGCCCGATATTGGATGGATGATATGGCAGGATCGTGACGTGTGACAGCCCAACAACGATTTTGAGCGCAACTTCCCCTATTCTCTCCCATGTTAAATGGTCGTTCTTGGGTCGGCCATACAAGGGGGCGTACACATCGCAGTTGTGTTGCCTGCCGATATTGCACTGTGTAACATCTCCTATGCGATCTTGCATTTCTGCCCAAAAAATGCGCGCTCCCGCACCGTTGTATACAATGTCGGAACGATGTTGGGACGTGTAAAGTGGCCATGAGGGGGCTGGAGCACTGACCCTGAACGGCCTCTCCCTGTCTGGATGGGGAGTCTGGAGCTGCACAAAAACACAATCAGCTGACAGCCCCGTCCAGATAGGGAGAAGCCATTCAGGGTCACTGCTCCTGCCCTTTCAGAGTCTCCTCAGTCAAACTCTGATGAGTGTGTCCGAGCCCTTAAGCAGTAAAAACACCCTGTGTGAACATAGCCTAATACACTGAATTTTCTTTTTTTTTTTGCAGTAAAAATACAAAGTGTCAAAAACTCAGCAAAAAAGTCATTGTAAGAACTTAATTTATGAGGCCAGGAATGTACTAGTGGTGAATACACTTCTAAAATTGACAAAGGGGGGCTTTGGGGAAGCTATATGGATATAGTTAATTAAATGCTCCTTTAAGTTTTCCAGTATTTTTCTAGTGTAATAGTAATAATAACAGATAAATATAGTATTTATACTTTTTAGGTGCAGAAGAATAAGAAGGTTACACCTTGTGGATCCTCACCCTTTTGCTGAGTGAAACAGTAAGTATGAAGGCAATGTTTCTGTCCTTTATATAAAGCATCACATAATTATTTTTCCGCATTACGAGCTTGGAGATACAGTGCAGGATATAGTACTAGGCACACAAGACATGAAAGTATTGCTGATAGATTGATTTAATCTGACACAACTATTGTCAGGGATGTATTTTTAGGCACCTCAAAAAAAGAAGTATTTCCACGACAGGTCTTATTTTAGAATTTTAAAATAGAACAATTACCCAATACATAAGAGAAGGCTGGAGAATATTAGATGGGGGATGGTACATATGTAACACTATGAGATTATTTTTCTGCATAAGCAAAACTCCAGACAAAACGTCATCCAGTGCTCCTGTTTATGTAAAGATTCAATATAAGGAGATATTGAAGGACCGTTAGTCTGCTTTCTCAGCTTCCTTATAGCCTTTGACAGTGATGGCGAATCTAGCCTAGAGACTGAGTGCCAAACTGCAAACTTCTCAGGAAGACACTATGCTATGGGGGCTCTCAGGAAGGCACTGTGTAATGGGGGCTCTCAGGAAGGCACTGTGTCATAGGTGGTGTTAGGAAGGCACTGTGTTATTGGTGCTCTCAGGAATGTATTGTGTAATGGGGGCTCTCAGGAAGGCACTGTGTAATGGGGCTCTCAGGAAGGCACTGTGTCATAGGTGTTCTCATGAAGACACTGTGTTTATAGGTGTTCTCAGTAAGGCACTGTGTAATGGGGGCTCTCATGAAGACACTGTGTTATAGGTGTTCTCAGTAAGGCACTGTGTAATGGGGGCTCTCAGGAAGGCACTGTGTAATGGGGGCTCTCAGGAAGGCACTATGTTATAGGTGTTCTCAGTAAGGCACTGTGTAATGGGGGCTCTCAGGAAGGCACTGTGTCATAGGTGTTCTCATGAAGACACTGTGTTATAGGTGTTCTCAGTAAGGCACTGTATTATGGGAGCTCTTAGGAAGGCACTGTGTTATAGGTGATCTATGAAGACACTGCATTATAGGTGTTCTGAATAAGGCACTGTGTACTGGGAGCTCTTAGGAAGGCACTGTGTTATGGGTGCTCTCAGGAATGTATTGTGTAATGGGGGCTCTCAGGAAGGCACTGTGTAATGGGGCTCTCAGGAAGGCACTGTGTAATGGGGCTCTAAGGAAGGCACTGTGTAATGGGGGCTCTCAGGAAGGCCCTGTGAAATGGGGGCTCTCAGGAAGGCACTGTGTAATGGGGGCTCTCAGGAAGGCACTATGTTATAGGTGTTCTCAGTAAGGCACTGTGTAATGGGGGCTCTCAGGAAGGCACTGTGTTATAGGTGTTCTCATGAAGACACTGTGTTATAGGTGTTCTCAGTAAGGCACTGTATTATGGGAGCTCTTAGGAAGGCACTGTGTTATAGGTGATCTCATGAAGACACTGCATTATAGGTGTTCTGAATAAGGCACTGTGTACTGGGAGCTCTTAGGAAGGCACTGTGTAATTGGAGCTCTTAGGAAGGCACTGTGTTCTTCCATTTATGTGCAGCAAAGAGGGTATTCATTGTGTTATACCAGTTACGACCCATAGAGGTCACTGGATACCTATTTATCCTGTTTCCCCATACATAAGAAGAATGTCTCCTTTAAGAGAATGAGTCATATATGAGGGAACTCCCCCTGCTTCTCTGGATGAAGGAGACGGCAGAGATGTTCCTTAAGGTACCGTTACACGCTTCAATGTCATTTAGATATCACCAACAATCTCACGGGAGCGCGGTCATTAGGACATCTTTTTGACATCGTTGGTGAGATGTCACACATCTAGATATCGTGGACGACGCTTCAACGATGTGGCGAGCTGCTATCGTTCGCACAACCCAGCGAACAATACTTGTTCACTCTTGTGAATAGGAGAAGTCGTTAACAATATCTTTATTGCGGTGTCACACACAACTATGCAGCAGGTTGGCTGATCGGGATTGTTTGATTGGAGAACATGTTCTCAAATCTGCGATCAACGATCCAACGATTTATTGTAGTCATATCTCGGTGTTACACCCAACGACGTAGTAATGATGGCGTTTGAATGACTCCAAACCCGTGACATTTGAGCGTTCACGATCTCGTACCGTTTAACTGGGCCTTTAGAAGACATACATCCTAGCTCTTTCCCTTCTTTCTACAAACTTCTTTCTCTCCTGTTAGAAGATCCCGGTAAGAACAAATGCGGTTACATGTTTTTGTGCAGAATCTGTGTGAGCAAGTTATAATTCAGCCAATGTTACAGAGAGAACTGTGAGATAGGAGATGTGTTATACCATGTAATTCTTTATGTTAGCATGTTTGCATTGTATTTAGATATGTGTGGAGTATGTACTCTCAGGAAGGCACTGTGTAATGGATGCTCTCAGGAAGGCACTGTGTAATGGATGCTCTCAGGAAGGCACTGTATTATGCCTACTCTCAGGAAGGCACTGTGTTATGGATGCTCTCAGGAAGGCACTGTGTTATGAATGCTCTCAGGAAGGCGCTGTGTTATGGGTGCTCTCAGAAAGGCAGTGTGGAGTATGTACTCTCAGGACGGCACCATGTTAAAAGTGCTTTCAGGAAGGCACTGTGTTATGGGGCTCTCAAGAAGGCACTGTGTTATGGATGCTCTCAGTAAGGCACT
Organism: Allobates femoralis; assembly: GCA_033576535.1. Taxonomy (NCBI): domain Eukaryota; kingdom Metazoa; phylum Chordata; class Amphibia; order Anura; family Aromobatidae; genus Allobates; species Allobates femoralis. Next base: position 78,752,072 of record JARQOC010000011.1, read on the forward strand.
GTGTAATGGATGCTCTCAGGAAGGCACTGTATTATGCCTACTCTCAGGAAGGCACTGTGTTACGGATGCTTTCAGGAAGGCACTGTGTTATGGGTGCTCTCAGGAAGATGCTGTGTTATGGATGCTCTCAGGAAGGCACTGTGTTATGGGGGCTCTCAGGAAGGCACCATGTTGTAAGTGCTTTCAGAAAGGCACTGTGTTATGGGTGCTCTCAGGAAGGCACTGTGTTATGGGGGCTCTCAGGAAGGCACTGTGTTATGGATGCTCTCAGGAAGGCACTGTGTTATGGGGGCTCTCAGGAAGGCACTGTGTTATGGATGCTCTCAGGAAGGCGCTGTGTTATGGGTGCTCTTGTCAAGGTAGAAAATACGCTTTTCCACTGACTTATATTTTCCTTATATATTTTTATATTATATATTTTTACTAATGCTCTAGGTGAGAAACAATAAGTTTTTCCCTTAACCTAGTATCCAATAGATATATCTGCCTGCTGGAAAGAAGATACTGTTGTGTTTGGATGGATGAGAACTGAGGAGATAAGGCTGTCCTTGCCTGTGTCAAGGAGTATCAGAAGAAACCTGAGATGTTCCACATACCAGGAGCCCAGAGATGGAATTGTGTCAAGAAGGATGGACTCAGCAGAGAAGACAAGGACTAATTATTACTAACTCTAGATTTAGATATATTAGCCTAACCCCACCTAACTCCCATTTAATGCCACCTTGTCCTGGCCAATTCACGCCTATTCCCTAGAGTATAAAATGCTGTGTACCCGGAAATAAAGTTCAGTTGCTGAGACCATTGCCATTGCTTAATAAAGCAACGAACATATTATAAGTTTGAACCAGATTCTCCATCTGATTTACTCTTATCTGGTACCATATGTTCATAGTCTAATTTGGAATGACTGGTGAAGGAGTGTATTGTCGCTACGACCCCGACAATTTGGCGCCCAAACAACGTGGGGCATGGCCAGCGATTCGCGACCCCCACGGACCCGTGCCCGGATGCCCCTGGATGATACCCGTATCGTCTGACCTCAAGGACTGATCACCCTTCAAACACAGTAAGTGGAGATCACATTTTATGTGTGTCGCCCTTACTGTGTCTCAGCCGTTATTGGTTAATCTGAAGGTGTCTTTTGGGTCCGGGAGGGTGACCGGTCGAGTGGTGAGACCAAGCGCGATCCAGCGCCATGCTCCAAACCAGCAACAACGAGACGTAGCCCCCGGCTCGTCCCTGTGTGTACACCACGTCTCCCTCGCCAGTCATCGTTCCTCATCCATTAACTCTGCCTGCGACTGTCAGTAATCAGTGATTCAGAGAGAGAGGTTAAAAGCATCTCAAGTTTCACAGACTGGGGACGGCACAGAGAGAGAGAGTGAAAGTGAAAGGAGACGCACACATGATGTTATATAAAATTCAGGGATAAGCACATGGTGTACTAGGTTCTGTGCTTATGAGACGGTGACTCGAAAGTCCGAGTGCGTTGTGTATGTAGTTTCGCACTCACGAGAAGACTGAGGGGGGGCACGTGGTGTAGTTTGTTCGTGCCTGTGACGGATTATGAGCACGTAGTGTATTAGCTCTGTGGCTTATGAGTTAGAGATAAAGATAAGGGTCTCTTTCAGAACTGTCGTTTGAAGCAGTTCTGAAACCCTCAGAATACCGTGGCAAGGCGATCTGTAAGCACCAAGGAGTTAGGACGACTGTAATAGTGTCCTGTGGTGTCGTGCTTAGGTACTGGAATTGCTAGAGGTACCTGGTTCCGTGTTTATTAGTTGTACTTAAGTGCTGAGAGCGTGGTTAGGTGGATTGTAAGGGATCTGGTGTTGATCGCTGTTACCAGCGTCCTAACTGCAGTAGGGACGTAGTATTCTGTGAGTCATGTTGCGTCTCTTAAAGCAGAAGAAGTCCGTACCCCACAGGCTAGACGAGAATATTGTGGAAATTAAGACATTAGTAGGGTCACTGGAGGGTAAGAGGCAGTTAAGAATGTGAATAGGTTGTACAAGTATGTAGGGTTGCCTTTGTCAGGGAGATTACAGCCATCTGTGTGGCATGATCTTATTCAGAAAGCTGTTTTATTGAAGTCATGCCGACTGTCACTACACTCTGTTCACGGTCCGTCTATCAATATATTTTATTATTTTTTTCTGTCATGGAAAGTTCTTGAAGTTATAAAGAGTAAGTGAAGAGTTAGATATTAAGCCACGGGATCTCAGATAATGGCTAGAATTGTTAGTTGTATATAGCTACAAGTGTGAAACACTTAATCAAATTTGTGAGCTCTGTTTGGGAGAGAAAGATTTCTTTTTTCTATTGTGTGAGTTTCAGAATTCCTTATCTAAACAGCTGTGCGCGTAACCTTGTAGAAGCTGCCTGTGTTGGAAGGAGGGGAGGAAGAGAGCGAAAGAAAGGGGGAGTGAAGGGGGGAATTTGCAGGTGCCTGACATGCACACTGGAGTCTTACCCGTCTTTCCAGGGATTCTGAATGGCAAAGACGGATTTTTCATATTTATGGTACTTGGGTACTAATAATAATGCCTAATATTGAATACAATAATAGTAATCAGATTTTTATTGATTTATATGAGTGAATGTTGTCAATAGCCACCTGCAGCACAGGGATAATTTAGCTAGAGATGTAGTTATGGCAGGGGGAAACTTTCCCTTATTTATGGTTGTTGTGTGTTTTAAAAATTAAGCTATCTAGAGGGAAGATTAATATACTGAGCGCCCAAGGGAAAATAATATATATATTAATGCTGTGGGGAGGTGGTACTAGACAGGAAAATCTAACTATAATGTGATGAAGGTATTGTTAAGTTAATAGATCCAGAATGTGTAAGGTATGTCGATAAGCAGGAATATAGATTGTATTTTAAGGGACACTCAATTGAGTCAATGTGAGATGTTAGGGATGGAAATCAGCAAGTTTGATGAGAAAAGCAACAGAAAGTATAGTTTAGAAAGTAACACAAAGTCGAGAAAAAAAAAACAAAAAAAAGGGGGTAGAAAGACAAGTAAGAAGAAAGTAGTTAGGTCCTTTGTCAGGATTGTGGATATCTTGTAGGCACATCAAGGCCAAAGGGTTTGAAAACATGGAAGGGAGTGAACCACTCCTCCACACGTCCTTAAATTCTTTCTATTAGAGCAGTCTTTGTTCTTTGCTGTGTGAGAATATTTCTTTTAGTCTGTTATCTTTCTCCATATGGGAGGGGTGAGGAGGCTTTCTGGTAGACGAGATTTTGAATTAAAGGTGATGTTACACATGTCTGCTCTGATGTACAGCGTCTATATATTCTGTAGTGTTCTGCCATTTATTGTCCGGTAATAAAAAATATATTCAAAATAACTAGCAGAAAATTACAATTATAATGTTGAATAAGAATTTTCTGATCTTTGACATTAATAGATTTTTGAGTTGTTTTTCAGGTATAGGAGATATGATTTCTTACATTGGACGCAAGTAGAATCCTCACATGAGGTAATCAGAATATTTGGTTCTGACTTGCACTTTCTGAGCGAATGGAGCGATTTCCGGTTGAAGAATTCCTTAACAATACGGTAAGCCTACTAAATGCAGTATTGGTATATTACGGTGAGGTAGACACCATGTTATCAGTCTAGGATGGTATAATCATACTGACAATCACCACAGGTGTCCTGTCCTCTCGGAGGTAGAAGGCAAGCTACAACAAAAGGTTGGAAAGGTAATGGCGGGAGGTTGCCCCATCCCAGCCGGGTTGTGTCTGGCGGCCTGAGCCCTCTCTATAGTCGACTGCCTTATAGGGACTGACCGAACCACTAACAGTGTTAAACTAGGAGTCGTGAGAGGGGACAGGGCAGGCCATGATGTCTTTTATCAGCAAAGGTTAGACTGGTCTCTGCTTGGCCTCACTTTACGCCTCAAAATAGGTCACGGTGAGATCAGGTGAGTACCTCCTAGTTCGCTCCTGGTACAGGTAAGCTGTGTATACTATCCTGCATTATTCTTGCGCACAACACAACTCAGAAAGGTACGGGCTTCGAGCGGCGATCGCTCCATGGGTTTTGGAAATTGCAAGTAGTGAGCGGACAAGGAAACCAAGAAAACTGTATAAAAATTATCCCAATATGTGTAAATCTCTTTCTCCTATCCAAGGTATTATAGAATGTCAAACATACCCTGGTTAAAATGTTTTTAGAATAAGTAAGTACAGGAGTACATAACATGGTTCTTGTATGATTTTGTTGTGTATTTTTCTCTTGTGGATAACTGCTTATTTGCAGATATTAAAGAAGTTCATATCCTTTGTATACCCTCCATAATGATAGTGGTATATGATAAAATATTCAAGGGAGGATGAGTCTTGTATTTTTAATGTTATATGTTACTAATAGTGTAAAACTGATACACAATTCCCCAGACCGTTTGTAATAGGTTTGAGGTTTCTTTTCCCTTCAACGGATTGGACTCTGAAAACAGCCAATGAATAGCGAAATTAATTTCTTCTATACTAACTGTAGAATCATATGACACAACCTTTTTCCTTGTAGCAATGTCTGAATATGTTATGTTGACTGTTCTACAATTTCCCCTTCTTATTTTCAGATGAAGTCAATGAGATTAAGAGAGCCGATTTAGGGATAATGGGAGAACTCCATGTGAGGCTAGTGTAGGGTTCAGGTGCCTGGGGGCCCTTTACAAGGAAGGAGTCTCTAAGGTGTCTGGATGAAGAAATCCACTTCCCCTTCCCATCACATGGACAGTCTCGAAGGGCCTTTAGGGAAAAATTTTTGTTTAGGGAGGATTTGTCAAGGTAGAAAATACGCTTTTCCACTGACTTATATTTTCCTTATATATTGTTACATTATATATTTTTACTAATGCTCTAGGTGAGAAACAATAAGTTTTTCCCTTAACCTAGTATCCAATAGATATATCTGCCTGCTGGAAAGAAGATACTGTTGTGTTTGGATGGATGAGAACTGAGGAGATAAGGCTGTCCTTGCCTGTGTCAAGGAGTATCAGAAGAAACCTGAGATGTTCCACATACCAGGAGCCCAGAGATGGCATCGTGTCAAGAAGGATGGACTCAGCAGAGAAGACAAGGACTAATTATTACTAACACTAGATTTAGATATATTAGCCTAACCCCACCTAACCCCCATTTAATCCCACCTTGTCCTGGCCAATTCACGCCTATTCCCTAGAGTATAAAATGCTTTGTACCCGGAAATAAAGTTCAGTTGCTGAGACCATTGCCATTGCTTAATAAAGCAACGAACATATTATAAGTTTGAACCAGATTCTCCGTCTGATTTACTCTTATCTGGTACCATATGTTCATAGTCTAATTTGGAATGACTGGTGAAGGAGTGTATTGTCGCTACGACCCCGACACTCTCAGAAAGGTAGTGTGGAGTATGTACTCTCAGAAAGGCACCATGTTATAAGTGCTCTCAGAAAGGCACTGTGTAATGGATGCTCTCAGGAAGGCTCTGTATTATGGATGCTCTCAGGAAGGCACTGTGTTATGCCTACTCTCAGGAAGGCACTGTGTTATGGATGCTCTCAGGAAGGCACTGTGTTATGCCTACTCTCAGGAAAGCACTGTGTTATGGGTGCTCTTAGGAAGGCGCTGTGTTATGCCTACTCTCAGGAAGGCAATGTGTTATGGATGCTCTCAGGAAGGCAATGTGTTATGGATGCTCTCAGGAAGGCGCTGTGTTATGGATGCTTTCAGGAAGGCACTGTGTTATGCCTGCCTACTCTCCTGACCAATGAAGTCTGGACCTAACTTATAAGACTGAATCTTGAGTCAAATATAATTATAAGAGGATACCTTATCCCCTGGATGGAAATGCAGCAGGTCTCTGCACCTCTTGTCAGCATGTTTTTCATCCAGTCGAAAGATCTCTTAAAGGGAACCAACCACCTCAGATGACGTGTATAAGCTGTTAATACATGTCCCTGGACCCTATGTACACCATTGCAGCTATGTTTTTGCTAAGAATATTGATAACAGCAAACCGAAATAAACAGTTTATAAACTTACATGATTTCGTACTTGAGGGCGTCTCCCTCGGGCTTTAGTACGAGAGGGCTGTGTCTCCAGCAGCCTGAGTGGCTTTCCTCCCCCTCCCTCTCTGTTTGCAGGACGTCACATTAGGGCGTGATATTATCTTGGTGTGGGCGGGCACCCAAGGCAGCTCCCGTCCGTGCACGTCTTCTCAGTGACGTCCTGCAAACAGAGAGGGAGGGGGAGGAAAGCCACTCAGGCTGCATAAGACACAGCCCTCTCGTACTAAAGCCCGAGGGAGACGCCCTCAAGTACGAAATCATGTAAGTTTATAAACTGTTTATTTCGGTTTGCTGTTATCAATATTCTTAGCAAAAACATAGCTGCAATGGTGTACATAGGGTCCAGGGACATGTATTAACAGCTTATACACGTCATCTGAGGTGGTTGGTTCCCTTTAACAGCTGTTTTAGTGTCCTTCCAGATCTTAGTAAATTTTCATTCAGTAAGGAAGTAGATGAACTCCAGTGCCACCTAATAAAGGTAGCAATCCTAAAAGTCATAACTAACTTTTGTTTATCTACTTCCTCGCTGAAGTGAAAATTTGCATTTTTCCAGAGGAGCATTGCGGCTATAAGTTTCCTCAGCTGGTAGGCAGAATGCTCAACACAAGGAGAATAGCTATTCCCAAGTCCAGATCTTAGTGGAATCCCTAATGAAATTGTTGGCTACTGGAATAGCAGGCATGGTTGACACAAGAATAGGGATGTTAGGCTAGGGTCACATTAGCGTTATGGAAGCTCTAAAAGCTAGCATTTTCTTCATGTTAATATGTTCAAAAACGCTAGTGTGGCGCCCCACGTAGTCAGGCGTCACAGTGGGGTATTACACCCATAAAAGCGGTGTAATTATCCAAGTGGCAAGTGAATGGGGAAGTTAAAATGTGGCTTGTTCCTCGCATCCACACACACCCTTAGCTCAGGGGACTATAGGGTTAATTCCTTTACCAGGAGACCCAGCCCCAGTGGGAGGAGTGCAGGGCAAGCAGTGTGAGGACGGAGGAAGTTAGAGGAGAGAACGTGAGAGGAACAGACAGGAAAGGAGCTTTCCAGGAGAACAACAGGTCTGGGAACAAAGGAGCCAGTGATAGATTCTCCAAGACGGCTTACCGGGCACCGGAGCCCGCAGACTGCTGGAGCTACAAGCACAGCAGAGAATCTGGATTACCGTGGACTCTTCAAGTCTCCCGGACACCAGCGCAGTCAACATTAAGGGGGCCTGGCAGCGACCTGAAGAGATAGCGGCAAGCCATTAGAGGGTTACCCGACAACACCAAAGGTGAGAGAGCACAGGAGGCCTGCTGGATTTTAGATTAGCCAGGCTTCACACCTACCTGGAAGAGCAGTAAAGGATGGACACCTAACTAAGCCCCATGGAAGCAAACCATTCACTTGCCACTACCTAAGACAGCTACCTGTTACTTGAACATCTGATGCTGAACTGTGTTTACTGTATTTACTACTGAACGTTTACAGTAAAGTACCCGGGAGAAAGTGACTTTGCCTGTGTGTGGTTTTCTCCATCAACCTGCTTGTTTTCAGGAGCGCTGCCCCGGAGGACCAGCTCTACCTGTAGGGAGCTTTGCCATCTCAGCCACACTACCATCTACCTCTGGTGGACTGTGGTGGTGCTGGTGACTCATCACCAGGTACTACAGGTGGCGTCACATGACAAACTCTTATCCCCTGTAAATATTCCCTTATTGAAGTGTCACCCAGGCCACGGGCTCAAGCGCTGCCACCCGTGACATCCCGCGAAAGCACCCCACTGAGCCTGATACCCGAGTACCCCAGGGCCTGGGGCTCGACACTAGCATTAACGCTTCAGTAGGCTCCCATGCAAAAAAAAGCACTGTCAAAGTACAATGCGTTTAACGCTATGCATTTTTGCAAAAGCCAAAAAAAACGCGGTAAGCAGCATTTTTGGGGGCATTTGCAAAAACACATGCATTTTTTTTAGCATGGGAGTGTATGGGAAACGCATGCGTTAACGCATGGTACATATATGTACCATGTGTTAACGCATGCATTAACACTAGCGCTAAAAATGAAAAAAAATACCATAAAAATGGCAACGGGAAAAACAGCATCCTTTAAAGCATCCTGCAAACAGATGCAAGCTCCCACATGTGACCCTAGCCTTAGGCTGCTGGCCATAAACAATAAAGAAAGGCGACTCAATCAAAGCTTGGCTTACATGGTAATTGTATGAGAATTACGCCCATGGCAAAAGCCTGGACTAGTCGTGGGGGTGCACATTCACATAATACTACAGAAAATTAGTCAGAACCTGGTTGAACCACTCACCTGGCCATTGGACTGAGGATGGTATGCAGAGGAAAAATCAAGGGACATATTCAAAAGTCTACATGTTGCTTTCCAGAATCTAGACACCCATGTCAGACATGATGTGAAGAGGAAACTCATGGAGGCTGAAGATATCTACTATATAATTGCCTAAGACGTTTTCGTGTCGGACCCCGACAACGTGCCGTGGATATGTCACACTCTGTGACGTCATCACGGCGAAGCATTGGCCGCGTAGCGGCCATTGCGAGCCGCTGACGTCACCACGCACGAGCAATGGCCGCGAAGCGGCCATTGCGAGTCGGTGGCCGAAAATAGAACCAGAGGCTCGGCCACAAATTTAGCCATGTACCGCTGAGGTAGCGCGAGCAATGGCCGCGAGGCCATTGCGAGTCGCTACCTCAGCCGCCCTGTGCCCCTGTGCCCCTGTGCCTCAGTGCCTCAGTGTGCCCCTCTGCCTCCCGCTCCGAACCTGTGCCCCTGTGCCCCAATGCCCCTGTGCCCAAGTGCCCCTGTGCCCCTGTCACCCCCGCCATCCCCTGTGCCTCAGTGCCCCTGTGCCTCCCGCTCCGAAGCAGCTGCTGTCAGCACATGCTGATACAGTGCTCCGGAGCCTGTGCCCCTGTGCCCCAATGCCCCTGTGCCCAAGTGCCCCTGTGCCCCTGTCACCCCCGCCATCCCCTGTGCCCCTGTGCCTGTGCCCCAGTGCCCCTGTGCCCCTGTGCCTCTGTGCCCCTGTGCCTCTGTGCCCCTGTGCCCCTGTGCCCCTGTGCCCCTGTGCCCTGTGCCCCAGTGCCCCTGTGCCCCTGTGCCTCTGTGCCCCTGTGCCCCTGTGCCCCAGTGCCCCTGTGCCCCTGTGCCTCTGTGCCCCTGTGCCTCTGTGCCCCTGTGCCCCTGTGCCCCAGTGCCCCTGTGCCCCTGTGCCTCTGTGCCCCTGTGCCTCTGTGCCCCTGTGCCCCTGTGCCCCTGTGCCCCAGTGCCCCTGTGCCCCTGTGCCTCTGTGCCCCTGTGCCCCATTGCCCTGTGGATTACCGCAACCGCGCCGCATATTAACTCGCTGGCTCAGTGCGAGCACTTGCGGCGCGGTTGCGGTAAAACCCATAAGGATTACCGCAACCGCGCCGCATTGCGAGTCGCTGGCTGAGTGCGAGCACTTGCGGCGCGGTTGCGGTAAAACCCATAAGGATTACCGCAACCGCGCCGCATTGCGAGTCGCTGGCTGAGTGCGAGCACTTGCGGCGCGGTTGCGGTCAAACCCATAAGGATTACCGCAATTGCGCCGCAAGTGCCAGTTGCGGCGCGGTTGCGGTAATCCCCATAGAAAGTATAGGGGGACTTGCGGCAGGTGCGGCAAGTGCGGTTTTGCCGCACCTGCCGCAAGTCCCCCTATACTTTGTATGGGGATTACCGCAACCGCACCGCAGATGCGGTTTTTTAATAAAATAACAATTTGAATACAAAAAAAGTCACTTAAAATACAAAATAATAAATAAATTTAATAATAATAATCGTAAAAAAAATAATAAAAATAAATAATAAAATAAAAAATAATAATAAAAAAAAAAAAAAAAAAAATTACATTAAGATATTAATTACATTAATTTATTAAAATATAAGTATTGGACCCCCCCAAAAGTATTGGACCCCCCCAAAAAAATTATGTAACCCCCCCAAAAATCCCCATAGAAAGTATAGGGGGACTTGCGGCAGGTGCGGCAAGTGCGGTTTTGCGCACCTGCCGCAAGTCCCCCTATACTTTGTATGGGGATTACCGCAAACGCACCGCAGATGCGGTTTTTTAATAAAATAACATAATTTTAATACAAAAAAAATCACTTAAAATACAAAATAATAAATAAATTTAATAATAATAATCGTAAAAAAAATTATAAAAATAAATAATAAAAAAAATAATAATAAAAAAAAAAAAAAAAAAAAAAATTACATTAAGATATTAATTACATTAATTTATTAAAATATAAGTATTGGACCCCCCCAAAAGTATTGGACCCCCCCAAAAAAATTATGTGACCCCCCCAAAAAAAGTATGTGACCCCCCAAAAAAAGTATCTGACACCCCCAAAAAAGTATGTGACCCCCCCCAAAAAAATATGTCACCCCCCAAAAAAATGATGTGACCCCCCAAAAAAAGTATGTCACCCCCCAAAAAAAGTATTGGACCCCCCCAAAAAAGTATGTCATCCCCCCAAAAAAGTATGTGACCCACCCAAAAAAGTATGTGACCCCCCAAAAACTATTCACACCCCCCCGAAAAGTCCTCACACCAGCTATAACTACTATAATCAAATTAATGCACATTCTAGACACCCGATGCATTTGCATCGGGCTCACAGCTAGTGTTCTATAAACTCCTTAACTGGCACGGTAGCTGTCTTCCACCCATGGATCACGCAGAGGAATCTGGTAGTTCCATAATAAAATCCATAGCTATGTACTGCCATGGAGCCATAGGAATGGGAAGTAGAAAAAGCTACGGAGTTTTATTCCAAGTACATGAAGGGCAAGTAGAAACAAATACCAAAATGTCCCTCTGCATGGATGGCCACCAGAGATGCTGTCTGATTAATTCAGTGGTCTTTGTCTAACAAGACCAGCCATTTTAGAAGCATGCTCCCAATACAAGACTTGCTTATTATCAAACTCTGACATGTAAATTCATCCAGAAGGAATTTGAGACAAGTCTTCTGGATAAATCATCTTCGCAAGCTCAGTGATATATTGGAGATCCTTCTCCTGGTCAGTGGGTTGGAGGAACCTAGAGATGGCATCCACCTTAATGTTTTTGTCTGCTGAATGAAAACAAAGGCTGAAGTCAAAGCAAGCAAAGAACAGAGTCCCTCTAACTTGTCGTGGACTCAGCCTCTGTATAGACTGAAGGTAGTCTAGGTTCTTATGATCTGTGTAAATAATAACTGGATGAATTGACCCCTCATGTAGCTACCACCATTCTTCTACTGCCATTTTAATTGTCAACAACTCTCAATTCTCAATCGAATACGTAGTTGCGATCAGGGGCAGAAAAGACTTTGTAGAAAAAGCCACGAATTACCATTCGATCAGAGGACGACTTTTACGTGAGTACCGTGAGTACTTGATTAAGGCATTGCCATAACATATAGGGTTTTAGGGGCCGTGGGGGGGGGAGGGTTGTAGTCTGGTGTCATTTTTTGTACTTTATTGCTATTGCACGATTTTTCTATGGAGATAATAAATGCATCAAGTTTTTGAAAATCCCTGACTGGTCACCTATTTAGCTTGCTGGATTTTCTTTCTACTTCTAGGCCTGCTGATGCCAAGGCGACGCCTTATTGTTCTGTTGAGAATACGGCAGATTGGGATAAATAGTGAGCTGAAATGATTTTTTTTCTATATAATTAATACAAGGCCAGAGAATTTCATCTTTTTTCTTCATAAACAAGAAGTCAGCTTCTGTCTGAGAGTATTGGATTTCTGGATGAATAATCCACCATGGATTACTGCAGCAAATTTCCTGCCAATCTGAACTCAAAGAGGGCCATCTCAATAAACCCAGTATCTTTACACAACATGGACACTGACAGTGTCAATGAGGAAGAGCTATTATCCTCATCCAAAGCAGCCTCTTGAACAACTCAGCTTGTGAGTTTCTCATCCTTTTGGTACATGAGCGAATAAGATGTTAGATGTCTCTGCAGAAAAATGCTTAGTTCCTTGGCATGACAGTGCTCCTGTCGTTGCTCAGTCAACTTGACATTTTTGACCTACATTGGTTCACGAGCATTAATGGACATGGAAGACTGGGAAGTGATCAGTCTCTAGAAGGATGGAGCTACAGGGGAAGGTCTCTTCTTGTTTGTTACCTACCTCTCTGGTCCATTCCTGGAAACTGACATTGATCAAGATAGCCAAGGAAATTAGGTCATCTAGGGTAGCTAGGTTACCATGATCAGTTAGTTCCTCCTTGATCCTCCCAGGCAGACCTTCCCTGAAAATGGCTACCAGTTCCTCATTATTCCATCCTAACTCAGAGAAAAGGGTACAGAATTGAACAGCATATTGACCCATAGTCTGGCTACCCTGGCCCAGCCTGAGGAAGGAAGATGCTGTGTAGGAGACAACACCCAGCTCATTGAAGACTTTGCAGAAGGAGCACAATAAGACCTGAATATCCAAGGTGATAGGATCTCTTCTCTCCCATAGCGGAGTGAGCCACTTGAGAGCTTCTCCTCCCAGGTGCGCAATTGAAAAAGTCACTTTGACCAGGTCAGAAGTTAACAGGTCAGTAGTTCAAAATGCAGTGTACACAGATTCATGAACCTTCGGCATCTTTTGGGATGACTGTCAATTTGTGGCTGGGCTGACTGGATTGGGGTGCAAAGGCTGCCAGCTGGGTAGAAGCAGCGGGGGTTGCTGCTGCAAAAGCTGGTGGAGGGTGGATGGCTGGTGTCAGTGCAATCAAATGGATGTTCACAGACAGCTGGAAGGACAGGATTTAATCTTGCAGGTTATCTCTTAAAATACTTCCAAGAGTGGAGAAGGGTTGGCATAAGTAGGGTCCGTTGCCTGAGCAAAGGGTCTAAGTTCCAGGGTAACAATGTGCTGTAGTGATGGCACTCATGGTCACAGGGTTGGTTTAGTGCTCCAGAGCTTCACCACTGCCTGTGTATAAGAACACACAAAGTAGTTCTTTAATCCACTCCATTCCCTGTTTAAATACTCAGTAACCCAGAAAGCACTGGGTCGAGTACAGTACATGAGGGGCCACAACAGGAGATCCTTTGAGATCTGCCACAGTAAATCTTCCACTTTATGAAAAACTCTAATAGAGACTTATTTTGCCATAGATGGATGGTCACATATACAGAAACATACAGTACTGTGAAAATATTTTTTACTTTTAAAGAAAAATGCAGCAAATAAAGAATCCTTTCAAAGATGCATATTAATTTTTAACAACTAACAAAATGCAAACTGAACTGACCTTTTGTTTTTCAAACAGCATTAAGCCACCAATTCTTCTCGATCCACTAGTGTACAGTTTTTGAAGCAACTCTGCAGGGAAGTTGTGCCAAAAATCTTGGAAAACTAACAACAGATTGTCTGTGGATGTAGGCTTGTGCAAATCTTTCTGTCTCTTCATGTGCCCCCACAAACACTTAATGATGTTGAGTTCACTGCTTTGTAGAGTCCATATTATCACTTATAGGACTCCTTGTTCTTTTTTAAGCTGAAGATATATGTTAAAGACATTGGTTATATATTTGGGTCATTGTTTCAGCATTGATACACTATTAATCTTAACAAAATTCTTAAACTCCATGGGGTCTGCCGGGGACGGTGGTGGTAGCAGCAGCCGGGATGATGAGCCCTCCACGAATAGGGCTTGGTCCCCGGGCGGTTATAGGGATACTCCGTGCCTGGGATGCTGCACATGTCTTCTCTCTGCAGCTCCTCTGGCTGGCACGCGCAGGGATGAGGTTACCGCTTAGCAGGCTACCGCTTTCTCTGCCGCAGCTCACACAGTCAGTATGCGGCTCCACAGGCGAGCCCGTTCTCAACACTCTTGGAATAACAGTCACACACAGAGCTTAAGTTGACTGGGTACTTTACTTCACTTATTAACTCAACACTCAGTTCTTTGTACACAAGCTGTGGATTGGGTCCATGCAACAGTCATCGGCTGGGGCTCTTACTGCAGTGGGGACGGTTCCTCTGCATCACTCCCCTCAGTGTACCTCTCGGACCCTTATGTTCTCTCCATTGTCACGCGTTCGGGTTCAGTACGGTCGTCACGGGCTCCACAGTGAGTCATCCCACACTCTGGGTCACTAGCCCTAATTTGATGGCTTTGTCCTACTCTGTACCAGTTGTTAAGTCTCGGGGAGTTCCCATACCCCGCCGGGTGTCTCGTGGATAGGGGCATAAAGCGTTCTCGGCCACATCTACAGAGCCAGCTACAGGCCCAGCCACCAGTGACCCAGGTTAGTCGGGCTCACCTGGCTCCTTCTACTGTCCACGTTTCTCAGCTTTTTGGGCTCCTGGCCGGCCATTAGTGGTGCAGGCCGCCAGGCTCCGTCATTCTCTCTGTCTGTCGCAGTCTGAACTTAGCTGTGGGGTGTCTCGGCTTGGGGAGGCTTCCCTACTCTTCCTCCCTCCAGGGATTCACTCGATCTATTCATCCAACTTATTGTTCCTAGGTCCACTTTGGAGTCTAGTTCCTCCACCCACTTGTCTGGGTTCTCTCTACTTCCCACCCACACGTAGCTACTCCCGCCAAACTCAAAACTCAATGTAATAAATATTGCGGATACAACAGGAATCTAATAGTGTGGGAGCAAAGGCATGTCTGAGACAAGGTATTTGAGGTGGAAAAGTCTATAATAACACACGTGACAAGTACAAACATGATTGTGCAGCACACAAAGCAGAGTTCATAAATTATGCAGGTAATAGCCAAGCAGAATAGTCTCTAGAAATGGTTCATTAACAGTTCACACTGGCAGTGCCTGATAACATAACAGTCTATAAACAACAGTTCATACATTCATACATCAATCTATTTTGTTGTAAAAGGTAAGAAAATAGTCTCTTAAATATAACCATAGGCTAGCAAAACACAAATGAATATATTCTGTAAACCTCTTTCTAGTGCATTGAGTTTCACGAGGTTGGAGCTCCTTCAATATTGAGCTGATTTACTCCATTATATTATTCCCCTTCTCTTTAGTCAGTATGGTTCTGTCTCTTGACTCTGTTATTTTTCCTGGGGCATCCAGCGTTTTGCAAATGCCAATTAAGTAATAAGGCATCCAGCCTAAAACCCAGTGTAATGATTGTGAAATGTGCAGTTTAATGACACTGTAGCATTTTTACATTCTTTCTGTAGATATTGCTATTGAACGCTTTTCACCTAATAGCCCTGAAAGCTACTTTAACAAGTATTGTCAGAGGCTGGCAGCTCTGTATTAAAGGCATGAAACACTCTTATGCTGACAGACTAGTAATCACAACACATAAAGAAGAATTCACACAGACTTTAAACAGCAAGCCAGTGAATGCGAGAGCCATTACAATATCATTACTGGTTCACATACAGATGCCAGCGACAGTAGCCGTTAACAATGTCAGCGTTCAGTCAACATTGGAAATGTTCAGATTTAGACAGAGGATAGGAATGGCTCCTGGTGCACAAATATTGGTGTAAGAGGATGGTGGTTGGTGCGGGTTTAACTCTTTAATGGCAGAAGGTAGAGTAAGGTTAGGATCACACATAGACGTTTTTAGCCTCACCGCTAAAATCTTAGTGATTTTCTGCAGAAGCGGACAGAAGAGGACACTGATACCGGTGTCCGCTTCAGCAGAACGGAGAGCCATAGGCAGCCATTCATTACCTGTACCGTGGCTGCACACACTCCGCTTCGGTGGCCGCTTTTCAAGGGTGCACAGGAAATGTTCCAGCCAACGTTTCCTGTGCACTACTGAATAGCGGTGCACGCTTCTGTCCGCTTCTGCAGAAAATCACTAAGATTTTAGCAGTGAGGCTGAAAACATCTATGTGTGACCCTAGCCTATTACAGTCATGGTTAAAAGTAATAAAACAGACATGCTAAAAAAACGTTGAAAACAGCTACATTTTAACAACAGTTTTTGAACTTTTAACATAAACTAATTTAGTTTTATTTTTAGAACTTTACCCCCAAGTCTATTGTGTGGAATGATTAGTTGTTTTTTTTCTAAATTGACTATAGATGAGTTTAATGACTACACCCCAAAAGATTTTTCAGAAAACCTTTTTGGTGGGTTTACACGCTAGGATATCCTGAACGATATCCTTCAAATGTCACAGATATGCGATTGTTGAAAAGATATCATTCGGGCGTCGTTGCGTGTAAATGAACGATATAGGACAGTGATGGCGAACCTTTGAGAGGCGGAGTGCCCAAACCGCAACCCAAAACTAAATTATTTATGGCGAAGTGCCAATATGGTAATATAACCTAAATTACAGCAGGAGTGGTAATCACAAGCACTGCACAGGGGGGAGAGCCAGCAGATGCTAACTCTCTTCCCGGTGCAGTGCTTGTAGTCCTGAAATATTGATGATCAATTCAATTATTTTAACAATTATTTGATTTTAAACTTACCTTTGCAGTCTTCTCTTCTCAGCAGTGGTCAGACAGCTCATGTGTACTGCACATTGAAGCTGAGTCGCTGCCACTGCCCTTTCTAGAAGCAGCAGGTGGATTGATCTGTTTGGAAAAATGCAGAATATTAGACAGAAGATAGATTTTATCATGGTATGCACGCATATTTCATACTGAAATCCTGGTCCCTTTCCTTGCAGTAATGTGCTCCATCCTGACCCTCTCCTTGTAGCTATGTGCTCCATCCTTACCCTCTCCTTGTAGTAATGTGCTCCACCCTGACCCTCTCCTTGTAGTTATGTGCTCCATCCTGACCCTCTTCCTGTAGCTATGTGCTCCATCCTGACCCTCTCCTTGCAGTAATGTGCTCCATCCTGATCCTCTCCTTGTAGCTATGTGCTCCATCCTGACCCTCTCCCTGTAGCTATGTGCTCCATTCTGACCTTCCCCTTCTAGTAATGCGCTCCATCCTGACCCTCTCCTTGTAGCTATGTGCTCCATCCTGACCCTCTCCTTGCAGTAATGTGCTCCATCCTGACCCTCTCCTTGTAGCTATGTGCTCCATCCTAACCCTCTCCCTGTAGCTATGTGCTCCATCTGACCTTCCCCTTCTAGTAATGCGCTCCATCCTGACCCTCTCCTTGTAGCTATGTGCTCCATCCTGACCCTCTCCTTGCAGTAATGTGCTCCATCCTGACCCTCTCCTTGTAGCTATGTGCTCCATCCTGACCCTCTCCTTGTAGCTATGTGCTCCATCCTGACCCTCTCCTTGTAGCTATGTGCTCCATCCTGACCTTCTCCTTCTACGGTAGCTATGTTCTTCATCCTAATCCTCTCCTTCTAGCTATGTGCTCCATTCTGATCCTCTCCTTCTAGCTATGTGCTCCATTCTGATCCTCTCCTAGCTATATGATCCATCCTGACCATCTCCATGCATTTATGGCCCCATCCTGACCCTCTCCTGGCAGTAATGTTCCTATCCTGACCCCCTTCTTGTAGTAATGTCTTTATCCTTATCCCCTTGTAGTATGCCCCATCCTTGTCCCCTTCGGTAATGTCCCTTCCTTGTCCCTTGTGGTAATGTCCCCATCCTGCCCCTATAATGTAGTAATGCCCCATCCTGCTGTAATGCCCTATCCTTGTCCCCTTGCAGCAATATGCCCCATCCTGCAGTAATGTATCTCATCCTTGTCCACTTGCCATTAATATGCCCCACCCTTATTCATTTGCAGTAATATGCCCAATCCTGCACTAATGTGCCTCATCCTTGGCCCTATGCAGTAATATGCCCCATCCTGCATCTATATGCCCCATCCTTGTCCCATTGCAGTAATATGCCCCATCCAGCAGTAATGTTCCCCATCCTTGTCCCCATCACATAGTAATATGCCCCATCCTCGTCCCCATCACATATTAATCTGCCACATGCTTCCCCATCACATAGTAATATGCCCCATCAGCCCCATTACATAATAATATGCCCCATCCTGCCCCCTCTTAGTAATGCCACATCAGCCCCATCACAGAATATTATGCCCCATCCTGCCCCCTCTTAGTAATGCCCCATCACAGAATATTATGCCTCATCCTGCCCCTCTTAGTAATGCCCCATCAGCCCCTCATAGTAATGCCCCATCCTGCCCCTCATAGTAATGCCCCATCAGCCCCTCATAGTAATGCCCCATCAGCCCCTCATAGTAATGCCCCATCAGCCCCTCATAGTAATGCCCCATCCAGCCCCTCATAGTAATGCCCCATCAGCCCCTCATAGTAATGCCCCATCAGCCCCTCATAGTAATGCCCCATCCAGCCCCTCATAGTAATGCCCCATCCAGCCCCTCATAGTAATGCCCCATCAGCCCCTCATAGTAATGCCCCATCAGCCCCTCATAGTAATGCCCCATCAGCCCCTCATAGTAATGCCCCATCCAGCCCCTCATAGTAATGCCCCATCCAGCCCCTCATAGTAATGCCCCATCCTGGTTGCTATGAATAGATTATGAAAAAAAAAAAAAAAGTCATACTCACCTTCCTGCTGCAGTTTCCTCTCTTCTGCTGTGTCTTCTCCTCCCAACCAGCGCTGAGTGCGGTCACGTGATGATGGGTGCGTCACATGACCGCTGTCACATGACGCTGGCCGGGAGGGCGGGGCTTGGAAGTGTCTCGGAGAGAGGAGAAATGTCTCCTCTGCTCCAACACAGCTTTAATCTGACGGCGCCGCGGAGCGCGCCGGCAGATCAAAGCAGCAGTGTAGTGGCGAGGCCGCGTGCCAGCGGAGGCGGCTCTGCGTGCCACCCCTGGCACGCGTGCCATAGGTTCGCCATCACTGATATAGGATAAAAAGATCGTTGGATCTTTCATCCTAGATTTGAGACCCTGACCTCAAATCTATCGTTCGTCGTACAATTAACGCTGCTTCAGGAAGCAGTATCGTTCAGTGTGACAGCTTTTTGAACGATATCGTTCAAAAAGCTCCTATTCCTGCCGCTTTATTACATCGCTCACTCCTTCCTCTCCTATTTAACAGTTGTGCTGCCACATAGGATATCATTATCAATATTCTTGTGTGTGACAGCGCACTAACG
Organism: Allobates femoralis; assembly: GCA_033576535.1. Classification (NCBI taxonomy): domain Eukaryota; kingdom Metazoa; phylum Chordata; class Amphibia; order Anura; family Aromobatidae; genus Allobates; species Allobates femoralis. Next base: position 78,771,175 of record JARQOC010000011.1, read on the forward strand.
ATGTTGGAATGATCACGGTCACGTGATCGTTCCAAGCATATCATTTACGATATCCTAGCGTGTAAACCCACCATTAGTTTCCTTTCAAAATCAAAGATTTCTGTGGGATACTAAACTTTAATTACTCACACTAGTGTGGGCTATTGACTGCAAAGAAGATATGTTAATTTGCACACCCAAAAGCAATTTTCATACCAAATTAATTGAAGAACATGTAACAAAAATTAGTACACCCAATAAAATATCAACACTAAAGTTTAGACTATAACATTGTCATTAACAACAATTCAACCACAGGTATGTCTAATTATTCACTAAACAGGTGTCCAGCTGACAGGCGACTATAAAAAGGTCTTACTTAATAAAGAAAACCTCTCCCCAGTTCATTCTTTTAATAATGGCACCTTGTGGAAGAGAAATGTCAGAAGACCTGAGAAAAAAAAATTATTTGCTCAGGAAAGGTGAAGACTACAAGATCAGCAAAACTTTGCTTATCAGTCAGAATACTGTATCAAGTGGTACAAAACAATTAACTGACGTGGAACTGCAACAATTTCACAGAGACGTCCCGGCCAACCACAGACGTTATCACCTAAACAGGAGCATTGCATGATGCCTACAGTGAATCCTGGCAGTGGTAGCTTCCTTATGTGGGGTTGCATGAGAGCTGCTAGTATCAGGGAGCTACATTTTATTGATAGTATCATTAATTCACAGATGTGCTCCTCTATATAAAGAAGATGCTACCATCAATCCGTGCCCTTGGTAGACGTACACTTTTCCAACATGACAGTGATTCAAAAAAGAGGTGGTTCTTGATGACGAGAAAAAGATAGATCCTGGAGTATGTCTCTAACGTGCTAATTCAATGGCTAGAAGACTTGGTGCTATCCTTAAAAATAATTGAAAGTAATACAAAATATTGTTATTTTTGATGTGGCATTGTCATGCCTGAGCAAGGACAACTCAGTGTGTGGTACAAGAGGAGGGGTAAGCCAAGGAAGATGTAGAGGAAGGCCCTGATGATAGGGAGAGGGTCACCACCTGAACTCACCTGTAGAAATGAAAGAAATAGGGAAGCCTGAAGAAGCGATATAACCATGAAGAGGTTAAAGTGTGTTGCAAAAATTAATTGTATAACAAGAAGAAAGACATGAATCACAAAAACAATTAAAAACAGATTAAAAAGGCCAAAAATCAGCCATAACCTTCTGCTGAGGATATAATAATCCCAGAGAAACCTCCCTGCTAATCACAGACTCCGTTACACCAGTAACAGTTCTATACATTTCTCAAGGTACCGTAATACAGACAAAATGGGAACAATAACCGTACAGAACATAAGGGCAGAAGTATATATGAAGGCATACAATACCTGTAGAGGAAATTTGCTATGGAGTACTCCAAAAAAATATAATGATCAGTTAATTTTATGGGTAATATTCCCCCCAAAACTTCAGGGCAAAGTGGAAAAAATGCTACATATTCTACAGGACCAAAAATCTTCTAGGAATAGTTGTATCCACCCTATTATCCACAATAATGGAGATATATCTAGATTCAATAAACCCATAAATATATATGGTCAACATATGCAGATGAATAAAGTTCCATAAAGCGATTTTAAGCTAGTTCTAATACACCCCACATTGGAATATAATACCCCCAAAGCAGTAAGCAGTATAAATATAAATATTAGTGGAGTGACCCATTGTGATGGGAAACCTCATTCAGTGCATGGGTAGCAGTGAACCTTCCCCCATACCTAAATGATGATTGCTATGGGATCCCATCACTTCTGACCCATACCAGCTTTCCAATTCCCAAGTATGCCAATTCAGCTTTAGAATGATGGAAATAGTTTTATTACCAGTAAAGACCAGTTTTACCCGAGTTTTATGTGTAAAAGCAGGAGGTGTGGGGCTCCCCACGCGTTACTCTGCCTGCGCCTGGCAGCTTCATCAGGGGAATGTGACTCTGTCCTCCATTACTCCTCTTAATATAGTATGCCATCCTGTTCTGTTAGATTTCCTCATCCCCATCAGCTGTGTGCAGGGGAAGCTGGGAGGCCAGTCCGTCCCCCTGCAATCATAACACTAGAGTAATGGTAGTTCACAGAAGCCATAACCCTCAAATGCACATATCTATAGACTAGGCAGCGTATACCTGGAACTGGTCAGATCACAGCTCTCATCCAGAGGGCATATTTATAGTGTGCATGGGTAGTTTGTGCAAAGTGCATATCTAAGTGCAAGATAATGTTACAATAACTTTAATGATTAACGCCATACACCTTATTCCAAAACGTTAATGATGGCATTCAGGTATGCATCATCAAATCAATCAAGTGAACACCATACATACTTTGTACAGCCAATTACCAGGACATGAGGGATAGGGATACATTTCATGAACAGAAGTCCACACAAAGCAAGTATATGATTCAGAGACAGATAGAGAAGCATCATGATATTTCCCAAATCCATCAAGGACCATCAAATGGTTCCTAATCCATAGTATTAAATGCTACCCAAGAGTTGTCACCCCAAGGGGTATAGTTCACCATTAAACATGGGTGATTTATATATAATGGACATGAATATACCAAAGCATCACAGACATAGTGGATTTAAGGCTATCCATTACAGCACTCACAGCATCATGTTATTTTCCTTTTTTCTTTCTTTTTTCCTTCCCTTTTCTTTTTTACTTTTATATAAGGCAATAATCACCGCCAGGGAAAGGCAGCGAAAATCACCTATTCCACAAAGGGTCACTCCTGGTACAATATATTAACCATTTTAATCAGCCCCAAATACTCTAGTCACAGTCCACTGGTGGTCCAAGCAGGTCCTACCCAGTGTATACTATGCCTAGATTGAAAATCATGGTATGAGATTAAATAATACCAATTGTAGAGTTCACTGCCAAATAAAGCAGCAAACATAGCTTAAATCACAGAGGTCACTCCAAGAGAACAGATTTCATATACAAAGAGGAAAATGCTATGATCACTTGCCCAGGTTATACATAGAGTAGATTAAGGCTACAGTTAGCCATTTTGAACAGCCCCATATCCTAAAAAAAAAAAATATATATATACCGTATATATTTTATATATAGCGCCCACTGGTAGTCCAAACAGGTCTTACCCAGTGTGTAGCGTGCCTAGGCTGATGATCATAGTGTAAGATTAAATAATATCATTGTAAATTTAACCACCAAATAAATCAGCCGGCCCAGCTTTAATCACAGGGGTCACCCTAGAAGAGTTGGTTTCGTATATAAATAGGAAGGCACTCTGATCCCATGTCCAAATTCTACAATTTTGGTCAAACCCACATATTTTATCCTCAACCCACTGGTGGTCCAGACAGGTCCTACCCAGTGTACAGCAACATATGTAAAATATCAAGTATCCCTAGTTTAACCTGAAAATTATCCAACCAAGGCACATCATGTCCCAGGCTGGAGAAATTACACTTTTCACGCGGTTTCGTTTTTCCATATAGGGACATCCAGTATTTACTTATGCGGTAAAGCCGCATGGGCAAGAGCTAAGAGAGACTCACAAAACAAAAGATTTCCCCAGATCAACATGATAATAATCCAGAGACAAAATTAATTTATAAAAGCCAGTATATGAGTTCTTCATTAATGCCATGTGGTGTTAGGCTCTAAAGTCAATAGATCCATGACGATTCTCGTCGTAGAAGGTCCTTCGTTTTGTTTCCCCCCTTTGATGTTAGTCCGTATTTTCTCCAAACCCATAATCCGAACTCCTCTTGTTCTACATTGATGATTTTCAAGAAAGTGAGAAGCCACCGAGGAAATGTGCTTTTCCTTTTTCTCCAGATCAGTTCTAGCTGTCCTAATATTTGACAGATGCTGCTGAATCCTTTTCTTAAGTTCTTGTGTGGTCTGGCTAATATAAATCTTAGGGCAAGTACAAAACAGCGCATAGACCAGATTTCGTGTCTTACAGTTGAAATATCCCCTCGGTTTTTTGCTGAAGGAAAAATGTCAGAAAAAAGGTCATCATTAGACATCATTAGTGGACAGATATTACATCCCCCCCATGGGTAGGAACCCTCCAGGGATATACTCCTGCCAAGTTTAACACTAGGGTGAAAGAAATGACTTGAGGACATATCATCCTTTAAGTTCCTTGCTCTTCGTGCTATCAAACGTGGTTGCTCCGGGATACAGTTAGACATTAAGGGTTCACTCAAGAGAATATCCCAATTTTTAGTCAAAATCTTGCTCAGGTCCTCCCATTGATTATTATACTGTGTTATAACTCCTAACCCTTGATTTTCAAGATTTTTTAGGGGATTAGGATTTAGGAGGGTCAGTCTATCCAAATGTAGGGAGTGCTGAAATGCTCGAGAGATTACCTTTTTCGGGTAGCCCCTTTCTTTGAATCGTCCCCTAAGGTCAGATGCTTGTCTCCGGAAGTCCTCCATAAAACTACAATTAGGTCGCAGGCGGATGAATTGTCCCTTGGGTATTCCTTGTTTCAGATGGTCTGGGTGGAAGCTCCCATAGTGCAGGAAGGTATTGGTAGCCTAGCGATCCCTATTTGACTGTAAATATTATTGGTGGTGCTCTCCTTTTAGCATTTTTTGTTTTGCAGAACTCACCTGTAGCTGATCCCTGAGCTCCCTGACATCCCTAGATGGGTCATTTGGCCAGAGGGACATTAGTCTTATTACTAATGTAGACACAACACAAGGAAGGGAAACAAACAAGGAAAACAAATTCAACCTTGGCTCCAATTCTGCTCCAACGAGACTTTACCGCATATGCTGGAAACATCACCACTGCCTTCTCCAAAAAACAGCTCCTTCTCAGGTCAACTAAGAATGAACTATAGCTGACATAGGGAGCAGTAGGCTTATTTAGCGGAAGGGCATGTCAGCCGCTGAAATAACAACTATATGCTAATTACAGCAGGCTAGAAAGGAACCTTTACCTCTTCAGCACCGGATAGAATTAAATATGCTCCTACTCCACATAAAAGATGAGCAGGCTCTAAGGAGGATCTGTGATTAGCTAAACATTGTGACCTTGTGATCCTAGATCTCCCCGAGGTCACATCAGGCTGTGACACACTCATGACAGGCATATGTTCAGTTTTGCATCAACTAATTTGAGTTAAACTGTAGATTTTGTAATTAATGTTATACTATCTTATATATAAAACCCGAAGGCCACTTCCGGGCAATCAGGCCAACTTCCGTGATGGCCTGGTGTAAAACACCGGAAACGGAAGTAGCAGACCCACGAGCGGTGAGCGCCTAGCGCTCACCGCGAGCCGCTGTCAAAACGGCACAGCGGCTCGCGGTGGCCGCTAAAGCGCCACCACTCGCTGCTATCCCACCACCGGCCCCGCACTCAGCCCCGTGTTCGCCCATCCACATCCGGGAACTGCCCCGGCCCGGCCCACACTCCGGTGTCTGGCCTCCCCCGGCACCGCCCACAGCCCTGCAGCTCATCGCCCACTCTCCTCCGTCAGGGACCGCCATCCCGCCACCGGCCCCGCACACTGCCCGGTGTGGGCCCGGCCCACACTCCGGTGTGCGGCCTCCGCCGGCACCTCTCCCAGTCCTGCCGCTCACCGCACACACCCGCTCACTCTCCTCCATCAGGGAGCTGGCCCCTCCGGAACCGCCGCCACCACTGCCGCTGACCGCCGACAGCCCAGTGAGTGTTCTGCCCCCCAGCCTCCTCTCTCCTCTGCCCCCCAGCCTCCGCTCTCCTCTGCCCCCCAGCCTCCGCTCTCCTCTGCCCCCCAGCCTCCGCTCTCCTCTGCCCCCAGCCTCCGCTCTCCTCTGCCCCCCAGCCTCCGCTCTCCTCTGCCCCCCAGCCTCCGCTCTCCTCTGCCCCCCAGCCGCCGCGCAGTGCTGGCCACTGAGCCGCCGCCCAGTGCTGGCCACTGAGCCGCCGCGCAGTGCTGGCCACTGAGCCACCGCGCAGTGCTGGCCACTGAGCCGCCGCCCAGTGCTGGCCACTGAGCCGCCGCCCAGTGCTGGCCACTGAGCCGCCGCCCAGTGCTGGCCACTGAGCCGCCGCCCAGTGCTGACCACAGAGCCGCTGTATACTGTGCTAGCCACAGAGCCGCTGTATACTGTGCTAGCCACAGAGCCGCTGTATACTGTGCTAGCCACAGAGCCGCTGTATACTGTGCTACCCACAGAGCCGCCTGTATACACACAATTCTTTTCACCGCACTCCCGTAACTATTAGTAAATAAACTATATATGGATTCTAGACTACCCGATTCTTTAGAATCGGGCTCCCATCTAGTTAACCTTATTTTCACATTATGGGTTAAAACAATATTCTATGAAACTCAGTCTTGTCACATTTTTGGACATTTTTCTTGTATTCAATGAGATATTGATTAAGATCTTACTTTTCAAAGAGGGAGTACTCATTTATGCTGAGCACTGAACATATATATGTGTATAAGTTAAACATATTTTTTATATATTCCATTATATACATTTTATTAGCTACTTTCTTTTGCAGTTGACATGTTTTTCTTCACTGACTCCTTACGGTATGATTCAATTTTATTCCAGCCATACAGAGCCAGTATAATATTGCTGTAACGAGCATAGGATGTGTCAAGAAGATAGAAGGACTGCTGCAGACTAATACACCATTAATGCTCTCTTTCACTGAGCCATATAGTCTTGTCCCACAAGTCTCTATCATACAACCACATTTGCAGGATGATTTAGAGGAACGCATAGATCTGAGGTAATGTTGTAGACCTCTAAATTGAACGGGATGAGTGATGCCATCTTTCTTTGATGTTGTTTCCAGTCCTGAGAACATGTTGGTAGTACACAGAGTCTGTAACCCACCAATCATCAGGCCGTATGTGCACAACTGTGATTCATGCACACAGTAAAGATGCCATTTTAGCAGATATATACACACAGGGAGACATTAATCTACTGTCAGCTCTAGTTAACTGGAGCATGAAAGCTTTAAACATGGCCACATATAGTAATGGGAATAAACAGGAATAAACGAAAGGGCTACTTAATTAACTTCACACAACAAACCTCCCCAGAGAGTAAAAGATGAAGAAGTTAAAAGCTACAGAGATATAGGACTATATTGTATTGTATTGTATATTATATTGTAATTCAGACATAATAGTGTGGCTTATTGAAGCTTTATATTCTGGCATTTTATTTTTAATACCCGAAAAGGATATTATTATTACATCCTAGATAATATTAATTATTTTTCCAAGTTAACTCATTGTGGTTATTTTGCAATGTTATTAAAAAAGTGTTCCTTAAAAGCTCCAGGGCTCATTAGGGGTCCCCCCCGCGGCTCCCATCCACCCCCCCTACTGTTATCTATGTGTGGGCGGGCAGCACCCGCCGGTCAGCCTCATCAGCCCCCTCCCTGCTCAGCCTCCCACCTGTCCAGCCCCCCACCTCCAGTTCCCCCTGTCCAGCCCTGTGTCCTGTCGTCCCCCTCACCTCTCCCAGCGGGCTGCACCCGCCGGTGTACCCGCTGATTAGCCCCCTCCCTGCTCATCCCCGTCCCCCCGTCCAGTCGCTTCCCCCTGTCCAGTTGCCCCCTACCCTCTCCCGGCAGGCTGCACCAATTGGAATTGTTAGCGGACACAATGTCGCATATGGAGAGCCCCTGTGTGCCTAAACATTGGAGCTCCCCCACAAGTGACCCCATTTTAGAAACTAGACCCCCCAAGGAACTTATCTAGATGCATAGTGAGCACTTTGAACCCCCAGGTGCTTCACAAATTAATCTGTAAAAATGAAAAAGTATTTTTCTTCCACAAACATTTTCTTTTTATTTTTACGGATTAATTTGTGAAGCACCTGGGGCTTCAAAGTGCTCACTATGCATCTAGATAGGTTCCCTGGGGGGTCTAGTTTCCAAAATGGGGTCACTTGTGGGGGAGCTCTAATGTTTAGACACACAGGGGCTCTCCATACGCGATATGGTGTCCGCTAACAATTTGAATGGAAAATTAACTCAAATTGTTAGTGGACTCCATATCGGGTTTGGAAAGCTCCTGTGTGCCTAAACATTGGAGCTCCCCCACAAGTGACCCCATTTTGGAAACTAGACCCCCCAGGGACCTTATCTAGATGGATGGTGAGCATTTTGAACCCTCAGGTGCTTTACAAATTAATCCGTAAATATGAAAGGTCCAAAAGTCCAATTGCGCTCCTTCCCTTCTGAGCCCTGCCGTGCGCCCAAACAGTGGTTTATGACCACATATGAGGCATCGGTGTACTCAGGAGAAATTGCCCAACAAATTTTAGGATCCATTTTATCCTGTTGCCCATGTGAAAATGAAAGAATTGAGGCTAAAATAACATTTGTGTTAGAAAAATTAAAATGTCCATTTTTTCCTTTCACGTTTCTTTAGTTCCTGTGAAGCACCTGAAGGGTTAATAATCTTATTGAATGTAGTTTTGAGTAGCTTGAGGGATGCAGTTTTTGGAATGGTGTCACTTTTGAGTGTTTTCTGTCATGTACACCCCTCAAAGGGACTTCAAATGTGATGTGGTCACTAAAAAAATGGTTTTGTAAATTTTGCTGGAAAAATGAGAAATTGCTGATGAACTTTGAACCCTTATAACTTCCTACCAAAACAATTTATTTTTTCCAAAATTGTGCTGATGTAAAGTAGATATGTGAGTGACTCACCGTAGCCGGGGGGTACACGTAGCGGGCGTTGTTTCTCCTCCAGTCACGGAACCGCGCCTGCGGTGGTGTAGGCCCGGTGGTCCAGATCAATAGGGGAATGGCGGAACAGTGGGGTGATTTGTCTTCGTGACGCCACCTGCGGGTGTTCTGGTAACGGTACCAGCGCTGTTCGGGTCTCCGGGGGATGGTACACAGCGAGATGGAACGCTCCCCACAGGATGAGCGGGAATCCCCGGAGCGGGAGCTGCGCAAGATGTTGTGAGGCAGCTGCGGGACGCTGCGCGCTGAATTCTGCAGTAATGCACAACCACACAAAGTCTCTTTTAGGTACCTTTACTGGTTGGTAGGCAGGTACACTCGGACCAGGATAGTGAAGTTGGCACTCATGGAGTTTCACAGCAAGCAGTGTTAGGCTTCCTTTCTCTACTTCTGATGCTAAGGTCGGGTGGACGTGGAATCCAGCCGGACCGGGCAGGATGTTCAATGGAACTTGCTTCACCTGGTTATCAGCACTGAGGGCACTGTAAAAGGGTCTGAGCAGGATCAGTACTCTTCCCTGGGCTCTCGTGGGTAGGTGCATCAGGTGGAACAGGTGGCTAAACCTCCTGTTGGATGTGCTGGTTCTCTGTGACGGCTTTGTAGCTTCCACAGCTTCGGTTCCAGTAACCGGATGGTTTGGAAAGAGTTGGATTAACTCTGTATTCCTGAGAGGTGATCTCCTTCTTCCTATTATCCCAATTGCAGGGATCTCCACTGGCTAACAGGCTAGCAGGGCCTAGTGTGTTCCTCATAGGGTGGAGGTTTCACACAGGCAGGCAGCTCTTGTAGCGTCTACCACACTCTTCACAGTTCTGAAGTGACTGCACACTCTGAAGTTTCTCCCTCCAAGACTCTTTTTATAGGGGGAACTGGCTAGAAGTCACCAGTGTTAGCTCCCCCTAGAGGCTCGGGGTGAAACCAGGTGTTCTAAGTGTTGTTTGTGTTTGTGGGTTTTGCTGTGCTGTTACTTACTCCATTGTACCTAAGGATTTCTGTGGTGCCCAACAGGTGCCAGGGTGCCACATTCCCCCTTAGTTAACCTCAGTTCTCCCGGCTGAGCAAAAGGTTCTTTTTACAACTTACCACTAAGCATTTATAACATTCAATTTACAAAGTCTTAAAGAAAACACAAAAATCACTGAAAAGGAAGTGAAAAATGTGGAAAAAGGTGAAAAGCAGTCCGTACGGCACTAGTCCATCTGCCGCAGGCTGGAAAAAGGTAAAGTTAGTGGTCACACAAGTCCTGTGACAATTGTTCAAAGTTTATGAAAAGGGAAAAAGGTAAAGTCCAGGGATACACGGTAAACTTTATACATTCCCTACGGGTGTCTCTGCTTGGGAGGCCGGTACTAACCTTCTATACCTTACCAGGCGCTTTCTGTCCCCAACTTAGTATACTTGGGACATAGCCCAGTTCCTCCACCCTTCTGTACACTACTTTTTACAGGTTTTTTAAAACTGGTTAATATTTACAACACTTACAGGTTACATGTTCCACTACATTTTAAACCCATTCTCCAAGTTTTTGTGGGGGTTGACCTAATGTACTACGTGTGGATCTGCGTAGTGTGGGTGTTTCCAAAGCTGTTGGTGTAGTGTACGAAGTGGTTGGTACTTCTCTATGTCTGCTTTGTGTAAGACCATAGTAAGTGCGGAGTCTATCAACTGGACTGACCTCTGTAGGTAGTTGATTAGGAATGGCTTCTCTTACTGTGGGACTAGTAGGCTGACCGATTACAGGAATCTCAGGTTCCATGATAACAGGCTGCAATTCTTGCACTTGGACTTCTTCTTGTTGGACTTGTGGAATTGGATTTGGCTTTGGCTGACCTTCTGTAGGCTGGTAGAAGTGCATAACTGGTATGAGGAATGCATCACCTATTTGTGGCCAATCAGCTGGTAAGTATCCAATTTCTGTAAGGACTAGATTTTCTTTGGTTTCTTCATCTTTAGTTACAGTAGGGTAACTGGTTGCTTGTGGGATTAACTGTGGCGGACATTTCTTCAAATGATCCCTTGAGACAGTCGCAATAGTATTCCCATTGTCTTTGCTAATAACACAAGTTTTTGAGTTATCAAAGTGTGACGGCATAACGGTGTAGGGTATGGATTCCCAACTGTTATCCAATTTGTTAGTTTTTCTTTTTCTTTTCAGCACTACATCACCTATAGCTAGGGGTTCAGCTGAGGCGTGCTTGTTAAAGTCTTTTTCTTGCTTTGTTCTACTGATTTCAAGGTTCCTTTCCACGCTTTCTTGTACTTTTCTGTACCTTTCTTGGCGTTGGCTGACCCAGTCTTCATCAGAAGAATCTTCTGTGGGTTCAACGGTTCCCATCTGCAAATCAATAGGCAGTTTACCTGGTCTTGCTCTCATCAAGTAAGCCGGTGTATAGTTTGTCGAACTGACGGGTATGTGGTTGTAGATGTCCACGAGATCTGGAAGTTTCTCTGGCCATTGATTTCTCTCTTCCACTGGTAAGGTCTTGAGCATGTCAATGACTATGTGGTTCATCTTCTCACATAAACCGTTCGTCTGAGGATGATAAGGTGTGGTGCGGATTTTCTTACACCCATACAGCCCTAAGAATTCTTGGAACAGAGCTGATTCGAAGGCTGGCCCTTGGTCAGTTAAGACCTGGTCTGGATACCCATGGGGGCGACAGAAGTAACTCTGGAACGCTTTTGCTGCTACCTCAGCAGTTAAATCCTTAACTGGAACGACTACCAGGAATCTTGAGTAGTGATCAACGATGGTGAGAGCGTAGGTGTACCCGGTTCGACTTGGGGTAAGCTTCACGTGGTCAAGAGCAACTATTTCAAGAGGTTTGGTGGTAACGATTGGTTGCAACGGAGCTTTCTGAGTTAGATGGTCTTTTCTTCGAAGGTGACATGGTCCACAGTTTTTACACCATTTGTCAATGGAACCTCTCATACCGACCCAGTAGAACCGATCCTTCAGGAGTCTCTCTAGTTTCTTCCATCCAAAGTGTCCGGCATCATCATGGTATGCTTCAAGGATCATTTGGACTTCGGTCTTGGGAACTACAATCTGCCAGATGAGTTCATGGGTTCGTGGATTGAGGTATCTTCTGCATAGTTTACCTTGGTAGACGAACAACCTTCCTTTCTCCTTCCACAGGCGTTTAGCAGTTGGTGAGGCATCAGAGTCCATATTGGCGTGTTCTTGAGTGATGAGATCCCTTACCAGGCTGACATCTGGGTCGTTGGCTTGAGCCTCCTTCCAGTCATGGTGAGGTAACGGGTTCACGGTCCTCTCTACACGTGTCTGGTTTCTCTGATGACATGTTGCTGTACCGGAACGGTGGAAAGCGGGTAGTTCAATCTCTTCTAGGTCATCTATGTCTTCTCCATCTTCGGGAAGATGGGGCATTCGGGACAGGGCATCAGCATTGCCGTTCTTGTGACCTGCCCGATACTTTACAGTGAAGTCGTAGTTAGCGAGTCTTGCTACCCAACGCTGTTCTAGGGCTCCCAGCTTTGCAGTCTCTAAGTGTGTTAGAGGATTGTTGTCTGTGAAAGCTGTGAACGGGGCGGATGCCAGGTAATGCTTGAAACGCTCTGTGATCGCCCAGACCAGGGCCAGGAACTCCAGCTTGAAGGAGCTGTAGTTTTCCGGGTTCCTTTCGGTGGGACGGAGCTTTCTGCTTGCGTAGGCTATCACCTTCTCCTTGCCCTGCTGACGTTGAGATAGGACTGCTCCTAAACCTTCATTACTTGCGTCAGTGTACAACAGAAACGGTAGATTGTAGTCAGGGTAAGCCAGGATTTCTTCTCCAGTTAAAGCATCTTTTAACGTTTGGAAGGACTTGTCCTGCTCTGGGCCCCAGTGGAACGGGGGTCCCCTGATCTTGCCGTTTTTGGATTGACCTACTAGGAGATCTTGCATAGGTGCGGCTATCTTGGTATAGCCTTTGATGAATCGTCGGTAGTACCCGACCAGTCCTAGAAATTGACGTACCTCCTTGTGGTTGATGGGTGCTGGCCAGTCCTTGATGACGGTGACTTTATCCGGATCCGGTGCTACGCCTTCGGCACTGACCACATGTCCTTGGTATTGGACCTTGGGTTTTAGCAGGTGGCACTTGGACGGTTTCAGTTTCATCCCGTACTTGGACAGTGACTCAAACACTTCACTCAGGTGTTGGAGGTGATCTTCATAGGTCTGAGAGTAGACAATGACATCATCAAGGTATAACAAGACGGTCTCAAAGTTCTTGTGGCCCAAACAACACTCCATAAGTCTCTGGAATGTTCCTGGGGCATTGCACAAACCGAATGGCATACTGTTGAACTCGCATAAGCCCATGGGAGTAGTGAAGGCTGTCTTCTCACGATCCTCCTCTGCAATGGCAACCTGCCAGTACCCACTAGTAAGATCTAATGTGGAGAAGTAGTTGGCAGATTTGAGTGCAGCTAGTGACTCTTCTATGCGGGGTAACGGGTATGCATCTTTGTGTGTGACTTTGTTGATTTGCCTATAATCTACACACATCCTCATACTACCATCTTTCTTTTTAACCAGGACTAGTGGTGCGGCCCAGGGACTACAGCTATCCCTAATGACTCCTGCATTCTTCATGTCCTGAAGCATCTCTTTTGCTTTCTGGTAGTGTGTGGGTGGTATAGGCCTGTACCTTTCTTTGATAGGTGCATGGTTGTTTGTGGGGATATGATGTTGTACCCCTTTAATCCTCCCAAAGTCAAGTGGGTGTTTGCTGAACACTTGCTCATACTCCCGAACTACCCGGTATACTCCATTTTTCTGGTGAGAGGGTGTATTGTCAGTTCCTACACTGAGGTCTTGACACCATTTCTCTAACTGATCTTTGGAGTGAGGGGGTTCATCAGTGACTATTTGGTTTGAGGATTTTACATCAATCACAGCATCATCTTTTACTTGGTACAATTTAGCAACAGTTGCATATCTTGGTAGTCTGACTTCGTCATCACCATAATTCAATATGCGTACGGGGACTCTCCCCTTTCTTACATCGACTAACCCTCTGGCTGTCAGGAGCGTAGGACTACTGTCGGACATTACAGGTTCTACTACAGCTTGGTAGTCCTGCCCTCTGAGGCCTATGGCTGCTCGACACCAGATCATCATTTCACTTCTGGGTGGTACCACAATTGGAATGGGATCTGTGACCCTTACTCTGCCAATCTCACCATTTGACAAGGTTACCTGTTGTTGATACACCAGAGCTCTGATCTGCTTTTGGATAGCCCTCTTTTCTCTGGGTTTACCGGCTTCAGCACTCTGTTGGAGCAAAAACAACACTTCATCGAGGCATTTGATCATGACATTGGTACCCAATATGACATATGGATCCTTGTGGTTAGGCTTATCCTGAACCACTAAGATACCCTGGTTTTTCAACTGCACCCTCCCCACCTTTACTGTAGCTTCCCACTGTCCCTCTATGGTAACCGGAATACCATTAGTGGCTTCAAGGTTCATCTCAGGGTTAGGGGGTTCTAGCTTAACATCTGGCCAGAACTGCTTGAAAAGGGTACTGGGGATGGATGTCACCTGGGATCCAGTGTCTATCAAGGCGGAGATAGCGATGCCATCGATGACGATTGGTAAGTATGGACAGTCTCCCACATACTTGTGTTCCCAGCTGGACGTAGGGCCTGCACAGTCTACTCCTGGGGTTGGCCCTTCTCGCCCAGGGGTCGCTCGTTTAAAGGACGGGATTGCAGGTTGCGTCCTCCTAAGTCGTTCTGCTGACTGTTGCGGCGTCTGTCGGGACTGCGGCGGTCTGCAGGTTTTCCTCGCGACGGCTGTGTCTTTCTCCTCATCCAGGGAACGTCATCCGGGCTGTCGGCGAGTTGAATCTTGTCCGATGGCCTTGCATCTGTCTTGGGTCTTCTCCCAGCTTGTAGCTTGGCCACGTCCTTCATCAGCTGCTCGACATTAACACACAGTTGATCAAACCGGTCAGGTGTTACAGTCTGTGCGCTGGACTGAATCGCAGGGATTGGAGATGCTGCTGCCGGCACGGAAGGGGTGTCAGCGTACTGCTGCTGCTGCGGTGAAGCGGGATCAGGTACTTCAGCGAGTCGCTGTCCCCAAACTGTTAAGTCCCTCAAGGTATCAAACTCTGCGCCTGGATTTTGTATGGACCACCAGCTTGCTTGCTTCCTATCCTCAGATAGTTTAAGGCCCACAATAAATTGTCCAATTAACGCTTTGTTCTCATCTCGAGCACTGTCAGGGTCGACTTGTTTTAACAGTCTGTATGCTTCTTGCAAGCGCAGTGAATAATCAAGGACACTTTCTTGTGCCCCTTGGTTACAACGATAGAATGACAGTCTTAATCCAGCTTCGGTATGGCACTCAAAGACCCGGGTTAATCTAGCGAATATCTGCTCCACAGATTCCTGAACTTCTACAGGCCAGCTGCGGCTCTGCAGTTCGGCTGCACCGGTTAATTGTCCCATAATAACTGAAGCTCTTTGCTTACCGGTCATCGGGTACATGTCCAGGGCTTGGCATATCTTCCTCTGGAAGTTTTCCAAGGTGCTGGGTACGCCGCTGTACTTGGGTAACCAGGTCGCACTAGGAACGTAGGGTAGAGAAATCGGCATAATCGGAGCGGGTTGCGGTAGCATACCGCCGACTTGTTGCTGTCCATCAAGATGTATATTTTGAGGTGCCGCTTGGTTTAGCGGGGGTACCGCGTGATCGGGAGCCGGGTTACTCATGGTCACTCCCCCTTAGTTAAGCGTAGCCTTTCCCTCGGTTGCAAAACGGAAGTGTCGGCCTCGCGGTGAGGAGTGAGGCACCACGGGAGTTTCCGGTTCCTGCTGCGTACAGGGGAAGTCGTCAGAGCGTGGGGGCGGGGTCAATCTTCACGCCCTCTGCACAGTCACGCCCCTTCTTTTCCCGCCTTTTCGCGCAGCAATGGCGGACCAAATGTACAGTTCGATATTTACAGTCAATAAATAGCACACAATACCCGTGATAACGGGCCTGCTCGTATCCTGTTCGTGACGCCAAATTCTGACTCACCGTAGCCGGGGGGTACACGTAGCGGGCGTTGTTTCTCCTCCAGTCACGGAACCGCGCCTGCGGTGGTGTAGGCCCGGTGGTCCAGATCAATAGGGGAATGGCGGAACAGTGGGGTGATTTGTCTTCGTGACGCCACCTGCGGGTGTTCTGGTAACGGTACCAGCGCTGTTCGGGTCTCCGGGGGATGGTACACAGCGAGATGGAACGCTCCCCACAGGATGAGCGGGAATCCCCGGAGCCGGGAGCTGCGCAAGATGTTGTGAGGCAGCTGCGGGACGCTGCGCGCTGAATTCTGCAGTAATGCACAACCACACAAAGTCTCTTTTAGGTACCTTTACTGGTTGGTAGGCAGGTACACTCGGACCAGGATAGTGAAGTTGGCACTCATGGAGTTTCACAGCAAGCAGTGTTAGGCTTCCTTTCTCTACTTCTGATGCTAAGGTCGGGTGGACGTGGAATCCAGCCGGACCGGGCAGGATGTTCAATGGAACTTGCTTCACCTGGTTATCAGCACTGAGGGCACTGTAAAAGGGTCTGAGCAGGATCAGTACTCTTCCCTGGGCTCTCGTGGGTAGGTGCATCAGGTGGAACAGGTGGCTAAACCTCCTGTTGGATGTGCTGGTTCTCTGTGACGGCTTTGTAGCTTCCACAGCTTCGGTTCCAGTAACCGGATGGTTTGGAAAGAGTTGGATTAACTCTGTATTCCTGAGAGGTGATCTCCTTCTTCCTATTATCCCAATTGCAGGGATCTCCACTGGCTAACAGGCTAGCAGGGCCTAGTGTGTTCCTCATAGGGTGGAGGTTTCACACAGGCAGGCAGCTCTTGTAGCGTCTACCACACTCTTCACAGTTCTGAAGTGACTGCACACTCTGAAGTTTCTCCCTCCAAGACTCTTTTTATAGGGGGAACTGGCTAGAAGTCACCAGTGTTAGCTCCCCCTAGAGGCTCGGGGTGAAACCAGGTGTTCTAAGTGTTGTTTGTGTTTGTGGGTTTTGCTGTGCTGTTACTTACTCCATTGTACCTAAGGATTTCTGTGGTGCCCAACAGGTGCCAGGGTGCCACATGAGAAATGTTATTTGTTATTATGTGTCACATAACTCTCTGATTTAGCAGAATAAAAATTCAAAATTTAAAAATTGCAAAATTTTCAAAATGTTCACCAAATTTTTTTTTAATCACAAATAAAGGCAAAAATTATCGACCTTAATTTAATACTAACATGAAGCCCAATATGTCATGAAAAAACAGTTTCAGAATCGCTATGATCCGTGGAAGCGTTCCAGAGTTATTACCTCATAAAGGGACACTGGTCAGAATTGACAAAAATGCCAAGGTCTTTATGGTCAAAATAGGCTGGGTCATGAAGGGGTTAAAAGCCTATAACTGTGGCTGCCTTCATAAGGCTAATGGAGATGAACAGGTAATGAATTTGGCTGCTACTCTTGGGCTAGTTTCGTACACTACCCCTAGGCTACACTTTACCAGCTATTCCCAGATCCATCTGTACAGCCATCCTCTAACATCCTGCTTTAGTAGTATTCATAAGAAAAACAAATGCAAGCATAAATGTGTATGATGTGAATATCCCTCTAAATAGTGTAACTTTATTTTTCTTTCATCTGCATAACAGTTCAGTGCAGTGATGTCACTACAAGTGATGGGTGAACCCGCCGATGTTCGGGTACGACGGACTCACCGAGACTTTTTTAAGGTCTGAACGTGACTTGAACTTGAAACCGAACCCCGAACACAGACTTTAAAGTTATGGGACTGGGGGGTGGGGGCTGTAAAATAAAGCAAAGAGTTAGTAAACATTATCATTATACTTACCTGGTCCCGCCGTCCTGCAACCTACCGTCCTGCCACATCTACTTCAGGGGCCACTCATTAACTTCCAGGATATTCACTGCAGAGAGCGGAACAGCCAATCACAGACACTGTCACACAGAATGGGCATCTGTGATTGGCTGTAGGAGTAATCTGGACTCAGCCCATACATTCTAGTATGGTAGAATGTATGGGCTGGTTTTAGGTTACTCCATCAGCAAATCACAGACGCCCATTCTCTGTGACAGCGTCTGTGAATGGCTGTTGGACATGTAGTGTAAAAATAAATAAATAAAAAAATGATGTAGCGCTCCACAGTATTTTTGATTCATCTGAAAAATCACAGCCTGCAGCTGCCCCAGAAAATGGCATATTCATCATAGCCTCATTTCCAGGTGTTTTACCCGTCTCTTTCAGCAACCCTGGTGGGGGTGGCATGCTGCGTAATAAAGGGGTATTGAATTGTCAGCTGGCACTAAGCCCAAAATTCATGATGTCAGGCCAAATTAGGCCTGGTCATTATAAATTTCTAGCAAACAGTAAAAAAAACCAAAAACACAACATAGAGAAAACTTTCTTTATTGTAAATAAAACACAAAACACATTTAGGGACAACACGTCTGCTGGCAGAGATGAGCAGGCACAGAATGACACCCGAGTGCTATGTGAAAGGTTATCTGAGTTCATGCATGAGCGTGAGCATCCGGAGCACAGCTGTGAGTGAGAGAAACACTCACTTTACGGCTGTGCTCTGGGTTCTGGGTGATGCTGGGATGAACCGCCGGTAGTACCCTATGATGCCTAAAAAAAACCTAACCTGCTTTGTGGTAAGGGGTCAAGGCCATTTCTGGATTGCCTCAACTTTGTTGATTTGGGGCTTGAATACCCCTTGGCATATCACGTACCCTAAGTAGCGGGCTTCCGTGAGTCCCAATGCACACTTCTTGGGATTGGCTGTCAGACCGGCTGTTCTAAGTGAATCCACCACTGCCTGTACCTGAACCAGGTGGGTCTGCCAATCTGTGCTGTGAATTATGATGTGATCCAGGTACGCTGATGCATATGCCTGATGTTCCAACACTAGGTCCACTAGCATCTGGAACATGGCTGGAGCGCCATGTAAGCCAAAAGGCAAGATGATGTAGTGGTAGAGACCCTCAGGTGTAACAAAAGCGGTCTTTTCCTTTGCTGACTCAGTCAGTGGCACTAGCCAGTAGCCCTTGGTCAAATCGAGCATTGTGAAATACCGCGCTTGTCCCAACCTATCAACCAGCTCATCCACCCTGGACATGGGATAAAGATCAAATTTGGACACTTCATTTAACTTTCTGAAGTCATTACAGAATCATAACAATCCGTCAGGCTTTGGGATCAGTACAATGGGACTGGCCCATTCGCTCTTTGACTTCTCAATCACCTCCAGGTGAAGCATTTTTTTCACCTCCTCCGTGATGGCTTGCCTCCAAGCCTCCGGTACCCTGTATGGCTTCATGCGTACCTTTACGTGAGGCTCGGTGACAATATCGTGTTGGATGATGGATGTCCTGCCTAGCAGGTCTGAGAAAACATCCGGGTTCTGCTGTACCATCCTCCGGGACTCCCGCCTCTGCTGTTTGGTGAGAGTGTCCCCTATCCTTAATGACCTGTTTCATCCTCTCCGGATGCCACTGTAACCATGGCAGGTGACCTGAAGACGATAGGTCCGGGGTACAACAGCTACCATACTTTCCCTGTTTTTCAAGGGTTTCAACAGGTTTATATGGTATATTTGTTCCAGTCTCCTCCTACCGGGTTGAAACACCTTGTAGTTTACCACCCCAACCTTTTCCTGGATTTCATAGGGACCCTGCCACTTAACTAAGAACTTGCATTCTGCAGTGGGGATCAACACTAACCCAAAATTATCCGGAGACACCTTTAACTCCGGGATCGGCTCGACCACCTCGCGTTCTCC
Source organism: Allobates femoralis (assembly GCA_033576535.1). Classification (NCBI taxonomy): domain Eukaryota; kingdom Metazoa; phylum Chordata; class Amphibia; order Anura; family Aromobatidae; genus Allobates; species Allobates femoralis. Next base: position 78,790,744 of record JARQOC010000011.1, read on the forward strand.
TGCCAATACCTCTCGAGGAGACCTGTCAGGATTACACTCTGTCCCTATATTGGTGACCCCTACAACAGGTATCCCAGACTCGGGATCTTCAGGCTCAGGGCCCGGACTGTCAATTACCTGAGGAGGATTCGATTGCCTCCTGCTTAGAGTCCAGAACAGAGGCAGATCCCTCCCCAGGATCACATCATAGGAAAGTGTTTTCATCACCCTCACTTTGTGTTGCACCTGTCCACACGGGGTAGTGAAGGTTACCACCTCTGTAGGATATTCCCAGAGGTCCCCATGGATGCAGAGTACCCTCACTGTACGACCGGTGGGTTTTATCCCAGGGACCAGGGATGCATGTACGAGGGTCATCAAGCTCCCTGAATCCAACAAGCCCGTCGCTGGTTACCCATTAACCTGCACTTGGCACAAATGTGGTTCAATCTCAGGATTAACAATGTCCACCGTACACACAGTCTGGGCATACATTGATCCCCGGCGGGCAGACCAGCAGTCCATGGTGCTCAGTGGTGAGTGGACACTGGGTCCCTGTATGCCCCAGACCTTGGCATCGTCAACACCTCATAGTGGAGGTAAATCCTTTTGACAGGTGCCATTTAGGGAACATGGGCTTTCGGCCCTCTCTAAGGTGGAGTGTAGTCTCGACTGGGTTTGGGGTGGAGTTCAACACGGGACCAGGTTGGGGGTCTTTTACCACGGGCCTGCTGGATGTAGACTAATGGGCTGCACGTAAAGTCCCTGTGTCCCAGATCATGTCCTGTGTAGCCACATGTCGCTCAACCAGACAAGCTAATTGGTCAAGGGTACTCGGGATTCCTTGTCCCAACCACTGTTAAATAGGGACGCGTAGAGTGCGCACAAACCGGTCGACTACCACCCTCTCTATCATTTGCGCGGGGCTCAGGGTTTCCAGCGGAAGACATTTCTTTACCAGGCAATAAGTCATAAGCCTGAGACCGGACAGATTTTCCTTCCTCAAAGGACCACTGGCTTACCCATTGAACCCTTACATAAGTATTAACCCATAGTCGGGTCAGGATCTCACCTTTCAGAGACCCGTAGTTCACAGCATCCTCTGTGCAGAGAACAAGGTAAGCTTTTTTAAATATGGCACTAACATCTCCGCCCACTGCTCCGGCGGCAGTTTCTCCCATTCTGAGACCCTCTCGAAAACCGCCAGGAATGCATCCACATCATCTCCCAGGGTCATCTTTTGCATGGCTTGCCTTACCGCTTTCCGGATGCTGCAGTTATTGCCTTGTCTGGGGGATGAGCAGGCTGCCGTTGCACAGCGAGCCTCTGTCAGGAGTTCCATCTGTCACTGCTGATGATCCAAAGCATGTAGCAGGTGTGCATTGGTCTGTTGCTGTTGTACATTAGCCTGAGCCAACTGCTTTAGAATGTCCTCCATGGTAGCTGCAGGTTTTTATCAGAGAGTAGCAGACTTAACCACGGACATGTGTGACCTGGGTATACCTCGTGCTGACGCCCTCAGGACTTCAGGAATCCGCTGAGTCCTAGCACATAGCCCGCATTCTCCACCTTATGTGAGGCAGCGGCGTTGGTTGGCAAGACGGGAGGCAGTGACCCAGGCTCTGGTTCACACAACAACATGGTTTTTATTTGCAAAGTTCAATTGGTTACAGACCTCCGGGTTCTGGGACCGGTGCAACCTTGTACGTTTGCAACACAATCCAGTATGAGCCCTGTACCTCTGCCAGGTTCTGTCTTGGCTGGGTCCACGGGCAAGGGCGAAGACCACACGGCTAGGCTGTGTTTAGTCAGCACACAACCTGCTCTTTCAGCTCCCGCTCATTAGCCTCTTTGGCTTCAACTGAGAACCCCACCCTGTGTTGAAGGTCAAGTTTTAAACACATGCCTAGACATCGGGATTCTCAAAGACCCGGAGTGGAGGGCTCTTATACGGATATGGAGCACAGTCTGGGAAACACATACGAAACCCCCCTATATAGATTAACTGCTACCAGTGTGGAGATGTGACCCTTTTTACCACTTACAATAAAAGTTACATTTTAAATGAAAAGAAGCAAATAAATTAACTTTTTGATGATATTCTAATTCATCGAGATGCACCTGTATATGCAACATCTGGATCATTAATTTATTAATACACCATAGATAACACATCTGCATATGGAGCACACATACCTCATAAGTACCTGCATAAAAAAAGAGAAGGTACTATTGTGTTACACTGCTTGCTGCATAACCAAAAAGTTGTCATAAAAATGTATGAACAAATGGATGCAGTCTGGAGCTGGAGAGGTAATAGCAGCTGGCCATTGAAAGGTCACCATTGTCATATTCCACTGCACTAATGGATAAACAAATACATTTTCCCTAATGAAGCGTGTATGTATGTATGTATTTTCTGGTGTCCAGAACTAATTTAGAAAATATGGTAAGGAAAACTAAAAATGCAACTTGCTGTAACAAAATAAAACTGCAATAGATGGCTGCTATGAGGGACATGACTGCCGTGTTACAGAGAACCTAGATCCAAGATCCCCTATGAGGTGAAGAGATGTATCTTGCAAAATATGGTTAGACAGTGATTGTCTGCAGCAGTCACAATTAATTTAGCTGTGACATCACTCTGGTCTGTCAAGAAAGGCCAAGTGCATCGAACAAGAGAGGAAACCACCAAAAATATATTTTCTATTACAAAAAAAATGTTTATTTGGCTACATCATTAAAAAAAGTTTTCAGGATAAAAACATATTCATGGCAAAGAAATATATGTATTGGAATACAATATGTGGTGAGCAATGTTGAAGATGCACTTGTGGCACCCCTGCAGTCTGGACCTATGCCATAGGTGTGGTATCCCACTCCGAGGTAAGGAGGGGACACAAACCTGAGACACAACAACACCTGCACCCAACACCCATCCTAACCCAAGGCCAGGGGATCTTGGGCGGTCCCTATTCAGGGAGGGCCCCATCTTCAGGCTGGGGGAGGGAGTAAGTAGAGGGGGTGGGAGGAGAAGGTAGACCAAGCAGAGAGGAAGAGGAGTCACTGAGTGAGTAGAGAGGAGTGAGAGAGGAACACCTATTAGAATGGAGCCCTAGGGGAGGCTCACACCACGGGAGGAGTGGGACCGGAGAGAAGGTCGCCATGGACGCCTGGTCGGAGGGACTCCGTTCCAGCAATCACCCTGGAGGGCATTGCTGGTGGAGCTGGGTTGCAAGAGGGGACTGACCGCAATCTAGCAACATAGTTTAAGTTGGAGCTAGGAAACTGGAGGCTGCTGCACCTGCATGGGCAGTGGCTACTGACCGTGCATATTCAGCAAAGTGGTAGCTAGATCTAGGGTCAGGAGACGTGTCACCCGTCGCCCGACAAGGCCCGCAGCCACCTGCTTGGGACACTGTGCACGAAGACGCAGGAAAGGAGAGGCTGGTAGCCAGCGTGGAGAGTCAACCAGGAAAGGCTTACGACAAGGTGTCTCAGAGAAGTGGACACAAGTTGCCTGGGAGTTGGTTTGATCGCAGACCTGGAGAACACGGTGCCCCTGCTTGGCTGGACTGCTTCACTGCGAATAAAGGTTTGAGAACTGCGACCCTGGTGTCCTCCTGTTATTCTGTGCGCCCTCCTGCACCACTGCACAGTCACCATCAACCCAATAGACTGTCACAGTAACTCTGGGGACCTGCTCCTCCTGTGGGGAGCAGTACCTTCCTGGCTGCTGCACCAACTACCCCAGAGGCCCAAACTAGCAGCATCGACCATCTCTGGTTGAATACCGCAGGTGGCGTCACGAAATAGACTTCTAAACTCCCCTAAATAACCCCTTCACTGCATGGCCAGGGTCACGGAGCTGAGTCACAGCCAACGTGACCTCCCAAAGAATCAGCCGGCCTGGCTACCGAGTACCCTAGTCCCTTGCGGCCATTGTTCACTTACACACGACCAACATCAGATGTAGGAATAAGGTATAGCTGGAAAACAAATAATGGTGTTGTAAAGTCTACCAGTATGTTAATAGCCTCTCTATATATATATTATATATACATATATTGTATATATATAGATATATTAATGTGGCGGGTGGAGGACGGGTGTACCACCACCAGCAGCTGTGGGCCGAAACGAGGCCACCGTGCTGCCGCTCATCATCTGGTTGCTAGGGTGGCACAGGGCGAGGTGGGGGATAGAGCTGTGATTCACTGGGGCACAGCAGCTGAAGTAGTCATGTCGATCTAGGGGTTTAGCACTCTTGCTGTGACATGACACAGACACAGGTTGTGGAAGGTTTGTTCCGTTGTCCCATTATTTCTTGGCCACAGGCCAGCTCCCACTGCAGGGTTCTCTGTGTAAAGTCATGACGAAGAAGTTCATTACAGTGCGGAACTTGTAGTACTTTACTGGTAACAAAATCGGTAACAAATTTCACAATACACAGGGGAGGCCACATGCTAATATTGTCTTCTGGACACATCATTATATCTATTGACTCCATTCTCTTCCTAATGACCAGTCCCACTACTGAGTGACAGGCTAACCTCCAAGTTCTCCAGTATAAGGGCTAACGCGGCTCTATCTCTGACTATCCCTCCACCCAGGTCAGTGTTTTGTTGCGAAAGGAGTCCCTTTACTGAGCCAGGTTTGATCTTGCTCATGGTTACAGCCCTACAAGCTTTTTCAGGCTACCCTTTTCAGACAGTAGCAGCACCATCTCCTCTCATTCTCTTATCTGTACTTGCCAGGTAAAAGATAACCACTGATTCCCCTCTTTCACCCTGCACTGTAGCATGGGTCCCCTCTCCATGTTACATACTGGTTTCTTTCACTGTCTGCAATCTCTGGAAATTCTCTAATTTCCTCACTTTCCCTTTCTCTGCATGCACAACTCCCAGGACCCACCAATAACTGCACATAACTAGGAAAGTATTCTACATTATATATGCTCTTCTAGTGGGCCAGCTTGACTTTAACCCATTTAACTCTGCTCTTTAAGCCCTAGCTTCCCCTACAACTGGCTAGTGACACCTAGAGGTCACTAGCAATACCACACCCATTTCAGAATATATCACATTATCTGAACCACATATACACCCCCTGGCAAAAATTATGGAATCACCTGGCTCGGAGGATGTCCATAAAAACAAGCAGATCACAGACATTGCACAAAACTAAAGTCATTACAAATGGCAACTCTCTGCCTTGAAGAAACACTAAAAGAAATCTTGGAAAAAAAAATATGCTAGCCAGTAACGGTTACTTTTGTAGACCAAGTAGGGGGAAAATTATGGAATCACTCAATTCTAAGGAAAACATTATGGAATCATGACAAACAAAACAACACTGAAATACATTACTAGTATTTTGTTGCACCACCTCTGGCTTTTATAACAGCTTGCAGTCTCTGAGGCATGGACTTAATGAATAGCAAACAGTACTCATCATCAATCTGGCTCCAACTTTCTCTGATTGCTGTTGCCAGATCAGCTTTGCAGGTTGGAGCCTTGTCATGAACCATTTTCTTTAACTTTCACCAAAGATTTTCAATTGAATTGAGATCCGGACTATTTGCAGGCCATGACATTTACCTTATGTGTCTTCTTCTTTCAAGGACTGTTTTCACAGTTTTTGCTCTATGGCAGGATGCATTATCATCTTGATAAATGATTTCATCATCCCCAAACATCCTTTCAATTGATGGGATAAGAAAAGTGCCCAAAATATCAATGTAAACTTGGGCATTTATTGAAGATGTAATGACAGCCATCTTCCCAGTGCCTTTACCTGACATGCAGCCCCATATCATCAATGAATGTGAAAATGTGCATGTTCTCTTCAGGCAGTCATCTTTATAAATCTCATTGGAACGACACCAAACAAAAGTTCCAGCATCATCACCTTGCCCAATGCAGATTCACGATTCATCACTGAATATGACTTTCAGTCATCCACAGTCCAGGATTGCTTTACCTTAGCCCATTGTAACCTTGTTTTTTCCTGTTTAGGTGTTAATGATAGCTTTTGTTTGGCTTTTTTGTATGTAAATCCCATTTCCTTTAGGCGGTTTCTTACAGTTCGGCCACAGACATTGACTCCAGTTTCCTCCCATTCGTTCCTCAATTGTTTTGTTGTGCATTTCCTGTTTTGGAGCCATATTGCTTTAAGTTTCCGATCTTGACGCTTTGATGTCTTCCTTGGTCTACCAGCATGTTTCCCTTTAACAACCTTCCCATGTTGTTTGTGTTTGGACCAGATTTTAGACACAGCTGACTGTGAACAACCAACATCTTTTGCAACATTGCGTATTGATTTACCCTCTTGTAAGAGTTTGATAATCCTCTCCTTTTTTCAAATGACATCTCTCGTGTTGGAGACATGATTCATGTCAGTCCACTTGTTGCAACAGCTCTCCAAGGTGTGATCACTCCTTTTTAGATGCAGACTAACAAGCAGATCTTATTTGATGCAGGTGTTAGTTTTGCAAATGAAAATTTACAGGGTGTTTCTATAATTTTTACATCACAATTGACTGATTCCATAATTTTTTTCCTCAGAATTGAATGATTCTATAATTTTTCCCCCTGCTTGATCTACAAAAGTAACCATTACTGGCTAGCACATTTTTTTTCAAGATTTCTTTTAGTGTTTCTTCAAGACAGAGAGTTGCCATTTGTAATGACTTTAATTTTGTGCCATGTCTGTAATCTGCTTTTTTTCTAACTATAATGGGAGAAGAAAAGAGTGAATAGAAAGGAGAGACAGAGGAGGCGATGCAAACATTTTCAAGGAGTGAAAGTCCAAGTACAGCAGTGCTGAGCCCATGGTGGATGAGTAAAGCTTGTGTTATTTTTACAGTAGGCAAACCAAAGAAATTCCATCCATCTGAACAACAGTGCAGTTTATAGCTTTAACAATACATTTTACCATCTATCACTTTAACATTAACCCCTTCAGGACCCAGCCTATTTTGACTCTTGGCATTTTTTGCAATTCTGACCAGTGTCCCTTCATTAGGTAATAACTCTGGAACGCTTCAACGCATCTTAGCAATTCTGAGATTGTTTTTTTGTGACATATTGGGCTTCATGTTAGTAGTAAATTTAGGTCAATAATTTTTGTGTTTATTTATGAAAAAAAATCAAAACTTTGACGAAAATTTTTAAAATTTAGCAATTTTCAAATTTTGAATTTTTATTCTGTTAAACCAGAGAGTTACGGTATGTGACACAAAATAGTTAATAAATAACATTTCCCACATCTCTACTTTACATCAGCACAATTTTGAGAAAAAAAAATTTGGGGCGTAGGACATTATAAGGGTTCAAAGTTCATCAGCAATTTCTAATTTTTCCAACAAAATTTACAAAACCATTTTTTTTGTGACCACATCACATTTGAAGTCCCTTTGAGGGATGTACATGACAGAAAACACCCAAACGTGACACCATTCCAAAAACTGCACCCCTCAAGCTACTCAAAACTACATTCAAGAAGATTATTAACCATTCAGGTGCTTCATAGGAACTAAAGCAACGTGGAAAAAAAAATGGACATTTTATTTTTTCCAACAAAAATGTTCTTTTAGCCTCACTTTTTTCATTTTCAGATGGGCAAAAGGATAAAATGGATCCTAAAATGTGTTGGGCAATTTCTCCCGAGTATACCAATACCTGATATGTGGTCATAAACCACTGTCTGGGCGCACGGCAGGGCTCAGAAGGGAAAGAGCACAATTTGACTTTTGGAGCTAATTTTCCAATCAAGAAGTCAAATGGCGCTACTTCCCTTCTGAGCCCTGCCGTGCGCCCAAACAGCGGTTTATGACCACATATGAGGTATCGGTGTACTCAGGAGAAATTGCACAACAAATTGTAGGATCCGTTTTATCCTGTTGCCCATGTGAAAATGAAAAAATTAAGGCTAAAAGAAAAATTGTGAAAAAAAAAGTACTTTTTAATTTTTACGGATCAATTTGTGAAGCACCTGTGGGTTCAAAGTGCTCTCTATGCATCTAAATAAGTTCCTTGGGGGGTCTAGTTTCCAAAACGTGGTCACTTGTAGGGGAGCTCCAATGTTTAGGCACACAGGGGCTCTCCATACGCAACATGGTGTCCACTAACAATTTGGAAAATTAGCTCCAATTGTTAGAGGACAACATGCAGTCCCCATCATCCCCACATGCAGCCCGCATCATCCAGCCCCATCACACACACACACTCACTCACTCACTCACTCACACTCACACACACATATACATACACTCACACTCACATACACACTCTCACTCACATACACACTCACATACAAACACTCACATACATACACACTCACACTCACATACACACTCACGTACATTCACGCTCAGAAACATACACACTCACATACATATACACTCACATACATACACACTCACACTCACATACACACTCACATACTCACACTCACATACACACACTCACACACTCACATGCACATACACACACTTACATACATACTCACTCACACACACTGACTCACACACAGCTGCTGTGACTGGGGAGTGATTGGCAGGCATTTAATCCAACGCCGTACTGAGGTATCTAAGCCTCAGTACATATATGACAAGCAGCAGACGATCAGACGCAGGCGGCCGCTCGCATCTGATTGGCCACTGGTGCAATGGTGCAATGGATATTTGACATGGCTAAATTTTGGTGGTTTTTTTGAAGTTTTATGTCCTATTTCTATGATTTTTCTAAATGTTTGGTGGTTTACCCACTAAACAAACATATTGTCAGGAGACATATGGTTAGGACTTGTAAGAGATCACAGGTGGTCGGGATCCCGGTTCCGTGCCCTGGTTATCATTTGAGTAAATGGTGGGGGGAGAAGGGAGTATTTACAGGGGAACGTGACGCCACCTGTGGATCCCGGTAATACAGGTACCAGCGCTGCAAGCCGGCCGCTGAGGTGATGGTGGGTGCAGCAGAGAGTGGTATAGCTCCCCATAGGAGGAGCTTTTACCTCAGGGCAGCGGTGATGGAAGAGGATGAGGGGAGTTGTAGTGATAGTTCTTACCCCCACTGATGAGCTGCTGATGTTGGTGTTGAAGCCCTCCAGGCACCAGCGGGAAGAACAACAGAGACCAGTTCAAGCTTGACTCCACTTTACTAGGTACTGGCAGATGATAAACGCTACACGGTACCGTTTAGTTTACCGGGTGGATGTTGCCAGCTCAGGGTCCCCTAATGGAGTCTCTGGATGTTTTCTTTCTTAGTCTTTCAGGGTCTGTTCTATTCTTCCTGTTTCTCCCACCTTTACAGCGCTCTCCTGCCAGTCCTACGGTATGTCACTAGTCTTCTAAGTCGGTACCTTACCAGTGCGGACGGGAGCAGCAGGAGCGCACAATTTCTCCCGCCACCGGAATTAAGTCCACGACCACTAGTGCCCTCAACCAGTTTCTGTCCTGAGGGGTGAAATGTCCTTGTGGTGCATACGGCAACCCAGTTATAATGGGCCTGCAGCTCGTCGATCTGCAGTCAGAGTTAAATGTCTGGCCGCCTTGGCTTCCTGCGTTGCCGGTGTTTCTTCCCCCAACGTGACCAGCTGGCTCCAACCAGTCCTGGCCCATTGCCTTCTGTCCTGGGGCCCCACTTAATGCACATTACATCGCCCCTCCCGATTTGATTGGACGTATAGCGTCACATGGACGCTATCTCCAATTAGATCTGGGGGGTGGCACAGTGGTCACCCTGCTCCAGCCAATGGCCGGGGCTCCTGCAGCCTGGGCCGGGGCTCCTGCAGCCTCGGCCATGGCTGGATTGTAATATTTCATCAACTTTCATTGATGAAATATTACAATCGCGGTAATTGGCAGTATCACTTTCAACCATCTATCACCGCAACTGTAGCCATAGGGGGGCAAAGCCACCCCCCCGGGGTACACTACAGGTCCCCATGTACCTGCAGCACCGATGGCATTCCACCGATGCCAGTCATTGGTGCTGCAGGAACGGGTTTCTGCCATGACGTTGCACAACGTCATGGTCGGGAACGCACCGAAACCCATGACGTTTGTGTAACATCAAGGGTCGGGAAGGGGTTAATCGTCCATTCATTGTATTTCAGAGCATCTTTTAATGTAACAGAATATACAGGTGCATCTCAATAAATTAGAATATTATCAAAAAGATAACTTATCTCAGTAATCCAATGCAAAAAGTGAAATGCATATATTATATAGTCATTACAAACAGAGTGATCTATTTTTTTTCTGTTAATGTTGATTATGGCTTACAGTCATTGAAAACACATAGTTATTCAAATTTTCAAGGTGTTGACTTAACACAAAACACCTGCAAAGTCTTATTAAGAATTTAAATTGGTCCCTTAGTTTGGTTCAGTAGGCTACACAATAATGGGAAAGACTGGTGACTTGACAGATGTCCAGAAGGCAGTCATTGACACACTCCACAAGGAGGGTAAGGGTGCCTACCTACCACATTTTTTTGGATCCGGGGCTGTCCGGTGTGAACCGGACACCCCCGGATCCGATTCCGGCCCCATAGTTACCCTATGGGGCCAGAATACGCCAGATGAATGTCTTTTAGCATCCGGTTTTTGGATGTCCGGGAGAATCCGGGAGGAATCGGATTTTTCTCCCGGACACAAAATCGGAGCATGCTGGATTTTTGTATCCGGGGAGAAAAATCTCCCCAAATCGGATCCTCCCGGATCCGGGGCAATTCGGCGCTCCCTAACATGGGAGCCTATGGGGCCGGATTACCCTGGTCCAGGAGGATCCGGGAACTAGATACCTGTGGCAGCATGTCACTGTTATTTCAGGACCGCGGCTAACTCCCCGCGAGCCGCGGTGCTGAATGATTAGCAGCAGCAGCTGCGTCTGGCTGCACACCGGACCAGAGGGCATATTATCCCTCTGGTTCTGAGTGCTGATTCGGTTCGGGGCTGTCAGGTTCATCCCTGACAGCCCCGAATCGGATCTTGCCGTGGTGTGAAGGTAGCCTTAGGTACAAAAGGTCATTGGAAATCAAGGTCCCATAGTCTGGAGGAAGAATGGAGAGCCACACAATCCAAGCTGCTTGAGGTCTAGTGTGAAGTTTCCATAATTAGTAATTGTTTGGGGAGCCATTTTATCTGCTGGTGTAGGTCCACTGTGTTTTATCAAGACCGAAGTCAGCACTGCTGTCTACCACGAAATTTTAGCACACTTTATGCTTACCTCGGCCACAAGCTTTTTTGAGATGGAGATTTCATTTTCCAGCAGGACTTGGTACTTGTCCACAATGCCAAAAGTACCAATACCTGATTACCTAACCACAGTTTCATTGTGCTTGATGGCCATCAAACTCGCCTGACCTAAGTTCCATAGAGAATGTATGGGGTATTCTCAAAAAGAAGATGAGAGACACTAGACAAAACAATGCAGACAAGCTAAAGGCTGCTATCAAAGGAACCTGGACTTCCATAACACCTCAGCACTGCCACAGACTGATCGCCTCCATGCAACGCCACATTGATGCAGTAAGGCCGGTTTCACACTTGCGTTTGGTCTGCATGCGTTTGGTCCACAGACACAAACGCTGTGCTGAACACATTCATAATGAAGTGAACGCAGCGTTCCTTATCTGCTTGCGTTCACAGAAAGAACTCCATAGGAAATCATTAATCGAGTTGGCCATAAGAAATCATGATAATGTGGTCGGGAAGAGAGATAGACAGAGGGAGAATTTTTGTGCGTTGACCTGCATTGCCATCCGGATGGCAGTGCGTTCTCATTGGGCTCCATGTATGATTTGTACGCTTGCAGAGGCTTGCGTACAAGTCATACATCCTCAGACGCACAGAAAATGCAGTTTGCATTTCTATGCTCCGAAAAACAACGCATTTGGATGCAAACGTGTGCATGCACCGTGCGTTCCCATGTTAAGCATAGGGATGCATGATGGATGCATCATCGAATGCGTTTGGCTGTTGCCATACATAGCAAAGCCGAACACTAGTGTGAAACCGACCTAATTGATGCAAAAGGAGCCCCAACCATGTATTGAGTGCATTTACTGTACATAGTTTTCAGTAGAACAACATTTATGAGTTAAAAATCATTATTTTAGTTGGTTTATATAATATTCTAATTTTCTGAGATAATGGCTTTTGGGTTTTCATTGGCTATAATCCATAATCATCAACATTAACAGAAAAAACACTTGAAATATATCACTCTGTTTGTAATAACTCTATTTCTATATAATATATGCCTTTTACTTTGTGTGTTAAATTACTGAAATAAATTACCGTATATACTCGAGTATAAGCAGAAGCCCCTAATTTTACCCCCAAACTGGGGAAACCTATTGACTCGAGTATAAGCCTAGGGTGGGAAATGCAGCAGACCCCCATCCTGGTATATAACCCCTCATCACTGTTATATAGCACCTCCATCACTGGTATATAGCAATCATCACTATATATAGCCCCTCATCACTGGTATGTAGCGCCCCCATCACTGGTATATAGCAATCATCACTGTATACAGCCCCTCATCACTGGAATATAGTGCCCCCATCACTGGTATATAGCAATCATCACTGTATACAGCCCCTCATCACTGGTATATAGCGCCCCCATCATGGTAAATCGAAAAAAACCTTGCACACGAAAATTTATGGGAATTATGAAGAAAAAGAATCTGTTTTCGTTCCAAATGACATTTATTGAGATCTCATGAGAAAAAGGATTGTATCATATAATCTTGACGTTTCGGCATTCATTCATGCCTTATTCATAGACACTGTAAAATTATAACATAACACAATAATCAGAATTACAGATATAAGCACAATGATACTACAGTAATTCGTAATCAATAATAGTTCATCTCAATATCACGTCCATTTGGTCAAATAACATCATATCATCTCATGTGGTATAAAATAACATCAAATAATTCCAGTATACATAACATGGGAATCAATATGTTGTAGACCTACAAGATAAAAATAATAGTAATGCTCGTTACAATACATGTCACAATATACATATATTCAAATTAATCAGTACCTGTATACGTATTTCATTCATATACGAATATGGTACAGTACTCCAATTAACAAACCGATAATTATCGTTGAGATCTGTTAGGTATAAAATAACCCAGTTAATAACCACAGAAAAACATGAGAATATAATGAATCAAAAACTAAAACAAGGAATATATTATATCCATGTTCCATCCAATCAACATATTATTCTACCATTCACCTGAATACTAACAGGTCAATAAGTGTAATAGCTGAACCACCACGTAAGTTATACGAACCCATAAATTAAAACTCATTAATGTGTCAATCATGGGGAGTAGGACCCAATTTGTTAATAAAAAACATAATTATTTTAAACTCATATCTTGCATTCATTACATAGAAATAGCAATAAATTAATAAATCTATGTTTAATCAATGAAAAGACCACTGAGCACAAATACCTCAATAATTAGCTGATTATAGTTCTCATCACTTAGTGGGAAGTCCTAAATCCCAAAAGAATCACTATAAAGTAATGAATATCACGTATCATGCGGAAACTGTATCAAAAAGGAGAAAAACCACAAATGTACCAACAGTGACACTGTCTCTTTAAATGTCTGTGTTAGATAATCTATATAACAATGGGATAATACTCCCACTACAGTGATCTCCATCTCACTGGTATTAATCATGTAATCTTTAATTATCCTGTACAGTACACCATTTCCATTATCAGCCTAATTGAAAAATAAAAAAATGAAAAATGAAAAAAATAAAGTGTAAACTTCTACCCACCTTTAGTCAGATCAGAAGGGTAAATGTGCTTCTCATATATATATAAAGTTAAGGCACAGGGAACATCCCAATCTGCAATGCATATCCATGATTATAATACAAATTACTATTTGCCATAAGCAAGATTGCTCAATGTATGACACAACCACCCACAGACTCGCCAACTTACTATAAGATTACACAGGAATCGCTTGCACGGCCGTCCCCTCACAGGAGCGTGTGAGGGACAGACGCCGCCAGGCCCGCATTTTATCGCCAGCATCCGGAAATCGCTATGTCATGTGATAAATCACGTGACCGGAGTGTGGAACCTCCCGCTTCCGGCCTTTGGAACGCGGAAGAACCACCGCCGGTCTCCAGTGCGCATGCGTGCGCTTCCAATGTCAAATCTTAGTGTCAAAGCGGGATGATACAATGATTATCAAATGAAACAGTTAGAAAACTAATCACTATGTAGCGAAAACGATCTGGGGAAGCTGGAGCCTGCAATTGGAGTGTGTATATGAGAATCAATCTGAAAAAAGGGAAAAATATAAGGATTATACTTAATCAAGGTAACAAGTATTAATGATTCAAATACTATACATTGCAGAACCACTACACTGTCCAAATAAGGAAAACCTAAACCAGTTATTAATTCCAAAATTGTAATGAGTATAGAATTGAGTATAGAAATAAGTTGGTAATCAATATATAAACACTATAACATCAGTATGTCTTAAAATAACACCTCATTCTCCCTATTTAGACCCAATGGCTCTAATGTCTGTAATTGGAAGATCCAATACGATTCTCTCTCCTTAAGGCGGCGTATTCTATCTCCCCCTCGTCGGGCTACGGGAACATGTTCAATTACTTGAAACCGAAGTTGCGCTATTGTATGACACATGGTGATAAAATGATGTGGGATTGGCAACAGCATATTTTTACACCTTATAGTGGACTTGTGTTTACTTATGCGGTCTCGGATATGCTGGGTAGTCTCCCCAACATATCCGAGACCGCACGGACACTTAATAAGGTACACCACGAGTGACACTTCGCACGTGAAGAAATCCTTAATGTAATAAATCCTTCCAGAACGTGGATGTGAAAAAGTATTCCCCTTAGTCATGTGTGAGCATTGTAAACAACCTCGACATGGGTAATTTCCTTGTTTCGGAGTCGCCAAAAAGGTCTGTCTGGATTTAATTTTTATAGACCCTATGTCTGCTCTCACTAATTTGTCCCTAATATTCGGGGCCCTTTTATGACAAAACAAAGGATATTGTTGAAACTCTGGTACTTCCGGATAGGATTTGGATAGAATAGACCAATGCCTCTTAATTGATGACTTGATCATCGGTTGAAAAGGATGATACATGCTTACAAATGGGATTTTAGTTGATATATCTTTAACTGGTGTAACCTCTTGTGTCCTAACTGCTGTTAGTTCTGAGGGAAAACCTCGCTGGTGAAAACGCTCCCTCATTTCATCATGTCTTACCTGCCTAATACTGACGTCAGAGACAATCTCTCGCCACCCTTTGGTGCTGAGAGTGTGGTAAAGACTTTTTTATGTGGTAGGGATGACAACTCCGAAAATGTAAAAGGCTATTTCTGTCTGTATCCTTGGTATATAAATCAATCGAAATTTGGCCATCAGTATCTACGGAGATAAGGGTATCCAAGTAATGGATTTTTCGAGAATCCACCTGCATTGTGAAGGACAATCCCTCTACTCTAGTGTTCAAATAAGACCAATAATCTTGTAACAAATCTAGTGACCCAATCCACACCATGAACACATCATCAATAAATCGTCTCCACATTTTTACATTGGAGTGAGCATATGGACTAGGCCAAACATACTTCTCCTCAAAGTACGCCATAAATATATTAGCGTAGGGGGGTGCCATGTTGGACCCCATGGCCGTCCCCCTACGCTGAATATAATATTGGTCTTGAAATAAAAAGAAATTGTTCTCCAAAACAATTCTTAATAGGTCCTCCCAGAAACTACTCGTCATACTATTAGTGTTACGGCTAGATAAAAACCAGGAGACCGCTTCTAACTGCTCGTCATGTTTAATACTGGTATATAAACTATTCACGTCAAACGTGACCAAAAGACTGCCAGTCGGTAAAGAACCCAGGGATCTTAATTCTGTCAAAAAATGATTAGTATCCTTAATGAATGAGGGAATGCTAGCAACGAGGGGGGACAAAATCTTATCCAGTACAATTGCTAAGGATGACAATAAAGATTCAGTTGACGCTACTATGGGTCTACCCGGAGGGTGGGTGCGATTTTTGTGGATCTTTGGTAAAGTGTATAAAACCGGAATCACCGGATTGAGATGTATTAAATACTCTGCTAACTTCTTATCAATAACACCTATCTCAAGATATTTCTTCACCATATCATCTATGATCATCTTAATTCTGGAAGAAGGGTCATGGGACACAGGTTCATATGTGTCTAACTCATTCAATTGACCCAACAATTCATCCACACAATATTTGCGATCCATCACTACAATCGCCCCACCCTTGTCCGCTGGTTTCACCATTATTTGTTTATTCTCTTGTAAACTGCGTAAAGCTTGTCTTTCAACATTAGATAAATTATTTCTAGAATGTAAATGACCCTTTTCGTTCAATTGCATAATCCTACATACATCCCTGGTCACCAATGTGGTAAAAGTTTCGATAGGATGATAAGTTTTCGGGGGGTTAAAATGACTAGGTAGACGAAGATTAAGTTCTTTAAGAGTAACAATCCCTTGATCCTCAGAGGAAGGGGATGAGGCAATAGGACTAACTTGGGAAAAACCTTTATCATCTTTAAAATGAACTTTAAGACGTAACATACGAAAAAAGCGTCTTAGTTCCTGATCCAGACCGTGTGGATTAAACACCGGAGTGGAACAGAAAGTAAGACCCCTCTGCAATACAGAATTTTCCGATGGAGACAATACATAAGAGGAAATATTTACCACCAAATTGGTCCCGTGGCTTGGGATCTCAATTGCATCGGGTGTCTCCCTCCCCATTGGCCTCTTCCCCCGCCTCGTCTTCCTCGATATCCTCGGCGAGAACCTAAAAAACGCTGTTGTTGATAATAATGTTGGCCCGGTTCACTATCCAGGCTGCTACCGGATCCATATGGATCATATCTAGGATAATACCACCCGGGAGCTTCCGGGTTGCGCCATTTGTACACTCGGCCTTGCGAATAATCTTCCTGATCGCGTTGAAACTTCCGTCTTTTCCTGTCTTGAACGGTCTTCCTGAAATCCGATATAGTTTTATTAGTCTTGGATTTAAGACTATTAAAGTCCACTGATGACATCGACTCCTTTAAATCCGTTTCTGATTTGACAATGGTGTCTGTAAGGGCTTCCAATTCAGTATGTAGATAATCTATTGTCAAAGTCATTAAATCAATCGAACACTTGTTTAGTATGCTTTCATATCTATCGCAATAATCTGTATTCTCTGAAAAAAGAGTAGGTCTCAGGTTTACCCTTAAACCTCTAGGGATTCGTTTCACCTTATGGTATTCAACTAATGTTACCAAATGTAACTCCAGTGCTGTTTGCCTACGTAACAGCTTCTCATGTTCTTTCTGTTGGCTATCTTCTGGTGAAGTTACTAAAAAAGGATTAGAGGCCGTAACTCTTCCCATTATAGCCGAAGTCTCTTCTTCATCATATGAGTATGTAGATATCGACATTCTGCCGTGTGACCGGAGCACAGTCAAAACAAAAATCACTATTTATATATATATATCAACTGGCTCAACGGATTATGTTTCGGTGCTAAGGAAACTGTAATCACTAAATCGAAAAAAACCTTGCACACGAAAATTTATGGGAATTATAAAGAAAAAGAATCTGTTTTCGTTCCAAATGACATTTATTGAGATCTCATGAGAAAAAGGATTGTATCATATAATCTTGACGTTTCGGCATTCATTCATGCCTTATTCATAGACACTGTAAAATTATAACATAACACAATAATCAGAATTACAGATATAAGCACAATGATACTACAGTAATTCGTAATCAATAATAGTTCATCTCAATATCACGTCCATTTGGTCAAATAACATCATATCATCTCATGTGGTATAAAATAACATCAAATAATTCCAGTATACATAACATGGGAATCAATATGTTGTAGACCTACAAGATAAAAATAATAGTAATGCTCGTTACAATACATGTCACAATATACATATATTCAAATTAATCAGTACCTGTATACGTATTTCATTCATATACGAATATGGTACAGTACTCCTATTAACAAACCGATAATTATCGTTGAGATCTGTCAGGTATAAAATAACCCAGTTAATAACCACAGAAAAACATGAGAATATAATGAATCAAAAACTAAAACAAGGAATATATTATATCCATGTTCCATCCAATCAACATATTATTCTACCATTCACCTGAATACTAACAGGTCAATAAGTGTAATAGCTGAATCACCACGTAAGTTATACGAACCCATAAATTAAAACTCATTAATGTGTCAATCATGGGGAGTAGGACCCAATTTGTTAATAAAAAACATAATTATTTTAAACTCATATCTTGCATTCATTACATAGAAATAGCAATAAATTAATAAATCTATGTTTAATCAATGAAAAGACCACTGAGCACAAATACCTCAATAATCAGCTGATTATAGTTCTCATCACTTAGTGGGAAGTCCTAAATCCCAAAAGAATCACTATAAAGTAATGAATATCACGTATCATGCGGAAACTGTATCAAAAAGGAGAAAAACCACAAATGTACCAACAGTGACACTGTCTCTTTAAATGTCTGTGTTAGATAATCTATATAACAATGGGATAATACTCCCACTACAGTGATCTCCATCTCACTGGTATTAATCATGTAATCTTTAATTATCCTGTACAGTACACCATTTCCATTATCAGCCTAATTGAAAAATAAAAAAATGAAAAATGAAAAAAATAAAGTGTAAACTTCTACCCACCTTTAGTCAGATCAGAGGGGTAAATGTGCTTCTCATATATATATAAAGTTAAGGCACAGGGAACATCCCAATCTGCAATGCATATCCATGATTATAATACAAATTACTATTTGCCATAAGCAAGATTGCTCAATGTATGACACAACCACCCACAGACTCGAAAACTTACTATAAGATTACACAGGAATCGCTTGCACGGCCGTCCCCTCACAGGAGCGTGGGAGGGACAGACGCCGCCAGGCCCGCATTTTATCGCCGGCATCCGGAAATCGCTATGTCATGTGATAAATCACGTGACCGGAGTGTGGAACCTCCCGCTTCCGGCCTTTGGAACGCGGAAGAACCACCGCAGGTCTCCAGTGCGCATGCGTGCGCTTCCAATGTCAAATCTTAGTGTCAAAGCGGGATGATACAATGATTATCAAATGAAACAGTTAGAAAACTAATCACTATGTAGCGAAAACGATCTGGGGAAGCTGGAGCCTGCAATTGGAGTGTGTATATGACAATCAATCTGAAAAAAGGGAAAAATGTAAGGATTATACTTAATCAAGGTAACAAGTATTAATGATTCAAATACTATACATTGCAGAACCACTACACTGTCCAAATAAGGAAAACCTAAACCAGTTATTAATTCCAAAATTGTAATGAGTATAGAATTGAGTATAGAAATAAGTTGGTAATCAATATATAAACACTATAACATCAGTATGTCTTAAAATAACACCTCATACTCCCTATTTAGACCCAATGGCTCTAATGTCTGTAATTGGAAGATCCAATACGATTCTCTCTCCTTAAGGCGGCGTATTCTATCTCCCCCTCGTCGGGCTACGGGAACATGTTCAATTACTTGAAACCGAAGTTGCGCTATTGTATGACCCATGGTGATAAAATGATGTGGGATTGGCAACAGCATATTTTTACACCTTATAGTGGACTTGTGTTTACTTATGCGGTCTCGGATATGCTGGGTAGCGCAACTTCGGTTTCAAGTAATTGAACATGTTCCCGTAGCCCGACGAGGGGAGAATAGAATACGCCGCCTTAAGGAGAGAGAATCGTATTGGATCTTCCAATTACAGACATTAGAGCCATTGGGTCTAAATAGGGAGTATGAGGTGTTATTTTAAGACATACTGATGTTATAGTGTTTATATATTGATTACCAACTTATTTCTATACTCAATTCTATACTCATTACAATTTTGGAATTAATAACTGTTTTAGGTTTTCCTTATTTGGACAGTGTAGTGGTTCTGCAATGTATAGTATTTGAATCATTAATACTTGTTACCTTGATTAAGTATAATCCTTATATTTTTCCCTTTTTTCAGATTGATTGTCATATACACACTCCAATTGCAGGCTCCAGCTTCCCCAGATCGTTTTCGCTACATAGTGATTAGTTTTCTAACTGTTTCATTTGATAATCATTGTATCATCCCGCTTTGACACTAAGATTTGACATTGGAAGCGCACGCATGCGCACTGGAGACCGGCGGTGGTTCTTCCGCGTTCCAAAGGCCGGAAGCGGGAGGTTCCACACTCCGGTCACGTGATTTATCACATGACAGAGCGATTTCCGGATGCCGGCGATAAAATGCGGGACTGGCGGCGTCTGTCCCTCACACGCTCCTGTGAGGGGACGGCCGTGCAAGCGATTCCTGTGTAATCTTATAGTAAGTTGGCGAGTCTGTGGGTGGTTGTGTCATACATTGAGCAATCTTGCTTATGGCAAATAGTAATTTGTATTATAATCATGGATATGCATTGCAGATTGGGATGTTCCCTGTGCCTTAACTTTATATATATATGAGAAGCACATTTACCCCTCTGATCTGACTAAAGGTGGGTAGAAGTTTACACTTTATTTTTTTCATTTTTCATTTTTTTATTTTTCAATTAGGCTGATAATGGAAATGGTGTACTGTACAGGATAATTAAAGATTACATGATTAATACCAGTGAGATGGAGATCACTGTAGTGGGAGCATTATCCCATTGTTATATAGATTATCTAACACAGACATTTAAAGAGACAGTGTCACTGTTGGTACATTTGTGGTTTTTCTCCTTTTTGATACAGTTTCCGCATGATACGTGATATTCATTACTGTAGAGTGATTCTTTTGGGATTTAGGACTTCCCACTAAGTGATGAGAACTATAATCAGCTGATTATTGAGGTATTTGTGCTCAGTGGTCTTTTCATTGATTAAACATAGATTTATTAATTTATTGCTATTTCTATGTAATGAATGCAAGATATGAGTTTAAAATAATTATGTTTTTTATTAACAAATTGGGTCCTACTCCCCATGATTGACACATTAATGAGTTTTAATTTATGGGTTCGTATAACTTACGTGGTGGTTCAGCTATTACACTTATTGACCTGTTAGTATTCAGGTGAATGGTAGAATAATATGTTGATTGGATGGAACATGGATATAATATATTCCTTGTTTTAGTTTTTGATTCATTATATTCTCATGTTTTTCTGTGGTTATTAACTGGGTTATTTTATACCTAACAGATCTCAACGATAATTATCGGTTTGTTAATTGGAGTACTGTACCATATTCGTATATGAATGAAATACGTATACAGGTACTGATTAATTTGAATATATGTATATTGTGACATGTATTGTAACGAGCATTACTATTATTTTTATCTTGTAGGTCTACAACATATTGATTCCCATGTTATGTATACTGGAATTATTTGATGTTATTTTATACCACATGAGATGATATGATGTTATTTGACCAAATGGACGTGATATTGAGATGAACTATTATTGATTACGAATTACTGTAGTATCATTGTGCTTATATCTGTAATTCTGATTATTGTGTTATGTTATAATTTTACAGTGTCTATGAATAAGGCATGAATGAATGCCGAAACGTCAAGATTATATGATACAATCCTTTTTCTCATGAGATCTCAATAAATGTCATTTGGAACGAAAACAGATTCTTTTTCTTCATAATTCCCATAAATTTTCGTGTGCAAGGTTTTTTTCGATTTAGTGATTACAGTTTCCTTAGCACCGAAACATAATCCGTTGAGCCAGTAGATATATATATATAACCCATCATGGTAAATGACCCCTCATGCTGGTATATACGCACCTCACTGTAAATATTCCCCCACCACTGATATATAAACTCCCAGCCTGGTGTATAGCCCCCATCACTGTACATAGCCCCATCACTGGTATAAAGCCCCCCATCACTGGAATAGCACCCCCATCACTCGTATATGGCCTTCCATCCTGGTAATACTGGTATATAGCCCCCATCACTGGTATATAAGCCCCCATCACTGGTATATGGTCCCCTATCCTGGTAATATTGATATATAGCCCCCATCACTGGTATATAGCACCTCCATCATGGTAAATGGACCATCATCCTGATATATACCCCCTCACTGTACATATTCCCCCATCACTGGTATATAGGCTCCCAGCCTGGTATATAGCCCCCATCACTTCACATAGCTCCCCATCACTGGTATATAGCCCCATTCACTGGTATATAGCCCTCAATCACTGGAATAGCGCCCACATCACTGGTATATGGCCCCCATCCTGGTAATACTGGTATATAGACCCCATCACTGGTATATAAGACCCCATCATTGGTATATAAGTGCCCACCACTGGTATATACCCCCCATTACTAGTATATACCCCCATCATCAGTACATACCCCCATGCTGTTGCACACCATAAAATAATATAAACCATTGATTATTCACACCCTCCTTCACTATGGCACAGCTGCGTCCTCCTGTCGTCCAGTCTTCCTGCTTTTGCCGGCGTCATGTGGCCGGCGTAGCAGCGATGACTTCTTCACTGCTACGCTGGTCCCATGACACCAGCACAAGTAGGCAGACCGGAGGATGCAGCGGTGCCATAGCGACGGAGGGTGCGAATGATTTATGGTTAATTATTATTTTATGTTGCGCGGCAGCATGGGGGCATACACTGATGATAGTGTGGCTAGTATACATAGTGCAATGTAATATGCACCGCTCCTCCCGCAACTGATGGACAGGGGATGTGTGGCGCCCCGCAACGAGTGCGTCACAAAAGGGTATTGCAGCCATAAAAGCAGCCGCAATATTCTCTGACACAGCAGTGATTTAGTTAACTTTGAGATCCAACCCTGCATGCATCACCTAGAACACAGGACCAATCCAGGGTCCTGGTGGGCGGAGTGCTAGGAAAGTGTGTAGGAGAACAGACACTTAGTCTAAGAGTCGAGAATAGTCTAGAACACGAGAGAGTCTAGAACTTGAACTTGGAGTAGGAGCGGGGGCTCCGCACCCCGTGCAGCCCCCGGGCCGTCACCGGTCGGGTGTCAGCACCTGAGGCCTTACCAACCGGGAATGGGCATCATCACACGGGTTCCTAAAAACTCCCGTGCCCCAAACCACAGCCGGTTCACTGGTACCAAAGCTGGCAGCAGTTCACCTCTGCTACGCGAACCAGAAGCGTGGAGGAGCAGCTTCACAGGAGCACCCCACCACCAACCAACTTCCAGTCGTCTAACCAGCGGTGTACCCACTGAGGGATCCAAGGCTCCCCAAAACATCCACAACGTACAACTTGGATAGGGCATTGAAGCAGCCTCCCCGTATCTGGTATTCCTGGGCGACAATGGCAAATCACTTAGCTAGAATGGAGGAACACTACGGATCTCTGAGGGACACTATCACTGCTGAGTCCACCCAGTCTACTACCCGTAAGCTGTATACCATGTACTGCCTGCTGGTTACAGTAAAGACCCATTGCAGAGACTTTCTGTGTCCGTGTTTCCTTATGAACTGTCTGTCGACACTACAAGGTAACCGCAGCTGCCGCACAACATCTTAAGCAGCTCCAGCCTCCGGGGATCACCGCTCAGCCAGTAAGGAGCGTTCCATCTCGCTGCTGTCCATCCCCCGGAGGTTCCGCAGCGTCGGTAACGATTACCGAAACTACTCATAGGTGGCGTCACGAATAAATTAAACCCCTTTAATCTGTTCTCGCAAGACGTCTTCAACTTTTGATCTGCACTCCACCGGGCCCCACTACCGGCAGGCGCGGCCCACCCGTGACAAGGAGGAAGGAGCTTCAGCCTGTCTAAACCGGAGTCCCGGCCACGGTGAGTCAGAAAATGGCGTCACGAACAGGATACGAGCAGGCCCGTTACCTAACGGGTATAATGTGCTTAAAAATGACTTTATTGTCTACAATTTGGACTTTGTTCGTCCCTAAAAGAACTTTCCCGCCTTTTCACAGTGGGCCAAGATGGCGCCCAAGATGGCATTCCCGCCACAAGAATCCGCCACGTGCAAGCCCAGGAGTGAGTCAACCCCCCCTCATCGTGGGAGGGCTAAAGACAAAAGGCGCCAAACTCTTTGTCCGCCCTGATTGCTCGAATCAACCATGGGGGCGGACCCCAAAGACTTTTCCCACCATTGGACTACAAAAGCCCAGAGGAAATGGGAGTGTCGCAGACCTTCTTCACCAGCTCTCTACCAGAACGGTTACCGGTTGAACGGGTGTGGTTCCCTCCGAAGAAGAGAATGGCCAGCATGAGACTCCAAGACCTAATGCGGGAGGTCGAGGTGGAGGCCAGAGCAGCCATAGGCCAACCGGGTCCGGGTCCTGCCCTTACCATAGACGGCAGCCCCGACTTCTGGCTAGAGGCTCTGCAAGACCTCCGGGTGCGGTTACTAGAGACGGTGGAGTGGACGATTCGCAGCTGGAGTGCGACCCTAGGCAGAAGACTACACCATGTGATGCAGCAGAGCCGACCGGGTACAGCTTCTCCAGGCCCAGACGACATCGCCAGCTTCTCAACCGCCTCACCGTCGCCCACCACCTGTCCTGCTTCGTCACCTCAGCCCATAGACTGTATCATTCCTGTGGAGGCCACAGCTCGGCCCGTTCCAGCGGTCGAAACCGCAGCCGACCCCGTTCCTGAGCCGGAGCTTCCAATACGCTCCACAGAAGAAGCTGACATATACCTGGTTCCATCTGTGGAACCCGCGACTAGTTTCCACACTACTGAGACTGTCGCCTGTTTCTCCCCTGAACCGGAGGCCTCCTCTGCAAGTACCGAGGCCTACCTGGTGACCGGGATCGAAACGCTACTTCCCGCTGCTACAGAAGAAGAGGCAGGCAGCCTGAAAGTCCTGCACAACGACCCTGAGGAGAACTTTGCAGCACAGCCACCCATCGACCCAGAGGATTCCATTCCATCATCTCCGTCAGCCGAGCAGCCCGACGTAGTCATCGAAGGAGAGATCGAAGAGGATGACGACGAGATCTACAGCCCAGCTGAGGACCTCTACACCGGGTTCGCCTGGGGAGACACCAAGAATCCTTCTGCCGGGCGATCTGCTTGGGTACACTGGTCGGGTGCCGCCCCAGCAACATCTTCTCCGGTTCCGTTGAACCGGGCTTTTCTACAGACTGCCCACCAAACTCAAGCTGTTCAACAACCATCACGACGTAGTGACTGCATCCACACGCCGCACCACTCCGACGAAGAGGTACGTCGTAACCGAAGGGAGGAGTGGCACACTCGGCTGCACGCCAATATGCAGGCCCGCGCTGAAGCCCGCCGCCAATCTCCATTGCCTGCACAATTCCGTAAAACCGGACGGGTAAGCACCTTCAACTTATCCACCGGGTGGGGATTCCTAAGGGAGGAGGGTGTGAGTACTGAAGTGTTCGTGGGGCACCGTGATGTGGAATCGCACCTACCGCGAGGGCATCCTAACCGAGACTTGTATAGAGGGGACATTGTGACCTATGAGCGACATATATGCTGTGACGGGTGGTTCGCTATACGAGTCCGGAACACTGCCCTCCATAAGTGACTTGTTGTTTGAACTGTTCACCAAGAGACTTCTTCCTGTTTGCAATTAACACCGCGACTTGGCGGCTACAGCCTGAACTTTTACCTAAGGACAGCCGACCGCCCACCGGGTCCGCGCAATGTGTTAACCTGTTTATTTACCGTTTCACTTTTATGCATATAATGACCTGTCGTTAATAAAAGTGTTTATTACCTGTTATAAAATATAAAAACCTCTGTAATGTGGGTAGTGTGACGCTTGGGGACAAGCGTATTCAACCAAAGGGGAGTGTGGTGCCCCGCAACGAGTGCATCACAAGAGGGTATTGCAGCCATAAAAGCATCCGCAATATTCTCTGACACAGCAGTGATTTAGTTAACTTTGAGATCCAACCCTGCATGCATCACCTAGAACAGAGGACCAATCCAGGGTCCTGGTGGGCGGAGTGCTAGGGAAGTGTGTAGGAGAACAGACACTTAGTCTAAGAGTCGAGAATAGTCTAGAACACGAGAGAGTCTAGAACTTGAACTTGGAGTAGCAGCCCCCGGGCCGTCACCGGTCGGGTGTCAGCACCTGAGGCCTTACCAACCGGGAATGGGCATCATCACACGGGTTCCTAAAAACTCCCGTGCCCCAAACCACAGCCGGTTCACTGGTACCGAAGCTGGCAGCAGTTCACCTCTGCTAAGCGAACCAGAAGCGTGGAGGAGCAGCTTCACAGGAGCACCCCACCACCAGCCAACTCCCAGTCGTCTAACCAGCGGTGTACCCACTGAGGGATCCAAGGCTCCCCAAAACATCCACAACGTACAACTTGGATAGGGCATTGAAGCAGCCTCCCCGTACCCGATCTAGTATTCCTGGGCGACAATGGCAAATCACTTAGCTAGAATGGAGGAACACTACGGATCTCTGAGGGACACCTATCACTGCTGAGTCCACCCAGTCTACTACCCGTAAGCTGTGTACCATGTACTGCCTGCTGGTTACAGTAAAGACCCGTTGCAGAGACTTTCTGTGTCCGTGTTTCCTTATGAACTGTCCGTCTACACTACAAGGTAACCGCAGCTGCCGCACAACATCTTAAGCAGCTCCAGCCTCCGGGGATCACCGCTCAGCCTGTGGGGAGCGTTCCATCTCGCTGCTGTCCATCCCCCGGAGGTTCCGCAGCGTCGGTAACGATTACCGAAACTACTCATAGGTGGCGTCACGAATAAATTAAACCCCTTTAATCTGTTCCCGCAAGACGTCTTCAACGTTTGATCTGCACTCCACCGGGCCCCACTACCGGCAGGCGCGGCCCACCCGTGACAAGGAGGAAGCAGCTTCAGCCTGTCTAAACCGGAGTCCCGGCCACGGTGAGTCAGATGCAGTGCATATTGCATTGCACTAATGAGCGGGGGCATGTGACCTCTCCGCTCCTACTGCAGCCTCCTCTCGCCTCTTCCAGTGCCCGATCATTGCCCCCCCCTCACTGAGCCTGTACACTGACTCAAATAAAACAAAAATTGTGCTGAAAAACTCGGCTTATGCTTGAGTATATACAGTATCTTTTTGATAATATTCTAATTTATTGAGATGCATCTGTATGTTGCCAATGATTATGAACTATGAAACATATGAAAATCCCATCCCTGCACACGGATCTCTCACAAAGTGCAAATTTGAAATTAAAAGAACAAATAAAAGTTCTAATGTTTGCAGCCTAAAACAACTAAAAAGAATTTAATAAACTTGGACTTGGAAAGCCAAAGCACATAGCTAAGTATTTGGAGACATCTAGTGGCAAACATGAAACATAAACCAAATTAGGTCTTGTACTTGCCGTCATGATATTGCACCATTAAAACCACCTGTATGTTCCCCCTGTGCTACAAACACAGCAATGACTTGTTTGGCCATGAGCATGGTACCTAACACCAAGACTTCAGGAGTCTATCACCCTCCCTGACTGTCCCTGACTGGTATTATAGCAGTATTTATCATAATTCCTTTGTTCTGCTAAGATTCTTTTTGTACAATATCCGTGCTGTTGTTTTTTTTAAATGTTGTTTTATTCTGCTAATTTTAATGTGGTAATGAAGCTAGATTAGATACCCAGCAGGGCATCTCTTCTTCCTTGGCACGTTTGTCAGCTTCCATACAATCCTCATCATTTTAGGAAACCTGTTGCATGTGCGGGACATGCTGGTAGTCGTACTGTATGTTTATGGTAGTGTGTACATGTGTGTGGTACTGTACGTTAATCAAATCTCATCTGTTCTTATCAGTTTAATATCTGATACGTCCCCTATCTGGGGACAATATACTAAATAGATTTTTAGAACAGGGAGATGGAAGAAGAGCTTGCTCTGTCCACTCCACGCATTGACCTGGTATTGCAGTACCTCCAGGACCGGTGCACTCCTTCCCTAAGCCAGTTTCCAAAAACTGAATTAATTTCACTTTCCAGATGAGCATTGAAGAAGAGCCAAAAAACCAAGATATGTGCTAGTACAGTGGGTAGTAGGAAGCCGCTGCAGTAAAGCCATATGCTTTTTCAAGATTCAAATTTCCTGCCTTTTTCAAACGTGTGAAATTTCACACATTTTCATTAAATAGTTTTTTTGTGTTTTTTTTTGGGGGGGGGAGGGTTTGGTGTTTTTGGGTGGGTTTTTGGTTTTTCTTAACAAATTCACTAATTCTACTCCATTTGGCTTTGTTTGTAGATAATTAGCAATTGAATGGGCGCTAGGTATTAATTTAATGTTTTTTCTTTCTGCCACTGCAGGTGCTGCAGCTTAAGCATTTAGAGGCCATTGTCTTCTTACCACAATGCCATTGGGCTTGTCTACAGGAGCACCTACCTTCTTCTGGACCCAGAAACCACCAAACAAAAAAGACCACACCAGCCCAAAAAAAAAGACAAAACCCAAGCAATTCTATGTCTTTCCAGTAATGATGGATGTCCTTTATGAGTGGTTGTCCTTTATGAGCTGTTGTCCTTTATGAGCTGCTGTCTCCCTCTGGTGGATTATTTTTAGCAAGACTTTTCAAGCTGTGACTTCCCACCACTTCTTCTTTTGGGTGTCTTTTAAGGGGATTTTGAGCCTATTACATTTGGATTAGCCAGACTGGTAACTGAAGTTAACTGAGAAGTGCCAGAAGCATGATGGAAATCCTTTTTTGGGGTCATTGGAATGGCTCCAAACGCGTAGGGCATCTGGTGGGCGGAGTTTTTGAATGTAGATTTTCGTAAATGGGTAGTGTCCGCTGTAAGCAGAAATTGTGTGGCTTTTCTTTTGGCTGCTCCCAGCTTGTTTTCTACATCTCCACAACAGATGGGAATCCAAGGTCTTGTTGCCACCCTAGGCCCAAAGCAATTTGGGTTATTGCTTCTCGGCCTTTTGGCAAGTGTGGAAATTTCCAGTTGTGTGGCTTCACCCCCCTGTTGCTATTAGGGAGTCGGCTTAGTCCCTGGACAACGAGAGGCGATCACCTTTGCTGTTCCCACACATAGCTGTGGGATGCAGTTGCCGGACCATGGAGATGAAGATGGACCTTTTGAGGAAGAAAAACTGCTTGAGTTTTTTTACGAAAATGGATGCTAAAGATTTTGTTTTGGAAGAAAATCGCATTTTGGAGTTATTACAGACCTATGGATCGATTGGAACGAAGGACATTTTGTGTATGCAAGAAATCACGTTCCATAAGGTGTTTGATGTGACTTTGATATGGAAGGACAAATGTATGGATTTTTTCAGAGCTTGGGAAGAAGATGAGACTGGAAGTATTGGAGTGAAGGCTTCTTTTACGGGGAGGTCTAAGACTGTGATTGTACAAATGGATGATCCCTTTGTGGAAGTGGAAGAAGTTTTGGGCTTTTTGAAGTCAATAGTGATTTTTGCAAAATTTCAGAAAATTTACAAGAATGAGATTGGTGTTTAGAATGGGAAGCGGAGATTTTTTGTTTGCCCTAAAAACGGTGAAGAATTGAAGATGGGACAGATTGCAATTAACAGAAATTTGGGATTTTGTTATATGAAAGGAGATAATAGTAGAATAGAATAATTGTATCCAATTATTGTACTGTATTTGTTCTCTACTGTAATTAGTTACTGTATATTTTCTGTACCCTACATTGTAAAGCGCTGCGGAATATGTTGGCGCTATATAAATAAAGCTTTATTATTATTATATTATTATAGAGATTCTGATGGAAAGATTGCAAAACAAACGGGAACAGAGGAGAGGAAGTCGCCAGAACATGAGAAGATTCATGTTAAGGTTTCTGCAAGTGATAAACGGTTTGTTCTAGAGGTGCGTAAGAAAAACGAAGAGGTGAAAAAAGAAGAGGTGGATGTGCCTCAAATTGGACATAATGGGAAAATAGGACGGACGGTGAATGGTCGGGAGATACTTAAGCAAAATGAAGAGGTGAAAGTTTCTGTGGTGCCTTTGTCTCAACCCAAAGGTACAAATCAAAAGGAAGATGTTGTCCTTAAGGGAATATATCTATAAAATTCAAGAATGCGCACATAGGGTGATATCTTCTTTGAAGAAGGACAAAAGGTTATACAAAGAGGCTGCTCACCTGATACAGTTGTGAAAACCCACAACTGGTAATGATCGCTCAGAACAAGTAGCTGCTGCAGGACCGTACTCTCCACAGATCCATGTGGTATGATCAGCTCCCAGGACACAGTACCTCGAGGTCCGCGCTGCCACTTCAGAAAGGAACAAAAGAAGCCAGTACAAGGGAATGTCTGGATCAACGATTATCAGGGAATGTCCCTGATGAAGGAGTTGGGAGATAACCCTGAAACGCGTTGGATAATAAAGAAGAATCGTTGATCCAGACATTCCCTTGTACTGGCTTCTTTTGTTCCTTTCTGAAGTGGCAGCGCTGACCTCGAGGTACTGTGTTCTGGGAGCTTAAGGGAATATAGGAACTTCCCATGGGTCTGAGGATCCTGGAGGGAGATATGGGGATTCAACCTCAGCCAAATGTTACAGTTGATAAAGATGACAAAGAGGACGAGTATTATAAAGAGTTATTTCGTACCTTTAGTGCTGAGAAGCGTTTGTGACAGATTGGGAGAGCAACCAGACATCAGCTGAGTACAAATAAAGATGCTTTTCTTTTGCGCTATCGAATTCCGGAGAAATGGAGGGAGGAAGTGGATGCTGTTGTTCACGTACGGCATATGAGTAATTTCGCTGCCAATATGATAGGGATTATTGCTTATAATAACGGCTGCAATTATTGTCAATGATTTTGATTGTTAA
This sequence comes from Allobates femoralis, assembly GCA_033576535.1. Classification (NCBI taxonomy): domain Eukaryota; kingdom Metazoa; phylum Chordata; class Amphibia; order Anura; family Aromobatidae; genus Allobates; species Allobates femoralis. The sequence continues at coordinate 78,821,705 of JARQOC010000011.1, forward strand.
TTTTATGCTTATTGATTGCGATTATCATGTTTATGTTTATGTTATTGTTAAGATTTTATGGAAAACCAGATTATAGAGTTTTGAATGATGATTTTCGGCTTGAGCATGGTGTTTCATGCAAGAGTTTGGAATATCTGATTGAAATGTGATCTGTTCTTATCTGTTTAACATCTGATACGTCCCCTATCTGGGGACCATATATTAAATGGATTTTTAGAACAGGGAGATGGAAGAAGAGCTTCCTCTGTCCACTCCACGCATTGACCTGGTATTGCAGTACTTCCAGGACCAGTGCACCCCTTTCCTAACCCAGTTTCCAAAAAGAGAATTGATTTCGCTTTCCAGATAAGCATTGAAGAAGAGTCAAAAAACCAAGCCATGTGCTAGTACAGTGGGTAGCAGGCGGCTGCTGCAGTAAAGCCAAGGAGGTTTTTTATGATTCAAATTTCCCGCCTTTTTCAAACGTGTGAAATTTCACACGTTTTCATTAAACAGTTTTTTGTGTTTTTTAGGGGAGGGTTTGGGGGGGTTTTGGTTTTTCTTTACAAATTCGCTAATTCTACTCCATTTGGCCTTGTTTGTAGGTAATTAGCAAATGAATGGGCGCTAGGTATTAGTTTAATTTTTTTTTCTTTCTGCCACTGCAGGTGCTGCAGCTTAAGCATTTAGAGGCCATTGTCTTCTTACAACAATGCCATTGGGCTTGTCTACAGGAGCACCTACCTTCTTCTGGACCCAGAAACCACCAAAAAAAAGACCAAGCCAGCCCCCCCCCAAAAAAAAGACAAAACCCAAGCTATTCTATGTTTTTCCAGTGATGATGGATGTCCTTTATGAGCTGTAGTCCTTTATGAGCTGTAGTCCTTTATGAGCTGTAGTCCTTTATGAACTGCTGTCTCCCTCTTGTGGATTATTTTTAGCAAGACTTTTCAAGCTGTGAGTTCCCACCATTCTTTCTTTTGGGTGTTTTTAAGGGTATTTTGAGCCTCTTACATTTGGCTTAGCCAGACTGGTACCTGAAGTCAACTGAGAAGTGCCAGAAGCATGATGGAAATCCTTTTTTGGGGTCATTGGAATGGCTCCAAATGCACAGGCCATCAGGTGGGCGGAGTTTTGACATGTAGATTTTCGTAAATGGGTAGCATCCGCAAAAAGCAGAAATTGTGTGGCTTTCTTTTGGCGGCTGCCAGGTTGTTTTCTACATCTCCACAAGAGATGGGAATTCTAGGCCTTGTTTCCACCGTAGGCCCAAAGCAATTTGGGTTATCGCTTCTCAGCCTTTTGGCTAAGATCAAGTGTAGTATTGTTCAAACAGGCGGTTAGTACCGGGCTGCCTTAGTAGAATGATACAATGCACGCTGGAGGATTGCATGTGCTGGCTTACTGGGTGGCTGATATAGTCATCTGGGGGCCAGCATACTCCTTCAGGATCAATGCCATTAGGTCGAGTGAGGTTTAAATAACCGAAGTGCCCCAGGAGTGGTGATCCTGGGGTGCCCTAACTCACTGGGCATGGGAAACCCACGAGTTTTGTGGCACGTTTTGTACAAGCACTTCTTTATTTCTAACTTCTGCACACACCCTTATTCTGGGCTTTCTGGCTAAGAAAGGGAAATTTTTAAAATTCATGGTAGAAGGTCAGGCCAGCATTATGCTGAGAAATTCTTCACTATTTATTTAATTTATTTTTTTCACTATGTGGTTGTCATTTTTTTGCACATTGTGTCCTAGTCACTAGGATTTGTTGGAATACGGTGCCCTATGGGTTCCTTTCCCCGACGAGTCTAGGGGTGTGTGTGAGTGGCATTCAGGCTCCGCTTCCCCCTGAACCATGGACTCCCCCTCTTTCGGGAGGAGAGTCACCAGTCAGACGCTTCCAAGTCCTACCTGGGGTGGCAGTCTAGGTAGTGGCTGAGAGCTAAGATTGGGCCTCTTCTGGCTTTGGCTGGGAGAGGCACTACTCCCTGACCCTCGCTGTGGCCTTCTGGCTCGGAGGGATGGGGAAGTCCCTTAACCTCGCTGTGGCCTTCTGGCTCGGAGGGATGGGGAATGGTTTTGGGGACCCTTCTCCTACTGGAAAGGGTTTCAAGTTGACCAGAATCCTAGTGCTTTTTTTTTGTGGCGCATTAGTCACTTTTTTAATCGCACTCGGGTATAGATTTCACAGACTTTGGTTAATTTTATCTCATCTGTTGTTATCAGTTTAATATCTGATACGTCCCCTATCTGGGGACCATATAGTAAATGGATTTTTAGAACAGGGAGATGGAAGAAGAGCTTGCTCTGTCCACTCCACGCATTGACCTGGTATTGCAGTACTTCCAGGACCGGTGCACCCCTTCCCTAACCCAGTTTCCAAAAACAGAATTGATTTCACTTTCCAGATGAGCATTGAAGAAGAGCCAAAAAAACAAGCCATATGCTTGTACTGTGGGTAGCAGGCGGCTGCTGCAGTAAATCCATGTGCTTTTTCATGAGTCAAATTTCCCGCCTTTTTCAAACGTGTGAAATTTCAGACATTTTCATTAAATTTTTTTTGGGGGGGAGTGGTTGGGTGTTTTTTTTTTTTTTTTTTTGAGGGGGGGTTGGCTTTTGTTTACAAATTCACTAATTCTACTTCATTTGGCCTTGTTTGTAGGTAAATAGCAAATGAATGGGCGCTAGGTATTAATTTAATATTTTTTTTTCTGCCACTGTAGGTGCTGCAGGTTAAGCATTTAGAGGCCATTGTCTTCTTACAACAATGCCATTGGGCTTGTCTACAGGGGCACCTACCTTCTTCTGGACCAAGAAACCACCAAAAAAAAGACCAAACCAGCACCCCCCCAAAAAAAAAAAGACAAAACCCAAGCTATTTTATTTCTTTCCAGTGATGATGGACTTCCTTTATGAGCTGTTGTCCTTAATGAGCTGTAGTCCTTTATGAGCTGCAGTCCTTTATGAACTGCTCTCTCCCTCTTGTGGATTATTTTTAGCAAAACTTTACAAGCTGTGAGTTCCCACCGCTCTTTCTTTTGGGTGTCTTTTAAGGGGATTTTGAGCCTCTTACATTTGACTTAGCCAGACTGGTACCTGAAGTCAACTGAGAAGTCCCAGAAGCATGATGGAATGTTACAAGGATGAAAAGCGGTCTTTGTGGGAGCGCTCAAATGACAGGCATCTAAATGGATTTCATTAATAGGCAATTTTTTTTCCCCTTAGCTCTACAATATGTTTTAACTGTGCTGACAGTCTTCCTCAGGCGTAAGGGGATTAGACTGTGTGTTTCAAATGTCTTTATTGAAATTTTTCAAATAATAACAGGAGGGGAAAAAAAGGGGGGATGGAGGATACATAAATAAAGGGAGGGAGAGGAGGAGGGGAACAGACATATTAAACAAAAACATTGGGTTTCACATTGGAATGTAATGGTTTGTAGCTCCACAACAGACGGGGACGTACATAGAAACTAAAAGATTTTCATGAGTTAACATGCTGCATTGATGAGTAAATAAAGCAAGACAGTAAATTTAAAGCTTGGTAGAATGAAGAATTCGAAATTAAATTCAGGTACCTCTGAGCATCAATCGTTCACAATTTGTACCATCATCATAAGTTAATATAATGTCTAGAGCTAGGATAGCCTAAGAACATATTTAAGCATGTCTTTAGGCCTAGATTAATAACATTGGAGAATATTTCGTGGTCCAGAGATCCCAACGTTGTAAATATTTTGAAAAAGAATTACCTCTAATGGCGGCATTATATTCAAATATGTTGTGTTGCGTTACTCTTTCTATCAAGTGTGATAAAGTTGGTAGATCGTCACTTTTCCACCTGGAAGCTATGACAAGTTTTACCGTCAAGAGTATACGTGAGATTATATAGCGTAACTGTTTGGGAAGGTCTTCTATGCCTATGGATAGAAGAGCAAGCTAAGGAGTAATATTAATTTTCAACCCAGTAATTTTTGTAATGAGTTGTTTAATTCCCAGCCAGAAATTTACTAATTTTGGGCAGCTCCAAAATATATGGGATAAGGTCCCTGGGTTGTTACAGGCTCTCCAACAATTTGGTGAGTTTACCGGATTAATACAATGGAGTTTTACCGGGGTCCAATACCATCGAGATAACATTTTAAAATAGGATTCATGGATCGTGGCAGAAGCGGTATTGGAATACGTAATAGCTAGTGTTTTTGTCATTTTTTGCAAATCTATTTTGATCTTTAATTCTTGTTCCCATGCCGCTATGAAAGAGTGATCAGGAAGTTCTGTCTCCTTATTAAGAATTTTATAAATTATGTTAGATTTCCATAGTTGGGTATTGTTAGGAGAATTTATGAGGTCTTGCACCGTTTGTGGAAGGGAAAGAGTGGGAGAGGAGTTTTCAAAGTAGTTGGCTATAGATCTCCATCTTGTTCTCTCATCCCTGGGAAGAGAGAACTTAGTTTGAAGATAATAGAAGGATGCCAAAGACTCATTTTGCATTATGTCATTTATATATAGGACACCTCTATCCAACCACTCTTTTAGGTTGAGTTTTGGTATTAAAATTTCTAGTACTATAAGAGGAATATTCTTCATTGGCGTCAGATTAGTTCGGTCAAGGGATTTGTTTACAAGATTTCTCCATGCCAAAATAGCAGCCTTCAGGGCAGGATAGTTTGGGAGAGGTCTAGAGGGTTCTATTAGATGAGCTAGAATGAAGGCTGATATTTGATTTGTCTTAACGATTGACTTCTCTATATTAGTCCAGGCTGAGACACCTTGGTCTAACAACCATCCCCGTGAAAGTTTAAGCATTGAAGCTAAATAATTATTGTAAAGATTGGGGATCCCCAACCCCCCCATCCTCTTATGCTTTTCCAAAGAGTTCCTAAATACTCTTGATTTTTTCTTGTTCCAAATGTACTTCATCAGCTGGGTTTGAAATTTTTGGAACCAGATTTTAGGAATAAAAACAGAAATAGACCTACCGTATATACTCGTGTATAAGCCGAGTTTTTCAGCCCAAAAATTGGGCTGAAAAGTCCCCCCCTCGGCTTATACACGAGTCACTATACAGGGGTGAGTGGGGTGGGGGCTCTGTCCGGGTGCTGGGGAGGCAGGAGGAGGCGGGGGGAGGCTGCTGTATGAGCGGCCCCGTCACGTGGGGCCGCTCATTACATATGCACTGCATCCCCCTGTCAATCAGCGCCAGGGGGAGCAGTGCATATAGGTAGATAATGCCCCACATAAATGCTGGCACACGTCCCCCCTGTTGTAAGGCCCCCCCTGCTGAATACTTACCATCCCTGGTCTTCAGCAGCACCCCGGCGCCGGTCCTCTGTGCTCCGGTCCTCCGCGATCCCGTCCTCTGTGCTCCGTTCCCCGGCTGTATCATGTGACCAGCCGGGTCGCAGACGCGATGACGTCATTGCTTCTGCGACGCGCGGGGAACCCGGATGCAGCCGTGGAGCGGAGCACAGAGGACGGGATCGCGGAGGACCGGAGCACAGAGGACCGGCGCCGGGGTGCTGCTGAAGACCAGGGATGGTAAGTAATCAGCAGGGGGGGGCCTTACAACAGGAGGGGACGTGTGCCAGCATTTGTGTGGGGCTGCTGTATATAGGGGCTGCAATACCACTGGGGCTGCAATACCACTGGGGCTGCTGTATACTGGGGCTGCAATACCACTGGGGCTGCTGTATATAGGGGCTGTATACACCACTGGGGCTGCAATACCACTGGGGCTGCTGTATATAGGGGCTGTATACACCACTGGGGCTGCAATACCACTGGGGCTGCTGTATATAGGGGCTGTATACACCACTGGGGCTGCAATACCACTGGGGCTGCTGTATATAGGGGCTGCTGTATACACCACTGGGGCTGCAATACCACTGGGGCTGCTGTATATAGGGGCTGTATACACCACTGGGGCTGCAATACCACTGGGGCTGCTGTATATAGGGGCTGTATACACCACTGGGGCTGCAATACCACTGGGGCTGCTGTATATAGGGGCTGTATACACCACTGGGGCTGCAATACCACTGGGGCTGCTGTATATAGGGGCTGTATACACCACTGGGGCTGCAATACCACTGGGGCTGCTGTATATAGGGGCTGCTGTATACACCACTGGGGCTGCAATACCACTGGGGCTGCTGTATATAGGGGCTGCTGTATACACCACTGGGGCTGCAATACCACTGGGGCTGCTGTATATAGGGGCTGCTGTATACACCACTGGGGCTGCAATACCACTGGGGCTGCTGTATATAGGGGCTGCTGTATACACCACTGGGGCTGCAATACCACTGGGGCTGCTGTATATAGGGGCTGCTGTATACACCACTGGGGCTGCAATACCACTGGGGCTGCTGTATATAGGGGCTGCAATACCACTGGGGCTGCTGTATATAGGGGCTGCTGTATACACCACTGGGGCTGCAATACCACTGGGGCTGCTGTATATAGGGGCTGCAATACCACTAGGGCTGCTGTATATACCACTGGGGGCTGCTGTATATACCAATGGGGCTGCTGTATATACCACTGTGGCTGCTGTATATACCACTGGGAGCTGCTGTATATACCACTGGGGGCTGCTGTATATCATACTGCTGGGGCCTGTATACCACTGCTGGGGGCTGTATACCTGTGCTGGGGTCCACCCTCGGCTTATACGCGAGTCAATAGATTTTCCCAGGTTTTGGGGGCAAAAGTAGGGGGGTCGGCTTATACACGGGTCGGCTTATACACGAGTATATACGGTAATTATATATATGAACTTGGGAAGGAGAAGCATTTTAAACGCCTCAATTCTGCCTAGCCAGGAGATCTCGAGTTTGGTTAGTTTTGGTTATTGCATCCTTCTGGTGTCACACAGCATAATGTCTAGATAGGCTGTGATGTTGGAACCCATTTTTAATATTTTGCCTATGTTTATTTAATCTAGCGTGCATAGTTTGAATTGTTCTTCCTATATACTGTGTGCCACATGGGCACTCAATTAAGTAAATAACGTAAGTAGACTGGCACGAAACCTTATATTTGATTGGGAAGCTCTGTTTAGTTGTTGTAGATGTAAACATTTTTTCACCATTACTGATCACTTTGCAGCACAAACACTTTGGGGACCCGCATGCAAAGCATCCAGTGACACCATCTTCCCCATTTACCGATACACTCTCTTTTGATTTAATTTTCATCTTACTAGGAGCTACCATCTCTTTTAAATTTTTATTTCTCCGGTAGATCACATTAGGTTTCTTTGGTAAATGATCTGCGAGAATTGGGTCACTTTTCAGCACAAACCAATATTTAGTCATCAGGTCTAAAATTATTTTTCTTGGTTGACAGAAGGTAGTGATGAGGCTCCACTTTGTTCTATTCTCAATTTTCTTGTCAATTTCCTTACACTCCATAGTCCTTTTAGAAGATATTTTGTCTATACAGGATTCTTGGGACAACATATTTGTTTTTTTATACGCGTCCTGCAAAAGACGTTTGGGGTATCCCTTTTCAAGGAATCTTTTTTTTAATGTTTTTAATTCCGTTCTAAAGTCCGTATCATCAGTACAATTCTTTCTTACCCTACAGTATTGGCCATATGGTACATTCGTTAGCCACCTGGGGAGGTGCCCACTCCCAAAATCAAGATAGCTGTTTACATCAACTTGTTTAAAAGAAGTGGAGGTGTACACCTTCCTCAGATGGTCAAACTTCACCCACAGGTCCAAATACTGGAGGGCTGTTTTAGATACTGAGCTTGTAAATTTTAAGCACCACTCATTTTCATTAATTTCTGCAACAAATTCCATTATTTCATCCTCCGATCCCTATAATAATGAAATCATCTATGAACTGTCTGTAGTATACAATCTTATTTTCAAACCATTTGGGCTGCGCAATGGAGACCGACTCACATGCACACATGTATAGATTTGCATAGCTTGGTGCGAATCTGGTCCCCATTGTGCAGCCCTTACTCTGACGGTACAAACAACCATCAAAGGTGAAGACATTATTATTAAGGATGAATTCTATTGCTGTTAATAAAAATTCTTTTTGACCTTGTGGTAAATCCTGATCCTTCATTAGAAATCCTGTTCCAGCCCTCCAGTATTTGGACCTGTGGGTGAGGTTTGACCATCTGAGGAAGGTGTACACCTCCACTTCTTTTAAACAAGTTGATGTAAACAGCTATCTTGATTTTGGGAGTGGGCACCTCCCCAGGTGGCTAACGAATGTACCATATGGCCAATACTGGAGGGTAAGAAAGAATTGTACTGAAGATACGGACTTTAGAACAGAATTAAAAACATTGAAAAAAAGATTCCTTGAAAAGGGATACCCCAAACGTCTTTTGCAGGACGCGTATAAAAAAACAAAAATGTTGTCCCAAGAATCCTGTATAGACAAAATATCTTCTAAAAGGACTATGGAGTGTAAGGAAATTGACAAGAAAATTGAGAATAGAACAAAGTGGAGCCTCATCACTACCTTCTGTCAACCAAGAAAAATAATTTTAGACCTGATGACTAAATATTGGTTTGTGCTGAAAAGTGACCCAATTCTCGCAGATCATTTACCAAAGAAACCTAATATGATCTACCGGAGAAATAAAAATTTAAAAGAGATGGTTGCTCCTAGTAAGATGAAAATTAAATCAAAAGAGAGTGTATCGGTAAATGGGGAAGATGGTGTCACTGGATGCTTTGCATGCGGGTCCCCGAAGTGTTTGTGCTGCAAAGTGATCAGTAATGGTGAAAAAATGTTTACATCTACAACTAAACAGAGCTTCCCAATCAAATATAAGGTTTCGTGCCAGTCTACTTACGTTATTTACTTAATTGAGTGCCCATGTGGCACACAGTATATAGGAAGAACAATTCAAACTATGCACGCTAGATTAAATAAGCATAGGCAAAATATTAAAAATGGGTTCCAACATCACAGCCTATCTAGACATTATGTTGTGTGCCACCAGAAGGATGCAATGAAAATGAAACTTACTATCATTGACCATATAAGGGACAATGTAAATGACCGTTTGAAAACTCTCATTAAGACAGAAAGCTATTGGATTTTTAAAATGGGAACACTAAGTCCTGAAGGGCACAACTTAACCTTAGGCAACGTGGCCAAACACTATTAGAATGTTCCATTTTTTAGCACGTTCCTGCTGAAATTATAATAAATGTTGATAAGTGAATTACTATTACTACACCATTTTTATGTTATTTATGTGTTTTATGTTTTTTATGTAAAAACTTTTTTTATATTAAATTTTAACGGGGGTAAAGAAAAGGAACAAAAAAAGAAAAGGGAAAGGGGGAAAGAAGGAAAGAAAGGGAATTATATATTTTATGGTATTTTTATAAATATATGTAATGATAATATTGTAAATATTATATAATGACATCATATATGGTATATTTGTAAGAATAGGCAAGCTTGTATAGGACTAAATTGTTATGTGTTTTAGATAGACTAAAGATTAGAAAGTGAATGAAGGGTTAATGTGCAGACTTTTTATCAACCAATCAATATGTGTAATAGGGAACCAGTCATAATGCTTATAAAATGTATGATCATAGTCTAATCCCCTTACACCGCCTGAGGAAGACTGTCAGAGCACAGTTGAAACATGTTGTGGAGCTAAGGGGAAATAAAGTTGCCTATTAATGAAATCCGTTTAGATGCCTGTCATTTGAGCGCTCCCACAAAGACCACTTTTCATCCTTGTAACATATATCTATCCCCTTTTCTGGGGGTGAGCGGCAGGAGCAGCACAATAGAGGCATAGAGCAAAAAACAAAAAGGACCTGTCGTTACTAGAAAGAGGAAGGAGGAAGGAACGAACAGTCGTTGCATCGAAGGGGACACCTAACGGAGGCTTATAAACCGGGATGTGCAGGCAGCACAAGCCTGTCAGGTGAGTGGCCACTGCCCCACGCCACTAATAAGAGTCTGGAGGATCCTACCCATTTTTCTTTTGTTTTAGAAGCATGCTAGAAATCCTTTTTTGGGGTCATTGGAATAGCTCCAAATGCGTAGGCCATCAGGTGGGCGGAGTTTTGACATGTAGATTTTCGTAAATGGGTAGCATCCGCAATAAGCAGAAATTGTGTGGCTTTTCTTTTGGCGGCTCCCAGGTTGTTTTCTACATCTCCCCAAGAGATGGGAATTCTAGGCCTTGTTGCCACCATAGGCCCAAAGTAATTTGGGTTATCACTTTTCGGACTTTTGGCTGCAGTCAAGTGCTTTACAGCAGGAGATTGTAGTTGAAGGCCACTCGGGTACCCCTCTCCTTGGCCTGGTGGGATCGTCCACTTCGGTGGACTTAACCTGCCTGTTGCTATTAGGGAGAGGGCTTAGTCCCAGGGTAACGTGTTGCGATCCCCCCAGCCTTTAGGTGCTTTGCCACAAAGCTCTGAAGGCGCAGATTGCAGGCGGTTGCAATTTGCAATTCTTTTTGTTGTGCCATACCATGGAGGTTGACCCAACTTCGTGCCTCTATATGCGAGGCTTAAGAACACCGTATGGGCCCACTTTACGGCCGGTGGTTCGGATCCATGGAAGCTGGGGTATGTAGTCCAGGACGTACTTGAAAAACTGATCCACGTCAGTTAAACCGAGATCCTTTCCATCCAGGATTATCCTTGATATGGAGATTATGACATCACTTTTACTGCAGAAGGTATTTTCAAAGATGTCTTGACTAGAGTTAAGGCAGTAGATTCTAGCCCTGTTCTTAAAGGGGTTCAGATTATCAAGCACGTCCTGGATGAGGTAAAATTGGTGATTGTGAAAATTTTTTCACCCTTTATATCAGCACCAGAGGTCATTTCATTTTTTGACAGTTTACTTTAAAAGTGTGAAATGTATCGGGAAAGTGTAGAATGAGTTTAACATCTGGACTTCGAAATGGAAGTTCCTTGTAAAGTGCGAAATAGACCCTAAAGTCCCTGGTGGTGTGAGACTTCCTCCAGCTCGATTTAAACTGGGCCAAACTAATGGGGATTTTTTTTTCTTAGGAATGCCTCTTTTCTGTAGACATTGTGGGCTTTATGGGCACTCTAAAGACAGTTGTTTTGCCACATGTAGAAATTGTGCCAGTACAGAGCATGATGCCTCAGAGTGCCCAGAAGAGAAAAAAATGCTCCTTTTGTCAGACACCTGGTCATTTCTATTTTTCTTGCCCTCACAGATTTTGGGAAGATGAGCAAAAACAGAAGTCCAAGACGTCCGACCATGAACCCAACGATCAAACCACCCCTCAGGAGGAGGAACAACAACCTGGAGCCTCAGGAGAAAATAAGGGCGGACTCGGTAGTGAACTTTCTCCAGAGTCTATGACAGGTAGCCCACCAGTTTTTAAAACCTGGCTGCAGGACCAGCAAGAGTCCAAAAGGAGGGTTGAGAAAGAACAGAAGGGCAATGCTGGTAAGATAAAAAGGGATAGGCCGAAGGACAACACCGAAGCCCATGGCCAGTTTGGGTTTCCTAGGGCTGAGGGCGCGAATTGGTCATTGGTGGGTTCTAAGAAAAAGAAAACAGGTGGTTCTGAGGAGGTGACAGGAGGGGACCAGACGGACACATCTCCAGCAGGAGCTGGGGACGCTGGGCCCCCAGGGGTCTTGGTCTCCGCTGTTGCAGGTGGGGACCGGGATCTTGCCACCTCTGAAGACTCAGAGGCTCTGCCTTGTGCGCAACCTCCTCCTGTAAGACGACCCTCTTCAGGTTGGCCAGGGGTGGCGGAGCCCCTAGGGGAGCCACCAGATGAGGATTTAAATGGCCAGCCAATGGAGACCCAGTGAGTTGGGTCAGTCAGCCCTCCGAGCTTTGCCAGTGTAGCGTCGGGTATTTATAAAAGTGGTAATCTTTCCTCCTCGACGGAAATGCTTGTGACAGTATCATCTGAAGAGGAGGGAGCCGCAAGCCCTGTGGTCTGCTTGGGTTCATCGGACAGGTAAATCTGTTGCTCTTAATACAGCATACTTCCTACTTTTCATAATGATGGCATACCTCAAAGGTGTTTCCCTCAATGTGAGGGGCATAAAATCTAAAATGAGGAGAATTGCGCTTTTTAATTTTCTTTCTTGTTTTACTGCATTAGTTTTTTTTCTGCAGGAATGCAATATCCCACATGAAATTTTGTACAAAAAATATCAAGAGGAGTGGAAGTCTGGCCGATCTGTCTGGTCCAGATCTAATGCCATGGGATCGGCGGGTGTCGCCATACTTTTTGAAGGGAACGTTTTAATTGTTTTTATACAAGAAATTTTACCAGGTCATATTTTATTAGTTAAAGCTTTTATTAATGGTATTACATGGCAATTTTTAAATTTTTATGGGTCCCCTTAGAAAAATGAAAGAGCCAAAATGCCTTTTACCATTATTTATTAACAACTCTGAACCCTTTATGGTGATTTTAATTGCATTTTAAAAGGAGAAAACCGGCGCTCCAGCTCCATCAGTAGAAACTATGATAAAACCTCAGGTATGCTGCATGATATAGTTACAGATACTAAATTAACTGATGTATATAAAGAGTGTAATAAAGGCAGCCCTGGAGCAATGCTAATTGTAGCTCTAGGATTGATTTTATTTTCGGCTCAGACAAAACAATACCTGTAAAATGTGAAGTTTTAACTAACATATTTTGAGATCATAAACTTTTATCTTTTAGTGTAAAAGTAAATGAAAACAAAAAATGTGGTAAGAAATGCTGGAAAATGAACATATCCATTTTAACTGACCTGCAGATTTTGTCAGATTTTATTGAGTTTTATAAGAAATGTAGAGAAGCAAAAAATCCCAATATTTCCATGAGTGTATGGTGGGATAGAATGAAAGTAAAAATAAGAGGTTTTTTTTATTAAAAAGAGTATTTGTAAAGCTAAAGAAAAATAAAAAGAATACTGGATTTTAAATCCCCGCCTACAAATGTTATTTAAGCTTAGAGACAATGGGATAGATGTACAACATGATATTTCAACCTTAAAAGAAGAGATTTAAAAATGGCTAGAACAAAATGCAGCATATAGAAGAAAATTAAAGATGTTCCAGATATTTTTTTAGGCAAAATAAAAAAGAAGAAGTAATAATTGACCACATTGATGGAGAGAATAATATAACAAAGTGGGTAAAGTTGAGAGTTTTTTCACTAATTTTTTTAATGACAAACTTGTAGATGATAAACTAATGCACGATTCACTAGAAGAAATAACAGATGTTTTAGATCCCACATCCCAATAGTTTTTATCCCAACCTTTAACGGAACACGAAATTTTAAAAACCATAAGAAGTTTTAAAAATGGGAAAGACCCTGGCCCTGATGGCATCCCAATAGAGTTTTATGTTTGTTTTTATCATATTTTACGAGATGATTTGTTTTCTTTGTTTACTGAGGTTTTTAATAATAAGTTTTTATTAAATTCCTGGAATAAAGGTGATGTCTCCCTCTTATGCAAAAAAGGTGATAAATCCAAACTAGAAAACTGGAGACCGATAACGCTTTTAAATTGTGATTATGAAATTATGGCAAAAATCTGTGCAAATCGTCTAGAAGAAGTCATCAGTAAAATCATTCATTCCAATCAAGTGTGTGGAGTGTCAGGGCATAGTATCTGGGATAATCTGAATGTATCAAAACCAAAGATAATCTCGACAACTCAGTATCATGCAAAAATTCCGTTTATTAATAGGTTAAAACCAGTATAATATAAGGGAAGCGAACAGAGGAACCTGGGTCCACAACCCACAGGTGGTAGGTAACCACTCATCTAGGACCAAACACCAACACCGTTTGTACACAGAAAATGGTCTAAAATGTACAACAAACATACATCTTTGAGATAAGGTTGCTAATAGGTACAGAAATCCATACTAAGTATGAAATAATCCAGTAGGAGGGGCTAGTGTAAACATATTCATAAATTCCAGTACAGTATAATTACATCAAACAGTTATCAATATTATATAAGATACCCTCATATCCAAAACCATAGCAAATAATCCCAAGGTATGGCATATAATGCTAAGTAAACAATAATCGCTGCCATCTGACAGCTAAAATCAGATGCTACGGTGTCTCTTACCTAATGGCACATTGGTCCAGGTTAGTGATCCCGACCCCAACAGCCGTTTCGGGCGACCTTCATCAGGGGGTCACCGAAATCTGGGGGGAGTGCGCTTAAAAAGGCTGGCCAGCCGGGGGGATTGCGATCCGGTGTGCACCATCGCGTGCACGCCGCATCCCGAAAGCTGCGAGGCAGGGAGCGTGCCACGTCATCGCGTCCGCGGTCACGTGAGTCACGTGACCGGCCGGAGCGAATCAAAGGCGGCACCGCCTCCCCAAGTCACAGCACCATGGAAACAGCGGGGACGTGTCTCGTCACCGGGGCACAAGTATAATAAGAACCTATTTAGCTCATTACAGCCTGCAAATTTCCACATTATTGAGCAAAACGCTATGGTATATGCAACACCTAATTAGAACTGTATCAATTAGACATATATCCAAAGAATTCACCATTATTCAACAGGATTTAAGACATAGTAATAAGTACAATAATTGTTGAGGGGGAAGTGATGGCATAATTAATAATACATGACACCTAAATATATTTCTCTTTGTGGGCATGTATGTGTATATATCTATATTTATGCCCACATTGGTGTAATAGGCCCTTCATATTTTAGTTATAACATTGACCAATTCAGTTGTATCTGATGGAAATCTGTTCTACTGACATGGTTAATTACCATATCAGAAGATGTCCATTCTTGCATTTCAGTGTGGGAAGCTATCAGATAAGACTCTTAATTTAAATATCAAAGATCTACAGGCTGCTGGCACAAAGGGTTATTCTCACCCCTTCTTCTAACAGTCCACAGCAGCCAAGATGTCTGAGGTGATAGGTAGACATGACTATTCCCATTGTTTGCCAATCTATAGTGGCAGGAGATACCTCATTTCAATATAGTGCATGGTGAGCGTGCACCCTTACAACCCTGTCAGAAGTGCACGGATGAGGAGGTGTGTCCGTCACGTGCACAGCTGAGGGACAGGTTAAAATGAACTGAGACACAAGAGCTCGCTCTCTTTTCTACCTGGACGCACGATGATATAGGACATCGACATCTGGCATAAGTATCATCCAATATCTCTGTCTATAGCTCTGTCTATATCTCCCTCTATATCTCCCTCTATATCTCCCTCTATATCTCTCTGTATATCTCTCTGTATATCTCTCTGTATATCTCTCAACCCTTGAATTGCTATCTATCTTCTATAGGGATAGATAGATCATTAATATAGTGTGCCTGTTGTATATTTAGGTAACGTGGGTATTAGTAACGCTGGGTGTTTTTACATCATTGTAACAGTAATTGATTGTGGCTTAGTTATCGTGCTATCTAGAAATCTATATATTATTGTTGGAGACTTTTTGGGTGTGTTTAATAAATATTCATTTATTAGAACAGACTTGTTTTCATTAAGTTGTCGGTATATACATACATATATATATATAGTTAATCAGCATAGGAACAGAAAGTGGTAAGGAAGGGAAGATTCTGGATATCGGTGATTGTAGTCAGAACCGACAATAATAACCGATATACAGAACCAGCCCTACAACAAATTGGCGAGCCTAGGCCCACTGTTTGAGGTTGTTCTAGTGTCTTTTGTACTGAAAACCTGTGGTCATCATCTGGAGCGGATCAGGCCAGAGGAACGTGGACACAGATAACAGGAGGCACGGTGAAGTGATCCGTTATTCTGTGCGTTCAGTGCCCTGATAGCTCAGACGGTGACACAGTTTTCAGTCTTAGTAAGACACAGGACACAGTCCTCATCAGAGAACCTTTTTCTGATTTTAACGATTTTTCTGATTCCTTTACACGATACACGTCTATCGGCGAGGCAGATCATCACGTCACTTCGTTCAAACACCATCAACGTTTGGTTCATCTGAGGAGTCCAGCTGGTTGGGAAAGAAGGCGTTCCGGAGTAAAGGACCTTTTTCCAAGCAGCACAAGAGGGACGAAGGAACAGACGACACCAAGCAACATGGCCTCTGAACAGGTGAGTATGAACTTCTCCACCCTTAAACACCTGTGTAGAAATAGCACATTTAACCCAATACTGCCCACCGCATATAAGTCCACAGAGATGCTCTGGTCAACTTTACTGGACCAGGCATACGCACATGATAGAGTTTGTATTAGTAAAAGTGTTTTCCACAAAACTAAGAAACGCCTCCAAATGCTGGCAAAATTAGTGTATACTTATGAGGACAGCATTTGCAGGCCGGAGCATGTGGAAACACTTGCTACCACAAGAAAGGCAGACAAAGTTTCCACATCGGATAACCTACACTGCCATTGTTGTGTGGAAAGCATAAAACGTATACACACACTAGAAACTGAACTAGAAGAAAGGGCCCAGTGTACAGCCGACAGGGGCCGGGAAATCTGTGTGTTAGAATCTAGGATATCAGACAAAGAATCCTATTATTCTGACATGGATAGAGAGCTCCTCAGTCTGTATACTGAGATAAATCAGTTCAAGAGTAGAGTTGCATCCATGGATGCATTAGTGAGCACACTTAGAGAGGATCTGGCTGCAAAGTCGCAAACGATTGTGAATTTGCAACAGGTCATCTCTAATCTGTCACGGCCTGGTACAAATAGCATGGTGCCTTTGCCCACGAAACAGGTTTGTGTTTGGGGTACTGCACAGGATGGGGAGACCGCGGCAACAGGGTCTACGTCTCCCATGGATCAGAGATCCGGAGCTATAGAGTCCAGGGGACAGGTGGAACGGTCGCTACATTTCACTCAAACACCAAGGGAGTATACACGTAGCGACCGCTTCCAGGGTCAGGACGAGAGTTGGGGATATGGAGGTAGGTGGGAAAGGGATCACACCACTTCCAATCCGCCAAATCGTTCAGTAAGGTCAGATGAATTTTATCCTAACCGTAATGGTACCTTTACACGCCGCCACAACAGGATGGATACAACCCGCTACAGGCTACAAATGTAGCTTGTCGCGCCAATATCGCCCGTAGTAGCGGCGTGTGAAGACGGGACGACACAGCCGGCTACAGATACCTCTGTATCCGTGCACTGCCCATAAACAGATGGCTACATCGCCGATTGTAGCGAGCTGTATCGGCGTGTAAAGACGTTATGGAAGGGAACTCGGGACAGCCTGCAATGTAGCTAAGGCGTGACCCTGGCTCAGTGTTACCGCGCCCCATGTGCGATCATTGGTGGAAGCTGCTGCATGACGATTGGTAGTCGCTGCATAGGGAGGCATATTTAAGGAGCTGACGAGTCACACTACACAATCGCTCGAGCGTGCTGTATTACTCAGCCTCCTGCGATGCCTGGCCAATCAGGATGTTATTGCTTTGTCCTATCAGCGTACGGACGGCTCGTACTCTCAATTGTGGCACGCCTATGTGCTGTCCCTGCTGCACCAGGTCCGCCCATAGTAGCTGGTTATAGCGGTGTGTAATTGAGCTACAGATGGCTACTTGCGACACCCGGCGATGTAGCTAGCTGTAGATGTAGCGTGGCGTAGCGCACCTTGTGGCGGCGTGTAAAGAGGGTGCGGTTCCCGTTGGTAACCGTTCGGCTGTGCTCGTGCACGTGAAGTTGCCGTTGGTATCCATCCTGTTGTGGCGGCGTGTAAAGGTACCATAACAGTATGGAAAGGATAAAATTTCTGTTACGGATCTGCAAGGAGATCCCAAAATATGATCCCAGTCTAGATGCGTTTACTGCATGTGATATCTTTGAAGGTCACTGCAATAAATATTCTGTGGCTCCAGAACTTCGAATGGAGCTATTCAAGTTGTGGTTGCCTACACACCTCAATCAGAGGTATGAGGCAATGGGGAGCACGGAACCCAGTAATGGACAGTTTCATGATAAGGAAGAACGCCTTTCCTTACTAATGACACTGGCAACGGGCCACGGGGACGTGACTCCAGAAATCCTGATGAAATTCAGACCAACTATACACGATGAACCTTTATCGCTGTGTAGTCGGTTTGAAGCTATGTACAGGAAGGTCACTATGGATCAAGGTATCGGTATTCCACAAGGCATGATCCGCATGTTTGTGGAAAAATTCCCATACCTTGATACTGCAATTAGGTTGAGTGCAGCGAGGGAACCATCGCTCACTGATGCGGCCATGATTATTGAGCAGTGTAGACAAGATCTACTGCACAATAAAAAGTCGGTTAAGGTTAGGGAGCATGTGCCTGTACACGTTAGATCACAAGATGAACGTGTGCGCCATGCTAGAAAGAAGTCAGCTGTTCGCCCCTCGGCCCCACCATTTGAGAGGACAGGGAGCATTCAATGCTTTCTATGTTTGCAATTTGGGCACATGAAGAAAAATTGTCCTCAGTGGGTACGGAGCCGAAACAGCCCTGAAAAATCTGGCAATAATAATGGTTTCAAGATGAAACCTAATTATGCCAGAACAGTGGGGGAACAGGCTGATGGGTTTCGGGGATATTTACAAGAGCAGACACCAAAATGTGTTGCCACTGTAAAAGCCCCAGTTGATAGTTCAGGGGTTGTGGAATCTACTGATTCCACAACTAGAACTATGGTTGAGGATCTCCAAATTGCAGTATGTACCTCTCAGGTACCTACTGGAAATCTTGTCAACATCGATTGACAATTAGGGATCCCTAAAGAGCTGGCTCCAGTATGTCCTGTCATACTGGATTCTTCAGGGAGGCCCCACATAAAAGCCAGAATTAAAGATCAGGACACACAAATTATGCTTGATACTGGTGCGGAAATCTCCATTACCAATATCAAACATGATATGCATCCAAACAGCCCTCAGTGTGTGGCGATCGGATTTGATCACCAACAAGGGGGGATGAAGGCCCACAGAATTGAGGAAGTGATTGTCCAGATTGCCAAACACTTAACCCTCAAGATCCCAATGTGGTATTACCCTGGTTCTGACAACATCATAGGAACTGATGTAATGACCCAAAATGGATGGATCCTGGATTTGGCAAACTGCATTGTGTGGAAGGGACCCAGACAATCCAAGGTGTGTGTCATACAACGCCAGTGTCTGGGACCACCTTTGCCAGCAATGGAGAATTCAGCTAATATGCTCGAACACAAATGGCCAGAGGTCTCTCATAATATAGACCTTGAACCCATTGTGTACGAACATCCTGATCTGTGGGCCCAGGGTAAAAATGACTGTGGCAGATTGATTGGTGTCCAGGTGGACATACAGGGGCCAGACCCACCCCCTCAACGTCAATATCGCTTTCCACCGGAAGCGACACAGTCGATAGTCAACACTGTCCTGGAATTGGAGACCAAGGGTGTGGTCATAGAGGGGAATTCAAAGTGCAACAACCCTCTATGGCCTGTGAAGAAAAAGGACACTGATGCGTGGCGTCTCACCATAGACCTACGTGTCCTTAATAAGTACACTCCGATGTCTGCCCCCGTAGTTGCACAAACTCCTGACATAATGGCGAGGATAAGTGGCAAAAGCCGCATATTCTCGACCATTGATGTCGCCAATGGGTTCTTCTCTATTGAACTCACAGAAAACTGTAGGTACAAATTTGCTTTCACAGTGGGGAACAAACAGTACTTGTTTAATGTGCTCCCCCAGGGGTTCCACAGTAGTCCTGCGTATTTTCATCAGGCATTGGCGGCCGTACTGAGCGTGTTTTCTCGGCCGGAATGTCTCCTGCAATATGTAGATGACTTACTCTTGCACACAGAGACCATGGAAGAACACTTGATTCTGTTAAGGGAGCTCTTGGGACTCCTATCTAAATCTGGACTCAAGCTGAGTCCTCACAAGGCAAATTTGGCCAGAACAGAGGTGACTTTCCTTGGGGTGCAGGTCTCTTTTGGAGCCAAAGGAATTGTGGCAGCCCGAGTGGAAGCTATGGTCAAGTTACCTCAGCCTGGCACTCTACAGGACTTACGGAAGTTCCTGGGAGTGGCTAACTTCATGAGGGAATTCATAGAGGATTTTGCTGCCAAAGCGAAACCCCTTTATGAACTCCTCAGAGGAGAAGAACCCTCACTCCAGGGCTGGTCAGAAGCACAGGATGAGGCCTTTTCAACTCTGAAAAGAGACCTCTCCTCTGCACCTGTGTTAGCCACCCCCAACCCAGATGGAGAAATGGCCATCCAGGCACATGCTGGGACTGAGTCTATCTCTGTTGTCCTTCTACAGCAGATAGGACATGACAGTAGACCACTGGGATACTTTTCCCGACTCCTCTCGCCAGTCGAACGAGGGTTCGACGAATGTGCCAAACAACTGGCTGCCATACACTATGCCGTTAAAACCACTGAGCATATTGTAGGTTTCAGATCTCTGACTGTACAGACACCACATTCTCCTTTGGTTCTTTTACTCAGAGATACACTCCCTGGAGTCTCCCAACAGAGATTCGGGAAATGGATCATGGACCTCAGTGGCCGGAATCTGAAAGTGGACCACAAGGCAAAGTATGTTCTGTCCCAGTTGTTAAACATGACAGGGACCGAACATGACTGTGGTCAACCATCACTATCCAGTACACCACAAATATTCAGGACCGACAGACATCCAGAAGACAGGGTCATCTTTGTTGACGGCTCTCGTTTCTGTCTGGACGGCACATATGTGTCCGGATTTGCAGTGCTGGATGAGACCACAGGCACCCAGAGTCTTGTCCGGCTGCCAGGTCACATGTCAGCACAACGGGCTGAACTGGAGGCTGTCAAGGAGGCTCTCCTCCTTCAACCTCCAGGGAATCGAACTATATATAGTGACAGTTCATATGTAGTTCGATCTCTCACCCTCCACCTGAACACATAGAAAAAACGAGGGTTTGTGGACAGCCAGAATAAACCTCTGGCCCACGTTACAGTCCTAAAGGAATTGTGGGATTGGGGCATGGCACATCCAGCGGAGGCAGCCATTATAAAAGTCCCAGCACATCAAAGAGGAGAACAGCCTTTGACCATAGGAAATAACAAGGCCGACGAACTGGCCAAGTTTGCAGCAGTGTCTGGTGTCCTTCGGGAACCAGGAACTGAGCAGATCCCTGCATTCCAGATTGCAGTGAGGCAAACCAAACTAAAAGATGGCCCTGTGTCATTTGAAGAGGAACAGGCAAAATATCCCGTTCTACTGACACATATCGCAGCTCCACAGCATCCCTGGACAATATGTCAGGGAATTCTGTGTCATGATACTGGTACTCAACAACTTCCTCTACCAGTAGTCCCGCAACATCTACAGGCAGAACTGACGAGACTAAACCACCAACTGTTTGGGCACCTTGGTCGGGACAAGCTACTGTCCCTCCTGAAAGACAAATTATACTGGTCTGGAATGTCCAACACAGTAGAGGAAGTCACCCAGCAATGTCTGGTATGTGCTCAGGTCAACCCAAGAGCATCAGCCCTGAAGCCAGTGCTGCAGCGTGTTCCACCAGCAGAGGGTCCGTGGTCCGCAATCCAGATTGATTACATCGGACCATTACCAGCAGGAAGTCGTAACTGCCGTTACGCTCTGGTGGTGGTGGATGTTTTCTCCAAATGGGTAGAAGCCATCCCCACAGTCAATGATTCAGCTTCCACTACAGCCCGGGTTCTTTGGGAACAGGTTCTCTCACGATGGGGTTTTCCAAGAGTGATAGAATCAGACAGAGGGACACATTTCACGGGTAAGGTCATGAAAGCGCTTTGTGGACTTTTGGACGTAAAGCAAAGGTTCCATTTTGCCTATAACCCTAAGGCGGCTGGAATTGTGGAACGAATGAATCGCACCCTCAAATCACGGCTTTCTAAAGCACTGCTGGAGAAGGGTTCCTCATGGGTAATATCCCTTCCGGCAGTACTGATGGGTATCCGAGCAACAGAAGCTACCAGTACCGGTATCACACCATTTGAGCTGAGGACTGGACGCAAAATGCCCCTGTGTCTACCCAACGAGCCCCAACTGTCTGAGCCCATGAAAAATGCCATTGCCAGAGACATGTTCCTGCAACAGGTTCAAATGAACCTAAAGGAACTGCTGCCTCATGCAGCTTTACGGTTGCACAAACCGTACCTACAGGGGAGAGACACCATTGCCTTCTGTAGGGGAAAAGGTTATGGTAAAAATCTTTCGCCGATCCGGACCATGGGACGCAAACTGGGAAGGACCTTACCAGGTCCTTGAAGTAATGGGCGACACCATGCTAAGGGTACAGAGGCCGATGACAACAAAAAAGAGATCCTCTAGACGTCAGGAATCCTTTTGGATCCACATCGACCAAGCAAAGGCCACCCGAGCCTCACCAACTCAATCATAGTTGCACAAGTAGAGTTGAGTGAAAGGGGGGGGTTGATAGATCGAAGGTGGCTCCCTAAGTAACATTGTAAATATAGTATACATGAATCTACAATAACAGATACACGTAAAACCAGTATAAGCATTCAATAGGTCATTGGACACCAAGCCACAACGATACCAAGTGGCCAGAGAAGTAGGGAATACCTGAACAGGGTACACCTCCAGTTTATGACGCTAATGGTAAGCATGATGATGGCAGGCTCAGCCTCTTCAGGGAATGGTTGGGAACCTAATAATGGTACAAATATGTCAGTTTTGGGACCAGGTCTCTTAATGGTAGAATGTCTAGAAGGTAAAATCCAAGAACCGTACAGTAATTTTACCTTCATTCCAGGACAATGGTATCTGTATGGGTTCCAGAGAGAAGGTTTTGCTAATGGTGTCACACAGCATTATACCCCTGTAGAGAATGTGTCTGCCATACAACATGACTTACATGCCCTCTGTCTCAAGGAGTTCCAACATTTTCAAGACTCAGACCCAAAACCCGTCATGTCTTTGAGATGGATATCCAGGGACCCCCACTTGCACCCCTATAACAAAGTGGAAGCCAACACCACTTTGGTGTTGTGTACCAAAGGAGGCATTCTGAGTCCTGAAGATGTCACTGGAGCAGAGTATAGCGGGTGGTATATCTTACAGGCTACCTTCACTAGGAAGGATAGTCAAGATGGGTTGAGGGTAAGGACGTACTTTGACAGACCCGTATTTGTAAAAGGCACCCTTAAGGCATATTGTATGTTGAGGGATTCCCAGATGACCATCACCAGGGAATCCAAATATGCCCAAGGACATGTGTCCACAGACTACTTACGGACTAGTGTATTGATGTTAAAGTTAAACTGCAGTATCTCTGGCCAGGCATTATGGAACGATCAGAGTGGTCCAGTGAAACTGGAGGGCTTATACCGAGCAACAGTTTTAAAGGTACGGACTGATGCCAAGGATCTGAGGTATACTCGAGTAGAGGGGTCGCCATCCATACGGTCTTTCATGATTACGATCATGAGAGAAGTCTGTGTATCGGAGGTGACTGGATACTATTTCATCACCTATGCCCACTGGGAACCGGATACACAGATGGTAAAATTGGATACTAATCCCTGGAGATGGGACTTAGTATGCAATGGGGTGGACACCCCAATTGTGGATGTATGGATGGATGGTGCCCCTATGACTGAGGAATACCGAAGCAAATACGTGTCTTCTGACTGGAAAGACCCCAGAGGCAGGGACATTAACTTTGACATCAATATAGACGGTCCATTTAAGTGGCCTTTTTGTGAGGCGGTGGACGAAGGGTGCTGGTCATTTACACAGTGGGTCTATCTGTCCAAATCCAAACCAATAGGAAACCTAGCGTTACAGGCAGGAGATAGCGATCAGTGGTACCAGTTCAGTGGTAGAGGACAAGTATGTGTGACCGTGGTAAGGGTCCCATATGAGGCTGAAGGTCTCCAACCAGTCAAACCGCACCTGGATTCTTGCAATGTTTCTACCCACCAATTGGCAGATCCCATAGCTCCTCAACTGTCATCCCCATGGAAGATCATCACAGGAACTAAATTCGTCCTATATACATGGCGAATTTCTGTAGATGACTTCAGAGTAGATCACTGGGATCACAGATGTGAGGAGTTTGTGAGGAACCAAATTGACATGATGAGAGGATGGGTAGAGGCGGGGCAAGAAGTGAGAAAAGATGATCCCCGACACAGGAAATTCAGGAGTAGGAGAGACTTGATAGAGATGGGAATTAGTGGAGGTGCATTGGGAGTAGGTGCCCTGAACACTATGGATATGGATGTCCTGAGAGGTAAGCTCGGGGACATTGCGCGACATGCTGGGGAAGGGTTCAGAACTCAGCTTGATGTAACCCAAGCCTTAGAGGGTTTGCAACATTCGCACATTGATGCCACTACCTCTCTATCTTCGGCTCTACGAGAGAAGTTTAGAAGGTTAGTTGCAGGTCTGGTAGAAGTGCAAGACAGAGTTCAGTTTGCCCTAGCATGTACGCAGGTCCAGAGTGAACTCTCTGACAACCTAAAGCATATAGTGTCCTCTCTATACAAGGGCCACTTCCCATTCAACCTCAGACAAAGAGTAAGTTCCCTAATCTCCCCGTTTGCAGCCAACCATACAAACTGGTGGCTGGTTCAATGGCATGGGTGTCATAATCTCACCTGCACGGCATCTTTTTTGGCACCTGTATCTGGTAATATCAAGAAGGGGTACAGTGCCATGAATATAGGAATTGTTGTTAGCAATCAGACGGTGCTTCATCCACAGCTCACCTCAGACATCCTAACCTATGAGCGAGGCCATCCTTATCTGTTTGATACAGAGGGATGTTGGAGGAAAGAGGATGCTATCCTCTGCCAAGGGAGTCAAGATAGGGTGCTTAGGCACCAGTGTTGGGACTCTGAGGGGTCATCTTGTTAGATTTCAGCGAAGAAGACGACATACTCCGAAATCTTCATGAGGCTGAGAATCAAGCCACAATTCAGCTTGAGCATGACAAGACCAAGATAACGAGGATTACCAATGCCTTAGATGCCGACTCTAAGGTGTCCTGGTGGGAAAGTATATTTGGCTATAGTCCGACAGCTACATCATTTTTTAACTTCATTATCCACCCTGTGATTGTTCTTCTGGTTCTTGTTCGTGTTATGTACATTGGACTGTGCCTAGTTTACAGGAGAGTAAAGAGACTTGCCCACCAGATACAAGAGATCCAGGCAGAACTTCACGAATTTAACCGCCGAAGAAGGTCCAGGACTTAGCACTAAAAGTCCTGAAACCTTGAGATTATGTTTGATAAGAGTGTTTAGGACATTACGTCAACTCAACCCTGAAACCTCATAACATTATATATTTTGTTTGGCTTTTACTTTGATTTATGGTTAAGGAATGGCGGAGGGAAATATAGTATTGTTATATACTGTTTCATTTTTATAGGTTTGTTTTTTTTTTTTTGTATGAATGAGGTAAGAGTAAGGTTCTGTAGGGACAGGCCCCATCATTGTCTAAGGTATTTGCTACTTCAACCCTTGAGTCGGTAACGTTCATAAGGGATGGATTGAAAGTCGGTTGGACTGCGTTCTTCTCACAGTCAACTTAGGTATGCTGATATCATCCCCTACCCAATAAACTCTGACCTGCCTAGTAGAGATTCAACTATCTATCCATGGAAGAACCACATTAACGATAGATGCTTCAATCAAGCTTGCAGGAGGAGTCTCTGTTGAAAGTCGTGCCTCAGCTAAGAAGAATGCCATCCCCTGATTGATCTAATCCCAAGAAGGAGGTGCTCTAAGAAACCACCTGGTGAGGCCCAGCTACAGAGTGTGTTCCCCGGTAGTCTCTACACACCAGACTTGAAAAAAAAAAAAAAAAAAAAAAAGAAAATCTTTTAGGGAGAGGGGCGAGCACAGGAAAACTCTGTGGGCCGATCAAGAGACGGTGCAGCAACTCCAGAATCTAAGCAGTCAAGCTGGGAAGAAGACTACTTGGGGATAGGCGTGTTTCTCGAGATTGGCAACGACAATATCAGAAGTGTACTGACAAATAGAGAACTTTATTCCTGAACCAAAGAGACCAAGAAGATCCACAAAGATGACTATGGTGTAATCTATGGATGGAGACACTGGATTACGGCGAACGGCAGGGGAGAGGTGATGGCGATGGGTGATGTCTAGATACCTAAGTGGAAAATTTTACTTCATTTCATCCTGAACGCTTGTTGGTGATAGGATTGAGTAGGCAAATATTATTCCACACTTCCCACTCATTTTATTGTCGTATTTTCCGACAAAAGGGGGAATGTTGAGGGGGAAGTGATGGCATAATTAATAATACATGACACCTAAATATATTTCTCTTTGTGGGCATGTATGTGTATATATCTATATTTATGCCCACATTGGTGTAATAGGCCCTTCATATTTTAGTTATAACATTGACCAATTCAGTTGTATCTGATGGAAATCTGTTCTACTGACATGGTTAATTACCATATCAGAAGATGTCCATTCTTGCATTTCAGTGTGGGAAGCTATCAGATAAGACTCTTAATTTAAATATCAAAGATCTACAGGCTGCTGGCACAAAGGGTTATTCTCACCCCTTCTTCTAACAGTCCACAGCAGCCAAGATGTCTGAGGTGATAGGTAGACATGACTATTCCCATTGTTTGCCAATCTATAGTGGCAGGAGATACCTCATTTCAATATAGTGCATGGTGAGCGTGCACCCTTACAACCCTGTCAGAAGTGCACGGATGAGGAGGTGTGTCCGTCACGTGCACAGCTGAGGGACAGGTTAAAATGAACTGAGACACAAGAGCTCGCTCTCTTTTCTACCTGGACGCACGATGATATAGGACATCGACATCTGGCATAAGTATCATCCAATATCTCTGTCTATATCTCTCTCTATATCTCCCTCTATATCTCCCTCTATATCTCCCTCTATATCTCTCTGTATATCTCTCTGTATATCTCTCTGTATATCTCTCTGTATATCTCTCAACCCTTGAATTGCTATCTATCTTCTATAGGGATATGCGAAAAAATGACAGCAGCACTCCAACAAATCTTCAATAGCCTTTAATCGGCCTACAGGGCGACCCGCGACGTTTCAGCCACCACGTGGCTTTTGTCTAGCAACTAGTCTCAGCCCCCTTACTTCCTTTTAAAACCCACACAATTTACATAATAAACATAATATATACATCAATTACACCCTTTAAACAGTCTACACATTATACATTCTAGGTGCAGACCTTCCAATACCCTATACCCGACCATACACTAGTGAAATGTGACATTGATTACATCATTTACAGTACATCAAAGCTGCTTATTCACATAATGCCTCTTTCATGCACTTAATTGGTTGATCCTCATCCCAGGTGGTGTGATGACAGTTACACTTGCGGTCTATTATGGTTATTAATGGCCCAAACATGCGTAGCCCCATTCCTCACCGCTCCATGATGCACGCTGCCGAGTCCGTCGCGTCGGAAGTGACGTCATTCAATGCGCGTCCCGCTTCTATGTTGCTAAGGAGCACAAGAAGCCTAACGGCGCCATCTTACTAACGTTCGCGCATGCGCGCTACACTCCGACGCGGGTTTACAACCCCGAGACTTCTTGGCTGCGGCCGCTCCTGGCTCTGCTCATAAAAACAGCTCGAAACCTTCCTATAACGCCTCATACAATGTCACCATATAAATAATATCATTTTTTAATAGTTTTTGATGCTTAACCCCATTGACTTTGTTTCTCCCAGATCACGTCGACGACGAAGGGGAGGACGGCACCACCGGCGCAACAAAAAAGAAGAACAGGGACAGGAGGCAGAAGCCAATCAAGAAGAAAGAGGGTCTTTAATAATGAACATATCGGGTAAAAGTTTGAATGAAGCCCAAATAAATGTATTAGAAAAGGGTTTAAATTTTTGCCCCACCGGCCACGTCGAGTGGTTTAATGTGGATGTGGAACTGTATAAATTTTTTAGGATGATTAGGTTGAAGCATTGGTTTTCTAAAAGGAAAGCGTTACCAAAGGTCAAATTAAGTGAATTTTGTTTGAGTGACTTTAAACTACATAAAAAAAGTGAGTTCGATCCTGATGAGAATGTGTCGGCCATTGAGGCATTCATAGCGGCGGTGAAAAGGGATGTGAAAGAGTTAGAGAATAAGGGCACTTATATATATATAGAAAACCTAATATAACAAAGGAGGAGCATTTGGCTATAACTGAGTTGGCAAAAAATGAAGAGTTGATTGTAAGACAAGCAGACAAAGGAGGGGCGGTGGTGGTGCAGGACAGGCAAATGTATTTGAAGGAAGTGTTTCACCAGTTAAATGACCAGAAAGTATACAAAAGGTTAGAGAGAGACCCAAAACATGATATACAATGCATTATATCTAAGATTTTAGGAAAAGCGGAATTAGAAGGTGTAATAGATGGAGACATGGTTGATTTTTTGTACATGGAGCACCCAGTAACCCCAGTGCTATACACTATCCCGAAGGTGCACAAATCTATCGAACAGCCCCCGGGTAGGCCCATTGTAGCGGGCATCAATTCAGTATTTAATAACTTGGGAATATTTTTGGATAGGGTGTTATCTCCTATAGCAACATCAGCGGCGTCCTATATTCAGGACACAAAGAGCTTTCTGGAGAAATTAAAGGAGGTAAAATTGGTGGGCAATTGTATACTGGTATCATTTGACGTCACATCCTTGTACACCTCCATCGACCATGATAGAGGTTTACGGGCAGTAGCCTCTAAATTAGATAGCACATGTTATACACCAGAGGCCAAACAGTTTATTGTAGATTTATTGGAAGTAGCCCTGAAATACAATTATTTCTTATTCGGTGACACTTTTTACCTCCAGTTGTCCGGTACCGCCATGGGTGCTAAAATGGGATGCTCTTACGCAAATACCATGATGACGGTACTAGAAGAAAGATTCATCTATCCCTCAAACCATTTTTGTAAAGTACTTAAATGGTGGAGGTATATAGATGATACATTTGTACTATGGGAAGGCACGTTAGAAGAGTTGGAGGTGTTCCATTCCTTCTTAAATACTATTGATGGGTCTATTAAATTCACGAAGGTAGTTTCAAACAAGGAGATCCAGTTTTTAGATGTATTGGTAAAACTGGAGGAGGGACGTTTAGAAACCACATTGTATACGAAACCTAGTGACCGAAATAAATTGTTGCATTATAACAGCCACCATCCGGAACCTTTTAAAAAAAGCTATCCCCCTGGGGCAATACAGACGAGTGGATAGAATTGTGAGTGACGTGCATGAGTTGGGAAAAAAGTTCGAGGTTCTTACCAATAAGTTCATTCAAAGGGGTTACCCTAAAGGCCTATTACAGAACAGTTTGGCTCATATGAAAAATAATAAGGAAAAAGTTGCACCTATAGGCAAAACACTGGCTAGAATTCCCTTAGTAATGAGATACGGGGAGGAGTCTAGGGACATCTCTAACATCATTCTTAAGCACTGGCCAATGTTAGGGAAGTGCTTGCCGGAAGTGGAGGAGTTTAAACTTAAGCCTTTAATTTCATTTCAAAGAGGGAAAAACCTGAAGGATAAGTTATCCAGATCCGATTTTGGTCCTTTGAAAATGTCCAGACAGCCCACTTTGACGCGGGGCACGCGGGTGGGTTGTTACCCCTGCGTATCCTGTGTGAATTGCTCGTATATGGTGAAGGGAGCAGAATTCTCTCACCCGCAGACAGGGGAAGTGTTTAAAATCCGGCATTTTGCTACATGTATGACAGACCACGTTATTTATTTATTGGAATGCCCGTGCAAACTGTGGTATGTGGGTGAAACCACACTTGAATGTAAGACCAGAATAGGGCAACATAGGGGCACAATACGCCAAAAAAGGAAAGACCTACCAGTTCCAAAACATTTTTTGGATATGAAACATACCGAAAAGGATCTGAAGTTTAGGATTATCGATGTGGTACCTGCGATAAGGAGAGGAGGCGACAGGAATAAGTTGTTGCATATAAAAGAATTACAGTGGATAAGGCGCCTTAATACATTAAAACCAAATGGGTTGAACGTTGAGTATAGGCTGGCAGTCGCGATGTGATCTGTCCCATATTCATTTTGGGGAGTAATGCTGTAAATTGATACTAGTCACTGTTTGTACACTCACACTGTCTAATAACCTGTTTTTGGTTTCTTCCAGCACCGACACTTGGGTTGAAAATCCTCAAGAATCTCATCGGGGGGTGATAGACGTGCCAAACGGTCATATATGAGGAGTGTCCCTTTCATGTAACTATGCCCCAAAAAAATGATTTTTTTTTCGCTCAATGCTCCTTGGCAAAAAAATTTTTTTTGGATTAAGAATTTTTTTGGATTAAGAATTTTTGATTAATGCTCTTGCACATGGATTGGCTGTATATGTAAGCGCCATGTGGATATTATTATTGTCACCTTTATTAAAAAATTGAATATAAAGGAATAATATGTGGTTTGTGGTGCAATATCTATGAATAGGGGGTTTTGGCCAGAATGTGATCGGTGGAGATGAGTGGTCCCCGGGGAGCTGGAATGGCCAAGAGGGGGAGTATGTTAACCCCTGGTTTGCACTGGATAAGGTGCAGTTTGCTGGCCTATTGGTGAGGGGATGTGTGTTGGTATGGTTGCGCTGGCACCCCCTAGTGATATAGAATAGATATGCAGCCTATTATAAGTTAACAAACAAGTAAGCATCAAAAACTATTAAAAAATGATATTATTTATATGGTGACATTGTATGAGGCGTTATAGGAAGGTTTCGAGCTGTTTTTATGAGCAGAGCCAGGAGCGGCCGCAGCCAAGAAGTCTCGGGGTTGTAAACCCGCGTCGGAGTGTAGCGCGCATGCGCGAACGTTAGTAAGATGGCGCCGTTAGGCTTCTTGTGCTCCTTAGCAACATAGAAGCGGGACGCGCATTGAATGACGTCACTTCCGACGCGACGGACTCGGCAGCGTGCATCATGGAGCGGTGAGGAATGGGGCTACGCATGTTTGGGCCATTAATAACCATAATAGACCGCAAGTGTAACTGTCATCACACCACCTGGGATGAGGATCAACCAATTAAGTGCATGAAAGAGGCATTATGTGAATAAGCAGCTTTGATGTACTGTAAATGATGTAATCAATGTCACATTTCACTAGTGTATGGTCGGGTATAGGGTATTGGAAGGTCTGCACCTAGAATGTATAATGTGTAGACTGTTTAAAGGGTGTAATTGATGTATATATTATGTTTATTATGTAAATTGTGTGGGTTTTAAAAGGAAGTAAGGGGGCTGAGACTAGTTGCTAGACAAAAGCCACGTGGTGGCTGAAACGTCGCGGGTCGCCCTGTAGGCCGATTAAAGGCTATTGAAGATTTGTTGGAGTGCTGCTGTCATTTTTTCGCATATATTTACAAGGAGTGGCTTGTTGGACAGATTTGCACCCGGTTTTTGGTGCTGCTCAAAAGTTTCAACTTTCTATAGGGATAGATAGATCATTAATATAGTGTGCCTGTTGTATATTTAGGTAACGTGGGTATTAGTAACGCTGGGGGTTTTACATCATTGTAACAGTAATTGATTGTGTCTTAGTTATCGTGCTATCTAGAAATATATATATTATTGTTGTAGACTTTTTGGGTGTGTTTAATAAATATTCATTTATTAGAACAGACTTGTTTTCATTAAGTAGTCGGTATATACATATATATATATATATAGTTAATCAGCATAGGAACAGAAAGTGGTAAGGAAGGGAAGATTCTGGATATCGGTGATTGTAGTCATAACTGACAACAATAACCGATGAACAGAACCAGCCCTACAACAATCATATTCAGTATATACATTAAATATATGATATATATATGTGATGGACTCTTGGACAGTCTTGCAGGTTTAGGTAAACCATCCCTGCTAACATGGTGTCGTCTTGTTGTATTCAATATCCATGTTTTGTGATACAAGATCATAGTGTCCACTGAAGTCTTTAATCCATAGCATACAATTGTCAAGGAGAGGAAATACAGCTAGTAGATCAAGTTCTTCCCACAAATAAGCTGAAGCCAAACCTAAATAAACCTAAATAAAAAATAAAATTAAAAGAAACCTGATTAGGTCACTGATGGATAAATACAGCCCAGATTATGTAGTTTACAAAAAGGATGCGAAGTTCCAATTTTCATTTACTGTATATACTCGCGTATAAGCCGAGTTTTTCAGCCCAAAAATTGGGCTGAAAAGTGCCCCCCTCGGCTTATACGCGAGTCATACGGTCCCCCTCAAAGTTTGGCGCCCCACCTCAGTTTCTGGGCCCCCCCGCATGCAGCGCTGCGCATATACATTACCTGTCTAGCAGCTGTCACCCTCCGGTGGCGGATCGCGGCTCCCGGCTCCGGGCTCCATTTTCCTCGCTGAGGAAGATGGAGCCCGGAGCCGGGAGCCGCGATCCGCCATCGGAGGGTGACAGCTGCTAGACAGGTAATGTATATGTGCAGCGCTGCATGCGGGGGGGCCCAGAA
This sequence comes from Allobates femoralis, assembly GCA_033576535.1. Classification (NCBI taxonomy): domain Eukaryota; kingdom Metazoa; phylum Chordata; class Amphibia; order Anura; family Aromobatidae; genus Allobates; species Allobates femoralis. Next base: position 78,854,174 of record JARQOC010000011.1, read on the forward strand.
ACTGAGGTGGGGGCGCCAAATTATGAGGGGGGCCCTGCTGGGGCCCTGTATACTACCACTGGGGCTATATACTACCACTACTGGGGCTGTCTGTATACTACCACTGGGGCTATATACTACCACTGGGGCTGTATACTACCACTACTGGGGCTGTCTGTATACTACCACTGGGGCTATATACTACCACTGGGGCTGTATACTACCACTGGGGCTATACACTACCACAACTGGGGCTGTCTGTATACTACCACTGGGGCTATATACTACCACTGGGGCTGTATACTACTACTGGGGCTGAATATACCACTGGGGCTGCTGTATACTACCACTGGGGCTGTATACTACTACTGGGGCTGCTGTATACTACCACTGGGGCTGTATACTACCACTGGGGCTGAATATACCACTGGGGCTGCTGTATACTACCACTGGGGCTGTATACTACTACTGGGGCTGCTATATACTACCACTGGGGCTGAATATACCACTGGGGCTGCTGTATACTACCACTGGGGCTGTATACTACCACTGGGGCTGTATACTACTACTGGGGCTGAATATACCACTGGGGCTGCTGTATACTACCACTGGGGCTGTATACTACTACTGGGGCTGCTATATACTACCACTGGGGCTGAATATACCACTGGGGCTGCTGTATACTACCACTGGGGCTGTATACTACCACTGGGGCTGTATACTACCACTGGGGCTGTATACTACTACTGGGGCTGAATATACCACTGGGGCTGCTGTATACTACCACTGGGGCTGTATACTACCACTGGGGCTGAATATACCACTGGGGCTGCTGTATACTACCACTGGGGCTGTATACTACCACTGGGGCTGTATACTACTACTGGGGCTGTATGTATACTACCACTGGGGCTGTATATACTACTGGGGCTGCGTGTATACTACCACTGGGGCTGCTGCTGTATACTACCACTGGGGCTGCTGTATATACCTCTGGGGCTGCTGTATACTACCACTGGGGCTGCTGCTGCTGTATATACCACTGGGGCTGCTGCTGTAACACTGCTGGGGCCTGTATATACCACTGGGGAGGCTGCTGTATACCACACTGCTGGGGGCTGTATATCTGTGCTGGAGTCCACCCTCGGCTTATACGTGAGTCAATAAGTTTTCCCAGTTTTTGGGGGCAAAAGTAGGGGGGTCGGCTTATACACGGGTCGGCTTATACACGAGTATATACGGTAATCCCAGAGGTTGGAGAGTACCAAGGCGCCAAATCCACCTTGTCTCTAGTTGAGAGAGTCTTTTAGAGAGGGGACCACCTTATATTCCCAAATTAACAACATCTATACCACGTGCCATTAGAAGATTAGTTAATATTTAATTAGTTAATATATAATCTTGCTTACTTACTTAAGATAATCTCTGTTTTTTATTGAATTGTGCAATTTTCATTGGTTTTATTGGAATTGTATTTGTTTTAATTTCTTGTAATCTGTTGAAGTTTTAATAAACGGTTTTATCCCTATGTTAAGGATAGCCAAATTAAAAAAAATCTGTTCTTATCAGTTTAATATCTGATACGTCCCCTATCTGAGGACCATATATTAAATGGATTTTTAGAACAGGGAGATGGAAGAAGAGCTTGCTCTGTCCACTCCACGCATTAACCTGGTATTGCAGTACCTCCAGGACCGTTGCACCCTTCCCTAACCCTGTTTCCAAAATCAGAATTCATTTCACTTGAAAGAATAGCCAAAAAACCAAGCCACTTGCTAATACAGTGACTTAATGGCTTGCAGCAGTAAAGCCATATGCTTTTTCTGGATTCAATTTTCCTGCCTTTTTTGAACGTGTGAAATTTCACACGTTTTAATTCAATTTAGTTTTTTTGTGTTTTTTAGGGGGTTCCTGTGTTTTTTGGGGGGTTTTTTTTGCTTTTCTTTCCAAATTGATTTTTTCTACTCCATTTGGACTTGTTTGTAGGTAGTTTGCAATTAAGGGGGGCAAGGTAATATTTTAATGTTTTTTCTTTCTGTCACTGCAGGTGCTGCAGCTTAAGCATTTAGAGGCCATTGTCTTCTTACCACAATGCCAATTGGCCTTGTCTACAGGAGCACCTTCCTTCTTCTGGACCCACAATCCACCAAAAACAAAGACTAAACCAGCTCCCCCAAAAAAAGACAAAACTCAAGCTATTCTATGGCCTTTGCATTGACGATGGATGTCCTTTCTGAGCTGCTCTTGTCCTTGAGGAGCTGTAGTCCTTGTGGATCATTTTTAGCAAGACTTTTCAAACTGTGACTTCCCACCATTTCTCCTTTTGGGTGTCTTTTAAGGGGATTTTGAGCCTATTACATTTGGCTTAGCCAGTCTGGTACCTGAAGTTAACTGAGAAGTGCCAGAATCATGATGGAAATCCTTTTTTGGGTCATTGGAATGGCTCCAATTGTGTAGGCTAAATAGATGGCCGGAGTTTTTGAATGTAGATTTTCGAAAATGGGTAGTGTCCGCAATAAGCAGCAATTGTGTGGCTTTTCTTGTGGCTGCTCCCAGCTCATTTTCGACATCCCCACAATACGTGGGAATCGCAGGCCTAGGTGCCACCCTAGGTCCAAACCAATTTGGGTTATCGCTTCCCGGGCTTTTTTTTTTTTTTTTTTTTTTTTTGAAACAATGATGTTTATTAATTTTTACATAGATATACAGAAGGACAACACAGGTGTCAGAATTGAACATAGCAATTCACAATATAAAACAGAGGAAGGGTTAGAGGTTTGGAAGGGAGATAGAGGGGGAGAAATCAGAAGGGAAAGAAGGAGGAGCACCTATTGAAAATGTAACAAACATACATATGAGTGAGTAGGAATTCTAGCTTAACATCATAATGAAATTAGGTAGGACTAGTGAATAATGAGCGAAGTGGGAGGGACAAGTCCCCCGCTGCTTCATATCACAATTGTTTAGCGTAGGAAGAGGAAGACCATAAATCCCATCCATTCAAAATTTTATTCTTAGCATTAAAGTCGTGTACTAAGGTAATCTCATGTTGCACATGGAGATTAAGTTGCGAGATCACCTCTGCCCTCGTAGGAGAAGATGATTTCTTCCAATGTCTAGCAACACAGGTTCTGGCCGCTATTAAAGTGTTAGTCATCATGGGTCTGATTAAGGAGGGCACGTCCTCCAGACCCATACCCAGAAGAGCCATTGGGGCATCCAGTACAAGGGGATGCCAGTGATTGTTATTATTAAGGATTCAACCTGTTTCCAGAAGTTCTGTATCAAGGGACAGAACCACCACATATGCTCCATAGTGCCGCGATGTTGGCAACCCTTCCAGCACAAATCGGAGAGAGCCGGATTAAATTTGTGTAACTTCTCGGCCTTTTGACTAAGATCAAGTGTGGTATCTGTTCTTATCAGTTTAATATCTGATACGTCCCCTATCTGGGGTCCATATATTAAATTGATTTTTAGAACAGGGAGATGGAAGAAGAGCTTGCTCTGTCCACTCCACGCATTGACCTGCTATTGCAGTACCTTCAGGACCGGTGTACCCCTTCCCTAACCCTGTTTCCAAAAGCAGAATTCATTTCACTTGAAAGAATAGCCAAAAAAGAAAGCCATCCATTTGCTAGCACAGTGGTTTAATGGCTTGCAGCAGTAAAGCCATATGCTTTTCCTGGATTCAAATTTCCCACCTTTTTCGAACGCGTGAAATTTTACACGTTTTCATTCAATTTAGTTTTTTGTGTTTTTTAGGGGGTTCCTGTGTTTTTTTGAGGTTTTTTTTTGGCTTTTCTTTACAAATTGATTTTTTCTACTCCATTTGGACTTGTTTGTAGGTAGTTTGCAATTTAGGGATGCAAGGTAATAATTTAATGTTTTTTCTTACTGTCACTGCAGGTGCTGCAGCTTAAGCATTTAGAGGCCATTGTCTTCTTACCACAATGCCCATTGGCCTTGTCTACAGGAGCACCTTCCTTCTTCTGGACCCACAATCCACCAAAAACAAAGACTAAACCAGCTCCCCCCAAAAAAGACAAAACTCAAGCTATTCTATGGCCTTTGCAATGACGATGGATGTCCTTTCTGAGATGCTCTTGTCCTTGAGGAGCTGTAGTCCTTTATGAGCTGCTGTCTCCCTCTTGTGGATCATTTTTAGCAAGACTTTTCAAGCTGTGACTTCCCACCACTTTTCCTTTTGGGTGTCTTTTAAGGGATTTTGAGGCTATTACATTTGTCTTAGCCAGACTGGTACCTGCAGTCAACTGAGAAGTGCCAGAAGCATATTGGAAATCCTTTTTTGGGGTCATTGGAATGGCTCCAAATGTGTAGGCTACATAGATGGCCGGAATTTTTGAATGTAGATTTTCGAAAATGGGTAGTGTCCGCAATAAGCAGCAATTGTGTGGCTTTTCTTGGGGCTGTTCCCAGCTCATTTTTGACATCTCCACATTCCGTGGGAATTGCAGGCCTTGCTGCCGCCCTAGGTCTAAACCAATTTGGGTTATCGCTTCTCGGCCTTTTGACTAAGATCAAGTGTAGTATCTGTTCTTATCAGTTTAATATCTGATACGTCCCCTATCTGGGGACCATATATTAAATGGATTTTTAGAACAGGGAGATGGAAGAAGAGCTTGCTCTGTCCACTCCACTCATTGACCTGGTATTGCAGTACCTCCAGGACCGGTGCACCCCTTCCCTAACCCTGTTTCCGAAAGCAGAATTCATTTAACTTGAAAGAATAGTCAAAAAACCAAGCCATTTGCTAGCACAGTGGCTTAATGGCTAGCAGCAGTAAATCCATATGTTTTTTCTGGATTCAAATTTCCCGCCATTTTTGAACGTGTGAAATTTCACACGTTTTCATTCAATTTCGTTTTTTGTGTGTTTTTTAGGGGGATCCTGTTTTTTTTTTGGGGGGGGGGGGGTTGGCTTTTCTTTGCAAATTGATTTTTTCTACTCCATTTGGACTTGTTTGTAGGTAGTTTGCAATTAAGGGGGGCAAGGTAATAATTTAATCATTTTTCTTTCTGTCACTGCAGGTGCTGCAGCTTAAGCATTTAGAGGCCATTGTCTTCTTACCACAATGCCCATTGGCCTTGTCTACAGGAGCACCTTCCTTCTTCTGGACCCACAATCCATCAAAAACAAAGACTAAACCAGCTCCCTCAAATAAAGACAAAACTCAAGTTATTCTATGGCCTTTGCATTGACGATGGATGTCCTTTCTGAGCTGCTCTTGTGCTTGAGGAGCTGTGGTCCTTTATGAGCTGCTGTCTCCCTCTTGTGGATCATTTTTAACAAGACTTTTCAAGCTGTAACTTCCCACCACTTCCCCTTTTTGGTGTATTTAAGGGGATTTTGAGTCTATTACATTTGGCTTAGCCAGACTGGTACTTGAAGTTAACTGAGAAGTGCCAGAAGCATGATGGAAATCCTTTTTTGGGTCATTGGAATGGCTCCAAATGTGTAGGCTAAATAGATGGTCGGAGTTTTTGAATGTAGATTTTCGAAAATGGGTAGTGTCCGCAATAAGCAGCAATTGTGTGGCTTTTCTTGTGGCTGCTCCCAGCTCATTTTTGACATCTCCACATTCCGTGGGAATTGCAGGCCTTGCTGCCGCCCTATGTCTAAACCAATTTGGGTTATCGCTTCTCGGCCTTTTGACTAAGATCAAGTGTAGTATCTGTTCTTATCAGTTTAATATCTGATACGTCCCCTATCTGGGGACCATATATTAAATGGATTTTTAGAACAGGGAGATGGAAGAAGAGCTTGCTCTGTCCACTCCACTCATTGACCTGGTATTGCAGTACCTCCAGGACCGGTGCACCCCTTCCCTAACCCTGTTTCCGAAAGCAGAATTCATTTAACTTGAAAGAATAGTCAAAAAACCAAGCCATTTGCTAGCACAGTGGCTTAATGGCTTGCAGCAGTAAAGCCATATGTTTTTTCTGGATTCAAATTTCCCGCCATTTTTGAACGTGTGAAATTTCACACGTTTTCATTCAATTTCGTTTTTTGTGTTTTTTAGGGGGATCCTGTTTTTTTTTTTGGGTTGGGGGTTGGCTTTTCTTTCCAAACTGATTTTTTCTACTCCATTTGGACTTGTTTGTAGGTAGTTTGCAATTAAGGGGGGCAAGGTAATAATTTAATCATTTTTCTTTCTGTCACTGCAGGTGCTGCAGCTTAAGCATTTAGAGGCCATTGTCTTCTTACCACAATGCCCATTGGCCTTGTCTACAGGAGCACCTTCCTTCTTCTGGACCCATAATCCATCAAAAACAAAGACTAAACCAGCTCCCCCACATAAAGACAAAACTCAAGCTATTCTATGGCCTTTGCATTGATGATGGATGTCCTTTCTGAGCTACTCTTGTCCTTGAGGAGCTGTGGTCCTTTATGAGCTGCTGTCTTCCTCTTGTGGATCATTTTTAACAAGACTTTTCAAGCTGTGATTTCCCATCACTTCCCCTTTTGGGTGTCTTTTAAGGGGATTTTGAGCCTATTACATTTGGCTTAGCTAGACTGGTACATGAAGTTAACTGAGAAGTGCCAGAAGCATGATGGAAATCCTTTTTTGGGTCATTGGAATGGCTCCAAATGTGTAGGCTAAATAGATGGTCGGAGTTTTTGAATGTAGATTTTCGAAAATTGGTAGTGTCCGCAATAAGCAGCAATTCTGAGGCTTTTCTTGTGGCTGCTCCCAGCACATTTTCGACATCTCCACATTACGTGGGAATCGCAGGCCTTGCTGCCACCCTAGGTCCAAACCAATTTTGGTTATCGCTTCTCGGCCTTTTGCCTAAGATCAAGAGTAGTGTCTGTTCTTATCAGTTTAATATCTGATACATCCCCTATCTGGGGACATATATTAAATGGATTTTTAGAACAGGGAGATGGAAGAAGAGCTTGTTCTGTCCACTCCATGCATTGACCTGGTAATGCAGTACCTCCAGTACTTGTGCACCCTTTCCCTAACTCTGTTTCCAAAACCAGAATTCATTTCACTTGAAAGAATAGCCAAAAAACCAAGCCATTTGCTAGCACAGTGGCTTAATGGCTTGCAGCAGTAAAGCCATATGCTTTTTCTGGATTCAAATTTCCTGCCTTTTTCGAACGTGTGAAATTTCACACGTTTTCATTCAATTTAGTTTTTTGTGTTTTTTAGGGGGTTCCTGTGTTTTTTTGGGGTTTTTTTTTGGCTTTTCTTTGCAAATTGATTTTTTCTACTCCATTTGGACTTGTTTGTAGGTAGTTTGCAATTAAGGGGGGCAAGGTAATAATTTAATCATTTTTCTTACTGTCACTGCAGGTGCTGCAGCTTAAGCATTTAGAGGCCATTGTCTTCTTACCACAATGCCCATTGGCCTTGTCTACAGGAGCACCTTCCTTCTTCTGGACCCACAATCCATCAAAAACAAAGACTAAACCAGCTCCCTCAAATAAAGACAAAACTCAAGTTATTCTATGGCCTTTGCATTGACGATGGATGTCCTTTCTGAGCTGCTCTTGTGCTTGAGGAGCTGTGGTCCTTTATGAGCTGCTGTCTCCCTCTTGTGGATCATTTTTAACAAGACTTTTCAAGCTGTAACTTCCCACCACTTCCCCTTTTTGGTGTATTTAAGGGGATTTTGAGTCTATTACATTTGGCTTAGCCAGACTGGTACTTGAAGTTAACTGAGAAGTGCCAGAAGCATGATGGAAATCCTTTTTTGGGTCATTGGAATGGCTCCAAATGTGTAGGCTAAATAGATGGTCGGAGTTTTTGAATGTAGATTTTCGAAAATGGGTAGTGTCCGCAATAAGCAGCAATTGTGTGGCTTTTCTTGTGGCTGCTCCCAGCTCATTTTTGACATCTCCACATTCCGTGGGAATTGCAGGCCTTGCTGCCGCCCTATGTCTAAACCAATTTGGGTTATCGCTTCTCGGCCTTTTGACTAAGATCAAGTGTAGTATCTGTTCTTATCAGTTTAATATCTGATACGTCCCCTATCTGGGGACCATATATTAAATGGATTTTTAGAACAGGGAGATGGAAGAAGAGCTTGCTCTGTCCACTCCACTCATTGACCTGGTATTGCAGTACCTCCAGGACCGGTGCACCCCTTCCCTAACCCTGTTTCCGAAAGCAGAATTCATTTAACTTGAAAGAATAGTCAAAAAACCAAGCCATTTGCTAGCACAGTGGCATTAATGGCTTGCAGCAGTAAAGCCATATGTTTTTTCTGGATTCAAATTTCCCGCCATTTTTGAACGTGTGAAATTTCACACGTTTTCATTCAATTTCGTTTTTTGTGTTTTTTAGGGGGATCCTGTTTTTTTTTTTGGGGTGGGGGTTGGCTTTTCTTTCCAAACTGATTTTTTCTACTCCATTTGGACTTGTTTGTAGGTAGTTTGCAATTAAGGGGGGCAAGGTAATAATTTAATCATTTTTCTTTCTGTCACTGCAGGTGCTGCAGCTTAAGCATTTAGAGGCCATTGTCTTCTTACCACAATGCCCATTGGCCTTGTCTACAGGAGCACCTTCCTTCTTCTGGACCCATAATCCATCAAAAACAAAGACTAAACCAGCTCCCCCACATAAAGACAAAACTCAAGCTATTCTATGGCCTTTGCATTGATGATGGATGTCCTTTCTGAGCTACTCTTGTCCTTGAGGAGCTGTGGTCCTTTATGAGCTGCTGTCTTCCTCTTGTGGATCATTTTTAACAAGACTTTTCAAGCTGTGATTTCCTCATCACTTCCCCTTTTGGGTGTCTTTTAAGGGGATTTTGAGCCTATTACATTTGGCTTAGCCAGACTGGTACATGAAGTTAACTGAGAAGTGCCAGAACATGATGGAAATCCTTTTTTTGGGTCATTGGAATGGCTCCAAATGTGTAGGCTAAATAGATGGCCGGAGTCTTTGAATGTAGATTTTCGAAAATGAGTAGTGTCCCCAATAAGCAGCAATTTTGTGGCTTTTCTTGTGGCTGCTCCCAGCACATTTTCGACATCTCCACATTACGTGGGAATCGCAGGCCTTGCTGCCACCCTAGGTCCAAACCAATTTTGGTTATCGCTTCTCGGCCTTTTGCCTAAGATCAAGAGTAGTGTCTGTTCTTATCAGTTTAATATCTGATACATCCCCTATCTGGGGACCATATATTAAATGGATTTTTAGAACAGGGAGATGGAAGAAGAGCTTGTTCTGTCCACTCCATGCATTGACCTGGTAATGCAGTACCTCCAGTACTTGTGCACCCTTTCCCTAACTCTGTTTCCAAAACCAGAATTCATTTCACTTGAAAGAATAGCCAAAAAACCAAGCCATTTGCTAGCACAGTGGCTTAATGGCTTGCAGCAGTAAAGCCATATGCTTTTTCTGGATTCAAATTTCCTGCCTTTTTCGAACGTGTGAAATTTCACACGTTTTCATTCAATTTAGTTTTTTGTGTTTTTTAGGGGGTTCCTGTGTTTTTTTGGGGTTTTTTTTTTGGCTTTTCTTTGCAAATTGATTTTTTCTACTCCATTTGGACTTGTTTGTAGGTAGTTTGCAATTAAGGGGGGCAAGGTAATAATTTAATCATTTTTCTTTCTGTCACTGCAGGTGCTGCAGCTTAAGCATTTAGAGGCCATTGTCTTCTTACCACAATGCCCATTGGCCTTGTCTACAGGAGCACCTTCCTTCTTCTGGACCCACAATCCATCAAAAACAAAGACTAAACCAGCTCCCTCAAATAAAGACAAAACTCAAGTTATTCTATGGCCTTTGCATTGACGATGGATGTCCTTTCTGAGCTGCTCTTGTGCTTGAGGAGCTGTGGTCCTTTATGAGCTGCTGTCTCCCTCTTGTGGATCATTTTTAACAAGACTTTTCAAGCTGTAACTTCCCACCACTTCCCCTTTTTGGTGTATTTAAGGGGATTTTGAGTCTATTACATTTGGCTTAGCCAGACTGGTACTTGAAGTTAACTGAGAAGTGCCAGAAGCATGATGGAAATCCTTTTTTGGGTCATTGGAATGGCTCCAAATGTGTAGGCTAAATAGATGGTCGGAGTTTTTGAATGTAGATTTTCGAAAATGGGTAGTGTCCGCAATAAGCAGCAATTGTGTGGCTTTTCTTGTGGCTGCTCCCAGCTCATTTTTGACATCTCCACATTCCGTGGGAATTGCAGGCCTTGCTGCCGCCCTATGTCTAAACCAATTTGGGTTATCGCTTCTCGGCCTTTTGACTAAGATCAAGTGTAGTATCTGTTCTTATCAGTTTAATATCTGATACGTCCCCTATCTGGGGACCATATATTAAATGGATTTTTAGAACAGGGAGATGGAAGAAGAGCTTGCTCTGTCCACTCCACTCATTGACCTGGTATTGCAGTACCTCCAGGACCGGTGCACCCCTTCCCTAACCCTGTTTCCGAAAGCAGAATTCATTTAACTTGAAAGAATAGTCAAAAAACCAAGCCATTTGCTAGCACAGTGGCTTAATGGCTTGCAGCAGTAAAGCCATATGTTTTTTCTGGATTCAAATTTCCCGCCATTTTTGAACGTGTGAAATTTCACACGTTTTCATTCAATTTCGTTTTTTGTGTGTTTTTTAGGGGGATCCTGTTTTTTTTTTTTGGGTGGGGGTTGGCTTTTCTTTCCAAACTGATTTTTTCTACTCCATTTGGACTTGTTTGTAGGTAGTTTTGCAATTAAGGGGGGCAAGGTAATAATTTAATCATTTTTCTTTCTGTCACTGCAGGTGCTGCAGCTTAAGCATTTAGAGGCCATTGTCTTCTTACCACAATGCCCATTGGCCTTGTCTACAGGAGCACCTTCCTTCTTCTGGACCCATAATCCATCAAAAACAAAGACTAAACCAGCTCCCCCACATAAAAGACAAAACTCAAGCTATTCTATGGCCTTTGCATTGATGATGGATGTCCTTTCTGAGCTACTCTTGTCCTTGAGGAGCTGTGGTCCTTTATGAGCTGCTGTCTTCCTCTTGTGGATCATTTTTAACAAGACTTTTCAAGCTGTGATTTCCCATCACTTCCCCTTTTGGGTGTCTTTTAAGGGATTTTGAGCCTATTACATTTGGCTTAGCTAGACTGGTACATGAAGTTAACTGAGAAGTGCCAGAAGCATGATGGAAATCCTTTTTTGGGTCATTGGAATGGCTCCAAATGTGTAGGCTAAATAGATGGTCGGAGTTTTTGAATGTAGATTTTCGAAAATTGGTAGTGTCCGCAATATCTATGGCCTTTGCATTGACGATGGATGTCCTTTCTGAGCTGCTCTGTGCTTGAGGAGCTGTGGTCCTTTATGAGCTGCTGTCTCCCTCTTTGGATCATTTTTAACAAGACTTTTCAAGCTGTAACTTCCACCACTTCCCCTTTTGGTGTATTTAAGGGATTTTGAGTCATTACATTTGGCTTAGCCAACTGTACTTGATTTAACTGAAAATGCCAGGATAAGATGGAAATCCTTTTTTGGGTCATTGGAATGGCTCCAAATGTGTAGGCTAAATAGATGGTCGGAGTTTTTGAATGTAGATTTTCGAAAATGGGTAGTGTCCGCAATAAGCAGCAATTGTGTGGCTTTTCTTGTGGCTGCTCCCAGCTCATTTTTGACATCTCCACATTCCGTGGGAATTGCAGGCCTTGCTGCCGCCCTATGTCTAAACCAATTTGGGTTATCGCTTCTCGGCCTTTTGACTAAGATCAAGTGTAGTATCTGTTCTTATCAGTTTAATATCTGATACGTCCCCTATCTGGGGACCATATATTAAATGGATTTTTAGAACAGGGAGATGGAAGAAGAGCTTGCTCTGTCCACTCCACTCATTGACCTGGTATTGCAGTACCTCCAGGACGGTGCACCCCTTCCCTAACCTGTTTCCGAAAGCAGAATTCATTTAACTTGAAAGAATAGTCAAAAAACCAAGCCATTTGCTAGCACAGTGGCTAATGGCTTGCAGCAGTAAAGCCATATGTTTTTTCTGGATTCAAATTTCCCGCCATTTTTGAACGTGTGAAATTTCACACGTTTTCATTCAATTTCGTTTTTTGTGTTTTTTAGGGGGATCCTGTTTTTTTTTTTGGGGGGGGTTGGCTTTTCTTTCCAAACTGATTTTTTCTACTCCATTTGGACTTGTTTGTAGGTAGTTTGCAATTAAGGGGGGCAAGGTAATAATTTAATCATTTTTCTTTCTGTCACTGCAGGTGCTGCAGCTTAAGCATTTAGAGCCATTGTCTTCTTACCACAATGCCCATTGGCCTTGTCTACAGGAGCACCTTCCTTCTTCTGGACCCATAATCCATCAAAAACAAAGACTAAACCAGCTCCCCCACATAAAGACAAAACTCAAGCTATTCTATGGCCTTTGCATTGATGATGGATGTCCTTTCTGAGCTACTCTTGTCCTTGAGGAGCTGTGGTCCTTTATGAGCTGCTGTCTTCCTCTTGTGGATCATTTTTAACAAGACTTTTCAAGCTGTGATTTCTCATCACTTCCCCTTTTGGGTGTCTTTTAAGGGGATTTTGAGCCTATTACATTTGGCTTAGCCAGACTGGTACATGAAGTTAACTGAGAAGTGCCTGAAACATGATGGAAATCCTTTTTTTGGGTCATTGGAATGGCTCCAAATGTGTAGGCTAAATAGATGGCCGGAGTCTTTGAATGTAGATTTTCGAAAATGAGTAGTGTCCCCAATAAGCAGCAATTTTGTGGCTTTTCTTGTGGCTGCTCCCAGCACATTTTCGACATCTCCACATTACGTGGGAATCGCAGGCCTTGCTGCCACCCTAGGTCCAAACCAATTTTGGTTATCGCTTCTCGGCCTTTTGCCTAAGATCAAGAGTAGTGTCTGTTCTTATCAGTTTAATATCTGATACATCCCCTATCTGGGGACCATATATTAAATGGATTTTTAGAACAGGGAGATGGAAGAAGAGCTTGTTCTGTCCACTCCATGCATTGACCTGGTAATGCAGTACCTCCAGTACTTGTGCACCCTTTCCCTAACTCTGTTTCCAAAACCAGAATTCATTTCACTTGAAAGAATAGCCAAAAAACCAAGCCATTTGCTAGCACAGTGGCTTAATGGCTTGCAGCAGTAAAGCCATATGCTTTTTCTGGATTCAAATTTCCTGCCTTTTTCGAACGTGTGAAATTTCACACGTTTTCATTCAATTTAGTTTTTTGTGTTTTTTAGGGGGTTCCTGTGTTTTTTTTGGGGTTTTTTTTTGGCTTTTCTTTGCAAATTGATTTTTTCTACTCCATTTGGACTTGTTTGTAGGTAGTTTGCAATTAAGGGGGGCAAGGTAATAATTTAATCATTTTTCTTACTGTCACTGCAGGTGCTGCAGCTTAAGCATTTAGAGGCCATTGTCTTCTTACCACAATGCCCATTGGCCTTGTCTACAGGAGCACCTTCCTTCTTCTGGACCCACAATCCATCAAAAACAAAGACTAAACCAGCTCCCTCAAATAAAGACAAAACTCAAGTTATTCTATGGCCTTTGCATTGACGATGGATGTCCTTTCTGAGCTGCTCTTGTGCTTGAGGAGCTGTGGTCCTTTATGAGCTGCTGTCTCCCTCTTGTGGATCATTTTTAACAAGACTTTTCAAGCTGTAACTTCCCACCACTTCCCCTTTTTGGTGTATTTAAGGGGATTTTGAGTCTATTACATTTGGCTTAGCCAGACTGGTACTTGAAGTTAACTGAGAAGTGCCAGAAGCATGATGGAAATCCTTTTTTGGGTCATTGGAATGGCTCCAAATGTGTAGGCTAAATAGATGGTCGGAGTTTTTGAATGTAGATTTTCGAAAATGGGTAGTGTCCGCAATAAGCAGCAATTTGTGTGGCTTTTCTTGTGGCTGCTCCCAGCTCATTTTTGACATCTCCACATTCCGTGGGAATTGCAGGCCTTGCTGCCGCCCTATGTCTAAACCAATTTGGGTTATCGCTTCTCGGCCTTTTGACTAAGATCAAGTGTAGTATCTGTTCTTATCAGTTTAATATCTGATACGTCCCCTATCTGGGGACCATATATTAAATGGATTTTTAGAACAGGGAGATGGAAGAAGAGCTTGCTCTGTCCACTCCACTCATTGACCTGGTATTGCAGTACCTCCAGGACCGGTGCACCCCTTCCCTAACCCTGTTTCCGAAAGCAGAATTCATTTAACTTGAAAGAATAGTCAAAAAACCAAGCCATTTGCTAGCACAGTGGCATAATGGCTTGCAGCAGTAAAGCCATATGTTTTTTCTGGATTCAAATTTCCCGCCATTTTTGAACGTGTGAAATTTCACACGTTTTCATTCAATTTCGTTTTTTGTGTTTTTTAGGGGGATCCTGTTTTTTTTTTTGGGGGGGGGGGTTGGCTTTTCTTTCCAAACTGATTTTTTCTACTCCATTTGGACTTGTTTGTAGGTAGTTTGCAATTAAGGGGGGCAAGGTAATAATTTAATCATTTTTCTTTCTGTCACTGCAGGTGCTGCAGCTTAAGCATTTAGAGGCCATTGTCTTCTTACCACACAATGCCCATTGGCCTTGTCTACAGGAGCACCTTCCTTCTTCTGGACCCATAATCCATCAAAAACAAAGACTAAACCAGCTCCCCCACATAAAGACAAAACTCAAGCTATTCTATGGCCTTTGCATTGATGATGGATGTCCTTTCTGAGCTACTCTTGTCCTTGAGGAGCTGTGGTCCTTTATGAGCTGCTGTCTTCCTCTTGTGGATCATTTTTAACAAGACTTTTCAAGCTGTGATTTCTCATCACTTCCCCTTTTGGGTGTCTTTTAAGGGGATTTTGAGCCTATTACATTTGGCTTAGCTAGACTGGTACATGAAGTTAACTGAGAAGTGCCAGAAGCATGATGGAAATCCTTTTTTAGGTCATTGGAATGGCTCCAAATGTGTAGGCTAAATAGATGGTCGGAGTTTTTGAATGTAGATTTTCGAAAATGGGTAGTGTCCGCAATAAGCAGCAATTCTGAGGCTTTTCTTGTGGCTGCTCCCAGCACATTTTCGACATCTCCACATTACGTGGGAATCGCAGGCCTTGCTGCCACCCTAGGTCCAAACCAATTTTGGTTATCGCTTCTCGGCCTTTTGCCTAAGATCAAGAGTAGTGTCTGTTCTTATCAGTTTAATATCTGATACATCCCCTATCTGGGGACATATATTAAATGGATTTTTAGAACAGGGAGATGGAAGAAGAGCTTGTTCTGTCCACTCCATGCATTGACCTGGTAATGCAGTACCTCCAGTACTTGTGCACCCTTTCCCTAACTCTGTTTCCAAAACCAGAATTCATTTCACTTGAAAGAATAGCCAAAAAACCAAGCCATTTGCTAGCACAGTGGCTTAATGGCTTGCAGCAGTAAAGCCATATGCTTTTTCTGGATTCAAATTTCCTGCCTTTTTCGAACGTGTGAAATTTCACACGTTTTCATTCAATTTAGTTTTTTGTGTTTTTTAGGGGGTTCCTGTGTTTTTTTGGGGTTTTTTTTTGGCTTTTCTTTGCAAATTGATTTTTTCTACTCCATTTGGACTTGTTTGTAGGTAGTTTGCAATTAAGGGGGGCAAGGTAATAATTTAATCATTTTTCTTACTGTCACTGCAGGTGCTGCAGCTTAAGCATTTAGAGGCCATTGTCTTCTTACCACAATGCCCATTGGCCTTGTCTACAGGAGCACCTTCCTTCTTCTGGACCCACAATCCATCAAAAACAAAGACTAAACCAGCTCCCTCAAATAAAGACAAAACTCAAGTTATTCTATGGCCTTTGCATTGACGATGGATGTCCTTTCTGAGCTGCTCTTGTGCTTGAGGAGCTGTGGTCCTTTATGAGCTGCTGTCTCCCTCTTGTGGATCATTTTTAACAAGACTTTTCAAGCTGTAACTTCCCACCACTTCCCCTTTTTGGTGTATTTAAGGGGATTTTGAGTCTATTACATTTGGCTTAGCCAGACTGGTACTTGAAGTTAACTGAGAAGTGCCAGAAGCATGATGGAAATCCTTTTTTGGGTCATTGGAATGGCTCCAAATGTGTAGGCTAAATAGATGGTCGGAGTTTTTGAATGTAGATTTTCGAAAATGGGTAGTGTCCGCAATAAGCAGCAATTCTGAGGCTTTTCTTGTGGCTGCTCCCAGCTCATTTTCGACATCTCCACATTACGTGGAAATCGCAGGCCATGCTGCCACCCTAGGTCACCATTTCTCCTTTTGGGTGTCTTTTAAGGAGATTTTGAGCCTATTACATTTGGCTTAGCCAGACTGGTACTTGAAGTTAACTGAGAAGTGCCAGAAGCATGATGGAAATCCTTTTTTGGGTCATTGGAATGGCTCCAAATGTGTAGGCTAAATAGATGGTCGGAGTTTTTGAATGTAGATTTTCGAAAATGGGTAGTGTCCGCAATAAGCAGCAATTCTGAGGCTTTTCTTGTGGCTGCTCCCAGCTCATTTTCGACATCTCCACATTACGTGGGAATCGCAGGCCTTGCTGCCACCCTAGTTCCAAACCAGTTTGGGTTATCGCTTCTCGGCCTTTTGGCTAAGATCAAGTGTAGTATCTGTTCTTATCAGTTTAATATCTGATACGTCCCCTATCTGGGGACCATATATTAAATGGATTTTTAGAACAGGGAGATGGAAGAAGAGCTTTCTCTGTCCACTCCATGCATTGACCTGGTATTGCAGTACCTCCAGGACCGGTGCACCCCTTCTCTAACCCTGTTTCCAAAACCAGAATTCATTTCACTTGAAAGAATAGTAAAAAAAACAAGCCATTTGCTAGCACAGTGGCTTAATGGCTTGCAACAGTAAAGCCATACGCTTTTTCTCGATTCAAATTTCCCGCCTTTTTTCGAACATGTGAAATTTCACACGTTTTCATTCAATTTAGTTTTTTGTGTGTTTTTTAGGGGGTTCCTTTGTTTTTTTGGGTTTTTGTTGGCTTTTCTTTCCAAATTGATTTTTTCTAATCCATTTGGACTTGTTTGTAGGTAGTTTGCAATTAAGGGGGGCAAGGTAATAATTTAATGTTTTTTCTTTCTGTCACTGAAGGTGCTGCAGCTTAAGCATTTAGAGGCCATTGTCTTCTTACCACAATGCCCATTGGCCTTGTCTACAGGAGCACCTTCCTTCTTCTGGACCCACAATCCACCAAAAGCAAAGACTAAACCAGCTCCCCCAAATAAAGACAAAACTCAAGCTATTCTATGGTCTTTGCATTGACGATGGATGTCCTTTCTGAGCTGCTCTTGTGCTTGAGGAGCTGTGGTCCTTTATGAGCTGCTGTCTCCCTCTTGTGGATCATTTTTAACAAGACTTTTCAAGCTGTAACTTCCCACCACTTCCCCTTTTTGGTGTATTTAAGGGGATTTTGAGCCTATTACATTTGGCTTAGCCAGACTGGTACTTGAAGTTAACTGAGAAGTGCCAGAAGCATGATGGAAATCCTTTTTTGGGTCATTGGAATGGCTCCAAATGTGTAGGCTACATAGATGGTCGGAGTTTTTGAATGTAGATTTTCGAAAATGGGTAGTGTCCGCAATAAGCAGCAATTCTGTGGCTTTTCTTGTGGCTGCTCCCAGCTCATTTTCGACATCTTCACATTACGTGGGAATCGCAGGCCTTGCTGCCACCCTAGGTCCAAACCAATTTGGGTTATCGCTTCTCGGCCTTTTGGCTAAGATCAAGTGTAGTATCTGTTCTTATCAGTTCAATATCTGATACGTCCCCTATCTAGGGACCTTATATTAAATGGATTTTTAGAACAGGGAGATGGAAGGAGAGCTTGCTCTGTCCACTCCATGCATTGACCTGGTAATGCAGTATGTCCAGGACTGATGCACCCTTTCCCTAACTCTGTTTCCAAAACCAGAATTCATTTCACTTGAAAGAATAGTCAAAAAACCAAGCCATTTGCTAGTACAGTGGCTTAATGGCTTGCAGCAGTAAGGCCATATGCTTTTTCTGGATTCAGATTTCGCGCCTTTTTCGAACATGTGAAATTTCACACGTTTTCATTCAATTTAGTTTTTTGTGTTTTTTAGGGGGTTCCTGTGTTTTTTTGGGGTTTTTTTTGGCTTTTCTTTCCAAATTGATTTTTTCTACTCCATTTGAACTTGTTTGTAGGTAGTTTGCAATTAAGGGGGGCAAGGTAAATAATTTAATGTTTTTTCTTTCTGTCACTGCAGGTGCTGCAGCTTAAGCATTTAGAGGCCATTGTCTTCTTAACACAATGCCCAATGCCCTTTTCTACAGGAGCACCTTCCTTCTTCTGGACCCACAATCCACCAAAAACAAAGACTAAACCAGCTCCCCCAAAGAAAGACTAAACTCAAGCTATTCTATGGCCTTTGCATTGACGATGGATGTCCTTTCTGAGCTGCTCTTGTGCTTGAGGAGCTGTGGTCCTTTATGAGATGTTGTCTCCCTCTGGTGGATCATTTTTAACAAGACTTTTCAAGCTGTGACTTCCCACCACTTCCCCTTTTGGTGTATTTAAGGATATTTTGAGCCTATTACATTTGGCTTAGCCAGACTGGTACATAAAGTTAACTGAGAAGTGCCTGAAGCATGATGGAAATCCTTTCTTGGGTCATTGGAATGGCTCCAAATGTGTAGGCTAAATAGATGGTCGGAGTTTTTGAATGTAGATTTTCGAAAATGGGTAGTGTCCGCAATAAGCAGCAATTCTGAGGCTTTTCTTGTGGCTGCTCCCAGCTCATTTTCGACATCTCCACATTACGTGGGAATCGCAGGCCTTGCTGCCACCCTAGGTCCAAACTAATTTGGGTTATCGCTTCTCTGCCTTTTGGCTAAGATCAAGTGTAGTATCTGTTCTTATCAGTTTAATATCTGATACGTCCCCTATCTAGGGACCTTATAGTAAATGGATTTTTAGAACAGGGAGATGGAAGTAGAGCTTGCTCTGTCCACTCCATGCTTTGACCTGGTATTGCAGTACCTCCAGGACTGGTGCACCCTTTCCCTAACTCTGTTTCCAAAACCAGAATTTATTTCACTTGAAAGAATAGCCAAAAAACCAAGCCATTTGCTAGTACAGTGGCTTAATGGCTTGCAGCAGTAAGGTCATATGCTTTTTCTGGATTCAGATTTCCCGCCTTTTTCGAACGTGTGAAATTTCACACATTTTCATTCAATTTAGTTTTTTGTGTTTGTTAGGGGGTTCCTGTGTATTTTTTGGGTTTTTTTGGCTTTTCTTTCCAAATTGATTTTTTCTACTCCATTTGGACTTGTTTGTAGGTAGTTTTGCAATTAAGGGGGGCAAGGTAATAATTTAATGTTTTTTCTTTCTGTCACTGCAGGTGCTGCAGCTTAAGCATTTAGAAGCCATTGTCTTCTTACCACAATGCCCATTGGCCTTGTCTACAGTAGCACATTCCTTCTTCTGGACCCAAAATCCATCAAAAACAAAGACTAATACAGCTCCCCCAAATAAAGACAAAACTCAAGCTATTCTATGGCCTTTGCATTGACGATGGATGTCCTTTCTGAGCTGCTCTTGTCCTTGAGGAGCTATAGTCCCTTATGAGCTGCTCTCTCCCTCTTGTGCACCCCTTCCCTAACCCTGTTTCCAAAACCAGAATTCATTTCACTTGAAAGGTAGTTGTTTGTAGGTAGTTTGCAATTAAGGGGGGCAAGGTAATAATTTAATGTTTTTTCTTTCTGTCACTGCAGGTGCTGCAGCTTAAGCATTTAGAGGCCATTGTCTTCTTAACACAATGCCCAATGCCCTTTTCTACAGGAGCACCTTCCTTCTTCTGGACCCACAATCCACCAAAAACAAAGACTAAACCAGCTCCCCCAAAGAAAGACTAAACTCAAGCTATTCTATGGCCTTTGCATTGACGATGGATGTCTTTTCTGAGCTGCTCTTTTCCTTGAGGAGCTATAGTCCCTTATGAGCTGCTCTCTCCCTCTGGTGGATCATTTTTAACAAGACTTTTCAAGCTGTGACTTCCCACCACTTCCCCTTTTGGTGTATTTAAGGATATTTTGAGCCTATTACATTTGGCTTAGCCAGACTGGTACATAAAGTTAACTGAGAAGTGCCTGAAGCATGATGGAAATCCTTTCTTGGGTCATTGGAATGGCTCCAAATGTGTAGGCTAAATAGATGGTCGGAGTTTTTGAATGTAGATTTTCGAAAATGGGTAGTGTCCGCAATAAGCAGCAATTCTGAGGCTTTTCTTGTGGCTGCTCCCAGCTCATTTTCGACATCTCCACATTACGTGGGAATCGCAGGCCTTGCTGCCACCCTAGGTCCAAACTAATTTGGGTTATCGCTTCTCTGCCTTTTGGCTAAGATCAAGTGTAGTATCTGTTCTTATCAGTTTAATATCTGATACGTCCCCTATCTAGGGACCTTATAGTAAATGGATTTTTAGAACAGGGAGATGGAAGTAGAGCTTGCTCTGTCCACTCCATGCATTGACCTGGTATTGCAGTACCTCCAGGACTGGTGCACCCTTTCCCTAACTCTGTTTCCAAAACCAGAATTTATTTCACTTGAAAGAATAGCCAAAAAACCAAGCCATTTGCTAGTACAGTGGCTTAATGGCTTGCAGCAGTAAGGTCATATGCTTTTTCTGGATTCAGATTTCCCGCCTTTTCGAACGTGTGAAATTTCACACATTTTCATTCAATTTAGTTTTTTGTGTTTGTTAGGGGGTTCCTGTGTATTTTTTGGGTTTTTTTGGCTTTTCTTTCCAAATTGATTTTTTCTACTCCATTTGGACTTGTTTGTAGGTAGTTTTGCAATTAAGGGGGGCAAGGTAATAATTTAATGTTTTTTCTTTCTGTCACTGCAGGTGCTGCAGCTTAAGCATTTAGAAGCCATTGTCTTCTTACCACAATGCCCATTGGCCTTGTCTACATGAGCACATTCCTTCTTCTGGACCCAAAATCCATCAAAAACAAAGACTAATACAGCTCCCCCAAAAAAGACAAAACTCAAGCTATTCTATGGCCTTTGCATTGACGATGGATGTCCTTTCTGAGCTGCTCTTGTCCTTGAGGAGCTATAGTCCCTTATGAGCTGCTCTCTCCCTCTTGTGGATCATTTTTAGCAAGACTTTTCAAGCTGTGACTTCCCACCATTTCTCCTTTTGGGTGTCTTTTAAGGGGATTTTGAGCCTATTACATTTGGCTTAGCCAGACTGGTACCTGAAGTTAACTGAGAAGTGCCAGAAGCATGATGGAAATCCTTTTTTGGGTCATTGGAATGGCTTCAAATGTGTAGGCTAAATAGATGGCCGGAGTTTTTTGAATTTAGATTTTCGAAAATGAGTAGTGTCCGCAATAAGCAGCAATTGTGTGGTTTTTCTTGTGGCTGTTCCCAGCTCATTTTTCACATCTCCACATTACGTGGAGAATCGCAGGCCTTGCTGCCACTTTAGGTCCAAACTAATTTGGATTATCGCTTCTCGCCTTTTGGCTAAGATCAAGTGTAGTATCTGTTCTTATCAGTTTAATATCTGATACGTCCCCTAACTGGGGACCATATATTAAATGGATTTTTAGAACAGGGAGATGGAGAAGAGCCTTACTCTCTCCACTCCACGCATTGACCTGGTATTGCAGTACCTCCAGGACCGGTGCACCCCTTCCCTAACCCTGTTTCCAAAACCAGAATTCATTTCACTTGAAAGAATAGCCAAAAAACCAAGCCATTTGCTAGTACAGTGGCTTAATGGCTTGCAGCAGTAAGGCCATATGCTTTTTCTGGATTCAAATTTCCCGCCTTTTTCGAATGTGTGAAATTTCACACGTTTTCATTCAATTTAGTTTTTTGTGTTTTTTAAGGGTTTCCTGTGCTTTTTTGGTTTTTTTTGGCTTTTCTTTCCAAATTGATTTTTTCTACTCCATTTGGACTTGTTTGTAGGTAGTTTGCAATTAAGGGGGGCAAGGTAATAATTTAATGTTTTTTCTTTCTGTCACTGCAGGTGCTGCAGCTTAAGCATTTAGAGGCCATTGTTTTCTTACCACAATGCCCATTGGCCTTGTCTATATTAGCACCCTCCTTCTTCTGGACCCACAATCTACCAAAAACAAAGACTAAACCAGCTCCCCCAAAGAAAGACTAAACTCAAGCTATTCTATGGCCTTTGCATTGACGATGGATGTCCTTTCTGAGCTGCTCTTGTCCTTGAGGAGCTATAGTCCCTTATGAGCTGCTCTCTCCCTCTTGTGGATCATTTTTAGCAAGACTTTTCAAGCTGTGACTTCCCACCATTTCTCCTTTTGGGTGTCTTTTAAGGGGATTTTGAGCCTATTACATTTGGCTTAGCCAGACTGGTACCTGAAGTTAACTGAGAAGTGCCAGAAACATGATGGAAATCCTTTTTTGGGTCATTGGAATGGCTCCAAATGTGTAGGCTAAATAGATGGCCGGAGTTTTTGAATGTAGATTTTCGAAAATGGGTAGTGTCCGCAATAAGCAGCAATTGTGTGGCTTTTCTTGTGGCTGCTCCCAGCTCATTTTCGACATCTCCACATTACGTGGAATCGCAGGCCTGCTGCCACCCTAGGTCCAAACCAATTTGGGTTATCGCTTCTCTGCCTTTTGGCTAAGATCAAGTGTAGTATCTGTTCTTATCAGTTTAATATCTGATACGTCCCCTATCTGGGAACCTTATATTAAATGGATTTTTAGAACAGGGAGATGGAAGAAGAGCTTGTTCTGTCCACTCCACGCATTGACCTGGGATTGCAGTACCTCCAGGACCGGTGCACCCCTTCCCTAACCCTGTTTCCAAAACCAGAATTTATTTCACTTGAAAGAATAGCCAAAAAACCAAGCCATTTGCTAGTACAGTGGCTTAATGGCTTGCAGCAGTAAGGCCATATGCTTTTCTGGATTCAGATTTCCCGCCTTTTTCGAACGTGTGAAATTTCACACATTTTCATTCAATTTAGTTTTTTGTGTTTGTTAGGGGGTTTCCTGTGTATTTTTGGGTTTTTTTTGGCTTTTCTTTCCAAATTGATTTTTTCTACTCCATTTGGACTTGTTTGTAGGTAGTTTGCAATTAAGGGGGGCAAGGTAATAATTTAATGTTTTTTCTTTCTGTCACTGCAGGTGCTGCAGCTTAAGCATTTAGAGGCCATTGTTTTCTTACCACAATGCCCATTGGGCCTTGTCTATATTAGCACCCTCCTTCTTCTGGACCCACAATCTACCAAAAACAAAGACTAAACCAGCTCCCCCAAAGAAAGACTAAACTCAAGCTATTCTATGGCCTTTGCATTGACGATGGATGTCCTTTCTGAGCTGCTCTTGTCCTTGAGGAGCTATAGTCCCTTATGAGCTGCTCTCTCCCTCTTGTGGATCATTTTTAGCAAGACTTTTCAAGCTGTGACTTCCCACCATTTCTCCTTTTGGGTGTCTTTTAAGGGGATTTTGAGCCTATTACATTTGGCTTAGCCAGTCTGGTACCTGAAGTTAACTGAGAAGTGCCAGAATCATGATGGAAATCCTTTTTTGGGTCATTGGAATGGCTCCAATTGTGTAGGCTAAATAGATGGCCGGAGTTTTTGAATGTAGATTTTCGAAAATGGGTAGTGTCCGCAATAAGCAGCAATTGTGTGGCTTTTCTTGTGGCTGCTCCCAGCTCATTTTCGACATCTCCACATTACGTGGGAATCGCAGGCCTTGCTGCCACCCTAGGTCCAAACCAATTTGGGTTGTCGCTTCTCGGCCTTTTGGCTAAGATCAAGTGTAGTATCTGTTCTTATCAGTTTAATATCTGATACGTCCCCTATCTAGGGACCTTATA
The DNA here is from genome assembly GCA_033576535.1 of Allobates femoralis. Classification (NCBI taxonomy): domain Eukaryota; kingdom Metazoa; phylum Chordata; class Amphibia; order Anura; family Aromobatidae; genus Allobates; species Allobates femoralis. The sequence continues at coordinate 78,877,953 of JARQOC010000011.1, forward strand.
TTAAATGGATTTTTAGAACAGGGAGATAGAAGGAGGGCTTGCTCTGTCCACTCCATGCATTGACCTGGTAATGCAGTATCTCCAGGACTGGTGCACCCTTTCCCTAACTCTGTTTCCAAAACCAGAATTCATTTCACTTGAAAGAATAGCCAAAAAACCAAGCCATTTGCTAGTACAGTGGCTTAATGGCTTGCAGCAGTAAGGCCATATGCTTTTTCTGGATTCAAATTTCCCGCCTTTTTCGAACGTGTGAAATTTCACACGTTTTCATTCAATTTAGTTTTTTGTGTTTTTTAGGGGTTCCTCTGTATTTTTGGGTTTTTTTTTGGCTTTTCTTTCCAAATTGATTTTTTCTACTCCATTAGGAATTGATTGTAGGTAGTTTGCAATTAAGGGGGGCAAGGTAATAATTTAATGTTTTTTCTTTCTGTCACTGCAGGTGCTGCAGCTTAAGCATTTAGAGGCCATTGTCTTCTTACCACAATGCCCATTGGCCTTGTCTACAGGAGCACCTTCCTTCTTCTGGACCCACAATCCATCAAAAACAAAGACTAATACAGCTCCCCCAAATAAAGACAAAACTCAAGCTATTCTATGGCCTCTGCATTGACGATGGATGTCCTTTCTGAGCTGCTCTTGTCCTTGAGGAGCTGTAGTCCCTTATGAGCTGCTCTCTCCCTCTTGTGGATCATTGTTAGCAAGACTTTTCAAGCTGTGACTTCCCACCATTTCTCCTTTTGGGTGTCTTTTAAGGGGATTTTGAGCCTATTACATTTGGCTTAGCCAGACTGGTACCTGAAGTTAACTGAGAAGTGCCAGAAGCATGATGGAAATCCTTTTTTTGGGTCATTGGAATGGCTCCAAATGTGTAGGCTAAATTGATGGCCGGAGTTTTTGAATTTAGATTTTCGAAAATGGGTAGTGTCCGCAATAAGCAACAATTGTGTGGTTTTTCTTGTGGCTGCTCCCAGCTCATTTTTGACATCTGACATTTTGACATGCTGCCACCCTAGGTCCAAACTAATTTGGGTTATCGCTTCTCGGCCTTTTGGCTAAGATCAAGTGTAGTATCTGTTCTTATCAATTTAATATCTGATATGTCCCCTATCTGGGGACCATATATTAAATGGATTTTTAGAACAGGGAGATGGCAGAAGAGCCTACTCTCTCCACTCCACGCATTGACCTGGTATTGCAGTACCTCCAGGACGGGTGCACCCCTTCCCTAACTCTGTTTCCAAAAGCAGAATTAATTTCACTTGAAAGGATAGCCAAAAAACCAAACCATTTGCTAGCACAGTGGCTTAATGGCTTGCAGCAGTAAGGCCATATGCTTTTTCTGGATTCAAATCTCCCGCCTTTTTCGAACGTGTGAAATTTCACACGTTTTTATTCAATTTAGTGTCCGCAATAAGCAGCAATTGTGTGGATTTTCTTGTGGCTGCTCCCAGCTGATTTTCGACATCTCCACATTACGTGGAAATCGCAGGCCATGCTGCCACCCTAGGTCCAAACCAATTTGGTTTATCGCTTCTCTGCCTTTTGGCTAAGATCAAGTGTAGTATCTGTTCTTATCAGTTTAATATCTGATACGTCCCCTATCTGGGAACCTTATATTAAATGGATTTTTAGAACAGGGAGATGGAAGAAGAGCTTGTTCTGTCCACTCCATGCATTGACCTGGTAATACAGTACCTCCAGGAACGGTGCACCCCTTCCCTAACTTTGTTTCCAAAACCAGAATTTATTTCACTTGAAAGAATAGCCAAAAAACCAAGCCATTTGCTAGTACAGTGGCTTAATGGCTTGCAGCAGTAAAGCCATATGCTTTTTCTGGATTCAAATCTCCCGCCTTTTTCGAACGTGTGAAATTTCACACATTTTTATTCAATTTAGTTTTTTGTGTTTCTTAGGGGGTTCCTGTGTTTTTTTGGGGGGTTTTTTGGCTTTTCTTTCCAAATTGATTTTTTCTACTCCATTTGGACTTGTTTGTAGGTAGTTTGCAATTAAGGGGGGCAAGGTAATAATTTAATGTTTTTTCTTTCTGTCACTGCAGGTGCTGCAGCTTAAGCATTTAGAGGCCATTGTCTTCTTACCACAATGCCCATTGGCCTTGTCTACAGGAGCACCTTCCTTCTTCTGGACCCACAATCCATCAAAAACAAAGACTAAACCAGCTCCCCCAAATAAAGACAAAACTCAAGCTATTCTATGGCCTTTGCATTGATGATGGATGTCCTTTCTGAGCTGCTCTTGTGCTTGAGGAGCTGTGGTCCTTTATGAGCTGCTGTCTCCCTTTTGTGGATCATTTTTCAGAAGACTTTTCAAGCTGTGACTTCCCACCACTTCCCCTTTTTGGTGTATTTAAGGGAATTTTGAGCCTATTACATTTGGCTTAGCCAGACTGGTACCTGAAGTTAACTGAGAAGTGCCAGAAGCATGATGGAAATTCTTTTTTTGGGTAATTGGAATGGCTCCAAATGTGTAGGCTAAATAGATGGTCAGAGTATTTGAATGTAGATTTTCGAAAATGGGTAGTGTCCGCAATAAGCAGCAATTGTGTGGCTTTTCTTGTGGCTGCTCCCAGCTCATTTTCGACATCTCCACATTACGTGGGAATCGCAGGCCTTGCTGCCACCCTAGGTCCAAACTAATTTGGGTTATCGCTTCTCTGCCTTTTGGCTAAGATCAAGTGTAGTATCTGTTCTTATCAGTTTAATATCTGATACGTCCCCTATCTAGGGACCTTATAGTAAATGGATTTTTAGAACAGGGAGATGGAAGGAGAGCTTGCTCTGTCCACTCCATGCATTGACCTGGTATTGCAGTACCTCCAGGACTGGTGCACCCTTTCCCTAACTAACTCTGTTTCCAATACCAGAATTCATTTCACTTGAAAGAATAGTAAAAAAAAAACAAGCCATTTGCTAGTACAGTGGCTTAATGGCTTGCAGCAGTAAGGCCATATGCTTTTTCTGGATTCAAATTTCCCGCCTTTTTCGAACGTGTGAAATTTCACACGTTTTCATTCAATTTAGTTTTTTGTGTTTTTTAGGGGGTTCCTCTGTATTTTTGGGGGTTTTTTGGCTTTTCTTTCCAAATTGATTTTTTCTACTCCATTAGGAATTGATTGTAGGTAGTTTGCAATTAAGGGGGGCAAGGTAATAATTTAATGTTTTTTCTTTCTGTCACTGCAGGTGCTGCAGCTTAAGCATTTAGAGGCCATTGTCTTCTTACCACAATGCCCATTGGCCTTGTCTACAGGAGCACCTTCCTTCTTCTGGACCCAAAATCCATCAAAAACAAAGACTAATACAGCTCCCCCAAATAAAGACAAAACTCAGGCTATTCTATGGCCTTTGCATTGACGATGGATGTCCTTTCTGAGCTGCTCTTGTGCTTGAGGAGCTGTGGTCCTTTATGAGCTGCTGTCTTCCTCTTGTGGATCATTTTTAACAAGACTTTTCAAGCTGTGACTTCCCACCACTTCCCCTTTTTGGTGTATTTAAGGGAATTTTGAGCCTATTACATTTGGCTTAGCCAGACTGGTACCTGAAGTTAACTGAGAAGTGCCAGAAGCATGATGGAAATCCTTTTTTTGGGTAATTGGAATGGCTCCAAATGTGTAGGCTAAATAGATGGCCGGAGTCTTTGAATGTAGATTTTCGAAAATGGGTAGTGTCCGCAATAAGCAGCAATTCTGTGGCTTTTCTTGTGGCTGCTCCCAGCTCATTTTCGACATCTCCACATTACGTGGGAATCGCAGGTCTTGCTGCCACTCTAGGTCCAAACCAATTTGGGTTATCGCTTCTCGGCCTTTTGGCTAAGATCAAGTGTAGTATCTGTTCTTATCATTTTAATATCTGATACGTCCCCTATCTGGGGACCATATATTAAATGGATTTTTAGAACAGGGAGATGGCAGAAGAGCCTACTCTGTCCACTCCACGCATTGACCTGGTATTGCAGTACCTCCAGGACGGGTGCACCCCTTCCCTAACTCTGTTTCCAAAAGCAAAATTAATTTCACTTGAAAGGATAGCCAAAAAACCAAACCATTTGCTAGTATAGTGGCTTAATGGCTTGTAACAGTAAAGCCATATGCTTTTTCTGGATTCAAATTTCCCGCCTTTTTCGAATGTGTGAAATTTCACACGTTTTCATTCAATTTAGTTTTTTGTGTTTTTTAAGGGTTTCCTGTTCTTTTTTGTTGTTTTTTTTGGCTTTTCTTTCCAAATTGATTTTTTCTACTCCATTTGGACATGTTTGTAGGTAGTTTGCAATTAAGGGGGGCAAGGTAATAATTTAATGTTTTTTCTTTCTGTCACTGAAGGTGCTGCAGCTTAAGCATTTAGAGGCCATTGTCTTCTTACCACAATGCCCATTGGCCTTGTCTACAGGAGCACCTTCCTTCTTCTGGACCCAAAATCCATCAAAAACAAAGACTATACCAGCTCCCCCAAATAATGACAAAACTCAAGCTATTCTATGGCCTTTGCATTGACGATAGATGTCCTTTCTGAGCTGCTCTTGTGCTTGAGGAGCTGTGGTCCTTTATGAGCTGCTGTCTCCCTTTTGTGGATCATTTTTAAGAAGACTTTTCAAGCTGTGACTTCCCACCACTTCTCCTTTTTGGTGTATTTAAGGGGATTTTGAGCCTATTACATTTGGCTTAGCCAGACTGGTACATGAAGTTAACTGAGAAGTGCCAGAAGCATGATGGAAATCCTTTTTTGGGTCATTGGAATGGCTCCAAATGTGTAGGCTAAATAGATGGTCGGAGTTTTTGAATATAGATGTTCGAAAATGGGTAGAGTCCGCAATAAGCAGCAATTGTGTGGCTTTTCTTGTGGCTGCTCCCAGCTGATTTTCGACATCTCCACATTACGTGGGAATCGCAGGCCATGCTGCCACCCTAGGTCCAAACCAATTTGGTTTATCGCTTCCCTGCCTTTTGGCTAAGACCAAGTGTAGTATCTATTCTTATCAGTTTAATATCTGATACGTCTCCTATCTGGGGACCATAAATTAAATGGATTTTTAGAACAGGGAGATGGAAGAAGAGCTTGCTCTGTCCACTCCACGCATTGACCTGGTATTGCAGTACCTACAGGACCGGTGCACCCCTTCTCTAACCTTGTTTCCAATACCAGAATTCAATTCACTTGAAAGAATAGTAAAAAAAAAACAAGCTATTTGCTAGCACAGTGGCTTAATGGCTTGCAGCAGTAAAGCCATGCGCTTTTTCTCAATTCAAATTTCCCGCCTTTTTCGAACGTGTGAAATTTCACACGTTTTCATTCAATTTAGTTTTTTGTGTTTTTTAGGGGGTTCCTCTGTATTTTTGGGGGTTTTTTGGCTTTTCTTTCCAAATTGATTTTTTCTACTCCATTAGGAATTGATTGTAGGTAGTTTGCAATTAAGGGGGGCAAGGTAATAATTTAATGTTTTTTCTTTCTGTCACTGCAGGTGCTGCAGCTTAAGCATTTAGAGGCCATTGTCTTCTTACCACAATGCCCATTGGCCTTGTCTACAGGAGCACCTTCCTTCTTCTGGACCCAAAATCCATCAAAAACAAAGACTATACCAGCTCCCCGAAATAAAGACAAAACTCAAGCTATTCTATGGCCTTTGCATTGACGATGGATGTCCTTTCTGAGCTGCTCTTGTGCTTGAGGAGCTGTGGTCCTTTATGAGCTGCTGTCTCCCTTTTGTGGATCATTTTTAAGAAGACTTTTCAAGCTGTGACTTCCCACCATTTCTCCTTTTTCGTGTATTTAAGGGGATTTTGAGCCTATTACATTTGGCTTAGCCAGACTGGTACATGAACTTAACTGAGAAGTGCCAGAAGCATGATGGAAATCCTTTTTTGGGTCATTGGAATGGCTCCAAATGTGTAGGCTAAATAGATGGTCGGAGTTTTTGAATGTAGATTTTCGAAAATGGGTAGAGTCCGCAATAAGCAGCAATTGTGTGGCTTTTCTTGTGGCTGCTCCCAGCTGATTTTCGACATCTCCACATTACGTGGAAATCGCAGGCCATGCTGCCACCCTAGGTCCAAACCAATTTGGTTTATCGCTTCTCTGCCTTTTGGCTAAGATCAAGTGTAGTATCTGTTCTTATCAGTTTAATATCTGATACGTCCCCTATCTGGGAACCTTATATTAAATGGATTTTGAGAACAGGGAGATGGAAGAAGAGCTTATTCTGTCCACTCCATGCATTGACCTGGTTATGCAGTACCTCCAGGACTGGTGCACCCTTTCCGTAACTCTGTTTCCAAAACCAGAATTTATTTCACTTGAAAGAATAGCCAAAAAACCAAGCCATTTGCTAGTACAGTGGCTTAATGGCTTGCAGCAGTAAGGCCATATGCTTTTTCTGGATTCAAATTTCCCGCCTTTTTCGAACGTGTGAAATTTCACACGTTTTTATTCAATTTAGTTTTTTGTGTTTTTTAGGGGGTTCCTGTGTTTTTTTTGGGTTTTTTTTGGCTTTTCTTTCCAAATTGATTTTTTCTACTCCATTTGGACTTGTTTGTAGGTAGTTTGCAATTAAGGGGGGCAAGGTAATAATTTAATGTTTTTTCTTTCTGTCACTGCAGGTGCTGCAGCTTAAGCATTTAGAGGCCATTGTTTTCTTACCACAATGCCCATTGGCCTTGTCTATATTAGCACCCTCCTTCTTCTGGACCCACAATCCACCAAAATCAAAGACTAAACCAGCTCCCCCAAAGAAAGACTAAACTCAAGCTATTCTATGGCCTTTGCATTGACGATGGATGTCCTTTCTGAGCTGGTCTTGTCCTTGAGGAGCTGTAGTCCTTTATGAGCTGCTCTCTCCCTCTTGTGGATCATTTTTAGCAAGATTTTTCAAGCTGTGACTTCCCACCACTTCTCCTTTTGGGTGTATTTAAGGGGATTTTGAGCCTATTACATTTGGCTTAGCCAGACTGGTACCTGAAGTTAACTGAGAAGTGCCAGAAGCATGATGGAAATCCTTTTTTGGGGTCATTGGAATGGCTCCAAATGTGTAGGCCAAATAGATGGCCGGAGTTTTTGAATGTAGATTTTCTAAAATGAGTAGTGTCCGCAATAAGTAGCAATTGTGTGGCTTCTCTTGTGGCTGCTCCCAGCTCATTTTCGACATCTCCACATTACATGGGAATCGCAGGCCTTGCTTCCACCCTAGGTCCAAACCAATTTGAGTTATCGCTTCTCGGCCTTTTGGCTAAGATCAAGAGTAGTATCTGTTCTTATCAGTTTAATATCTGATACGTCCCCTATCTAGGGACGTTATATTAAATGGATTTTTAGAACAGGGAGATGGAAGAAGAGCTTGCACTGTCCACTCCACGCATTGACCTGGTATTGCAGTACCTCCAGGACCAGTGCACCCCTTCCCTAAACCTGTTGCAAAAGCAGAATTCATTTCATTTGAAAGAATAGCCAAAAAACCAAGCCATTTGCTAGCACAGTGGCTTAATGATTTGCAGCAGTAAAGCCATATACTTTTTCTGCATTCAAATTTCCCGCCTTTTTCGAACGTGTGAAATTTCACACGTTTTCATTCAATTTAGTTGTTTGTGTTGCTTAGGGGGTTCTTTTGTTTTTTGGGGGGTTTTTTTTGGCTTTTCTTTCCAAGTTGATTTCTTCTACTCCATTTGGACTTGTTTGTAGGTAGTTTGCAATTAAGGGGTGCAAGGTAATAATTTAATGTTTTTTCTTTCTGTCACTGCAAGTGCTGCAGCTTAAGCATTTAGAGGCCATTGTCTTCTCACCACAATGCCCATTTGCCTTGTCTACAGGAGCACCTTCCTTCTTCTGGACCCACAATCCACCAAAAACATAGACTAAACCAGCTCCCCCAAAAAAAGACAAAACTCAAGCTATTCTATGGCCTTTGCATTAACGATGGATGTCCTCTCTGAGCAGCTCTTGTCCTTGAGGAGCTGTAGTCCTTTATGAGCTGCTGTCTCCCTCTTGTGAATCATTTTTAGCAAGGCTTTTCAAGCTGTGACTTCCCACCACTTCTCCTTTTGGGTGTCTTTTAAGGGGATTTTGAACCTATTACATTTGGCTTAGCCAGACTGGTACCTGAAGTTAACTGAGAAGTGCCAGAAGCATGATGGAAATCCTTTTTTGGGGTCATTGGAATGGCTACAAATGTGTAGGCTAAATAGATGCCCGGAGTTTTTGAATATAGATTTTCAAAAATGGGTAGTGTCCGCAATAAGCAGCAATTATGTGGCTTTTCTTGTGGCTGCTCCCAGCTCATTTTTGACATCTCCACATTACGTGGGAATCGCAGACCTTGCTGCCACCCTAGGTCCAAACCAATTTGGGTTATCGCTTCTTGGCCTTTTGGCTAAGATCAAGTGTAGTATCTGTTCTTATCAGTTTAATATCTGATACATCCCCTATGTGGGGACCATATATTAAATTTATTTTTAGAACAGGGAGATGGAAGAAGAGCTTGCTCTGTCCACTCCACGCATTGACCTGGTATTGCAGTACCTCCAGGACCGGTGCACCCCTTCCCTAACACTGTTTCCAAAAGCAGAATTCATTTCACTTGAAGGAATTGCCAAAAAACCAAGCCATTTGCTAGTACAGTGGCTTAATGGCTTGCAGCAGTAAAGCCATATGCTTTTTCTGAATTCAAATTTCCCGCCTTTTTCGAACATGTAAATTTCACACGTTTTCATTCAATTTAGTTTTTTGTGTTTTTTAGGGGGTTCCTGTGTTTTTTGGGGGGTTTTTTTTGCTTTTCTTTCCAAATTGATTTTTTCTACTCCATTTGGACTTGTTTGTAGGTAGTTTGCAATTAAGGGGGGCAAAAGGTAATAATTTAATAATTTAATGTTTTTTCTTTCTGTCACTGCAGGTGCTGCAGCTTAAGCATTTAGAGGCCATTGTCTTCTTACCACAATGCCCATTGGCCTTGTCTACAGGAGCACCTTCCTTCTTCTGGACCCACAATCCACCAAAACCAAAGGCTAAACCAGCTCCCCCAAAAAATACAAAACTCAAGCTATTCTATGGCCTTTGCATTGACGATGGATGTCCTTTCTGAGCTGCTCTTGTCCTTGAGGAGCTGTAGTCCTTTATGAGCTGCTCTCTCCCTCTTGTGGATCATTTTTAGCAAGACTTTTCAAGCTGTGACTTCCCACCACTTCTTTTGGGTGTCTTTTAAGGGGATTTTGAGCCTATTACATTTGGCTTAGCCAGACTGGTACCTGAAGTTAACTGAGAAGTGCCAGAAGCATAATGGAAATCCTTTTTTGGGGTCATTGGAATGGCTCCAAATGTGTAGGCCAAATAGATGGCCGGAGTTTTTGAATGTAGATTTTCTAAAATGAGTAGTGTCCGCAATAAGTAGCAATTGTGTGGCTTCTCTTGTGGCTGCTCCCAGCTCATTTTCGACATCTCCACATTACATGGGAATCGCAGGCCTTGCTTCCACCCTAGGTCCAAACCAATTTGGGTTATCGCTTCTCGGCCTTTTGGCTAAGATCAAGAGTAGTATCTGTTCTTATCAGTTTAATATCTGATACGTCCCCTATCTAGGGACGTTATATTAAATGGATTTTTAGAACAGGGAGATGGAAGAAGAGCTTGCACTGTCCACTCCACGCATTGACCTGGTATTGCAGTACCTCCAGGACCAGTGCACCCCTTCCCTAAACCTGTTGCAAAAGCAGAATTCATTTCATTTGAAAGAATAGCCAAAAAACCAAGCCATTTGCTAGCACAGTGGCTTAATGATTTGCAGCAGTAAAGCCATATACTTTTTCTGCATTCAAATTTCCCGCCTTTTTCGAACGTGTGAAATTTCACACGTTTTCATTCAATTTAGTTGTTTGTGTTGCTTAGGGGGTTCTTTTGTTTTTTGGGGGTTTTTTTTTGGCTTTTCTTTCCAAGTTGATTTCTTCTACTCCATTTGGACTTGTTTGTAGGTAGTTTGCAATTAAGGGGTGCAAGGTAATAATTTAATGTTTTTTCTTTCTGTCACTGCAAGTGCTGCAGCTTAAGCATTTAGAGGCCATTGTCTTCTCACCACAATGCCCATTTGCCTTGTCTACAGGAGCACCTTCCTTCTTCTGGACCCACAATCCACCAAAAACATAGACTAAACCAGCTCCCCCAAAAAAAGACAAAACTCAAGCTATTCTATGGCCTTTGCATTAACGATGGATGTCCTCTCTGAGCAGCTCTTGTCCTTGAGGAGCTGTAGTCCTTTATGAGCTGCTCTCTCCCTCTTGTGGATCATTTTTAGCAAGACTTTTCAAGCTGTGACTTCCCACCACTTCTCTTTTTGGGTGTCTTTTAAGGGGATTTTGAGCCTATTACATTTGGCTTAGCCAGACTGGTACCTGAAGTTAACTGAGAAGTGCCAGAAGCATAATGGAAATCCTTTTTTGGGGTCATTGGAATGGCTCCAAATGTGTAGGCTAAATAGATGGCCGGAGTTTTTGAATGTAGATTTTCTAAAATAGTTAGTGTCCGCAATAAGCAGCAATTGTGTGGCTTTTCTTGTGGCTGCTCCCAGCTCATTTTCGACATCTCCACATTACGTGGGAATCGCAGGCTTTGTTGCCACCCTAGGTCCAAACCAATTTGCGTTATCGCTTCTCGGCCTTTTGGCTAAGATCAAGAATAGTATCTGTTCTTATCAGTTTAATATCTGATACGCCCCCTATCTGGGGACCATATATTAAATGGATTTTTAGAACAGGGAGATGGAAGAAGAGCTTGCTCTGTCCACTCCACGCATTGATCTGGTATTGCAGTACCTCCAGGAACGGTGCCACCCTTCCCTAACCCAGTTTCCAAAAGCAGAATTCATTTCACTTGAAAGAATAGCCAAAAAACCAAGCCATTTGCTAGCACAGTGGCTTAATGGCTTGCAGCAGTAAAGCCATATGCTTTTTCTGGATTCATATTTCCCGCCTTTTTCGAACGTGTGTAATTTCAAACGTTTTCATTAGTGATGAGCGAGTACGCTTGTGACTACTCGGTACTCACACGAGTATCACTGTACTCGGTCTACTCGGCGAGTACCAAGTAATCTCGCGATACTCGTGCTGTACTCGGGGTCCTCATCCCTGCATGTTGGCGCTCTTTAGAGAGCCAGCCCACATGCAGGGATTGGCTGGCAGTCACTGCAATGCCACAGCCCTGTTAGTTGTGGTATTGCAGTGATTAACCGTCCCGCACAGCGTGACCGAGCCTTTATAAGACCCGGCCACGATGTGCTCTGCACACAGCCATCCAGACAGTCAGTGTAGGGAGAGTGTCTGCTGCTGCTTAAGGGACAGATTTGCAGCCCTCATAGGTAGATCCGGAGCAGGGCTGCAAACTGTTGCTGACCAGAACAGTCCTTCTCAGGCCTAATCTAGGAGGATATAGGCAGGGTGATCCAGATCGGAGTCCAAGCTTTCCAGTGACCAGAACAGTCCCCAGGAGACTGTTGTAGCTGACTAGCTGTAAACAGGCAGGGTGTAATATCCATATCCAGCTTTCCTGTGACCAGAACAGTCAGGAGACTGTTGTAGCTGACTAGCTCTATACAGGCAGGGTCTAATATCTATATCCAGCTTTCCTGTGACCAGAACAGTCAGGAGACTGTTGTAGCTGACTAGCTGTATACAGGCAGGCGATCCATATCCAGCTTTTCTGTGACCAGAACAGTCAGGAGACTGTTGTAGCTGACTAGCTCTATACAGGCAGGCTATCCATACCCAGCTTTCCTGTGACCAGAACAGTCAGGAGACTGTTGTAGCTGACTAGCTGTATACAGGCAAGCAATCCATATCCAGCTTTCCTGTGACCAGAACAGTCAGGAGACTGTTGTAGCTGACTAGCTCTATACAGGCAGGGTCTAATATCCATATCCAGCTTTCCTGTGACCAGAACAGTCAGGAGACTGTTGTAGCTGACTAGCTGTATACAGGCAGGGTGTAATATCCATATCCAGCTTTCCTGTGACCAGAACAGTCAATAGACTGTTGTAGCTGACTAGCTGTATACAGGCAGGCTATCCATATCCAGCTTTCCTGTGACCAGAACAGTCAGGAGACTGTTGTAGCTGACTAGCTGTATACAGGCAGGCTATCCATATCCAGCTTTCCTGTGACCAGAACAGTCAGGAGACTGTTGTAGCTGACTAGCTCTATACACGCAGGGTGTAATATCCATATCCAGCTTTCCTGTAACCAGAACAGTCAGAAGACTGTTGTAGCTGACTAGCTGTATACAGGCAGGCTATCCATATCCAGCTTTCCTGTGACCAGAACAGTCAGGAGACTGTTGTAGCTGACTAGCTCTATACAGGCAGAGTCTAATATCCATATCCAGCTTTCCTGTGACCAGAACAGTCAGGAGACTGTTGTAGCTGACTAGCTGTATGCAGGCAGGCTATCCATATCCAGCTTTCCTGTGACCCGAACAGTCAGGAGACTGTTGTAGCTGACTAGCTGTATACAAGCAGGGTCTAATATCCATATCCAGCTTTCCTGTGACCAGAACAGTCAGGAGACTGTTGTAGCTAACTAGCTGTATACAGGCAGGCTATCCATATCCAGCTTTTCTGTGACCAGTACAGTCAGGAGACTGTTGTAGCTGACTAGCTGTATACAGGCAGGGTGTAATATCCATATCCAGCTTTCCTGTGACCAGAACAGTCAGGAGACTGTTGCAGCTGACAAGCTCTATACAGGCAGGGTCTAATATCCATATCCAGCTTTCCTGTGACCAGAACAGTCAGGAGACTGTTGTAGCTGACTAGCTGTATACAGGCAGGCTATCCATATCCAGCTTTCCTGTGACCAGAACCATACCAATACTCCGTGGCGCAACTACAATAGGTGCAGGGGTTGCGATCGCACCCGGGCCCTGCAGCCTAGGGGGACCCAAAAAGTCCCTTTGGCCCGTAGAAAAAGTCTAATACTACTAAAGATTGAAATAATTGGGGGCCCCGTTGGAGCTTTCGCATCGGGGCCCCAAGGCCTGAAGTTATGCCACTGCCAATACTATCAATCTCTTGGACTGGGTTGGCACTATCAACGAACTAACTGGTTGCATCACCATTACTGGAAAATTAATGGGCTTTGTGGCATCCACAGGCAAACTACTAAGCTGATTAGCCACAACTAGGGAACTATTGGTTTGGGTTGTAACCACTTGTGAACTGTTTGAGTGGGTTCTTACCGCCAGTGAACTGCTTGGCTGGGGAAAAACTGATGGCAAAGTATTAAGTTGGCTTGTGACCACTGGCTAACCTCCTAACTGGGTTCCTATTGCTAATGAGCGACTGGGCTGGGTCACTAATGTTGGTGTACTACTTAGCTAGCCAGCCACTGCCAGTACACTTCTGTGCTGGATTGCTACTCTCTATTATCTCTAGCACTGGGTCAACACCACCAGCAAACACCCAGGCTGGGTCTCTGTTGAGGGGGAAGTGATGGCATAATTAATAATACATGACACCTAAATATATTTCTCTTTGTGGGCATGTATGTGTATATATCTATATTTATGCCCACATTGGTGTAATAGGCCCTTCATATTTTAGTTATAACATTGACCAATTCAGTTGTATCTGATGGAAATCTGTTCTACTGACATGGTTAATTACCATATCAAAAGATGTCCTTTCTTGCATTTCAGTGTGGGAAGCTATCAGATAAGACTCTTAATTTAAATATCAAAGATCTATAGGCTGCTGCCACAAAGGGTTATTCTCACCCCTTCTTCTAACAGTCCACAGCAGGCAAGATGTCTGAGGTGATAGGTAGACATGACTATTCCCATTGTTTGCCAATCTATAGTGGCAGGAGATACCTCATTTCAATATAGTGCATGGTGAGCGTGCACCCTTACAACCCTGTCAGAAGTGCACGGATGAGGAGGTGTGTCCGTCACGTGCACAGCGGAGGGACAGGTTAAAATGAACTGAGACACAAGAGCTCGCTCTCTTTTTCTACCTGGACGCACGATGAAATAGGACATCACCTTCTGGCATAAGTATCATCCTATAACTCTATCACTCTCTCTCTCTCTCTCTCTCTCTCTCCCTCTCTCTCTTATAATCAAACCCTTGAATTGCTATCTATCTTCTATAGGGATAGTTAGATCATTAATATAGTGTGCATGTATATTTAGGTAACGTGAGTATTAGTAACTATGGGTGTTTTACATCATTGTAACAGTAATTGATTGTGTCTTAGTTATCGTGCTATCTAGAAATCTATATATTATTGTTGTAGACTTTTTGGGTGTGTTTAATAAATATTCATTTATTAGAACAGACTTGTTTTCATTAAGTAGTCGGTATATACTTATATATATATAGTTAATCAGCATAGGAACAGAAAGTGGTAAGGAAGGGAGGATTCTGGATATCGGTGATTGTAGTCATAACCGACAACAATAACCGATAAACAGAACCAGCCTTACAACAAATTGGCGAGCCTAGGCCCACTGTTTGAGGTTGTTCTAGTGTCTTTTGTACTGAAAACCTGTGGTCATCATCTGGAGCGGATCAGGCCAGAGGAACGTGGACACAGATAACAGGAGGCACGGTGAAGTGATCCGTTATTCTGTGCGTTCAGTGCCCTGATAGCTCAGACGGTGACACAGTTTTCAGTCTTAGTAAGACACAGGACACAGTCCTCATCAGAGAACTTTTTTCTGATTTTAACGATTTTTCTGATTCCTTTACACGATACACGTCTATCGGCGAGGCAGATCATCACGTCACTTCGTTCAAACACCATCAACGTTTGGTTCATCTGAGGAGTCCAGCTGGTCGGGAAAGAAGGCGTTCCGGAGTAAAGGACCTTTTTCCAAGCAGCACAAGAGGGACGAAGGAACAGACGACACCAAGCAACATGGCCTCTGAACAGGTGAGTATGAACTTCTCCACCCTTAAACACCTGTGTAGAAATAGCACATTTAACCCGATACTGCCCACCGCATATAAGTCCACAGAGATGCTCTGGTCAACTTTACTGGACCAGGCATACGCACATGATAGAGTTTGTATTAGTAAAAGTGTTTTCCACAAAACTAAGAAACGCCTCCAAATGCTGGCAAAATTAGTGTATACTTTTGAGGACAGCATTTGCAGGCCGGAGCATGTGAAAACACTTGCTAGCACAAGAAAGGCAGACAAAGTTTCCACATCGGATAACCTACACTGCCATTGTTGTGTGGAAAGCATAAAACGTATACACACTCTAGAAACTGAACTAGAAGAAAGGGCCCAGTGTACAGCCGACAGGGGCCGGGAAATCTGTGTGTTAGAATCTAGGATATCAGAGAAAGAAACCTATTATTCTGACATGGATAGAGAGCTCCTCAGTCTGTATACTGAGATAAATCAGTTCAAGAGTAGAGTTGCATCCATGGATGCATTAGTGAGCACACTTAGAGAGGATCTGGCTGCAAAGTCGCAAACGATTGTGAATTTGCAACAGGTCATCTCTAATCTGTCACGGCCTGGTACAAATAGCATGGTGCCTTTGCCCACGAAACAGGTTTGTGTTTGGGGTACTGCACAGGATGGGGAGACCGCGGCAACAGGGTCCACGTCTCCCATGGATCAGCGATCCGGAGCTATAGAGTCCAGGGGACAGGTGGAACGGTCGCTACATTTCACTCAAACACCAAGGGAGTATACACGTAGCGACCGCTTCCAGGGTCAGGACGGGAGTTGGGGATATGGAGGTAGGTGGGAAAGGGATCACACCACTTCCAATCCGCCAAATCGTTCAGTAAGGTCAGATGAATTTTATCCTAACCGTAACAGTATGGAAAGGATAAAATTTCTGTTACGGATCTGCAAGGAGATCCCAAAATATGATCCCAGTCTAGATGCGTTTACTGCATGTGATATCTTTGAAGATCACTGCAATAAATATTCTGTGGCTCCAGAACTTCGAATGGAGCTATTCAAGTTGTGGTTGCCTACACACCTCAATCAGAGGTATGAGGCAATGGGGAGCACGGAACCCAGTAATGGACAGTTTCATGATAAGGAAGAACGCCTTTCCTTACTAATGACACTGGCAACGGGCCACGGGGACGTGACTCCAGAAATCCTGATGAAATTCAGGCCAACTATACACGATGAACCTTTATCGCTGTGTAGTCGGTTTGAATCTATGTACAGGAAGGTCACTATGGATCAAGGTATCGGTATTCCACAAGGCATGATCCGCATGTTTGTGGAAAAATTCCCATACCTTGATACTGCAATTAGGTTGAGTGCAGCGAGGGAACCATCGCTCACTGATGCGGCCATGATTATTGAGCAGTGTAGACAAGATCTACTGCACAATAAAAAGTCGGTTAAGGTTAGGGAGCATGTGCCTGTACACGTTAGATCACAAGATGAACGTGTGCGCCATGCTAGAAAGAAGTCAGCTGTTCGCCCCTCGGCCCCACCATTTGAGAGGACAGGGAGCATTCAATGCTTTCTATGTTTGCAATTTGGGCACATGAAGAAAAATTGTCCTCAGTGGGTACGGAGCCGAAACAGCCCTGAAAAATCTGGCAATAATAATGGTTTCAAGATGAAACCTAATTATGCCAGAACAGTGGGGGAACAGGCTGATGGGTCTCTGGGATATTTACAAGAGCAGACACCAAAATGTGTTGCCACTGTAAATGCCCCAGTTGATAGTTCAGGGGTTGTGGAATCTACTGATTCCACAACTAGAACTATGGTTGAGGATCTCCAAATTGCAGTGTGTACCTCTCAGGTACCTACTGGAAATCTTGTCAACATCGATTGACAATTAGGGATCCCTAAAGAGCTGGCTCCAGTATGTCCTGTTATACTGGATTCTTCAGGGAGGCCCCACATAAAAGCCAGAATTAAAGATCAGGACACACAAATTATGCTTGATACTGGTGCGGAAATCTCCATTACTAATATCAAACATGATTTGCATCCAAACAGCCCTCAGTGTGTGGTGATCGGATTTGATCACCAACAAGGGGGGGTGAAGGCCCACAGAATTGAGGAAGTGATTGTCCAGATTGCCAAACACTTAACCCTCAAGGTCCCAATGTGGTATTACCCTGGTTCTGACAACATCATCGGAACTGATGTAATGACCCAAAATGGATGGATCCTGGATTTGGCAAACTGCAATGTGTGGAAGGGACCCAGACAATCCAAGGTGTGTGTCATACAACACCAGTGTCTGGGACCACCTTTGCCAGCAATGGAGAATTCAGTTGATATGCTCGAACACAAATGGCCAGAGGTCTCTCATAATATAGACCTTGAACCCATTGTGTATGAACATCCTGATCTGTGGGCCCAGGGTAAAAACGACTGTGGAAGATTGATTGGTGTCCAGGTGGACATACAGGGGCCAGACCCACCCCCTCAACGTCAATATCGCTTTCCACCAGAAGCGACACAGTCGATAGTCAACACTGTCCTGGAATTGGAGAACAAGGGTGTGGTCATAGAGGGGAATTCAAGGTGCAACAACCCTCTATGGCCTGTGAAGAAAAAGGACACTGATGCGTGGCGTCTCACCATAGACCAACGTGTCCTTAATAAGTACACTCCGATGTCTGCCCCCGTAGTTGCACAAACTCCTGACATAATGGCGAGGATAAGTGGCAAAAGCCGCATATTCTCGACCATTGATGTCGCCAATGGGTTCTTCTCTATTGAACTCACAGAAAACTGTAGGTACAAATTTGCTTTCACAGTGGGGAAAAAACAGTCTGGACTCAAACTGAGTCCTCACAAGGCAAATTTGGCCAGAACAGAGGGGACTTTCCTTGGGGTGCAGGTCTCTTTTGGAGCCAAAGGAATTGTGGCAGCCCGAGTGGAAGCTAGGGTCAAGTTACCTCAGCCTGGCACTTTACAGGACTTACGGAAGTTCCTGGGAGTGGCTAACTTCATGAGGGAATTCATAGAGGATTTTGCTGCCAAAGCGAAACCCCTTTATGAACTCCTCAGAGGAGAAGAACCCTCACTCCAGGGCTGGTCAGAAGCACAGGATGAGGCCTTTTCAACTCTGAAAAGAGACCTCTCCTCTGCACCTGTGTTAGCCACCCCCAACCCAGATGGAGAAATGGCCATCCAGGCACATGCTGGGAAGGAGTCTATCTCTGTTGTCCTTCTACAGCAGATAGGACATGACAGTAGACCACTGGGATACTTTTCCCGACTACTCTCGCCGGTCGAACGAGGGTTCGACGAATGTGCCAAACAACTGGCTGCCATACACTATGCCGTTAAAACCAATGAGCATATTGTAGGTTTCAGATCTCTGACTGTACAGACACCACATTCTTCTTTGGTTCTTTTACTCAGAGATACACTCCCTGGAGTCTCCCAACAGAGATTCGGGAAATGGATCCTGGACCTCAGTGGCCGGAATCTGATAGTGGACCACAAGGCAAAGTATGTTCTGTCCCAGTTGTTAAACATGACAGGGACCGAACATGACTGTGGTCAACCATCACCCTCCAGTACATCACAAATATTCAGGACCGACAGACATCCAGAAGACAGACTTTTCTGTCTGGACGGCACGTATGTATCCGGATTTGCAGTGCTGGATGAGACCACGGGCATCCAGAGTCTCTTCCGGTTGCCAGGTCACATGTCAGCACAACGGGCTAAACTGGAGGCTGTCAAGGAGGCTCTCCTCCTTCAACCTCCAGGGAATCGAACTATATATAGTGACAGTTCATATGTAGTTCGATCTCTCACCCTGCACCTGAACACGTGGAAAAAACGAGGTTTTGTGGACAACCAGAATAAACCTCTGGCCCACATTATGGTCCTAAAGGAATTGTGGGATTGGGGCATGGCAGATCAAGTGGAGGCAGCCATTATAAAAGTCCCAGCACATCAAAGAGGAGAACAGCCTTTGACCATAGGAAATAACAAGGCCGACGAACTGGCTAAGTTTGCAGCAGTGTCTGGTGTCCTTCAGGAACCAGGAACTGAGCAGATCCCTGCATTCCAGATTGCAGTGAGGCAAACCAAACTAAAAGAAGGCTTTCTGAGTCCTGAAGATGTCACTGGAGCAGAGTTTAGTGGGTGGTATATCTTACAGGCTACCTTCACTAGGAAGGATAGTCAAGATGGTTTGAGGGTAAAGACGTACTTTGACAGACCCGTACTTGTAAAAGGCACCCTTAAGGCATATTGTATGTTGAGGGATTCCCAGATGACCATCACCAGGGAATCCAAATATGCCCAAGGACATGTGTCCACAGATTACTTACGGACTAGTGTATTGATGTTAAAGTTAAACTGCAGTAACTCTGGCCAGGCATTATGGAACGATCAGAGTGGTCCAGTGAAACTGGAGGGCTTATACCGAGCAACAGTTTTAAAGGTACGGACTGATGCCAAGGATCTGAGGTATACTCGAGTAGAGGGGTCTCCATCCATACGGTCTTTTATGATTACGATCATGAGAGAAGTCTGTGTATCGGAGGTGACGGGATACTATTTCATCACCTATGCCCACTGGGAACCGGATACACAGATGGTAAAATTGGATACTAATCCCTGGAGGTGGGACTTAGTATGCAATGGGGTGGACACCCCAATTGTGGATGTATGGATGGATGGCGCCCCTATGACTGAGGAATACGGAAGCAAATACGTGTCTTCTGACTGGAAAGACCCCAGAGGCAGGGACATTAACTTTGACATCAATATAGACGGTCCATTTAAGTGGCCTTTTTGTGAGGCGGTGGACGAAGGGTGCTGGTCATTTACACAGTGGGTCTATCTGTCCAAATCCAAACCAATAGGAAACCTAGCGTTACAGGCAGGAGATAGCGATCAGTGGTACCAGTTCAGTGGTAGAGGACAAGTATGTGTGACCGTGGTAAGGGTCCCATATGAGGCTGAAGGTCTCCAACCAGTCAAACCGCACCTGGATTCTTGCAATGTTTCTACCCACCAATTGGCAGATCCCATAGCTCCTCAACTGTCATCCCCATGGAAGATCATCACAGGAACTAAATTCGTCCTATATACATGGCGAATTTCTGTAGATGACTTCAGAGTAGATCACTGGGATCACAGATGTGAGGAGTTTGTGAGGAACCAAATTGACATGATGAGAGGATGGGTAGAGGCGGGGAAAGAAGTGAGAAAAGATGATCCCCGACACAGGAAATTCAGGAGTAGGAGAGACTTGATAGAGATGGGAATTAGTGGAGGTGCATTGGGAGTAGGTGCCCTGAACACTATGGATATGGAAGTCCTGAGAGGTAAGCTCGGGGACATTGCGCGACATGCTGGGGAAGGGTTCAGAACTCAGCTTGATGTAAACCATGTCTTAGAGGGTTTGCAACATTCGCACATTGATGCCACTACCTCTCTATTTTCAGCTCTACGAGAGAAGTTTAGAAGGTTAGTTGCAGGTCTTGTAGAAGTGCAAGACAGAGTTCAGTTTGCCCTAGCATGTACGCAGGTCCAGATTGAACTCTCTGACAACCTAAAGCATATAGTGTCCTCTCTATACAAGGGCCACTTCCCATTCAACCTCAGACAAAGAGTAAGTTCCCTAATCTCCCCGTTTGCAGCCAACCATACAAACTGGTGGCTGGTTCAATGGCATGGGTGTCATAATCTCACCTGCACGGCATCTTCTTTGGCACCTGTATCTGGTAATATCAAGAAGGGGTACAGTGCCATGAATATAGGAATTGTTGTTAGCAATCAGACGGTGCTTCATCCACAGCTCACCTCAGACAACCTATGAGCGAGGCCATCCTTATCTGTTTGATACAGAGGGATGTTGGAGGAAAGAGGATGCTATCCTCTGTCAAGGGAGTCAAGATAGGGTGCTTAGGCACCAGTGTTGGGACTCTGAGGGGTCATGTGAGATGAAGACTAACACAATACCCTCCTCTCGTCTGAAATATTTGGGACAAGGATATTGGTGTTGGTACCAAGGGAAAAATGTAACGTATTCTTTATATGGCACTAATTGCACCGAAAGAGGCATACTCCTCCCAGGAGCATATTGTACCCTTAGTCCCGTTTTAGGTTTAGATGTCGCAGATCAGCAGGGGAGGACCCCGATAACACCGGAGAAGAGACTCGACATTCGCCCTGACACTCCTGTGAGACTGCAAAAGATTCCTCTTGGTTTTGGTCGTGAGCTCAAGCGTCTCTTGTTAGATTTCAGCGAAGAAGACGACATACTCCGAAATCTTCATGAGGCTGAGAATCAAGCCACAATTCAGCTTGAGCATGACAAGACCAAGATAACGAGGATTACCAATGCCTTAGACGCCAACTCTAAGGTGTCCTGGTGGGAAAGTATATTTGGCTATAGTCCGACAGCTACATCATTTTTTAATTTCATTATCCACCCTGTGATTGTTCTTCTGGTTCTTGTTCTTGTTATGTACATTGGACTGTGCCTAGTTTACAGGAGAGTAAAGAGACTTGCCCACCAGATACAAGAGAACCAGGCAGAACTTCACGAATTTAACCGCCGAAGAAGGTCCAGGACTTAGCACTAAAAGTCCTGAAACCTTGAGATTATGTTTGATAAGAGTGTTTAGGACATTACGTCAACTCAACCCTGAAACCCCATAACATTATATATTTTGTTTGGCTTTTACTTTGATTTATGGTTAAGGAATGGGGGAGGGAAATATAGTATTGTTATATACTGTTTCATTTTTATAGGTTTGTTTTTTTTTTTTGTATGAATGAGGTAAGAGTAAGGTTCTGTAGGGACAGGCCCCATCATTGTCTAAGGTATTTGCTACTTCAACCCTTGAGTCGGTAACGTTCATAAGGGATGGATTGAAGGTCAGTTGGACTGCGTTCTTCTCACAGTCAACTTAGGTATGCTGATATCATCCCCTACCCAATAAACTCTGACCTGCCTAGTAGAGATTCAACTATCTATCCATGGAAGAACCACATTAACGATAGATGCTTCAATCAAGCTTGCAGGAGGAGTCTCTGTTGAAAGTCGTGCCTCAGCTAAGAAGAATGCCATCCCCTGATTGATCTAATCCCAAGAAGGAGGTGCTCTAAGAAACCACCTGGTGAGGCCCAGCTACAGAGTGTGTTCCCCGGTAGTCTCTACACACCAGACTTGAAAAAAAAAAAAAAAAAATAGAAAATCTGGTAGGGAGAGGGGCGAGCACAGGAAAACTCTGTGGGCCGATCAAGAGACGGTGCAGCAACTCCAGAATCTAAGCAGTCAAGCTGGGAAGAAGACTACTTGGGGATAGGCGTGTTTCTCGAGATTGGCAACGACAAGATCAGAAGTGTACTGACAAATAGAGAACTTTATTCTGTCTAGATACCTAAGTGGAAAATTTTACTTCATTTCATCCTGAACGCTTATTGGTGATAGGATTGAGTAGGCAAATATATTCCACACTTCCCACTCATTTTATTGTCGTATTTTCCGACAAAAGGGGGAATGTTGAGGGGGAAGTGATGGCATAATTAATAATACATGACACCTAAATATATTTCTCTTTGTGGGCATGTATGTGTATATATCTATATTCATGCCCACATTGGTGTAATAGGCCCTTCATATTTTAGTTATAACATTGACCAATTCAGTTGTATCTGATGGAAATCTGTTCTACTGACATGGTTAATTACCATATCAAAAGATGTCCATTCTTGCATTTCAGTGTGGGAAGCTATCAGATAAGACTCTTAATTTAAATATCAAAGATCTACAGGCTGCTGGCACAAAGGGTTATTCTCACCCCTTCTTCTAACAGTCCACAGCAGGCAAGATGTCTGAGGTGATAGGTAGACATGACTATTCCCATTGTTTGCCAATCTATAGTGGCAGGAGATACCTCATTTCAATATAGTGCATGGTGAGCGTGCACCCTTACAACCCTGTCAGAAGTGCACGGATGAGGAGGTGTGTCCGTCACGTGCACAGCGGAGGGACAGGTTAAAATGAACTGAGACACAAGAGCTCGCTCTCTTTTTCTACCTGGACGCACGATGAAATAGGACATCACCTTCTGGCATAAGTATCATCCTATAACTCTATCACTCTCTCTCTCTCTCTCTCTCTCTCTCTCTCCCTCTCTCTCTTATAATCAAACCCTTGAATTGCTATCTATCTTCTATAGGGATAGTTAGATCATTAATATAGTGTGCATGTATATTTAGGTAACGTGAGTATTAGTAACTATGGGTGTTTTACATCATTGTAACAGTAATTGATTGTGTCTTAGTTATCGTGCTATCTAGAAATCTATATATTATTGTTGTAGACTTTTTGGGTGTGTTTAATAAATATTCATTTATTAGAACAGACTTGTTTTCATTAAGTAGTCGGTATATACTTATATATATATAGTTAATCAGCATAGGAACAGAAAGTGGTAAGGAAGGGAGGATTCTGGATATCGGTGATTGTAGTCATAACCGACAACAATAACTGATAAACAGAACCAGCCCTACAACAGTCTCCACAACTGGAAAGCTATGAAACTGGATCACAATCAGAGGCAAATTAGTGCAATGGATATATATTGTAGATGAGATAGCAATATGTGAATTCATTAGTAGTTATCCTTCCTGTACTTGCACAAATACGACTAGGATGAATGTACTCCCTTGCCCTACTCCGTTTACTTGCAATTCCGATCATTGTTTACATCAATAAAATCATTTTTCCCTTTCTTCTTCTCCTTTCCCTTACCTCTTCTTATTTATAAGAATTTATTTTATGATATACTGTTTTTTTCAAGTACTGTATAATGGCAATGCTCGTTCTACTGTAGTCAAGATGGTTTTGAAAACTATTGGAAAATTAAAATTTAATATAAATTTATCTTACTTGAAATTGTAACCTACTTATCATAATACACCACAGCTCAGACAATGACATCATAATGGTTGATGACATCACAGGTTCAATAAATTCCACTGTGAAAGCTCAGAATCTCAGTCTTCATAGACAGCAAGCGACTGCACCTCCTTTCCAATCAGCCTGTTTTTCAGTTTATTTTATTAGGATTTTACCTCTGGAAAGATCACATGGAAGGAAAGAAATATGAAGAGAAAAAGACTAAAGAACTTATCGCAAAATGGTTTAGGAGGGAAGTAACCATCAACCTCTTGTGCTTGATTTCCAGCATCAGCAATGTAATGGACTGGAATGCCATTGGTATTGAAGTATTCGGCTGGATTGTTAACACAGGTAAACCACCGGGGTAGATTGCCTTTACTAGTGAATTACTGGGATGTGTTTCCACCACCCGTACCATACTTGTCTGTATTGCCACCACTAGTAAAAAATAAACTGGTCTGGATTTCCCCCACCAGTACAATACTGGTTTTGATTGCCACAACTGATAATTTTCTTGGCTGGGATACCAATACTATCAATCTCTTGGACTGGTTTGGCACTATCAACGAACTAACTGGTTGGATTACCATTACTGGAAAATTAATGGGCTTTGTGGCATCCACAGGCAAACTACTGAGCTGGTAAGCCACAACTAGGGAACCATTGGTTTGGGTTGTAACCACTTGTGAACTGTTTGGCTAGGTTCCCTCCGCCTGTGAACTACTTGGCTGAGGCAAAACCGATGGCAAAATATTAAGTTGGCTTGTGACCACTGGCTAACCTCCTAACTGGATCCTTATTGCTAATGAGCTACTGGGCTGGGTCACTAATGTTGGTGCACTACTTAGCGACCCATCCACTGCCAGTAGACTCCTGTGCTGGATTGCAACTCTCTATTATCTCTTGCGCTGGGTCAACACCACCAGCAAACACCCAGGCTGTGTCTCCACCACTGGGAAGCTACAAAACTGAATTACAATAAGAGGCAAATTAGTGCAATGGATATATATTGTAGATGAAATAGCAATATGTTAATTCATTAGTAGTTATCCTTCCTTTACTTGTACAAATATGACTAGGATGAATGTACTCCCTTGCCCTACTCCGTTTACTTGTAATTCTGATCATTGTTTACATCAATAAAAACATTTTTCACTTTTTTCTTCTCCTTTCCCTTACCTCTTCTTATTTATAAGAATTTATTTCATGATATACTGGCTTTTCCAAGTACTGTATAGTGGCAATGTTCGTTCTAGTTTAGTCAAGATGGTTTTGAAAACTATTGGAAAATTAAAATTTTATATAAATAAATCTTACTTGAAATTGTAACCTACTTATCATAATACACCACAGCTCAGACACACAATGACATCACAATGGTTGATGACATCACAGGTTCAATAAATTCCACTGTGAAAGCTCAGAATCTCAGTCTTCAGAGACACCGGCAAGCGACTGAACCTCCTTTGTAATCAGCCTGTTTTTCAGTTTATTTTATTAGGATTTTACCTCTGGAAAGATCACGTGGAAGGAAAGGAATATGAAGAGAAAAAGACGAAAGAACATATCGCAAAATGGTTTTGGAGGGAAGTAACCATTAACCTGTTGTGCTTGATTTCCAGCATCAGCAATGTAATGGGCTGGAATGCCATTGGTATTGAAGTATTCGGCTGGATTGTTAACACAGGTAAACCACCGGGGTAGATTGCCTTTCCTAGTGAATTACTGGGATGGGTTTCTGTGGTGCCCTGTCACCTTGTTGGGCACCACAGAACTCCTTGGGGCATGAATGGAGCTAACAGCAAGCAACACTCACACAAAATACCTAACAACACTACAACACCTTAGAACACCTGGTTTCACCCCGAGCCTCTAGGGGGAGCTCCACTGGTCACTTTGAGCTAGTTCCCCTATAAATAGGGTCTTGGAGGGAGAAACTTCAGAGTGTGCAGACGCTAGGAGAGCTGCAGGTTGTGTGTGATCTCCACCTTATGAGACATAAACTAGGCCCAACCAGCCATCCAGCCAGTGAGGAAACCCTTGTAATTGGGGTTAGAGGAAAAGGAGAAGCACCTCTCAGGGACACAAGAGTGATCATAACTCTCTCCCTTAATCACCGGTTACTGGAACAGAAGCTGTGGGAACTACATAGCCACCACAGAGAACCAGCATACTTCACAGGGAGTCTAGTCCCCTGTTCACCTGCCGCACCTACCAGCGAGAGCCCAGGGAAGAAGATAGAATTATCATCACCCTTTTACAGTGCCCTCAGTGCTGACAACCAGGTGAAATCCATTGTGAAATAAGTCTATGTCGAGTGCAACTATTGTATATTTGAAATAGAATTGTGTTTAGTTAGCACCTTCATAGACAGGAATGAGTGCAGCATTATAATGTGTATGTGTATGACATGGGTTCAACACCCGTTTGCTAGCACCTTTCCTCACTCTAGTTGTGAGAGATGAGCTATTGCCCTCTGGTATCAGTCTCTAGCACGCCTAAGGGGTTAACCTCTTTTCCCAAGGCACCAATTAGATATTCAAAGCACCTGTCTTTAGTTATAAGACTGCAAATCCATTGTTCTCTGGTATCAGCCGATGAGGAAAAGCCCAGACAGACATCAGGCAGTTTCATTAGTGTTAGGACCCAGTTAACAGAGATCGCCGCAACGTGGCAACTGGGTGAATTATCGATTTGTCCATTTCCATAATACCAAGTATCTCTACTTTTTCATTTTTCAGTTTTCTCTATTGTGAAATAAGTCTATGTCGAGTGCAACTATTGTATATTTGAAATAGAATTGTGTTTAGTTAGCACCTTCATAGACAGGAATGAGTGCAGCATTATAATGTGTATGTGATTTCCAGCATCAGCAATGTAATGGTCTGGAATGCCATTGGTATTGAAGTACTCAGCTGGATTGTTAACACAGGTAAACCACCAGGGTAGATTGCCTTTACTAGTGAATTACTGGGATGGGTTTCCACCACCAGTACCATACTTGTCTGTATTGCCACCACTAGTAAAAAAAACTGTCCTAGATTTCCTCCACCAGTAAAATACTGGTTTTGATTGCCACAACTGATAATTTTCTAAGCTGGGATACCAATACTCCGGGGCGTAACTACAATAGGTGCAGGGGTTGCGATCGCACCCGGGCCCTGTAGCCTAGGGGGACCCAAAAAGTCCCTTTGGCCTGTAGAAAAAGTCTAATACTACTAAAGATTGAAATAATTGGGGGCCCCGTTGGAGCTTTCGCATCGGGGCCCCAAGGCCTGAAGTTACGCCACTGCCAATACTATCAATCTCTTGGACTGGGTTGGCACTATCAACGAACTAACTGGTTGGATCACCATTACTGGAAAATTAATGGGCTTTGTGGCATCCACAGGCAAACTACTGAGCTGGTAAGCCACAACTAGGGAACCATTCGTTTGGGTTGTAACCACTTGTGAACTGTTTGGCTAGGTTCCCTCCGCCTGTGAACTACTTGGCTGAGGCAAAACCGATGGCGAAATATAAAGCTGGCTTGTGACCACTGGCTAACCTCTTAACTGGATCCCTATTGCTAATGAGCTACTGGGCTGGGTCACTAATGTTGGTGTACTACTTAGCAAACCATCCACTGCCAGTAGACTCCTGTGTTGGATTGCTATTCTCTATTATCTCTAGCACTGGGTCAACACCACCAGCAAACACCCAGTGTCCCTGCTGGCACCAGTTCATATTATGTCTGTGAGTGCTGTGCAGTTTTTTTCTGTTTTGTGTATAACGAATGGAGAATCTGGCTCCATGACTGCAACTTGCACCCTCATCACCCACAGGTGGTCTTAGGTTGAGATGGTGTCCTCCCACTTGAGAGTGGGATAGGGAGGAAAAGGAGGACAGGGATGTCAGCATTAGGACTCATCAGACCTGTGGTCGCCTTGTCGCGGCTGATGAGCAAACGGACATTGGCCAATGTGCGTACCAAGAACCCCAAGAAAATAAAAAAATAAGATTTTTGAGTTTTTTGAAAAAAACGTACGTTTTTAAATTTTTTCCCCAGATATATACTGCTTGTTAGCATTTTTGCACATTGGTAGTAGCTGTGTGCTGCAGAGAATTTTTTTCTAGTGGTTTGGCCCAGTGTCCCTGCTGGCACCACTTCATATTATGTCTGTGAGTGCTGTGCAGTTTTTTTCTGTTTTGGTTATCCCTGAATATAGACAGAATATTATTAGAGAGAGAGAGAGAGAGAGAGAGGGAAGGAAGAGTTACAGGAAAGATATAGAGATATGGGATGATACTTAGGTCAGATGTTGATGTCCTATTCCATGGTGGATCCAAGTAGAAAAAGAGAGAGAGTGTCTTGATTCCACCTCCATTTATAGTAAAGATTTCACATCCACACCCACATACAACCCACAACTCCGCCCTTCTCAGGTATCTTCTGTGGCAACTATTTCCAATCACCTCCTGTAATATGCAGTAATAATCCCCTGCCTGCAGATGGCGTCCTTGTATCAGGGAAGACCACTCTTTGATTGGCTCCAGGATGTCTGTCTGAAGAACAATGGTTTATCAGTCAAACATCACCAGTATTGTCTAGCCATATACATCTCCATAGGCCGGAGACGGGATGTCTACCTGAAGGGCAATGGCCAATACTCCAAACCCACAAAGGTTGTATACATATGTAAATGACATTGGATTTAGCAAACAGCGTCTGCATTCAAGCCAGGAGGCTGCAGGGCCAATATCCATTTAGCATGTAGATACAACCTTTACTCCTAAAACCAAAAAGACATCACACAGAAGAACAACGCTATACATGGTTGAAATATTCAGCTCTCATTAAATCCAATATGGAGTTCAGTGATTCATATTAATTATGCCATCACTTCCCCCTCAACAGATAGCAATATGTGAATTCATTAGTAGTTATCCTTCCTGTACTTGCACAAATATGACTAGGATGAATGTACTCCCTTGCCCTACTTCGTTTACTTGCAATTCCGATCATTGTTTACATCAATAAAATCATTTTTCCCTTTCTTCTTCTCCTTTCCCTTACCTCTTCTTATTGATAAGAATTTATTTTATGATATACTGTTTTTTTCAAGTACTGTATAATGGCAATGCTCGTTCTACTGTAGTCAAGATGGTTTTGAAAACTATTGGAAAATTAAAATTTAATATAAATTTATCTTACTTGAAATTGTAACCTACTTATCATAATACACCATAGCTCAGACAATGACATCATAATGGTTGATGATATCACAGGGTCAATAAATTCCACTGTGAAAGCTCAGAATCTCAGTCTTCATAGACACCGGCAAGCGACTGCACCTCCTTTCCAATCAGCCTGTTTTTCAGTTTATTTTATTAGGATTTTACCTCTGGAAAGATCACGTGGAAGGAAAGAAATATGAAGAGAAAAAGACGAAAGAACATATTGCAAAATGGTTTAGGAGGGAAGTAACCATCAACCTCCAGTGCTTCATTTCCAGCATCAGCAATATAATGGGCTGGAATGCCATTGGTATTGAAGTATTCGGCTGGATTGTTAACACAGGTAAACCACCGGGGTAGATTGCCTTTACTAGTGAATTACTGGGATGGGTTTCCACCACCCGTACCATACTTGTCTGTATGGCCACCACTAGTAAAAAAAACTGGTCTGGATTTCCCCCACCAGTACAATACTGGTTTTGATTGCCACAACTGATAATTTTCTGGGCTGGGATACCAATACTATCAATTTCTTGGACTGGTTTGGCACTATCAACGAAATAACTGGTTGGATCACCATCACTGGAAAATTAATGGGCTTTGTGGCATCCACAGTCAAACTATTGAGCTGGTAAGCCACAACTAGGGAACCATTGGTTTGGGTTGTAACCACTTGTGAACTGTTTGGCTAGGTTCCCTCCGCCTGTGAACTACTTGGCTGAGGCAAAACCGATGGCGAAATATTAAGCTGGCTAGGGACCACTGGCTAACCTCCTAACTGGATCCCTATTGCTAATGAGCTACTGGGCTGGGTCACTAATGTTGGTGTACTACTTAGCGAACCATTCACTGCCAGTAGACTCCTGTGCTGGATTGCAACTCTGTATTATCTCTTGCGCTGGGTCAACACCGCCAGCAAACACCCAGGCTGTGTCTCCACCACTGGGAAGCTACAAAACTGAATTACAATAAGAGGCAAATTAGTGCAATGGATATATATTGTAGATGAAATAGCAATACGTTAATTCATTAGTAGTTATCCTTCCTTTACTTGTACAAATATGACTAGGATGAATGTACTCCCTTGCCCTACTCCGTTTACTTGTAATGCTGATCATTGTTTACATCAATAAAAACATTTTTCGCTTTCTTCTTCTCCTCTCCCTTACCTCTTCTTATTTATAAGAATTTATTTTATGATATACTGGTTTTTCCAAGTACTGTATAGTGGCAATGTTCGTTCTAGTTTAGTCAAGATGGTTTTGAAAACTATTGGAAAATTAAAATTTTATATAAATAAATCTTACTTGAAATTGTAACCTACTTATCATAATACACCACAGCTCAGACACACAATGACATCACAATGGTTGATGACATCACAGGTTCAATAAATTCCATTGTGAAAGCTCAGAATCTCAGTATTCATAGACACCGGCAAGCGACTGCACCTCCTTTCCAATCAACCTGTTTTTCAGAAACAGAAAAGAAAGAAATATGAAGAGAAAAAGACGAAAGAACATATCGCAAAATGGTTTTGGAGGGAAGTAACCATTAACCTGTTGTGCTTGATTTCCAGCATCAGCAATGTAATGGGCTGGAATGCCATTGGTATTGAAGTACTCAGCTGGATTGTTAACACAGGTAAACCACCGGGGTAGATGGCCTTTATTAGTGAATTACTGGGATGGGTTTCCACCACCAGTACCATACTTGTCTGTATTGCCACCACTAGTAAAAAAACTGTCCTAGATTTCCTCCACCAGTACAATACTGGTTTTGATTGCTACAACTGATAATTTTCTAAGCTGGGATACCAATACTCCGGGGCGTAACTACAATAGGTGCAGGGGTTGCGATCGTACCCGGGCCCTGTAGCCTAGGGGGACCCAAAAAGTCCCTTTGGCCCGTAGAAAAAGTCTAATACTACTAAAGATTGAAATAATTGGGGGCCCCTTTCGAGCTTTCGCATCGGGGCCCCAAGGCCTGAAGTTACGCCACTGCCAATACTATCAATCTCTTGGACTGGGTTGGCACTATCAACGAACTAACTGGTTGGATCGCCATTACTGGAAAATTAATGGGCTTTGTGGCATCCACAGGAAAACTACTAAGCTGATTAGCCACAACTAGGGAACTATTGGTTTGGGTAGTAACTAGGGATGAGTGTGTATGCTCTGCGCTACTCGTTACTCGCACGAGTATCCCGGTACTCGGGATGCTCGGTGAGCACCGAGTACCACCGAGATGTTCGGACTGCTCGCTAATAATTAGCAATCTGACACACATACACAGCTCCCTACTGTGCACACAGTGAGCTGGTACCACACAGGGAGCAGATTCATTGTTAGGATCCCTCTGGGGGCCACAGCAAGGTGTTATATGTTGCGGCGATTTAAAAAAGCCCCCCCCCCCCGCCCTTTCCCAGAAATACTCAATTTATAACCGGAAGTCTGTGGGCGGAGCCTGTCACTCATTGACTTTCATCGGGCTCGGTGCTCTGGCACACGAGTATCTTGAGATGCTCGGCCAGAGCACCGAGCACCCGAGCATTTTAGTGCTCGCTCATCACTAGTTGTAACCACTTGTGAACTGTTTGACTGGATTCTTACCGCCAGTGAACTGCTTGGCTGGGGCAAAACTGATGGCAAAATATTAAGTTTGCTTGTGACCACTGGCTGACCTCCTAACTGGGTTCCTATTGCTAATGAGCTACTGGGCTGGGTCAGTAATGTTGGTGTACTACTTGGTTGGTGTTACATCAATAAAATCATTTTTCACTTTCTTCTTCTCCTTTCCCTTACCTCTTCTTATTTATAAGAATTTATTTTATGATATACTGTATAATGTCAATGCTCGTTCTACTGTAGTCAAGATGGTTTTGAAATCTATTGGAAAATAAAATTTATTTTTAAATTTATCTTACTTGAAATTGTAACCTACTTATCATAATACACCACAGCTCAGACAATGACATCATAATGGTTGATGGTATCACAGGGTCAATAAATTCCACTGTGAAAGCTCAGAATCTCAGTCTTCATAGACAGCAAGCGACTGCACCTCCTTTCCAATCAGCCTGTTTTTCAGTTTATTAGGATTTTACCTCTGGAAAGATCACGTGGAAGGAAAGAAATATGAAAAGAAAAAGACGAAAGAACATATCGCAAAATGGTTTAGGAGGGAAGTAACCATCAACCTCTTGTGCTTGATTTCCAGCATCAGCAATGTAATGGGCTGGAATGCCATTGGTATTGAAGTATTCGGCTGGATTGTTAACACAGGTAAACCACCGGGGTAGATTGCCTTTCCTAGTGAATTACTGGGATGGGTTTCTGTGGTGCCCTGTCACCTTGTTGGGCACCACAGAACTCCTTGGGGCATGAATGGAGCTAACAGCAAGCAACACTCACACAAAATACCTAACAACATTACAACACCTTAGAACACCTGGTTTCACCCCGAGCCTCTAGGGGGAGCTCCACTGGTCACTTTGAGCTAGTTCCCCTATAAATAGGGTCTTGGAGGGAGAAACTTCAGAGTGTACAGACGCTAGGAGAGCTGCAGGTTGTGTGTGATCTCCACCTTATGAGACATACACTAGGTCCAACCAGCCATCCAGCCAGTGAGGAAACCCTTGTAATTGGGGTTAGAGGAAAAGGAGAAGCACCTCTCAGGGACACCAGAGTGATCATAACTCTCTCCCTTAATCACCGGTTACTGGAACCGAAGCTGTGGGAACTACATAGCCACCACAGAGAACCAGCATACTTCACAGGGAGTCTAGTCCCCTGTTCACCTGCCGCACCTACCAGCGAGAGCCCAGGGAAGAAGATAGAATTATCATCACCCTTTTACAGTGCCCTCAGTGCAGCTACCCAGGTGAAATCCGTTCCACTGAACATACTGCCCGGTCCGGCTGGATTCCACATCCACCCGACCTTAGCACCAGAAGTACAGAGAGAAGGAAGCCTACACTAACTGCTTGCTGTGAACCTCCAGGAGTGTTAACTTCACTAACCCGGTCTGGCGTACCTGAAAATCACCAGTAAAGGTACTTAAAAGACTTTGGCGTGTCTGTGTCTGACTCCTGGGCCTAACAGCAGTAGAACCGCAGCTGCCTCACAACATCTTGTGCAGCTCACGGCTCGGGGGATTCCCGCTCATCCTGTGGGGAGCGTTCCATCTTGCTGCCTTACATCCCCCGGAGGCCCAGCAGCACCGGTGAAGTCACCGGAACACCCGCAGGTGGCATCACAAAGACAATTAACCCCTACTGTTCAGCCATTCCCCCCCCTATTGATCTGGATCACCGGGCCCCACAGCCGCAGGCGCGGTTCCGTGACGAGAGCAGAGTCAACGCCTGCGACATGAACACCCCGGCTACGGTGAGTCAGAATTTGGCGTCACGAACAGGATACGAGCAGGCCCATTCCAACGGGTATTGTGTGCTATTTAATGACTGTAAATATTGAACTGTAAATTTTATTCGCCATTGCTGCACGAAAGGCGGGAAAAGAAAGGGCGTGACTGTGCAAAGGGCGCAAAGATAGGCCCCGCCCCCTACGCTCTGACGACTTGCCTTGAACGCAGCAAGAACCGGAAACTCCCGTGGTGCCTCACTCCTCACCGCGAGGCCGACACTTCCATTTAAAACCGAAAGGACTGGCCGCGCTTAACTAAGGGGGAGCGACCATGAGTAACCCGGCTCCCAACAACGCGGTACCCCTGCAACAACAAAACATACCTCCAGACGGACAGCAACAAGCCGGCGGTACGCCACAGCAACCCGCTCCGATTATGCCGTTATTTCTGCCTTACGTTCCGAATGCGACCTGGTTACCTAAGTACAGCGGTACACCCAGCACCTTGGAGACATTCCAGAGGAAGATATGCCAAACGCTGGACATGTATGCTATGACCGGTAAGCAGAGAGCTTCAGTTATTATGGGACAGTTAACGGGCGCAGCCGAGCTGCAGAGCCGCAGCTGGCCTGTAGAGACTCAGGAATCTGTGGAGCAGATATTCGCTAAGTTAACCCGGGTTTTTCGAACGCCATACTGAGGCTGAATTAAGACTGTCATTCTATCGTTGTAACCAAGGGGCACAAGAAAGTGTCCTAGATTATTCACTGTGATTGCAAGAAGCGTTAAAACTGTTAAACCAAGTCGATCCTGATGGTGTCAGGGATGAAAACAAAGCGTTAATTGGACAATTTATTGTGGACCTTAGACTATCCGAGGATAGAAAGCAAGCAAGCTGGTGGTCCATACAAAATCCGGGCACAGAGTTTGATACCTTGAGAGACTTAACAGTTTGGGGACAACGGCTGGCCGAAGTGCCTGATCAGGCTTCACAGCAGCAGCAGACTGACACTCCTTCTGTGCCGGCAACAGCATCTCCAATCCCTGCGGTTCAGTCTAGTGCACAGACTGCAATACCTGACCGGTTTGAACAACTGTGTGCTAATGTGGAGCAGCTGATGAAAGACGTGGCCAAGCTACAAGCTGGGAGAAGACCCAAGACAGATGCAAGGTCATCGGACAAGATTCAGCTCGCCGACAGCCCTGACGACGTCCGGTGGATGAAGAGAAAGACACAGCCACCGCGAGGAAAACCTGCAGACCGCCGCAGTCCTGACAGACGCCGCACCAGTCAGCAGAATGACTTAGGAGGACGTACTCAACAGTCCCGTCCTTTAAACGGGCAACCCCTGGGCGAGAAGGGCCAACCCCAGGAGTAGACTGTTCAGGCCCAACGACCAGCTGGGAACACAAGTATGCGACGGCATCGCTATATCCGCCTTGATAGACACTGGATCCCAGGTGACAACCATCCCGAGTATCCTTTACATGCAAAAGAAAAAAACAAAGGTTGCGCCACGCTGTATTGGGGAATCTAGATTAGCGATATTCAGGATTTTCACTCACCTTTACTAGTTGTGCCGTATCCGCACAACTAGATTGTAGATTTGTGGTGAGTGAAGGTTTATATTTACTGATCTTCCGATCTTTGGTGTATATCCGATCTAGTCTTCCCCTTCACCATTTTTAATATAGGATTCCTGCCTTCTCCTCAGCTGGCTCGCGTGAAGGATCATGTGCCATTTTTAGGGATGGATTAATGACGTGTAGCCAGGTTCTGCTCCGGAGCAGCTCGCAACACCACGCTCCCCGAAGGGGACTGTGCGATGGACACAGACTCAAAGACCCCCATGAACAACCCTGCGTAACTGGGTGCGAATCTAGTGCCCATCGCACTTGCATACAATTGAGGAAGTAAAAAACACCCAAAAGCAAATTATGGATAAGGGTTGCTTTAAATGCAAATCCAAGAGATGTAAATGTTGTGCTGCCATATGTAATGGTCGCAAAACGTTTTCATCAAATACTACAAAATAAATATTTCATATAAATTATACTCTAAATTGTCGATCTAAGTATAGCGGCCGTCACACATGTCGACATCGCTAGCGATATTGTAAGCGATCACGTGCACGCGCAATCGCTTACAATATCGCTCACATCGCTGGTGAGATGTCACACAGACAGACTCACCAGCGATGTGGACCAGCGAGATCGCTGGTTACTATGGTACACATTGGGTTACGAGGCGCCGCGAGTCGCTTAGTAACCCGACGTGTACAATAGTTACCATCCCCCAGCATAGGCTCTGCCGCTGGGAGATCGTTCATCGTGGTGTTATACACCACGATGAAGCAGATCGTTAAATCGTTCATCGCAAGATCTGAGCTCCGGAGCTCAGATCTGCGATGTCACGATCAAGCGATTTTACATAGTAAAATCGCTTGATTACATGCAACGATGCCAAAACGATATCGCTTAAGCGATCAAAACGTAGATCGCTTAAACGATATCTAGCCATTTATCGTAACGTGTGACGGCCGCTTATGTTATATATCTTATGGAGTGCCCTTGTGGGTACCAATATATTGGTAGAACTGTTCAATGTATGCAAGCAAGACTTAATAAGCACAGTTTTAATATAAAGAAAGGATTCTTATTACATAGTGTATCTAGACACTATACTCAGATTCATGATAAAAACCCTTCCAGTTTACAGCTAACTATAATTGATCAAATTCAAGAAAACTGTGAAGATAGAATTAGTAAACTTTGCAAAAAAGAATCATATTGGATATTTAAGATGGGTACTCTTTCTCCTGAAGGTTTAAATCTTACACTAGAGAACAATTTTTAATAATAATATTAATTAACCCTGAGAGCAAGCATCCCTTTAGACAATACATAGATAGCATGTCACAACATATTCGCTGTTCCTCCTGCTTCCAGGCCGCTGATGTTTTTCATGTGACTAATGAGCGGCATTGGAAATGAGAGGAGCAGATAGCCTTTTAACATATAACTATCAATTTTATTATTTTTTATATATAATTTTATTAATTATTTAGTTTTATACACATGAAAGTACTTTTTATATACATTTTAAATTGTTATATATGACTTTAGTCTGGATAATTTTTGTTTTTTAAAAAAATTGTTAAAAATTGAGGCTAATCTTTTATGCATGATTTTAGTTTGAATAGGAATTATGTTATATATGAATTATCTCCTATATTACTATGTGCAATATATGGGGGATGGACTAAATAGTACACATCCCCTTCGTTAATGATTGGCTGCAATAAGATATATAGTAGGAGTAATCATTAGCCTGACATCCACTTGAGGAAGACGCAGTCAGCGTCGAAACGCGTTGTGGCAGGAGGGCTTTTAATTGTTGAATGAATAAAACTTAAAGGTAATATATTCAAGAGCATTGTGTATCCTGTTTTAGCTCTTAGCGCTTACCTTTATTATACCACATTTGTTTATCGGCTGATCCATATTCTCCCTTCGGGGAGCATGGTGTTGTGAGCTGCTCCGGAGCAGAACCTGGCTACACGTCATTAATCCATCCCTAAAAATTGCACATGATCCTTCACGTGAGCCAGCTGAGGAGAAGGCAGGAATCCTATATTAAAAACGGTGAAGGGGAAGACTAGATCGGATATACACCAAAGATCGGAAGATCAGTAAATATAAACCTTCACTCACCACAAATCTACAATCTAGTTGTGCGGATACGGCACAACTAGTAAAGGTGAGTGAAAATCCTGAATATCGCTAATCTAGATTCCCCAATACAGCGTGGCGCAACCTTTGTTTTTTCTTTTGCAAGACACCACAGTTAGGAAGAGAGAGGAGGCAAGTTTGGCTGCAAGCAGGCTGTGCTTCAATCAGAGGAGGCCTTATACCCTCTTGCTGTGGGGACCCACTTTGTAACCTGTCCACTTGTCAGTGCCCTGGACGTCTTTACCTGCCAAACATCAGTAAAAGGTAAAAGAGACTTTGCAGTGTGCGTGTATCCTTCCTCTCCGCTCCCAGTGCCCCTCATAGTCTGCCCCAGCACTCCCTATCTCCCTATACCATCCCAGCTCCACTACAAGCTGCCACTTCTCATTATGCTGCCCCGGAGGTCCAGTCCTACCTGTGGAGGATTTTACCACACTAACAGCATTACCATCTACCTCCGGCGGACTGTGGCGGCGCTTTTAGCATCTCACCAGATACTACAGGTGGCATCACGACAAACTTTTTACATAGTCCCCTGTAAATATTAACCCCTTTCTGAAAGATAGGCCCAGAACACGGGGTCAGGCGCTGCCACCATTCCCCATGACAACCGGGGCAATAACCCATACCGCCTGACACCCGAGTACCCCAAAGCCCGGGCACCATAAATACCTTTCTGTTGCTCATGAGCATGACACTACCACCCGGGGGCGGTAGTGACACTGTGGCACTTAAATCTTGAGGTGCCACAGAAGCATGGAAATATACTTCCCCAAAAAAAGACACTGGCTTTGCGTTTATATTTCGCTGCTATCATTTGTTGGTGTTAAAATGTCTGGCTCAACCCTGCACATGTTCATTATAAAATCTGCAGGTGACATCTACTACATTATCTGTACTCAGAGATATCACTGTGTTATCTGTGTTGTTACATACGACTGCAGGTGACATCTACTACATTATCTGTACTCAGAGATATCACTGTGTTATCTGTGGTGTTACATAGGACTGCAGGTGGCATCTACTACATTAGCTGTACTCAGAGATATCACTGTGTTATCTGTGGTGTTACATAGGACTGCAGGTGACATCTACTACATTATCTGTACTCAGAGATATCACTGTGTTATCTGTGGTGTTACATAGGACTGCAGGTGACATCTACTACATTATCTGTACTCTGAGATATCACTGTGTTATCTGTGGTGTTACATAGGACTGCAGGTGACATCTACTACATTATCTGTACTCTGAGATATCACTGTGTTATCTGTGGTGTTACATAGGGCTGCAGGTGACATCTACTACATTATCTGTACTCAGAGATATCACTGTGTTATCTGTGGTGTTACATTGGACTGCAGGTGACATCTTCTACTGTATATAAAGTCTCTTACCTTTCCAATTTCTGCAGTAACTGCTTATCTGTAGTATATTTGTACAGTGACAGCGACGAGGTAGAGCCTTTCTTATCTCTTCGTTCGTTGTTTCCTTGATCATGTCCTTGAAATTTTTGGTATTGAGTGTGACTCCTTCCACCGACCCTAGAAGATAATCGGGTGATCCCGGTGTTGTGTGATCTTGTGTGGGGTGTAAAGGTTTGGGGCTGAGGCTTGGAGTCAGGTGTGTCCCTGCTCCTCTGATGTCATTTGTGGCCCCTGCAGAGTATTATGTCTCCAGATAATATCAGGACTTTCCGAGACTAAGGAGGAGCAGCAGACAGGTGATCATTGTGCACAGGAGACCGAGGGGAAGATCCAGGAGAAGGAGATCTGTAAGGAGAATCATAGAAAGTCACAGGATCCTGAGCTTGGCTCTTCCCGTCTGCTCCATCTGTATCTCTGGCGCCCCTGCGGCTATGCTGCCACAAATGGTACTACATGTAACTCTATGTGATATCATGCCTGGAGGTAAGTGGAGGACACTTTGCTGAGACCCTCAAATACACCCAACACATCTCAACTTTAGGCCAATAAGTATTGTGCGGAAGAGACTCACAGATAAGGCAGTCCCCCCTTCTCCCTGGAGGGAGGAGTTAGGTTATTGGTGCATTGCAACAAGGAGAGGTACAGTCAGTACTGAGTCATTTGAAAGTTAGCATGGAGTGTGGAGTGAAGTGCCAAGCCGATGGCCTGGTGAAACAAACCTGCTGCCGGCTGTTGAAGCAGAGCAGAAGAGATAGCTGCAGGAGGAGAACCAGCCCCCTAAAGATCATCTAACCCATCTACTTACCCGTTATCACCACCCTGCTGGACACTGCAGCTCAGCTCACCTGAAACTCTGGAGATTCTTTTAGATTCTAAGTTCGATCCCAAGAAGCCTGATATAAATAAATGATTTCTCCCTGTGGATGGAGGAGGATGTCTGTGTTTTCTCCAATAAGGAGATCCTCATTTCTGAATAAATATTGTGATTCCCCCATTGTTTGCTCAGACGGTGCCAGGAGGAGGCGACTCTGGAGATCCGGGAACGTTCATCAGGAAACTGTTACATTTCTATGATCAGCTCCACATGATGAGATGTAGGGAGAGATTTCATCACACAGGACAATGTGTAAACCCTAATATAAAATGTAGAGTGATAAATACTGATCATTACATACCGTATATACTCGTGTATAAGCCGACCCGTGTATAAGCCGACCCCCCTACTTTTGACCCCAAAACCTGGGAAAACCTATTGACTCGTGTATAAGCCGAGGGTGGACCCCAGCACAGGTATACAGCCCCCAGCAGTGTGGTATACAGGCCTCCCCAGTGGTAGTATACAGCATCCCCCCCAGTGGAAGTATACAGCAGCATCCCCAGTGGTAGTATACAGCATCCCCCCCAGTGGTATATACAGCATCCCTAAAGGTATAAACAGCAGGCCCCAGAGGCATATACAGCAGGCCCCAGAGGCATATACAGCAGGCCCCAGAGGCATATACAGCAGGCCCCAGGGTATATACAGCAGGCCCCAGGGTATATACAGCAGACCCCAGGGTATATACAGCAGGCCCCAGGGTATATACAGCAGGCCCCAGAGGTATACAGCAGGCCCCAGAGTATATACAGCAGGCCCCAGAGTATATACAGCAGGCCCCAGAGGTATACAGCAGGCCCCAGAGTATATACAGCAGGCCCTAGAGTATATACAGCAGGCCCCAGAGTATATACAGCAGGCCCCAGAGGTATACAGCAGGCCCCAGAGGTATACAGCAGGCCCCAGGGTATATACAGCAGGCCCCAGGGTATATACAGCAGACCCCAGGGTATATACAGCAGGCCCCCGAGGTATACAGCATGCCCCAGAGTATATACAGCAGGCCCCAGAGGTATACAGCAGGCCCCAGAGTATATACAGCAGGCCCCAGAGTATATACAGCAGGCCCCAGAGTATATACAGCAGGCCCTAGAGTATATACAGCAGGCCCCAGAGGTATACAGCAGGCCCCAGGGTATATACAGCAGACCCCAGGGTATATACAGCAGGCCCCAGAGGTATACAGCAGGCCCCAGAGTATATACAGCAGGCCCCAGAGGTATACAGCAGGCCCCAGAGTATATACAGCAGGCCCCAGAGTATATACAGCAGGCCCCAGAGTATATACAGCAGGCCCAAGAGGTATACAGCAGGCCCCAGAGGTATACAGCAGGCCCCAGGGTATATACAGCAGGCCCCAGAGGTATACAGCAGGCCCCAGGGTATATACAGCAGGCCCCAGAGGTATACAGCAGGCCCCAGAGGTATACAGCAGGCCCCAGAGGTATACAGCTGGCCCCAGGGGTATACAGCTGGCCCCAGGGGTATACAGCAGGCCCCAGGGGTATACAGCTGGCCCCAGGGGTATACAGCTGACCCCAGAGGTATACAGCTGGCCCCAGGGGTATACAGCTGGCCCCAGGGGTATAAAGCTGGCCCCAGGGGTATACAGCTGGCCCCAAGGTGTATACAGGCAGCCCCGCAGTGGCACTAGCCCCCCCATCATGGAAAGAGCCCCCCACACTGTGCAGAGCCCCCCCCCCCCGCTGCATTAACTTACCATCCAGCGTCTTCATCACCGCGGGCTGTCGCGTCCTTCCTCCCGCGCTGTCTTCCCGGTCTCATGTGACCCGGCGGTCGCTGTGGAATGACGTCAGCGCGCCGGGTCACGTGAGACCGGGATGACAGCGCGCAGG
Organism: Allobates femoralis; assembly: GCA_033576535.1. Lineage (NCBI taxonomy): Eukaryota > Metazoa > Chordata > Amphibia > Anura > Aromobatidae > Allobates > Allobates femoralis. The sequence goes on from JARQOC010000011.1 coordinate 78,919,289, forward strand.
ACCCGCGGCGAAGACACTGGATGGTAAAGCATCGGGGGGGGGGCTCTGCCAAGTGTGGGGGCTCTTTCCATGATGGGGGGGGCTAGTGCCACTGGGGGGCTGCCTGTATACACTGGGGGGGCTGTATGCACGGCTCCCCCTGCCGCTGTGATGGGCGGGGGGAGCCGTGCATATCTAATGAGCGGCCCCACGTGACGGGCCGCTCAGTCATCAGCCTCCCCCGCCTCCTCCAGCCTCCCCAGCACCCGGACACAGCCCCCACACATATATTACCGTACTGACCCGTGTATAAGCCGAGGGAGTGACTTTTCAGCCCAATTTTTGGGCTGAAAAACTCGGCTTATACACGAGTATATACGGTACCTAATATTCTGTATAACACACATTGAAACTACCATTGAAATCATGCCTGGCTGCCTTACTGGAGCAGCGGCTACAGAGAAGATGAAGTGATATTCTCCCTGCAGCCACTGGCTTCCAGTCATCAGAGTGGTGCAGGGCGATGTCACAGTCACTGCTCATTGTACACGCAATCATACCCTGCACATGGAGTGACAGCTGTTCTGGGGTGTGTGCAGCATGTGTGTGCAGAGTGGGCTGTCAATCATAATGCCAGGCACGCTCCCTGTATAGTGAATGGTGACTGTATCACACCCTGCACTGCCCCAATGTCTGGAAGTAATCAGCTACAGGGAGGATTATACTTCATTGTATTTGTAGCTACTGCTTCAGAGATCTGGATGTACTGGATTTATATGTTATTCACCTGCAGATTACAGTATTATCTGCAGATATATGAATAATGATTCTGGAGGTGACCAGTTCACTTTAATGATATTCAGTCATACATTGCTTACATATACATTTATATACATTACACACATATAGATATCAATTGCACACATTCATATAAATAGGCAACAAACATATATATATATGTATACAGTCTCTGACAAAAGTTCTGTCGCTTCTCCATGTTCTGTGACGTTACATTCATCCATTGGTTGTATAAATTACTCTTTTGAAAGCTGAAACCCTCCGAAATGTGGTTTAGGATAAGAAAATAAATTGTCATCAATGCTGAAATATTAATCATTTAATAAACACAGAATGGTCAGATTTTGGCAAGACAAAGGTTTTGTCGCCCACAGAAAGTAATGTGATATTCAAACAAAAATACAAATATATGTTGCATAACATTGGTGAAGGAGGTTGTGGCGATATTAGAGTCATATTTAATATTTTGTGTGACTTCCATGAGCTTGAAGGACTGCATCCATGTGGTTCAACAATAATTCATACAATTTATTAATGAAGTCATCAGGAATAGCAAAGAATGCTGTCTTACATACCTCCCAGAGTTCATCTAGATTCTTTGGTTTTGTCTTCCAAGCTTCCTCTTTCATCCCACCCCAAACATGCTCAATGATGTTCATATCTGGTGACTGGGCTGGCTAGTCCTCGGGCATCTTGATCTTTTTTGCTTGGAGGAACTTTATTGTAGAGATGGATGTATGAGATGGCGCACCATCCTGCTGCAGAATTTGACCCCTTTTATGATTTAGAATGTAAGAGGTAGCTAATACTTCTTGATATTTTAGGCTATTGATATTGCCTCCCACCTTGCAAATGTTTTGCACTTCCCCATACTGAATGTAGCCCCAGACCATGATCTTTCCACCACCAAATGTAACTGTTCTCTAAGTGTTTTTTGGATCCATACAGGCTCCAGTAGGTCTCCTGCAGTATTCACGGCGGCTGTGGTGTAATTCTACTGAAGATTCATCAGAGAAATCCCCCTTCTGCCACTTTTCCAGCGTCCATTTGTTTAGCAGGCTATGGGTCTTTGCAAATGCCACATGTTTTTTTATTTGCCTTTTGTTTAGTGCTGGCTTCTGGCCACTGATTCCACCATGGAGGCCATTTCGAGACAGAATCCTACAAACTGTTCTAGTTGACACATGGACTTGAGGTGACCAGGCCTGTTGGAGCTCTGCTGCAGTGGAAGAGGGGCTTGGTTTAGATTTTCTAACCAAACAAACATTCCTCCTGAGCAGTTGTCTTCTGGGGTCTGTCGGACCTGGGCTTGTCAAACACATCTCCAGTCTCTTCAAATCTTTTCTTAATTCTTTGTACTTGACGCTGAGACACATTAAAGGTGCCAGCCACTTCTGCAGTGGATCTGGTCTTCAGCCTTTTGATAATCAAGGCTTTGGTGGCAGGGTGGATTTTTGGCAAGTTGTTAGAGCTCCAGTTGCAGTTCAAGTGAAGGTCTGGGGTGCTGAGTTTCTTTTTATACACACCCACTAATTAACCGATGATTTACTGAGCACAGGTGAGGCTGTAAACTAGGATTGGGGGCATTATATGACCAGGCGACAAAACTTTTGTCTTGCCAAAATATGACCATTCTGTGTTCACTAACCTTCGTCCGGCTGATTAGGTACAATTGTAACTATTCCGTTATAAAATTGCAATAACTTTTTCTCGAAAAGCCGTAGAGGGCTGAAATTTCGTGACATCTCTGCAGTTTTGGTCCAGAATATATTGGCCAAATTTCAATAAAATATCTCCACCCCATTCCGAGATAAGGGGTCGAGATATTTTTGCATCCATAACAAGATGCATAGGTACAAATGTACCCTCATATATTTTGAATGAAGATAATGCAAGGAAAAAAGAATACTATTTTTTTTTAATGATAATGATATTTTATTATTATAAAGAAGTAAAAAAACTGTTCATTTACATTATAAAAGAAAATGTAAGAAACTTTTTTTATTGATTTTCTTCGCAAGTAATGCATGTTGTCTTTGCTACCGAGTGTTCATCGCAAATGGGTTTCACACAAACCACACAAGACTTTCTAGTCTTACGTTGTTTTTGCCTCAGGACTCGGCAGACATAGCAACTACCAACAACAGGGGAGGGTCCACGACTACCATGAGGTATTTGAGGGCCAGCTGCTGCTTGCGATGCTACCAGAATGCATCGTCCAAGCACCATCTCTACTGCACCTCGAAGAAAATAGTTTCTCATCATCATTCGGTTTGTACTACGGTCTTCAATTGCAGGCATACACAGCTGATTTGCGAGATCTTTCAGGAACTTTCTTCGTTGATCCTTTGTCCTGAAGCTTGGATTGTGTTCTCTGTAGATGATGTAGGATGCTAACCCAGTGACGTCAATCATATTGTAGAAAAATGCCAGAGGCCAACGTAATGTTCGTCGTTTCACAGTGTACTCTCCCAACTTTTTATCCACAACATCAACTCCGCCTTTTGTTTTGTTGTAGTATTTTATTATCTCTAGCTTGGCTGCTAGTGTCTCTTAAACTTCTCTCGTCATGTGCATAGATAGATGATAGAAGCACGACTGATTTGTTCTTCTTTGGTACATATGAACAGACTGTTGCATCATGATTGTAGGCAAAATTTGTCGAGTTTACAGGCCTTTCTTTGGCAGGCTGCATGTTTCTAGGTAGGAGCCTTTTGTTTTTTCTCACTGTACCAACTAGTGTCATGTTCCAGGAGTTCAATACTTTAGCTAGTTCCATGGTTGTAAAGAAGTTATCGGTGGTGACATTTCTTTCAGAGCCTTCATATGAGCTCACTAGGTTCAATACTGTTCGTTCACCAATGTTTACTTGTCGAGGACCATCAGTTGGTTTCCCAGTGTAGAGCTGACCTTGTAATGAGTAGGCGTTTGACGAGTCACAAGCCCAGAAATCTTTATGCCATATTGAGCTGGTTTTGAAGGTATATACTGGGTAAATTTAGTATGGCCTCTAAATGGATATAATTGCTCGTCGACGGTGATACAATTGTATGACTTGTAGGCTCTCTCCAGATTTCTGTTCAGTATTGTCCAGATGTCCCGTATTGGTGCAGCTTTATCTGTTTGCACATGTTCTGCATGTGTATTTTCGTTGTCAAATCTGAGTATCATCTTGAAGCGGTCACGAGACATGGCTGCATGTATAAGAGGCAGAGCAGCAACATTCCACATTTCCTCCAGATTCTCTTTGTTGTCTCTGTGCACACCAGCAGCAATCCGTATGCCCAAAAAATGCATGGAGTTCAGTTTCAGTAAATTGCTTGAATGTTTTTTGTGGTGGCCGTTCAGAAGAATCAGGAAAACGTTGCACCAGTTGGTTGTTATAAGCATCACAAACTCTCTTAGCCTTTCGATTCGTTTCTCGTAATATGATGTCACACATCTCGGGAGTCATGATTTACTTGAATAGCTGTTTTGTTGTATACAGGTTGCTGATTGCTGCAGGGCCACCTCTTTGTCGTAGGACATTACGAGATTTTGTTTGTGCATTTGGCAGTGGATCACTACACCATTGAGTTTTATCCTTAGCAAGTCCAAATGTCGCCTGCACTTTGAGGCACAGACTCATCCTCAACACTTTCGTTTGAGTCGTATTCTTTTTCTTGCTCTATGACCATTTCTTGAATGTCTGAATGTTCTTCAGTAACATCCACTTGTGGTACATAGTTTTCATCATCAGATGCAACATATGGTTCTTCCTCATGCTCAGAATCAGATTCTTCTAGCATTCGCATTATTTTGTCAGACGTAAATCTGTAAATATGAAAAAATGAAAAATAAATAATTTTTCGAAATACTACACATCCTCTGGCGCTGAACCCCGCTCTTCCAGTGGCCCTGGTGGCGGTGGCTCACTGGGTAATAAAGAGGTTAGGGCCAGCTTTGTATTATCAGCTGGCCCTAAGCCCGAAATTTATGGCGGTCACGCCAATATTAGACATGACCGCCATGAATTTCTATTAAATTGTTTTAAAAAAAACAAAACACAGAGAAATTTTTTTTTATTAGAAATAAAAAAAAAAAGACATTAGGGACTCCATCTTTAATTAAAAACCGACGTAGTCCAAAACGCAATCTCAGCTCTACTACATCCCTGTCTGTGCTTAGACAGACAGGGATGTAGCAGAGCTGAGAACTGACTAAACAGTCAGGGTTCATCTCAGGTCATTATGACCTCAGCTGAACTCTGCTGTCAGCCAGACTCGCTCTGCTCTGGAGATTCCCAAGCAGTGACGGAAGTTAATTTATTCACTGCTTCTGTCAGTGTTCGGGAATCTCCGGAAAGAGTGTCGAGCCCACTGGGACGAGGGTACTCGGTACTGGACCGGGTCTTTACTGGGGAAGTCACGGGTGGTCCTGGTCCGGTCCGTGTCCCGGGCCCTGGCAAATAAAGGGGAAATATTTACAGGGGATGTCACTCGTGACGCCACCCACTTGATGCGGTCAGTGATGGGGGCCGCCGCTGCTGCAGAACCTCCGGGGATGATGTAATGGCAGCGGAGATGGTGTAGTTCCAGTGGGTAGAACTGTGTTCCCCGGGGCAGTAAGGGTTAAGTCTATTGTAGAGTGTGTCGCACACTTACTTTGCAGACGCTGCAGGGATCTCTCCTCCTGGCTGGTGCTGACAGGCTGTAGCTGTGGCTCTGCAGGTGGAGGCTTGCTGTATTCCTGTATGGAGGGAATAGCTTTCATGCAGAGACACAAGGGAAGCAGTTCCAGGGTTTTCCAAAGCTTTACTCTCAGTTCTTTCAGTTACTTTACAGCACAGTCACAGTTCTTACACGGTTCAAGTTCAGTTCTTAGTACACGGGCACATTCTTCCTCTCTGGGTTCCCTTTGCTCCCTGCAGCCAGGCCTCTCTCTCTGTGACCCCTCACACAATCTGCAATGTCCTTCCCGGGCTGTTACGTTCTCTTTACTTCGTGTTGTGCGACACTGGACAGTATGGCGGTGACTCGGGCTCCTGTGAGTCCTAGGTTTGTCACTGAGCTGCCTGTCCTTTAGGGTAGGGATCTCAATCTGAAACTCAGACCCCCCGTCGTGTTGTTTGGGGATGCCGGGTAAACTACGGTCCCCTTTAGAGCCGACACTCTACTTCAGCCCAGCCTCCAGCAGTCCTCAAGCCTGAGGCTCTACCAGGCTCCCTTCTCTCTGTTCCTCTCGGTATCATAGGAGGGCTACTCTGCCTGCAGTCAGTAGCTTCAGCTGCGTTCCTAGGGCCCGGGTATCACCGTCCCTTCTCAGTCCCCTCACACTCCTGGTGGTGTCAGCTTCGGATGGGCTTTCTCTCTCCTCTGGCTCGCACTGGCTCAGTACAGATTCTGCGCTCCTAGGCTTTACTCTCACAGGACGTGTGAGCTCCAGTCTTTGCTTCTCAGCCTACCTCGGCCTACTCTTGGTCTTTACAGCTCGGCACCTTGAGCCTACTAACTTCCTTTCCTCCTCCCCCTTCCTATATACTCTCAAGTCACCTGACTACGGGTGTGCCCAACCCACTCCTCTAAATCCACCACCCCTCAATCTCATAGAGTATCTAATCTCAGGGCTGGATGCTACCTTCTCTTACACGTGGGTTATGTGGGCTGTGAGGGTGTTGGTGTGCAACAAGTGTCCTACCTGCCTGGCTGCAGTTCCCTTTGTGGCCTCCTGAACGCAGGGGCGCCACAAGAGCAGCAGAGATACGGGGAGCGAGGCTGCAGCCGGCGCCGGCAGCGGTAAGTAGCCGGCCGGTCCGATGCACCCTTCACCCTCTCCACCCTCACCCCCCTACCCCTCCCCCGGTTCAATCCTTTATTTTTTTTTTCACTATTCTTTAAAAGCCAGCGGCTTTTTGCCGCTGGCTTTAAAAGAATAACATGGGGATTTGCAGGTTTTTCCTTTGCTGCCAGACCCCTTATAGGGTCCGGCAGCAGAAGAATCACTGCAATACTCGCCTCCCCATTCATTAACATTGGAATCGCTAGACTCGCAACGAGTAGCGAGTCCTGGACTCAGACTCGTCGGAGTCTAGCGATTCCGAGTAGTTTAGGATTCGCCCATCACTACTACACAATACTACATTATTGGCTTTTCACAAAATGATACTAACCTGCAAACACGTTTTCTTGGATTATGGCGGAAACTAGATCCAGCATCACTATCACTCATGATGACTTGGTAGATGAATTTTTGCTTCGTAATTTAGTTCAGTAATGGCTACTTTACACGTCCCAACGTCGGTCCGATATTGGATCCAACGCCGCGGGAGCGCACTTTTTCTGGGCATAATTCCTAGATCACATAGGAGATGTTACACAGCGCGATATCGGTAGGCAAGGCAACTGCGATGTGTACGCCCCCTTGTACGGCCGACCCAGGAACGAATATTTAACATGGGAGAGAATAGGGGACGTTGTACTGCACATCGTTGTTGGGCTGTCAGACGGCACGATCCGGCAACAACGTACATCCAATATCGGGCAGTTGGAGAGCAGGCTCATTTCTTCCCCGATATCGTTTTGGTATCGTATTGGTCATTTACACCATACAACGCAAGAACGATATCGGGGCCAATGCACGAACCACATGACTTTTTGTCAGAGTTGGATGCCGATATCGGGACGTGTAAAGTGGCCATAACACGTGGCAAGTAGATTGAAACTCGATTCTAAAGTGCAGATAAAGTAAATTATTTCTAGTGATAATTATTTATAAATGTAATTTATATATTATGTAAACCGTATACGGTTTCAGAATTTTCATTCCATCTTCGACTGTTTTTTCGACCAATAGGAAAATTGTAACAGAGTCACCATCTTTATTTTATGCTGAATATAAGTAAAACATCGTAAAACAATATGTAGATACTAATTATTACACTGGGGAACAATTTGAAAAAAAAATTCTGAGTTAAGTTTTTGAGATGATTTATACTAAAATTGGCATGCTGATTCCAAAAATGTAGTCAGTTTTTTTTCTAGCACGTCAAGTTTTTCCTCCACAACTTACCTGCCAGAGAAGCACAATTGCACGGATATCTGTAATAAGACTTGTTATCTGATTACAATTCGACTCATATAGAGCTACGTGGCAACTTGTAGTGTTTAAAAAACATATTTGTCATGCCTATTTCTTATATATTTCATTTTTTGTTCATATTTGTACTATTTAAAAAAAAAAAACTTTTTAGGTACAGTAGTTTACATATTGTTGAGAAGACAAAAATCCTATAGTTCAAAAACTTGACGCGATAGAGAAAAACTGAGATCATTTCTGGATTCAGCGTCCAAAAATTAATTAAGAACAGTTGACTGACCTAACTCCTAAAAAATTGTGTTCCCCAGTGTTATCCATTTTTCGTATAAAAATCATACCTATAGTGATAAGTTTCATACAAAATATATATAAGCCAAGTCCAGGCTCAAAGACAATTTCTGACTGTTCTGTCCCCACATAAGGCGAATGAAGGTATAACTGGCTGTTAGATGCTGTGAGACTTTCCTACCTTCGTATCCAAGAAATTGAAGACTTTACAAGCCTAGAAATGTGTGTGCTCACAGCAATGAGATGAACAGCAAAATGGCTACTGAGAGGAGGGAGGCAGGAAGAGAAGTAGAAGCCACTCCCAGTTTGAATCAACTTAATTGACAGCAACATAAGTGAGCAGTAACAACACTGGCCAATAGATATCAGCATAACATTTGTAGCTGAATGAACTTTAGTTTCTGAAACCAAGTAAAGGAGAAAGTCTTCCCACAATGGAGGTATATATGAAGGTACAATTGTACCTCTGCAGCCTGTTAACGTTGTAAAATTATGCAGCCTGACGAAGGTTAAATCTTTTTGGTTTTCGGATATAATGTAAACGATTAGCCTCGATTTTGACATAAGCATCTACAAAGTATTGCTGTTAGGGATGAGCGAGTACTGAAATATTCAGACTCATTAGACTCATGACGAGTAGGTCCCGATACCCGGTACTCGTTACGAGTCTAGCGAGTCCAATGTAAGTCAATGGAGAAGCAAGTAATTGTGAATAATTCCTCTGCTGCTGGACGCTATAAAGAGGTCTGGCAGCAGAGGAAAAACCTGCAATTCCCCACTTCATTGTTTAAAAGCCAGCAGTAAAAAGCCGCCGGCTTTTAAACAATGCTGACAGCCACTGACAGCTTCCCTGCTGCCTGACAGCGGGATCCTCCGCTCCCCCCCACCGCCTCCCCACCCTATCCTAACTTAGGTTTGGGTGGGGAGGCTGCGGGGGGAGTGGAGGATCCTGCTGTTAGGTAGCCGGGGAGCGCAGAACCGACCGTGGCCAGCAGGAAGCTGTCCGCGGTCGTGAACTGAGGTAAATCCAGATTCTCCCGGATTTCCCCGGTCCGGAGCAATCCGGGACCATAGAGCCCCATGTTATGGGGCGCCGGATTGCACCGGACGGGTACAATCCAGGAGAATCCGGTTTTCAAAAACCGGATTTGAAAACCGGATTCAATCCGGGTAAACGGGTACAATCCGGGAGAATCCGGTTTTCAAAAACCAGTTTTGAAAACCAGATTCTCCCGGATTGTACCAGTCCGCTGCAATCCGGCGCCCCATAACATGGGGCTCTATGGTCCCGGATTGCTCCGGACCGGGGCAATGCGGGAGAATCTGGTTTTCTAACCGGTTTTCTCTTTTTGACGCCTTCCCGTCTGGATTTTCAAATGAACAGTTGACTCAGGTCAACTGTTCATTTGAAGTAGCAGTGCTGGCAGGGTTCATGTGAGTTCATGCTTGCCTGCATGAACTCACATGAACTTTCCCATGCGAGGGTGCACAGCTCTGCTACATCTCTGGTGGAGGTTCTCTACCAGAGATGTAGCAGAGCTAAAGAAGAACCCTGGATTGGACTATGTCGGACGGAAGAGGATATTTTTTTTAAATAAAGATGAAGTCCCTAAGTGTGTGTTTGTTTTTTTTTTTCAAATAAAATTATTTTTTCTTGGTGTTGTGTTTTTATTTTAAAAATTTAATAGAAATTCATGGCGGTCATGTCTAATATTGGCGTGACCCCATGAATTTCGGGCTTGGGACCAGCTGATAATACAAAACTGGCCCTAACCCCTTTATTACCTAGTGAGCCACCGCCCCAGGGCCCTGGAAGAGTTGAGTTCAGCGCCTGAACATGGCGCTTCAATGAACGCGCCATTTTCTGGGACGGCTGCGGGCTGACATTCAAAGCTTGGGCCTCCCTGCACTGCAGATTCCAGTCCCCAGCTGCCTAGCTGGACCTGGCTGGACATAGAAATCGCGCGATGCCCCATGCATTTTTTTTTAAATTATTTAATGAAATTCATGAAATAATAAAAAATAAAGGCTTCAAGATATTTCTGTGTCCAGGCAGGTCCAAATAGTCAGCTGGGGTCGAGGGCAGCCCGTTGCCGCCTGCTGTATCCGGCTGGCATACAAAAAGATGGAGGATCTTGCTGTCAGGCGGCAGGGAAGCTGTCAGCGGCTGTCAGCATTGTTTAAAAGCCGGCGGCTTTTTACTGTTGGCTTTTAAACAATGAAGTGGGGAATTGCAGGTTTTTCCTCTGCTGCCAGACCTTATAGGGTCCAGCAGCAGAGGAATTGCATTTCCCTTGATTTACATTGGACTCGTTACTGTGTGAGTAATCGCTAGGAAACTTGCAGAGTAACGAGTAGAGCGAGTACCCTACTATTCGCCGAGTAACGAGTAGTAATGAGTAGACTCACTCATCCCGAGGTATATGCAGCCCTATATGCAGCCCCAGAGGTATATACAGCCCCAGAGGTATATGCAGCCCTATATGCAGCCCCAGAGGTATATGCAGCCCCATATTGTAGCCCCAGAGGTATATGCAGCCCTATATGCAGCCCCAGAGGTATATGCAGCCCTATATGCAGCCCCAGAGGTATATACAGCCCCAGAGGTATATGCAGCCCTATATGCAGCCCCAGAGGTATATGCAGCCCTATATGCAGCCCCAGAGGTATATACAGCCCCAGAGGTATATGCAGCCCCATATGCAGCCCCAGAGGTATATGCAGCCCTATATGCAGCCCCAGAGGTATATGCAGCCCTATATGCAGCCCCAGAGGTATATGCAGCCCCAGAGGTATATGCAGCCCCAGAGGTATATGCAGCCCTATATGCAGCCCCAGAGGTATATGCAGCCCTATATGCAGCCCCAGAGGTATATACAGCCCCAGAGGTATATGCAGCCCTATATGCAGCCCCAGAGGTATATGCAGCCCCATATTGTAGCCCCAGAGGTATATGCAGCCCTATATGCAGCCCCAGAGGTATATGCAGCCCTATATGCAGCCCCAGAGGTATATACAGCCCCAGAGGTATATGCAGCCCTATATGCAGCCCCAGAGGTATATGCAGCCCCACATTGCAGCCCCAGAGGTATATGCAGCCCCACATTGCAGCCCCAGAGGTATATGCAGCCCTATATGCAGCCCCAGAGGTATATGCAGCCCTATATGCAGCCCCATATTGCAGCCCCAGAGGTATATACAGCCCCAGAGGTATATACAGCCCCAGAGGTATATGCAGCCCCATATGCAGCCCCATATGTATATACAGCAGCCGCAGCCCCAGGGCTGTATACAGCCGCAGCCCGGAGGTATACAGGCCCCCCATCAAGTTCCAGGGCCCCCCCCCCCTTGCGCGCCAGCCTGTAAAGGAAAATCATACTTACCGGTGTCCAGTCGCGCCGTCCGCAGCTGCCGACATGACGATCCCCGGCTTCATTCAGCGTCTTCCCGCGACTTCCTGTGGTCGCGGGCAATGACGTCATTGCCCGCGACTACAGGAAATGCGGAAGACGCTGAATGGAGCCGGGGATCGTCATGTCGGCAGCTGCGGACGGCGCGACTGGACACCGGTAAGTATGATTTTCCTTTACAGGCTGGCGCGCAAGGGGGGGGGCCCTGGAACTTGATGGGGGGGCCTGTATACCTCCGGGGCTGCGGCTGTATTTTTTTTATTTTTTATATACCCGCGTATAAGCCGAGGGGGGACTTTTCAGCCCAAATTTTGGGCTGAAAAACTCGGCTTATACGCGAGTATATACGGTAATGCTTCTAATATTGTTCATGAAAGTTTTGCTATATTCACATTGTCCTTTGAGAAAATGTGTAAAGACATCTGGATATTGTGGTTTGGAAACATGGACTTTACTTTTATGACAGCAGAGGGTAAAATTGTTATCAGAAGGTGTCTCATGGAGAAAATGCAAAGACTGGCAATGTTGACATACATGGTTCATTGCACCACAGCTATGTTCTATAATAGTACATTCATCATTAGTGAATGCTTTAGCAAGTAGTAGAAGAGCAGGTCCTAACAGTGCAGTAGGGCTCTTGTGCAGACCGATGTATATAAGTCGTATGTGTGGTGGTGAGTGTGATAAAAATGTAGACGTCGAAGGTGTAGGTTGTCGGCGAGCAGAGGCTGCTTGTGCTAATCTAATGGATTTAGACTTAGGGGACTCGTGTGTGAGGTGTTGTCATTTATAAGCCTTCATGGTGGCAAGGCGATGTTCTTTTTCTTCAGGAGTCTCATTAGCACGGCGTTTTCTTTGACATAGTTACAAAGTATTTTTTCACTGTGTGTCGGTGGTATACTTTTTGGGAGGAGTCATGTTGAGACTGGTAAGAAAGTATGAGAGCAGATAGAGCGTGAGAGTGATGGGGGTTATAAGGCGTTGGAGAAGGGATCCTGCAGTTATGAAGACAAAGGATGTGTATATACGTATGTACAGGTGGTGTAAATCAGAAGGGTAAGTTGTAAAGCAGTGCTACCGGATAGAGCTTATATACGTGGGCTAGCTCACTGCGTCTTAATTATAGAAAGGTATACTCAGCAGGTGTGAGGGCACTGAAGAGGTTAACTGAGGAGAATATAAAAGCAATACGGTGCAGATGGAGTTAAATGTTCACAGCGTCTTAGATATACTCAGCAGGAGTGAGGGCACTGAAGAGGTTGAGTATATCTAAGACGCTGTGAACATTTAACTCCATCTGCACCGTATTGCTTCTATATTCTCCTCAGTTAACCTCTTCAGTGCCCCCACTCCTGCTAACTGAGGAGAATATAGAAGCAATACGGTGCACACAGAATTAAATGTTCACAGCGTCTTACATATACTCAGCAGGAGGGCACTGAAGAGGTTAACTGAGGAGACGGAGTAAGTGAAGAGAGCAGGAGGAGTTATGACGCAGCAGCAGGAATGGCGGGCTGAAGTAAATTTTCAAAAAGCGCGGCATTTAAGATAGCGTTTGGGAAGTCTTGCGAGACTTCCCGGACGCCATATTGGATCCAGTCCTCTGTGGCGGCGACATACTTTGTCCAAGATGGCGTCCGGGAAGTCTCGGAAGACTTTTCGGATGGCATCTGGGATCTTGCGAGAGTTCCCGGACGCCATTTTGGAGCAAACATGTCGCTGGGACGGAGGAGTGGAGCCAACATGGTGGGGTTGGCGGTGGAGCGAAAATCATCGGCTGGAGGCGGTGGCAGCGGGGTAGACGATGGGCCGATGATATTATGGCAAGCAGAGTGCATGGGGGTATGAGTGTGGAGGTGCTGAGCGAGGAGGGGTGCGCAAGGAGAGTGGAGGGGGGCACGTGTGTGTGTGGACATGGCAACTGAGGGGCGGTGTGTGATGAGTAGTGTCGGAGGGTGTGTAGAGGAGTGGGGAGTGTGACCGGAGTGTGTATCGGGCCGCAGCTTGTACCGATGGCAGGAGTGGGGTTTTGGAAGCCCCGCTCCCGGCAACAGGTGGCCATATTGGAGCACCCAGGGCGGGTGTACAGGCAACTTCAGTCAGGATGTGACGTACCATACCGTTACATTGTGACGGAAGTGCCTTAGGGTTTTATTATAGATATACGTTTGTTGATTATATGAATGTGTGTATTATCTATATGTGTGTAATGTATATAAATGTGTTTGTAAGCAATGTATGATTATCATTAAAGAGAGCTGGTCACCTCCAGAAACATTACAGTATTATCAGCAGATATAGGAGTAATCTGCAGGTGAATAGCATATAAATCCAGTATATCCGGATCTCTGAAGCAGTAGCTACAAATACAATTAAGTATAATCCTCCCTGTAGCTGATTACTTCCAGACATTGGGGCAGTGCAGGGTGCGATACAGTCACCATTCACTATACACGGAGCGTGCCTGGCATTATGATTGACAGCCCACTCTGCACACACATGCTGCACACACCCCAGAACAGCTGTCACTCCATGTGTAGGGTATGATTATGTGTATAATGAGCAGTGACTGTGACATTGCCCTGCACCACTCTGATGACTGGAAGCCAGTGGCTGCAGGGAGAATATCACTTCATTTTCTCTGTAGCCGCAGCTCCAGTAATGCTGCAAGACATGATTTCAATGGTAATTTCAATGTTTTAGGTATGTAATGATCAGTATTTATCACTCTACATTTTATATTAGGGTTTACACATTGTCCTGTGTAATGAAATCTCTTCCTACATCTCATCATGTGGAGCTGATCATAGAAATGTAACAGTTTCCTGATGAACGTTCCCGGATCTCCAGAGTCGCCTCCTCCTGGCACCGTCTGGACAAATGACTGGAGAATCAGAATGTTTACTCAGAAATTAGGATCTCCTTATTGGAGAAAACACAGAAATCCTCCTCCACCCACAGGAAGAAATCATTTATATGTTCAGGCTTCAGGGATTGAAGTTAGAATCTGAAAGAGTCTGCCAGCATTTTAGGTGAGCTGAGCTGCAGTGTCCAGCAGGGTGGAGGTAAGGGGTAAGTAGATGGGTTAGATGATTTTTAGGTTAATGACTTTCTACAGAAAGTCATTTCCGTATCTGAGCTGCTATATTTCTATATAAGAGAGGAGAGGGACAAAGCGAGTAGAGGGATGGAACGAGAAAAGGGACTGAGCGAGGAGAGGAGAGAGATGGAGTGAGCAGATGTAAGGGATGGAGTGAGAAGAGGAGAGTGATCAGGTGAGGAGAGGGACAGAGCAAAGAGAGTTATAGGATGGAGTGAGGAGAGAGACAGAGCAAGGAGAGGAGAGGAATAGAGCAAAGAGGGGCACATAGCAGAGGGATGGCCCGAGGAGAGGAAGGGGACAAAGCAAGGAGAGGGAAGGAGCAAGGAGAAGGACAAAGTGAAGAGAGGTACGGAGCTAGGAGAAGAGGGGGACGGCGATAGGAAAGGGACAAAGAAAAGAGAGGGACAGAACAAGGAAAGGAACAGAGTGAGGAGAGGAATGGAGTGAGGAGAGAAGAGGGAGAGAGCCAGGAGAGGTGTGGGATAGAGCAAGGTGAGAGATGGAGTGGCGTGAGGAGAGGGACAAATCGAGGAAAGGAAAGGAAAGGGATGGATCGAGGAGAGGGATGGAGCGAAGAGTGATGAAGAGAGGGGAGCAGAGGGAAAGCGCAAGAAGAGGTAAGGGATGAAGTGAGGAGGGGGACAGAGCAAGGAGAAGAGGGGACAGACGGAGGAGAGGGACGGAACGAGGAGGGGGACAAAGTGAAGAGAGGGACAGAATGAGGAGAGTAACGGAGTGAGAAGAGGAGAGGGACAAAGGCAGGAGAGGAGAGGGAGGAGAGGCGAGGGATGGAGCAAGGTGAGGTATGGGGCGAGGTGAGGAGAGGGATGGAGCGAGGAGTGGAATGGCACAGAGCAAGGAGAAGTAAGGGATGAAGTGAGGAAAAGGAATGAGCAAGGAGGGAGAGGAGGGGGACAGAGCAAGGGGTGTGATGGAGCAAGGAGAGAAGGATGGAACAGGGAGAGGTAAGGGATGGAGTGAGGAGAGGGACAAAGCAAGGAGAAGAGAGGGACAAAGCAAGGAGAGGGACTGAGCGAGGAGAAAAGGGGGACAACAAGGAGTAGGATGGTGCGAGGAGAGGTATGGAGTCAGGAGAGGATGGAAACAGAGTGAGGAAAGGAGGGGGACAGAGCGAGGAGAGGGATGCAGGGAGGAGATCCAGGGCCGAAACCAGGAGAGGGATGGAGCCAGGAGAGGAGGAGGGATGAAATGAGGAGCGGTGATGCAGCAGCCAGTGGACTCTACTGCACATATAAAGGGGGGTGAGATGACCCTTCACTAACCTGCACAAATGCGGGGAAAATAAGGAGTCTGTATTATGGGATATTAACATGGGGCACACTGGGGGGAGAGGATTCAGCCCTATATGTGTGAATGGGGAGGTTTCTGCAGCGGTTGATGGATTTCTGCAAACCCCGATCAGAGGAATCAGAAATGTTTGTCTGCTCCATGTAAATAAGAACATAAGAGAGTGGCGGGGAGAGGGGCGATTATACCAAGGGGCACATATTGCCCCCTGCCGTGTGCACTGACAGCTCATCCTCCTCGGCACCTCTTGTCTATATGACGTCTCCTCATATACATTAAATGGACACTGTCCAGGTCCAGGATATCACAGCAGATATGTCGCAGTAGCGTGGGCCGGGGTACCATCCGGGGCAAACATTCTAGGAGTCACAGTGGTGGTCCCCAGAGGTCGTGGCCCAGACCGTACACTTTAAAGGGATTTTATTTACTGGCAAATTAGTAGTTCGTGATGCCAGCTGGAGTTCTGCCATAGGTGGCCAGGAGCTGCTGTGGGGGCTTCCAATGGGAGATGGTAGTACAGCCAGGTGGTGGGCCCTCTCCAGCAAGGCCATAGGTCCCTTGGAAAATGTAGAAGGGTGGATTGAATAGTGGATGGTGCAGAGGAGGAGGATGAGGGTAGTGGTGTATGATGACACAGAAAGGAGCAGATGACAACAACAGTCTCTGTGGTTCTTACCCTTTATTGTAGTAATTCAAAATCACAACCCAGCCGGGGTACGATGTTCACCAGGAGCACAGCCTTACCAGCTCAGAGATATATTGAAGTCTACCTTGCTGAGCCACAGGGTATATGGCCCCCCATCTGACTTCCCAATCCTGACACTTTGCTACCCCTTTCCTCTCCTCAGTGTCCGTAGAATCTGTTCCCCTCCAGGCAGGTAGCTGCGGGTCCTGTGAGTAATAGTTTTGGTCCTCTGACCGTATATAGCCCCATGAGCATCGGGAAGGTCCACAAAAGTAGCCACTAGACATAAAGACCCAGTGACCTACAGCTTCACAATCAGTCCTGAAATATCCCTGATCGAGTTGGGGGCTGGTTCCGCTCCTGCAGCTAGCTCTTCTGCTTAGCTTCAACAGCCGGCAGCATATTAATCTCACCAGGCCATCGGCCTGGCACCTCACTCCACACTCCATGCTAACTTTCAAGTGACCGAGTACTGACTAGACCTCTCCTTGTTGCAATGCACCAATAACCTAACTCCTCCCTCCAGGTAGAAGGGGGGACTGCCCTATCTGTGAGTCTCTTCCACCCAGCACTTCCTGGCCTGAAGTTCAGATGTGTTGGGTTTATTTGAGGGTCTCAGCAAAGTGTCCTCCACTTACCTCCAGGCATGATATCACATAGAGTTACATGTAGTACCATTTGTGGCAGCCTGGTCTCAGGGGCGCCAGAAATACAGATGGAGCAGACGGGAAGAGCCGAGCTCAGGATCCTGTGACTTTCTATGATTCTCCTAAAGATCTCCTTCTCTTGGATCTTCTCCTCGGTCTCCTGTGCACAATGATCACCTGTCTGCTGCTCCTCCTTAGTCTTGGTAAGTCCTGACATTATCTGGAGACATTTACACCCTGCACAGATGTAATACTCTGTAGGGGCCACAAATGACATCAGAGGAGCAGGGACACACATGACTCCAAGCCTCAGCCCCAAACCTTTACACCCCACACAAGATCACACAACACCGGGATCACCCGATTATCTTCTAGGGTCGGTGGAAGGAGTCACAATCAAGACCAAAGATTTCATGGACATGGTCAAGGAATCAACGAGCGAAGAGATAAGAAAGGCTCTACCTGATGGCTGTGACTGTACAAATACTACAAATGAACAGACACTACTTAAACTGAGAAGGTAAGAGACTTTATATAGTAATAGATACCACCTGCAGTCTTATGTAACACCACAGATAACACAGTGATATCTCTGAGTACAGATAATGTAGTAGATATCACCTGCAGTCCTATGTAGCCACACAGATAACACAGTGATATCTCTCGGAGTACACATAATGTAGTAGATGTCACCTGCAGTCCTATGTAACACCACAGATAACACAGTGATATCTCTGAGTACAGATAAAGTAGTAGATGTCCTCTGCAGTCCTATGTAACACCACAGATAACCAATTGATATCTCTGAGTACAGATAATGTAGTAGATGCTGTGGAGACCTGGGGGTCAGTGGGTGCTCTCATCTGCTGTCCCAGCCACATTTAGAAAAACAACGTGGACCAGGGCTCATCCCCAAACTGAACGCCCGAGCTCCTTAACCGTGGGCTGAACACTACTCAGACAACACAGGTTGAGGGAACCACAATATTAAGGCTTTATTGGATCTTTAAACAGTTAACAGCATATAACAACACATAACCAGCAAAACACAAAATGTAACAGGCACCAGAGTCTCACCCTCCCGCTGGCTCACCACGCTTTAGAGTATAGCACAGCAAAGTCTGTAGCCAGTTGACTGGATCATCCCAACCTGGGTTGCTTCCTTATGCAGTCTTTGTTACCCCAGCTGAATCTGATAATTTGATGCTGAAGTCCTTGTAGTTTTATAATCCAGGTTCTGATCCCCTCGGTCGGCACCAAAATGCCTAGGCCTGGGGTTATGGCCGGCCAATCGTATCCGAAGATCCTAGATTAGCTGCCTGTATCCAATCCAGTGCACCTCTAGCCAGGACCGAAATCTCTACACTGGGGTCACTAGACAGAATCAAAATCACCCTGGTTAATCAACAGGTCTCCTTATATACCCTCAGCCCTCATTGCAGGATATTGGGGACTTCACGATTGGTGGAATAAAACTGTCTTCTCATTGGCTGGATTTTAAGCCTAAAACATTTCTAGTAGTATTTCAGTCCTGTCAATGGAGAGCCACACACTGATTGACATAGCACCTAGCAGGATACATTTAGCCTGCATTCAATGACATTAAACAATGGTGGCTGAGGCCATTTGCATAGAGTCAACAATCCACATAGTAATACAATGGCAGTCTAACAGGATTAAGTTCCTCTGACCTTCTAGAGGAGAGATATGAGTGGTATATTGCAAGTGTGCAAACCAAAATACAATATTGTCTGGATAAATAAGAAATCCTCATAGGTTATACATTAAAGGGGTCCATTTTGTCACAGATGCAACCTACAGTCCTATGTAACACCACAAATAACACAGTGATATCTCTGAGTACAGATAATGTAGTAAATGTCACCTGCAGTCCTATGTAACACCACAAATAACAGTGATATCTCTGAGTACAGATAATGTAGTAAATGTCACCTGCAGTCCTATGTAACACCACAAATAACAGTGATATCTCTGAGTACATATAATGTAGTAGATGTCACCTGCAGTCCCATGTAACACCACAGATAACACAGTACCAATAACGTCTGAATCGTACAATAATCATCTGTCTACTATAAGCTGCCAAATAAGAGAATTATTCCTTCACTAGAAATAGGCCCAATGCTATTACATCGGGAGGGCAGTCTATGTGCCTGTGTCTCCTTGTGCACTCTCTCCTCTCTGTGCGGTCTCTTCCCCGGTGCACTCTGTCTTACTTGTGCCTTTCTCTCTGCTCTGTCTGCTCTCAGCCCCTGTGTGCACTGTCTCTCCCTATGACTCTGCCTCCCCCTGTGCCTCCTGTGTCCCTGCGTCCCATCACTGAGCCAGCATACAATGCTCACCACTGAGAAACCATGCAGTGTTAACCACTGAGCCACTGCACACTGCTAACCACTGAGCCACTACACAGTGCTAACCACTGAGTCACTGTACAGTGCTAACCACTGAGCCACTGTACAGTGCTAACCACTGAGCCACCATACAGTGCTAACCACTGAGCCACCATGCAGTGCTAACCACTGAGCCACCATACAGTGCTAACCACTGAGCCACCATACAGTGCTAACCACTGAGCCACCATACAGTGCTAACCACTGAGCCACCGTACAGTGCTAACCACTGAGCCACCGTACAGTGCTAACCACTGAGCCACCGTACAGTGCAAACCACTGAGCCACCATACAGTGCAAACCACTGAGCCACCGTACAGTGCTAACCACTGAGCCACCGTACAGTGCTAACCACTGAGCCACCGTACAGTGCTAACCACTGAGCCACCGTACAGTGCTAACCACTGAGCCACCATATACAGTGCTAACCACTGAGCCACCATAAACAGTGCTAACCACTGAGGCACCATATACAGTGCTAACCACTGAGGCACCATATACAGTGCTAACCACTGAGGCACCATATACAGTGCTAACCACTGAGGCACCATATACAGTGCTAACCACTGAGGCACCATATACAGTGCTAACCACTTAGCCACCATATACAGTGCTAACCACTGAGCCACCATACAGTGCTAACCACTGAGCCACCATATACAGTGCTAACCACTGAGCCACCATATACAGTGCTAACCACTGAGCCACCGTACAGTGCTAACCACTGAGCCACCGTACAGTGCTAACCACTGAGCCACCGTACAGTGCTAACCACTGAGCCACCGTACAGTGCTAACCACTGAGCCACCGTCCAGTGCTAACCACTGAGCCACCGTACAGTGCTAACCACTGAGCCACCATATACAGTGCTAACCACTAAGCCACCATACAGTGCTAACCACTGAGCCACCCTACAGTGCTAACCACTGAGCCACCGTATACAGTGCTAACCACTGAGCCACCATATACAGTGCTAGCCACTGAGCCACCATATACAGTGCTAACCACTGAGCCACCATACTGTGCTAACCACTGAGCCACCGTATACAGTGCTAACCACTGAGCCACCATACAGTGCTAACCACTGAGCCATCATATACAGTGCTAACCACTGAGCCACCATACAGTGCTAACCACTGAGCCACCATACAGTGCTAACCACTGAGCCATCATACAGTGCTAACCACTGAGCCATCATACAGTGCTAACCACTGAGCCACCGTACAGTGCTAACCACTGAGCCACCGTACAGTGCTAACCACTGAGCCACCATATACAGTGCTAACCACTGAGCCACCATACAGTGCTAACCACTGAGCCATCATATACAGTGCTAACCACTGAGCCACCATACTGTGCTAACCACTGAGCCACCGTATACAGTGCTAATCACTGAGCCACCATACAGTGCTAACCACTGAGCCACCATATACAGTGCTAACCACTGAGCCACCACATATTTTTTTTTTTTAAATCTCCCTCCAATAATGTGCTGCTCAGCTGATTAGTCACGCGCCATGTAGCGCGCGACCAATAAGCTGAGCAACGCGGTATTGGAGGGAGATTTAAAAATATGCGCCCGCCACCTATCTCCTGGCAAAATAGCAATGAGCGTTGGACAGGAATTTTTAAATCTCCCGCGGGATTCAAATCCCCCTCCAAAGCCACACGGCACTGCTAATTGGCTAAGCGCTCCTTCACAGGAGAATTTGAATCCAGAGCCAAAGCCAGATGCGCTCAGCCAATGAGCAGTGCCATGCGGCTTTGGAGGGGGATTTATATCCTGGCCGCCATATCTGAATACCCATAACCTGGGTGTTCCAATATGGCGGTCAGCGCACTTCTGATGCGAGCAGCCGGGAGACCTCCCTGCAGCAGGAGATGAGCTAGCACCGCTGATCTCCCAGAAGAATAGCGGTGACGTATTGTCACTTGTGGTGATGCAGTGGATTGTGGGATAGCGACACAATCCCCAGAAATTGTGACTGAGCCGATTGGCAATTATATATTAGATTAATCAACTAGATGGAGCATTGGCAGAGCGGTGATGTCACAGTGGGAGCAGACTTGGGGGGGTTGTATTGTCCTTTATAGATGCTACGGGCTATACTTATCTATATATATAAAACGGTGTGTATATATGTAATATGTGTATGTGTATGTGTATATATATACAGTGCCTTGTGAAAGTATTCGTCCCCCTTGAACTTTTCAACCTTTTGCCACATTTCAGGCTTCAAACATAAAGATATAAATTCTAATATTTTTATGAAGAATCAACAAGTGGACACAATCGTGAGGTGGAACCAAATTTATTGGATATTTTAAACTTTTTTAACAAATAAAAAAACTGAAAAGTGGGGTGCGCAATATTATTCGTCCCCTTTACTTTTAGTGCAGCAAACTCCCTCCAGAAGTTCAGTGAGGATCTCTGAATGATCCAGTGTTGTCCTACATGACTGGTAATGATAAATAGAATCCACCTGTGTGTAATCAAGTCTCCGTATAAATGCACCTGCTCTGTGATAGGCTCAGGGGTCTGTATCCAGTGCAGAGAGCATCATGAAGACCAAGGAACACACCAGGCAGGTCCGAGATACTGTTGTGGAGAAGTTTAAAGCCGGATTTGGATACAAAATAATTTCCCAAGTTTTAAACATCTCAAGGAGCACTGTGCAAGTGATCATATTGTAATGGAAGGAGGATCAGACCACTGCAAATCTACCAAGACCCGGCCGTCTCTCTAAACTTTCATCTCAAACAAGGAGAAGACTGATCAGAGATGAGCCCAAAAGGCCCATGATCACTCTGGTGAACTGCAGAGATCTACAGCTGAGGTGGGAGAGTCTGTCCATAGGACAACAATCAGTCATACACTGCACAAATCTGGCCTTTATGGAAGAGTGACAAAAAGAAGCCGTTTCTCAAAGATAAAAAGTCTGGTGTGAAGTTTGCCACAAGCCGCCTGGAGACCCCAAACATGTGGAATAAGGGGCTCTGCTCAGAGGAAACCAAAATCACACTATGGCCACAAAGTAAAATGATATGTTTGGTGTAAAAGCTCATCACCCTGAAAACACCATCCCCACTGTCACACATGGTGGTGGCCTCAAAACACCATTCCCACTGTCACACATGGTGGAGGCAGCATAATGGTTTGGGCTTTTCTTCAGCAGGGACAGGGAAGATGGTTACAATTGATGGGAAGCTGGACGGAGCCAAATACACGACCCTTCTGGAAGAAAACCTGCCGGAGTCTGCAAAAGACCTGAGACTGGGACGGAGATTTATCTTCCAACAAGACAATGATCCCAAACATAAAGCAAAATCTACAATGGAATGGATAAAAAATAACCGTATCCAGGTGTTAGAATGGACAAGTCACATCCAAACCTGAATCCAATGGAGAATCTGTGGGAAAAGCAGAAAACTGCTGATCACAAACGCTCTCCATCCAACCTCACTGAGCTCCAGCTGTTCTGCAAGGAAGAATGAGACAAAGCCCTAGAAACTGCAGCTGTAATCACAGCACAAGGGGGCGCTACAGAGGATTAACTCAAGGGGACGAATAATATTCCACGTCCCACTTTACAGTTTTTTTATTAAAGTTTAAAATATCCAATAAATTTTGTTCCACTTCACGATTGTGTCCCACTTGTTGTTGATTCTTCACAAAAAAAATTAGAATTGTTATCTTTATGTTTGAAGCCTGAAATGTGGCAAAAGGTTGAAAAGTTCAAAGTGGGCCGAATACTTTCACAAGGCACTGTATATATACATAGGGGGCCGAATACTTTCACAAGGCATTGTATATGTGTATGTGTGTCCACTGAAGGAATTTGCACCGTAGCATCTACAATCACCATATTTTGCACACACCTCATGTGAATCCAGGAATGTCTATCACTATGTCTTGAGCCGAAATTTTAACCTCCCCCCACCAAAAAAAAATAGGTCTATCCACTGTTTGGGTGTGTATGTCAACACATAGCCCCACCCCCTTTATAGATCCGCCCCTTCATAGGAATGCCCATTTATAGCCACACCCCCTATTTTACACACAACAGTCACAAAGTACCTAGAAAATTAAAGAGGACCTGTCACCCGCCTGGTGCATGGCAAACTAAATGCAGCACTGAATGCAGAATGTTTGCTGCATTCAGGGAAGGGGTCCACTATGTTTCTAGTACCCCTGTAAGCTTTAAGAAAGACTTTAGAAACCTTACAGTTAAGAGGTCGCCTGGGTGGGATCTTATTAAGAGGTCCTGGCCACAGGCACAGTCCCCCAGTCTCCTCCTTGTGTGTTCCGCCCCTTCTATGTTTCTACTGCCGCCTCCTCTTCGGGGTCTGCCCTCCTCTTCCCCGGGGTCTGCCCTCCTCTTCCCCTGGGTCTGCCCTCCTCTTCCCCTGGGTCTGCCCTCCTCTTCCCCTGGGTCTGCCCTCCTCTTCCCCTGGGTCTGCCCTCCTCTTCCCCTGGGTCTGCCCTCCTCTTCCCCTGGGTCTGCCCTCCTCTTCTCCTGGGTCTGCCCTCCTCTTCTCCTGGGTCTGCCCTCCTGCTTTGTGTGATGTCAGGAACAGAAGAGGAGGACAGACCCAGGAGTAGAGGAGGCGGCAGCAGACACATAGAAGGGGTGGAACACACAAGGAGGAGGCAGGGAGGACTGTGCCAGTGGCCAGGACCTCTTAATAAGATCCAACCGAGGCAACCTCTTAACTGTAAGGTTTCTAAAGTCTTTTTTAAATCTTACAGGGGGGCTAGAGACATTGGGGACCCCTTCCCTGAATGCAGCAGATACACTCCATTTAGTTTGCCATGCACCAAGCGGGTGACAGGTCCTCTTTAATTTTCTAGATACTTTGTGACTGTTTTGTGTAAAGTAAAAATATGAAGCTACCTGTCAACACAGAACCTGTGTGCTGTCATCTCCCTTAATGAGGGGGTGCAGGTTTGTGGGGGAAGGTGTGGATTTGGGGGGGTTTGTTTGGGGAGAGTGAGGGACTTTTTTGGGGGGCTTGGGGGATGGGGGGATGGTTTGAAGGGTGTGTGGAGGGCAGGCCTTGTGGGAGAGAGGGTAGGTGCAGGGACAGGTTTGAGTGCATGGGGTAGTGGGTTGGGGGTCGGGAAGTTGGGTGATTGCGGGTTTGGGGGGTGAGGGGGTTTTGGGGAGTGTAGGCTTGGGGAGACCCTGTTTTGGGGAAAGGGTTTTGAGGAGTGTTTTCTTTGGGGGTGAAGGCATGTGGGTGACTTTTTTTTGGGGGGGAATGTTTGTCTGAGAATGTGGATTTGTGGGGCATGTTTGGGGTGCAAGTTTTGGGAGGTGAGGGTTGGGGGGGTCGAAGGACATTTTTTGCGGACAGGCATTTTTTGGGGGTGGGAGTTTAAGGTGGATGCAGGTTTTTGGGGGAGCGGGTTTGGGGGGCAGAGGGCATTTTTTGGGTTGATTAGGCGGGGTGTGGATTTTGGGAGTGGAGGTGTGGGTTTGGGGATGGATTTTTTGGGGGGAGCAGTGGGGCAGGTTTGGGGGGTTGCATGTTTTAGGGGGGATGAAGGTGCAGGTTTGGCGGGGATCAGGGGTAGGGGTACTTTACATTTTGATTTATTATAATACATTTTCTATTTACTTTGTGACGTTTATATGGCACCCACATCTCCCCACCCCTTCAAAACCTGCGCCCTCAAACCTGCACCCCCACCCCCAAAAAACACCCCACAATCCTGCACCCTCCCATGTGAACCTTCCCCACCCACCCCCAGTTCCCCACAAACCTACTCCTCACCCGTCACCCCACTCCAAAACCTCCCTTCCCACAAAACCTGCCCATCCGCATCCCCCCAAACCTGCAACCCTGCCACCACTAAAAATGCCACCCTGCACCCCTGACGCAAATCCCCGGCCTACAAACCCGCACCTTGCCCCCCCAAAAAATGCCCCTCACCCTCACAAACCTACAGCCCTCCAAAAAAAATGTCCCACAAAATTCGCACCCCCTACAAACCAGCAACCCCACCCCCAAAAAAGCCCAACTTTCACCCCACCCCACAAAGCCCCTAAATCCCCTAAAAATAATCCCCTTGTGCTCCTTAACCTGCACATCCGTCCCCCAAAAAGCACCCTCCCCTGCACTCGCATAGTCACCATGATTAACTTCCGCCTCATCTCAGTCTCTCACTGAATCACTTCCAGGGCTGCCATTAAGCTACTTGCATATTCACTGCACTGACCAGCAAACAGCATAGAGCAACACTATGGGAGACCCACTTCTTAAAAATGGGAACATACATTATTTAAAGAGGTCCTCCTCTACGTCTCTTCCAAGGTGCATTGGAGTGTCTCCCAATTTTTGGCAGCTCTGCTTAGGGTAATGCTATGGGAGTCCCACTTCCAGGCCTGCGATGAAAAAAATACAAGAGAAGTTTTCACAGATTTTTATGTCATTTGGTGGCTGATTACGAAAATCACCTCCATTTTTTTCCATCACGTAAGGATTTTTTGTAAAACCAAAATCGATATTTTTGCTAATATCCTATTTAAAAAGGAATTCTGTCGAACAATTGTACATGTAATATCTGGCAACAGTGGTTTTATCCACTTAAATTTATGTATAAATATACAGAGGCCCCCCCTGCTGGCACACAGCCGCCCCCATAAGTATACAGAGGCCCCCTGCTGGCACACGGCCCCCCATCGGTATACAGAGACCCCCCTGCTGGCACACAGCCCCCCATCGGTATACAGAATTGCAAAGAAAATGTGTTAGAGTGGCACTAGAGGGCGATCCACCAGTCACATGCTATACACCAATAATGAAAAGGAGGAAAGAACCAGAAAGCATGTACAAATGACCGGGATCAGAGAAACAGACCAATAATTCAAAAAAAATTTTTTTTTGTAAATCTTTATTAACAATAATACAGAGAAATATGAGCAAAAAACAAAAACAGAATAAAAACACTTAAAATGTGTGATGGGAAACCACCAACACAGCAATAACTATGGCCCCAGATGTCATCAGAATAGCTGTATCATAAGACCCAAACATGGGTTTAAATATTTGATTAGGACCTGCTGGTGACTAGACTCACAGGAAGGCAAGCCTGCTGACATGAAAGAATGAACAAAACAAGAGATTCCAGGACAATATAGGTGGCATTGATCAAAAAACAAGAAAATCATGAATAGCAATCATCAAACCCAGTTGAAAGATGATGCAGCTCAGCTAATATTGAATCAGAATATATTGCACCAATGTACAAAACAGTGAGATGCGACTCATAGACTCCTGTGATAAAGTATAGTACAGGGACCTAATGTCCCTTATGGAGTAACAAGAATGAAAGTCACAAATGCTATAATGTCAGTCCTGCCTAGGAGCTAATTAAGGACAAAGTTCTGAGCTCAAAAACACAGGTCTAGGAGAGCACACCATAAACTGGAATGGTCAGTTCAGTTAATGCTGAGGCATCAAAAATCATTCACCTGTGAGCAGGGTGAGAAAACATGAAGGATAAACAAAAGTCAGGACAATGCAATACCAGTGCCTGGAAAAGGAATCAAAAATAAGTTATAGTCACCATAGCAGGTCAGGAGACCAGGGGCACATAGCAGCAGGGACCCTCTTGTTTTGTTCATTCTTTCATGTCAGCAGGCTTGCCTTCCTGTGAGTCTAGTCACCAGCAGGTCCTAATCAAATATTTAAACCCATGTTTGGGTCTTATGATACAGCTATTCTGATGACATCTGGGGCCATAGTTATTGCTGTGTTGGTGGTTTCCCATCACACATTTTAAGTGTTTTTATTCTGTTTTTGTTTTTTGCTCATATTTCTCTGTATTATTGTTAATAAAGATTTACAAAAAATTTTTTTTGAATTATTGGTCTGTTTCTCTGATCCCGGTCATTTGTACATGCTTTCTGGTTCTTTCCTCCTTTTCACCATCGGTATACAGAGGCCCCCCACTGCTGGCACACGGCCCCCCATCGGCATACAGAGGCCCCGCTGCTGGCACACGGCCCCCCAATCAGTATACAGAGGGCCCCTGCCGGCACACAGCCCCCCCATCAGTATACAGAGGCCCCCTGCCTCCGCATTGATCTCACCCTCCGATGTCCGCAGGCACCGAAGGTCCTTCGTCCACTCTCCTCGCTGTATGCCGGCGGGTTCTACAAGTGACCGCCGGGCGCAATGATGACGTCATCCCTGCTGCGCCGTTCTCAGCAAACCCGGCATACAGCGAGGAGAGTGGATGGAGGACACGGGTGCCTGCGGACATCGGAGGGTGAAATCAATGCGGAGGCAGGGGGCCTTGTATACCGATGTGGGGGGCCATGTGCCAGCAGGGGGCCTCTGTATACCGATGTGGGGGGCCGTGTGCCAGCAGGGGGCCTCTGTATACCGATGGGGGGACCGTGTGCCAGCAGGGGGCCTGTGTATACCGATGAGGGACCGTGTGCCAGCAGGGGGCCTCTGTATATTGATGGAATTCCTTTTAAATAGGATTTTAGCAAAAATATTGATCTTGGTTTTACAAAAAATCCTTACGTGATGGAAAAAAATGGAGGTCATTTTCATAATCAACCACCAAATGACATAAAAATCTGTGAACACTTCTCTTGTATTTTTAAAAATATTCAATTTTGCAGGGTTGTGTAATGGGAGCATACATTATTTAATGAGACCTTCCTCCACGTCTCTTCCAAGGGGCATCGGAGTGCCTCCCAATTTAAAGAAAAACAAACTTTATTATAATGAAAAAAAACAAAAATACACCAACTCTGTCTCACAAATGAGTATGAGCCCTTAACATGTTCCCCAGGAAAATCCAATTTGGTTTGTTTTTGTAAATTTTATTGTCCGTAAAAGTGGCGTAATCCTCAGACAACATTGTTCACCGCAGTGACCTGGGAGTCAGAAATGCTTACAGGGGTCTTCCCCATGCTGTTCCTATGTCATTTGAGCTCTGTTCTGATACTTTTGTGACATTTTTAGGGTTTATGCTGATCGTCGGGGGTGCTTCCGGAAAAATGCTTTAGTTTCCCATAGAGCAACATCGGGCTCGGTGCTTGGATTGAGCCCCCGAGCATGGAGCACCCCAGCATTTTACTGCTCGCCCTTCCCTAACACTCACCCATCTGGTGCTACAATGTTTCCTTTATTCGGGATTCATTTACACATGGTGCAGGGAGGGGGTGGCAGACGGTGGACAATGACTCACTTCGTGCTATTAAGCACTACAACTGGTCCAGTAGAATTGCTTAGTAGCATGAAACAAGTCATCGTCCACCGTCTGCCACCCCCTACCTGCACCATGTGTAAATGAATCCCGAATAAAGGAAACATTGTAGCACCAGATGGGTGAGTGCCCTCTTTGCTTTTCTCTATGTGAATATCCAGATCTTATCTGAAGTGAGCACACCTTGGTGCACCTTCATGCTGCCTAATTGCTACACAGAAGAAAGACCCGAAGTCTGGTAATGCCCGGTATTATCTATGGACTGTGAATGATTACTACTTACAATTTCAACCTTTTATAATCTTATTAAAAAAGATAGAATTATTCCATTCTGCATCTCATCCCGCACAATGATGATGAGCAGCAGTATAGGTCGCCACTCACACTCTTCATTTATTTGCAGAATTTATTTTAATTTTATTAATTTAAGTCACAAGCACAATATGACGCGTTTCGGCTTTGTATCCTCAGGCCTCTCTCAAATAGTGTATAAAGTGCAACCTGAGTGATTTAAATAGGATCATTGGTGTATCTGTGTAGCATTCAGGACCGGTGTACTCAGACAGCAGGGCAGGGTAGCACCCTGATTGCTATGTCATGGTGGTGGCCGTCTCAGCTGCTTTGATCCTGGCTCACATTGATGAGGGGGTTACTGTACAAGGGGTGCAGAGTTTATAAAAACAAAAGTAAGTAAAAAGAAAGGGTAAAGTTTGTGACGCCAGTTGCGATGTTCAGCCAGGTCAGGATATGGCCGGCCCTACAGGGGGCTACTTGAGAGAGAGATGGTGGCAACAGTACAGATCATTAACCCTTCTCAAGCAGGGCTGGATCCCAGGGAGGTAATAGTCTGTGTAGTGAAGCAGAAAGAAGATATCAGGAGACAGGATGGTCACTTTACCATTTACTGAACAGTCAGAGCAGATCCACAGGGCACAGTACCTCTCCACCAGGCTTCCAGTCTGGCAGGTCTGGTGGGAGCTTGTTCCTCTGCTGGATGATGGCTTTACCTGCCGCTGCTACTTGTCTCAAAGTTTCTCGGAGCCTGCAACTATCGATACCACCTCACTTCTGGTTCCTGTATGTTTCCTCCAGGTGGGCAGGCCACGCGGGTCCTGTAGGTATACGTGCCAAGAGCAGGTCCCTGACCCTATTTGTTACTGATACTGTAGGAACTACATGTACTGCTGGGTATGAGGGACCCACACAGCCTTTCAGCTTCTACCACCAGACTTTGGAAATCAGGGTGACCTGGGGCTGATACCCTGAGTCCTTTTGCAGCTCTGCCTTCATGTGCTGTCTCCATCTTCTTCACTACACTGCTCTAAACTGAAGCTAAAACCTCACTAACCCCTCCCCCTGACCAGAGAGTGCGTCACATGCCCAAACCAGGCACCAAGTGCACACCTCCTAGTAAGGGATCAGGAATCATGTGAATGTTTCAGCCTCCAGCATAGAAATCATCACTCCCATCAGACTAACAGTATAACATGCAGTACATTGTGTGGTGACCAGACTCAGGGGCGCCATATATCCACATCACGTCCATTCACCTGATTCACTGAATACAATCAGCGAGTCTCAGGATAACAAATGTCCTTCTACAAATACAATCCCTCAATATCCAGGAAGAGCAATCTACAGACCAATATATGGGTGATAGTATATTAGCCTCCAAAATGATCAATAATCTATCATATAACATTAATGAAATCAAATCTACTCCTATTGGAAACATCACTATCATATTTCACCTAATGTATTATCAAAAAATTATTGATATTCAATATTTCTTCCGCTTGGAAGAAATGGTAGAAACAATGAAGATACAGCAAGGAAAAATCACCCTGTGGAAAAATGGTTGACTGTATTGGTCTTCTATGGAATAACAGGATTTTGTCCGCTACGACCCCCCCCCCCCCCCCTTCCTGGCTCAAAGGCCCCGGTAACCTTACTCTCTATTCTCCTTCCTCAGGTGCTGTGCTGTACGACGTTGCTGCTATTTGGGAGCCATTAGTTCTTACTGTCATCCCTATATGGAGCGTTACGCTTACACTTACAGTAACGGGGTCATCACCTGTGGTAAGTCTGGAGGTCTCCTCGGATCATCACCTATGGTAAGTCCGGGGGTCTCCTTAGGGTCATCACCTGCGGCAAGTCCGTGGGTCTCCTCGGGGTTAGGACACTTGGGGACATTGTGGAAAAAAGAACAATTACAATTTTGTCCTTGATAAATCATCAAACTGAAAATCTATCCAGACGAGCAGCGTCAGGTCATGTGAAGCAGAACACAAGTATATGTATATACCGTACTGATATCAGGGCTCTGTGGGGCCGGATCATCACCTCCAGGACTCCTTGTTCTTAGTGACATTAGCTGGATATTGGGGGTCATTGTCTTGCTGCAGAAAACATTTAGACACCTCCTTGATGGTCTTACATGATGGGTAAGTATTTGCCAGTTTTTTTTCTTAGCATTAAGGACAACAAGAAATAGGCAACACCTAGGACTGTAGACACAGTGGTCGGCAAAGGAAACTTAGTGCAGGAGATGAGGAACATCATAAAGATGTCCAGCAGCTCAGGACTGGCATTGACAAATGGGATCAGCTAGCGAGGTGTTAAATTCAAGGCCCCCAGCTAGATGATGACTGAACAAATCATTTTATGTGGCCCAAGAGGTTAGGACACAGAAGGATCAGCTCTCCACTTTCCCCGTATGTAAAGCCGGTCAGAGAAATGTTGAAGTGCACGACAGAGCTCAAAATCTAAGATGGCACCGTCTATTGTGCTGGTGCAACCCTCTCTACTTTGTACAGACTGCATACTTCAGAAACAGAGCCAGGAACTCAGCTACTCAGGAACAGCACTCTTAGCCCTACAACCCAGGGACAGCACTCTTAGCCCTACTACCCAGGGACAGCTCACTTAGCCTTACTACCCAGGGACAGCTCTTTTAGCCCTATTACCCAGGGATAGCACTCTTAGTCCTACTACTCAGGGACCACTCTTTTCACCCTACTACCCGGTGACAGCGTTATTAGTCCTACGACCCAGGGACAGCTCTCTTAGCCCTACTACCCAGGGACAGCACTCTTAGTCCTACTACCCATGCACAGCTCTTTTAGCCCTACTACCCAGGGACGGCACTTTTAGCCCTACTACCCAGAGAGAGCAATCTTAGTTCTACTACCCAGGGACAGCACTCTTAGCCCTACTACCCAGGGACAGCACTCTTAGCCCTACTACCCAGGGACAGCACTCTTAGCCCTACTACTCAGGAACAGCTCTCTTAGCCCTACCACCCAGAGACAGCAATCTTAGCCGTACTACTCAGGAACACCTTTCTTAGCCCTACTACCCAGGGACAGCTCTTTTCGCCCTACTACCCAGTGACAGCGTTATTAGTCCTACTACTCAGGGACAGCACTCTTAGCCCTACTACCCAGAGACAGCAATCTTAGTCCTACTACCCAGGGACAGCTCTTTTAGCCCTATCACCCAGGGTCTACTGGAGACATGGCTGGACGAGAGCCAGGACTGGGTTGTTAATATACAGGGATATATATGGTGGGTATACCGGAGATATGGCTAGAGAAGAGCCAGGACTGGGATGTTAATATACAGGGATATATATGGTGGGGATATCAGATATATGGCTGGACGAGAGCAAGGACTGAGCTGGTAATATACAGGGATATATATGGTAGGGATATCAGAGACATGGCTGGACGAGAGCCAGGACTGGGTTGTTAATATACAGGGATATATATGGTGGGTATACCGGAGATATGGCTGGAGAAGAGCCAGGACTGGGATGTTAATATACAGGGATATATATGGTGGGGATATCAGATATATGGCTGGACGAGAGCAAGGACTGAGCTGGTAATATACAGGGATATATATGGTAGGGATATCAGAGACATGGCTGGACGAGAGCCAGGACTGGGCTGTTATTATACAGGATATATATGGTGGGGATATCAGAGACATGGCTGGATGAGAGCCAGGACTGGGCTGTTAATATACAGGGGTATATATGGTGGGGATATCGGAGACATGGCTGGACGAGAGCCAGGACTGAGCTGGTAATGTGGCGCCCCGCAACGAGTGCGTCACAAGGGAGTATTGCAGCCGCAATATTCTCTGACAAAGCAGTGAAATAGTTAACTCTGAGATCCAACCCAACATGCAACACCTAGAACAGGGGACCAATCATAGGTCCTAGGGGGTGGAGTGTTAGGGTAGTGTAGTAGAGCACACAATAATCTAGACAGTTGAGAACAAAGCTAGAACCTGACAAGAGCAGACTAGAACTTGGAGAGGAGCGGGGCTCCGCACTCCGTGCGGGCCCCTGGGCCGTCACCGGTCGGGTGTCAGCACCTGAGGCCTTAACCACCGGGATTGGGCTTATCTACACGGGTTCCCAAAAGACTCCCGTGCCCACAACTTACAGCCGGTTCACTGGTACCGAAGCTGGCAGCAGTTCACCTCTGTCACGCGAACCAGCCCCGTGGAGGAGCAGCTTTATAGGAGCACCCCACCACCAGCCAGTTTCCAGTCGTCTAACCAGCGGTGTACCCACTGAGGGATACAAGGCTCCCCAAAGCATCCAGAACGTACATCATGGATAGGGCATTGAAGCAGCCTCCCCGTACCCGACCTGGTATTCCTGGGCGACGCTGGCAAAAGAAGGAACTAAGTAGGTAGAATGGAGGAACACTGCGGATCTCTGAGGAACACTATCACTGCTGAGTCCACCCGGTCTACTACTCAACCACTGTATGCCATGTATTGCCTGCTGGTTACAGTAAAGACCCGTTGCAGAGACTAACTGTGTCCGTGCTTCCTTATGAACTGTCCGTCATTAACAACAAGGTAACCGCAGCTGCCGCACAACATCTTGAGCAGCTCCAGCCCCCGGGGATCACCGCTCAGCCTGTGGGGAGCGTAACATCTTGCTGCTGTCCATCCCCCGGGGGTTCCGCAGCGTCGGTAGCCCTTACCGAATCTACTCATAGGTGGCGTCACGAAGAAAAACAAATTAAAACCCCCTTTAATCTGTTCTCACTACGACGTCTTCAATTTTTGATCTGCACTACACCGGGCCCCACTACCGGCAGGCGCGGTCCACCCGTGACAAGGAAGGAGAAGAATCGCCTGTCTAAACCGGAGTCTGCCGGCCGCGGTGAGTCAGAAAATGGCGTCACGAACAGGATACGAGCAGGCCCGTTACCCAACGGGTATATTGTGCTTAAAATGGACTTTATTGTCTACAATTGGACTTTGTTCGTCCCTAAAAGAACTTTCCCGCCTTTACACCATTGGGTCAAGATGGCGCCCAAAATGGCGTTCCCGCCACAAGAAGCCGCCACGTGAAGCCCAGGAGTGAGTCAACCCCCCCCCCTCATCGTGGGAGGGCCAAAGACAAAAGGCGCCAAACTCTTTGTCCCCCCTGATTGCTCGAATCAACCATGGGGGCGGACCCCAAAGACTTTTCCCACCATTGGACTACAAAAGCCCAGAGGAAATGGGAGTGTCAGAGAGACATACCGACAGACGGAGAAGACTTCTTCACCAGCTCAACCAGAACGTCTTACCGGTTGAACGGGTGTGGTTTCCCTCCAAGAAGAATGGCCAGCACGAGACTCCAAGACCTGATGCGGGAGGTCGAGGCAGAGGCCAGAGCAGCCATCAGCCAACCGGGTCCGGATCCTGCCCTTACCATAGACGGCAGTCCCGACTTCTGGCTAGAGGCTCTACAAGACCTCCGGGGGCGGTTACTAGAGACAGTGGAATGGACGATCCGTAGCTGGAGCGCGACCCTAGGCAGACGACTACACCATGCGATGCAGCAGAGCCGACCGGGTACAGCTTCTCCAAGCCCAGACGACGTCACCAGCTTCTCGACCGCCTCGCCCTCGCCTACCACCTGTCCTGCTCCGTCACCAGAGCCAATAGACTGCGTCATTCCGGTGGAGGCCGCAACTCGACCCGTTCGAGCGACCAATATCGCAACCGATCCCGTTCTTGAGCCGGAGCTCATAACACGCTCCATGGAAGAACTTGATCTCTACCAGGTTCCCACTGAGGAACCCGCGACATGTTTCACCACTACAGAGACAGTCGCCTGTTTTGTCCCCGTACCGGAGGCTTCCCTTGCCATCGCCGAGGCCTACCTGGTAACCGGGATTGAAACACCTTTACCTGCGGAAACAGATGAAGAGGCAGGCAGCCTGGAAGCCCTGCAGGACGTCCCTACGGAAGGATCCGCAGCACCACCGCCCTGTTGTACAACGGAACAAGCTTCAACGTCTTTCACCATCGAGCAGCCTGATGTGGTCATCGAGGAAGAGATCGGAGAGGATGACGACGAGACCCACAGCACCGCTGAGGATTTCGACACCGGGTTCGCTTGGGGAGACAACAAGGAACTTCCTACCGGGCATACAGCTCGGGTACACTGGTCGGGTGCACTGCCGACACCTTCCCCTGTGCCGTTCCACCGGGTGCCGATACAGACAGCCCGCCAAGTTCAAGCTTCCCGCCAAACCACCAGCTCCATTACTCATCTTTACACCCCGAGCCGTAACGACGGAGATGTACGCCAGAGACGACGAGAGGAGTGGCAAGCCCGAGAACGCGCCAACATGGAGGCCCGTGCCGAGGCTCGCCGCCAGCCGCCGCTGCCTGATGAACTCCGCCGTGAAGGTAGAATTTCCACCTTTAACTTACATACCGGGTGGGGGTTCGCTTGGGAGGTGGGTTTGAATGAGGAGGTGTTTGTGGGGCGCCGGGACGTTGAGTCAAACTTGCCAAGAGGACATCCCGATCGCGACCTATACCGGGGCGATATAATCACCTACGAGCGCTACGCTTGTGCAGATGGGTGGTTCGCTATCCGGGTGCGCCATCACCCTCAGAGCCAGTGACTTTAAAACTTGAACTTCCTCAATGACTCTGTTCCCGTTAATCATTGACTGTGTGATCTTGCGGCTACAGCCTGGACTCTAGTTAAAGGACAGCCGACCGCACGCCGGGTCCGCACGAAGTGATTACCTGTTTCTTTGCTTATGTCACCAAAGCATACCTTTACCTGTTTTTCGTTTTAATAAAAGTGTGTCATATATGTATAAAAATGCAAAAACCTCTGTAATGTGAGTAGTTTGACGCTTGGGGACAAGCTGATTTAACCAAGGGGGAGTGTGGCGCCCCGCAACGAGTGCGTCACAAGGGAGTATTGCAGCCGCAATATTCTCTGACAAAGCAGTGAAATAGTTAACTCTGAGATCCAACCCAACATGCAACACCTAGAACAGGGGACCAATCATAGGTCCTAGGGGGTGGTGTGTTAGGGTAGTGTAGTAGAGCACACAATAATCTAGACAGTTGAGAACAAAGCTAGAACCTGACAAGAGCAGACTAGAACTTGGAGAGGAGCGGGGGCTCCGCACTCCGTGCGGGCCCCTGGGCCGTCACCGGTCGGGTGTCAGCACCTGAGGCCTTAACCACCGGGATTGGGCTTATCTACACGGGTTCCCAAAAGACTCCCGTGCCCACAACTTACAGCCGGTTCACTGGTACCGAAGCTGGCAGCAGTTCACCTCTGTCACGCGAACCAGCCCCGTGGAGGAGCAGCTTTATAGGAGCACCCCACCACCAGCCAGTTTCCAGTCGTCTAACCAGCGGTGTACCCACTGAGGGATACAAGGCTCCCCAAAGCATCCAGAACGTACATCATGGATAGGGCATTGAAGCAGCCTCCCCGTACCCGACCTGGTATTCCTGGGCGACGCTGGCAAAAGAAGGAACTAAGTAGGTAGAATGGAGGAACACTGCGGATCTCTGAGGAACACTATCACTGCTGAGTCCACCCGGTCTACTACTCAACCACTGTATGCCATGTATTGCCTGCTGGTTACAGTAAAGACCCGTTGCAGAGACTAACTGTGTCCGTGCTTCCTTATGAACTGTCCGTCATTAACAACAAGGTAACCGCAGCTGCCGCACAACATCTTGAGCAGCTCCAGCCCCCGGGGATCACCGCTCAGCCTGTGGGGAGCGTAACATCTTGCTGCTGTCCATCCCCCGGGGGTTCCGCAGCGTCGGTAGCCCTTACCGAATCTACTCATAGGTGGCGTCACGAAGAAAAACAAATTAAAACCCCCTTTAATCTGTTCTCACTACGACGTCTTCAATTTTTGATCTGCACTACACCGGGCCCCACTACCGGCAGGCGCGGTCCACCCGTGACAAGGAAGGAGAAGAATCGCCTGTCTAAACCGGAGTCTGCCGGCCGCGGTGAGTCAGTAATATACAGGGATATATATGGTAGGGATATCAGAGACATGGCTGGACGAGAGCCAGGACTGGGCTGTTATTATACAGGATATATATAGTGGGGATATCAGAGACATGGCTGGATGAGAGTCAGGACTGGGCTGTTAATATACAGGATATATATGGTGGGGATATCAGAGACATGGCTGGATGAGAGCCAGGACTGGGCTGTTATTATACAGGATATATATGGTGGGGATATCAGAGACATGGCTGCATGAGAGCCAGGACTGGGCTGTTAATATACAGGGGTATATATGGTGGGGATATCGGAGACATGGCTGGACGAGAGCCAGGACTGGGCTGTTAATATACAGGGATATATATGGTGGGGATATCAGAGATATTGCTGGAGGAGAGCCAGGACTGGGCTGTTAATATACAGGGCTATAGTCTGTTCAGAAATGACCATACAAATAAGCGAGGGGGAGGTGTCTGTTTATACGTAAAATCATCCTTACAACCAATCCTGCGTGATAATATAGGTGAATGTAATGTAGAGTCCCTGTGGGTGGAGATAAGGGGAGGGGGAAAAAATAATAAATTACTGATAGGGGTTTGTTATAAGTCTCCAACAATAATGGAAGTGGAGGAGAATATCCTCATAAAGCAAATAGATGAAGCAGCGACTCAGGGAGAAGTCATTATTATGGGGGACTTCAACTACCCTGAAATACATTGGGGATCAGAAATCTGCAGTTCCAGCAAAGGTAATAAGTTTTTGAAAACTATGAGAGACAATTACCTTTCACAACTGGTTCAGGACCCAACAAGAAGGGGGGCACTGCTGGACCTAATATTAACCAACAGGCCAGACAGCATATCAAGTAAAATAACACAGGATACGGAGTACCATGCAAATAAAATATATTTTATTTAGAAAAATTCTAAAAGCAGATGGTGGCAAAAGAAGCAGGATAAGGGAGGGTTAGTCCACGATAGTACACCAAGTAAAGTTTATCAAAGATAGGACAGTGTTTTAGTCAATTTTAAGCTAGGAGAAAGCTTGAGCAACCGGGAAAACTTCATAAAATTGATGTTAGAGTTACAATTATACAATGTTCCTGCCCACAAATATAAATCACAGTACACCTTCAGCCTCAAAGGAAACTGGATCATTAATACAGTAAAGTGTCTAAGAGCAAATAATATAAGTTCATAACCAATCATTAGATCCAATTTACCAGTATCCTGAGTTGTATCAGGAAATTGTGGTGGACCGCATATCAAATCTATGGGTTGGGGGTCACTTGGATAATAGTGATCACAAAATAATAAATTCCGGACTGGACCAAAGTAATGCAGTGGATGTGGTGTATTTGGACTTTTCAAAAGCTTTTGATTCGGCGCCACACAAAAGGTTGATGCATAAAATGAGAGCAATGGGGATAGGGGAAAATAAAACTGGCTCAGTGATAGGAAACAAAGTGTGGTCATTAATGGAACATATTCAGAATGGGTCACAGTTAACAGTGGGGTACCACAGGGGTCAGTGTTGGGCCCGCTTCTATTTAATATATTTATTAATGACCTTGTAGGGGGCATACAGAGTAGAATCTCAATATTTGCAGATGACACTAAACTCTGTAGGGTAATTAATACAGAGGAGGACAATTTTATATTACAGGAGGATTTATGTAAACTAGAAGCTTGGGCTGCCATATGGCAAATGAGCTTTAATGGGGATAAATGTAAGGTCATGTACTTAGGCAGAGGAAACAAAAGGTATAATTATGTGCTTAATTGTAAAACTGGGTAAAACTACCACTGAAAAAGACCTGGGTGTATGGGTAGATGGGAAACTGACATTTAGTGCCCAGTGTCAGGCAGCTGCTGCAAAAGCAAATAAAATAATGGGATGCATTAAAAGAGGCATAGATGCTCATGAGGAGAACATAATTTTACCTGTATACAAGTCACTAGTGCGACCATACTTAGAATACTGTGTACAATTCTGGTCTCCGGTGTATAAGAAAGACATAGCTGAACTAGAACGGGTCCAGAGAAGAGCGACCAAAGTCATTAGAGGACTGAGGGGTCTACAATACCAAGACAGGTTATTAGAGGACTGGGTGGTCTACAATACCAAGAAAGGTTATTAGAGGACTGAGGGGTCTGCAATACCAAGACAGGTTATTAGAGGACTGAGGGGTCTGCAATACCAAGACAGGTTATTAGAGGACTGAGGGGTCTGCAATACCAAGACAGGTTATTAGAGGACTGAGGGGTCTGCAATACCAAGACAGGTTATTAGAGGACTAAGGGGTCTGCAATACCAAGACAGGTTATTAGAGGACTGAGGGGTCTGCAATACCAAGACAGGTTATTAGAGGACTGAGGGGTCTGCAATACCAAGACAGGTTATTAGAGGACTGAGGGGTCTACAATACCAAGACAGGTTATTAAACTTGGGGTTATTCAGTTTCGAAAAACGAAGGCTTATGGGGGTTATTATATCAATATATAAATATGAGGAGACAGTACAGAGACCTTTCTAATGATCTTTTTACTCTTATGGCCCCTTTACACGCAGCTACAGGTGACAGGTTTTCCACAGGTAACTTACTGGCTGCAGTGAAATCATGGAGACATGGTTCCATTTGTACACAGCAACAAGATAGAACCATGTCTGCATGATTTCACTGCAGCCAG
This sequence comes from Allobates femoralis, assembly GCA_033576535.1. NCBI lineage: Eukaryota > Metazoa > Chordata > Amphibia > Anura > Aromobatidae > Allobates > Allobates femoralis. The sequence goes on from JARQOC010000011.1 coordinate 78,959,216, forward strand.
TAAGTTACCTGTGGAAAACCTGTTACCTGTAGCTGCGTGTAAAGGGGCCATTAGGCCTGAGACGTCCTCTACGTCTGGAGGAAAGAAGGTTTAATCATAATCACAGACGCGGATTCTTTACTGTAAGAGCAGTGACACTATGGAACTCTCTGCCACATGATGGTGTAATGAGGGACTAACTAATAAAATCTAAGAAGGGACTAGATACCTTTCTTGAAAAGTATAATATTACCAGTTATATATACTAGATTCTTGATCCAGGTAAATAGTCTGATAGTTGTATGTCAGATGTTAGGCTATGGGTTGAACTAGATGGACTTAAAGTCTTCCTTCAACCTTACAGAAAAACTCCAGTGAGAGAAAACTTTGTAGTGCAGTTCCTGCCATGCTGCATGATGAAGCAGAGCCATGCACTGCAGTTCTAGGATCTATAGATCTCTAATAAATCAATAAAATTATACCTACTCCTCAGCTCTGACCCCCACCTCATGGAACCTAAATCTCTGCTCGCCCCCTGCCACACCCCCTCCCTATACAGAAATGTGAGGGGGCTGGAATGTAGGCTGATCCTGAAGCCCCCAGCATCTACACCCCCAACACCCCCTCTTCTCTGCTCCTAGATGAAGCTGACATGCAGAGATTTAGGTTCCATGAGGTGGGGCCAGAGCAGAGGAGCAGGTATGATTTTATTGATTTATAAGAGATCTATAGTTCCTAGAACTGTACGGCTCTGCTTTACCATGTAGCAGGGCAGGGACAATATTAAAAAGTTTTCTTTCACTGGAGCTCCCCTTTAAAAGCCATGTTACGTGTCAGGCTGTGACCTGGAGAGGTCTGTGGAGAATATTACCCTTTTTTCTCAGGCGTCGAAGAAATGTCCTCAAATGGGGCAATGACAATTTCGGGAAAGAGAGAAAGTCCTCTTATTTCGGACCCTGGAAACGTAGGACTGCTTTTGTCTGGCAGTGGTGACTTTAAATTGCTATCGAATATGTATCCCCTATATCAGTCACAATGTGGGACAACCCATGATAAGAGCCTCCGATGACAAACATTATTTATTTAGGACTACTGTCATAGTTGGTCAGTGCAGAATGTGTATTGTCTTTAAAAATATTATCCCTGGGGATTGTGTCATAGATGTAGGAACAGTCTGTGACCAGAGCCTCCAATGTAAAACAAAAATGAATGTAACATAGTTAGGATGTTATTGACCATGAAGTACATGTGGCAGAAGCAGGAGGACTAAGATTTTAATTTAAGAAGAATGAAACAGGTTTGTATGGGAAGGGATGGACTTTATGACGAGTTGGCTAAATTAACATTTTGGGTGAATTTAGGTTGGGTTGCTGTCATCCGGAGGGATTACATAGTCTGAGGAAATCCAGTTCTTGTTGAATTTTATGGGAGTATGCCACATTGTTTGTTGAGATCTGTGTGCACCTATCTGTTATTATTGCCCCAGCAGATTTAAAACCAGGCTGAGACAACATACTAGCAGCTGTACACGCCAGCATCTCCAAGACTTACAATGAGAGGTCGTGCCAAGTGTGCAGCTTGGACACCCAATAATTAAAAGGAACTGAAGCATCAGGAAGGATGCAAGTATGGTCACTTAAGTACCCCTTTACCATCGTGTTCAACTTCTCCCTCCTTGTCATTGTTACAGCCACAGATAGCCCTTGCTGATGTGCCGGTTTATTGAAACTGGCCCAGTTTTTGCACATTTTTCCCCCACTTCTATTGCACCTGGTGTGTACGTCCCTCCCCATTAATCCATGCTTTTGAAAAGAGATGGTATGCTTGCCGCCAGTGTTGTCTGAGAGTGATCTTTTCATCAACTGATCTACATCAGCACTCTTGTATGATTCCATTGTGCAGCCCTTTTGTGACTTTGAAATGAAAAGGACATTTTTACTTGCACCGTGGGTCGAGGAAGGTGGACAACCAGTATTGGTTGGTGGCCACAATGTCTATGACATTAGGGTCTTGGGAAACACAGGCAGGAACTGTGCCATGTAGGGCAAACTACAAACAGTCAAAGATTCTGTGTCCCACCAGGACGAACAGTAACCATCCTCTCCTCCTCATGCTCCCTTGCCTCCTCCTCTACCTCCTCCTCTTCAGGTCATCCATGCTGGACAGACATGAAAGCTGGAGTTATTATTTCCCTCTGTTGTGCAGTTAAACAAGTAACTGTTCGTACTCCTCCTTCTCCACCTTATCATCATTTGTTGGCTGAGACTTTTGGCTGTGTAGCATCACCCACTGGAAAATCTTGCTCAATAGCCACCTGCTAGGCACTCAAAGCTTCCTCTGTCAGATCCTCCAGGAAGCGTTTTAAGAGACAAAGCAGTGGGATGGTTAGGCTCATAATAGCCTCATCACTGGTCATGGTCTTGTTGCAGTACTCAAAGTTTTGAACAACCTCATGAATGTCAGCGATCCACACGCACTCGACATTTGTTAGGTATGGTAGCTGACTCTCAGTCTGACAGGCATGCTGAAGCTGGTATTCAGCTACTGCCCTCTGTTGCTCACAAATCCTTGCCAACATATGATATGTAGAGTTCCAACACGTGGACAGATCACAAATGAGTCAGTGAGTAGGCAAATTCAAGCATTTATTTCAGCACTGCACGACTGGCAAAAGCCATAAAGAACATTTGGTAATAGGCACTAATACTGCGTACCTTTTCAAGTAGGTAGAGCAAGTCAGGGTATGTTTTCAGAAACCGCTTTACAACTTGATTCAGCACATAAGCCATGTATGGAACGTATACCAGCTTTTCAAGCTTTAAAGTCACCACCAGGTTACGCCCATTATCGCACACCACCAGACCTGGTTGGAGGTTCAGCGGGGAGAACCATTGATTGGTCTGTTTCTTTATCCCTTGCAACAGCTCTGCTGCAGTGTATGGCTTATGACCTAAACAGATGAGCTTCAGCAGAGCGTGTTGCTGCTTAGCCAATGCACTGCTGCACAGCTCCCAGCTTGGGAGAAGTGGCGAGAGCAATTCAGGAGCGGATGAGGAGCAGGAGGACGAAGAGGAGGGGAGAAAAGATGTGGCATGCAAGGAGGTGGAAACCCTGATGGAAGTTGGACCTGCTATTCTTTACATGGGTAGGCTATGTGATGTCCCAAGTTGCGACTCTGTGCCACCCTCCATCAGGTTCACCCATCATGCCATGAGAGAAATCTATTGTCCCTGTCCACAACAACTTGGTTGATATTGTTTAACATGTGCTAGTGTAGCACAGAGACGGCACACCAAGCAAAATTGTGGGACTGCCACAGCCAATAGAGTATGGAAAGACTCAGTTCCCACAAGTCTAAACTGCAACATTTTAAAGACTAGCAATCTGGAAAAGTGAGAATTTAGTATTTGTACCTGTGGGTGTATGGTTGGGTATTTACACTTCCTTACCAGGTTCTAGGGCAAGGACAACTGCTCACTTCATTGGGACAGTCGAAGTGGATGTGGTTGATGTTGATTGGTGAGTCTGTGCAACCACAGGTTGTGGGCAGGAGGTGTGAGTGCCTGCTTCCTGGACAGCAGAGTGTGAAGAACGTAGCACAGGTAAAATGGCAGTGGTTTCACCTGGAGACACAGATTTTGTACCCAGGTTTTCTGCCCACCTACTGGGATTCTTTGTTGCCATGTACTTCAGCATACTGCTGGTGCTCAGGTTGGCATTCCTCTTTCCTCTGCTCAGTTTGGTATGGCAGATGTTACAAATTATTGTTTTTTCTTTGAAGGACTATCAGAAAAAAAATTCCATACAGTGGAAGACCACTTCATGTCCTGAGTTGCGGCAGAGTAGGGATGCTCTTGGGAACAGCTGACCCAGTTCTCACTCTTGTCAGACAACTACCCCATCATGCCTGTGTTGGTGCTATGTATCTATCCCTCTCTGTGCTGCTGTGCTCGCTATGCACGTCAACGGTCCAGGTTGGATCAGTGGTCTCATAGTTAAACACCTCGTTTTCCAATTCTTAAAGGTGATCCTCCTTCCAAGTTGAGATTTTTGGCTGACCTGAATGCAACTGTGTCTCATCATCATCATCGTCATCATCCTCCACCTCTTGAGACACGTTGCTCAAAGTGGCTTTCTTCTGGCCATGAGTGCTCAAATGTTTGGACAGAAGGACCTGTGCTATTTAAAGGACTCCCAAAAAGGCAACTACTCTATTAGAGACTACACAATGTGTGCTGGAAATGTAGCTCTAAAAGGAGCTGTTGCTCTAATATGGAGATTCTCCAACACTACTGTTTTGTCTGTCCCTGCTCGGTAATCACTCCCTCTATGTAACTCTTAAAAGAGCTGTTGTTACAATATTCAGATAGTGTAACAATAGTGTCTTATCTGTCCCTACTCCACAAACTCTCCCTACACAATTGTGACCTGGTATAGACTCGATGTAGCTCATAAAAGAGCTGTTGTTGTAATATGGAGATACTGGAACAATAGTGTTTTGTCTGTCCCGGCTCCTCCAACTCTACCTACACTATTGTTACCTGGTATAGATTCGATTTAGCTCTTAAAAGAGCTGTTGTTCCAATATGGAGATACTGTATCAATAATGTATTGTCTGTCTCTGCTCCACAAACTCTCCTTACACTATTGTGACCTAGTATGGAGTCGATGTAACTCTTAAGAGAACTGTTGTATTATATTTAGATGTCAGAAACACTCTCCCCAGACGCTGCTCGCTCTGTCCCTAAGCTCACACTATTCTGTTTCTGGATACAATGTATGCAACATACTGACGGCAGGGCTTATATAGACCATATGACACTGGGCGGTCAGCCAATCACAGTAATGCCACACCCAACATGGCTAGAGCATTACTGTGATTGGCAACCAAGAAAAGCATATTTAGGGGCTGAAAATCAGGCGTCAACCATGCTGGACGGGACACTCGAATCTCGCCAGCACACAAATACACGGTGAGGACTGAGTGCCCCAAATACCATGATATCCATGTGAGTGCAGAATAGTGATGGGTAGATTATCTTATCCCTAGTTCTCTCCTGTCAGTATTACAGCGGATTTGTCTCATATCTCGGGCACAGATCCGTCATGGAGGCTGGATACATCGCGCTACAGGCTACAAATGTAGCTTGTAGCGTCAATGTAGCCCGTCGTAGCGGCGTCTGAAGACGCGACGCTACAGCCGGCGACAGATACATCTGTTTATGGGCTCTGCTCGAAAACTGATGGCTACATCGCCGATGGTAGCGAGCTGTATCGGCGTGTAAAGAAGCAACGGAAGGGAACTCCGGACACCCGGGGCTGTAGCTGCAATGTAGCTAAGGCGTGTCCCAGGCTCCGGGTTACCACGCCCCATCACCGATCATTGGAGGAAGCTCCTGCATGACGATTGGTAGTCGCTGCCTAGGGCGGCATATTTAAGGAGCTGACCAGTCACACTACACAATCGCTCGAGCGTGCTGTATTTCTCAGCCTCCTGCGATGCCTGGCCAATCATGATGATATTGCGCTGTCCTATCAGCGTACGGACGGCTCGTAATCCACGATTGTGGCACGCCTATGTGCTGTCCCTGCTGTACCAGGTCCGCCCATAGTAGCTTATTGTAGCGCTGTGTAAACGTGGTACGCTAAGCTACAGCTGGCTACTTGACACACCCGGCGATGTAGCTAGCTACAGATGTAGCGTGGCGTAGCGCACCTTATGGCGGCGTGTAAAGAGGGTGCGTTGACCGTTTGTAGCCGTTTGAGCGTGCTCGTGCACGTGAAGTAGCGCGATGTATCCAGCCTGCCGTCGCGGCGTGTAAAGGTACCATTAGAGATAATAAAGCCACGATGGATATAAATCCCTGTGTCTTTCTCTTGTCAAATTTACACTGAATTCAGTCACTTCCCAGATATAACTGTGTGTAGAAACCTGGAGAACAATTATATGTCTGTATCATAGATACACATTAATAAATACTAAATACATTATTACTGCTGGTGCAGTCACTGTGTACATACATTACATTACTGATCCTGAGTTACCTCCTGTATTATCCTCCAGAGCTGCACTCACTATTCTGCTGGTACAGTCACTGTGCATATACATTACATTACTGATCCTGAGTTACCTCCTGTATTATACTCCAGAGCTGCACTCACTATTCTGCTGGTGCAGTCACTGTGTACATACATTACATTACTGATCCTGAGTTACCCCCTGTATTATACTCCAGAGCTACACTCACTATTCTGCTGGTGCAGTCACTGTGTACATACATTACTGATCCTGAGTTACCTCCTGTATTATACTACAGAGCTGCACTCACTATTGTGCTGGTGCAGTCACTGTGAACATACATTACATTACTGATCCTGAGTTACCTCCTGTATTATACTCCAGAGCTGCACTCACTATTCTGCTGGTGCAGTCACTGTGTACATACATTACATTACTGATCCTGAGTTACCTCCAGTATTATACTCCAGAGCTGCACTCACTATTCTGCTGGTGCAGTCACTGTGTACATACATTACATTACTGATCCTGAGTTACCTCCTGTATTATACTTCAGAGCTGCACTCACTATTCTGCTGGTGCAGTCACTGTGTACATACATTACATTACTGATCCTGAGTTACCTCCTGTATTATACTCCAGCGCTGCACTCACTATTCTGCTGGTGCAGTCACTGTGCACATACATTACATTACTGATCCTGAGTTACCTCCTGTATTATACTCCAGAGCTGCACTCACTATTCTGCTGGTGCAGTCACTGAGTACATACATCATATTACTGATCCTGAGTTACCTCCTGTATTATACTCCAGAGCTGCACTCACTATTCTGCTGGTGCAGTCACTGTGTATATACATTACATTACTGATCCTGAGTTACTCCTGTATTATACTGCAGAGCTGCACTCACTATTCTGCTGGTGCAGTCACTGAGTACATACATTACATTACTGATCCTGAGTTACCTCCTGTATTATACTCCAGAGCTGCACTCACTATTCTGCTGGTGCAGTCACTGTGTATATACATTACATTACTGATCCTGAGTTACCTCCTGTATTATACTCTAGAGCTGCATTCACTATTCTGCTGGTGCAGTCACTGTGTATATACATTACATTACTGATCCTGAGTTACCTCCTGTATTATACTCAGCGTAGAGCTGTCCGGGTCAACCTTCCGACTCGCTCCACACTCTTTCTTGATTTGAACTCACTAACTCCTCCCCCTAGAGGCGACTAAATCCCTCCCAGGAGTAACCTCCCACCACTACTCTAGTGTGGGAGTGCAGGAATTGGGTCCCACCCACCAGCCCAGCATCCATTTGCAGTTGGGGAAAATTACACCACTTTTACGAGTGCAATACCCCGGTGTGACGCCTGACCATGCAGGGTGCCACACTCTCATTTGATTTCTGCCTGCACCCAAAGAATCTCATGTTGTGCTCGTGCATCAGTGCTGGTTTCAAAATTAGCTTTCAGCCTGGCGATCACGTTTTACAGTGTCTTTATCAGTGTTCGGCCAGGACTTTGCCTACAGATGCGCGTTAACAGTTAATTGGACCAATAATATGCTGACGTGCTGGTCTTTTGTCAGGTGTACACACTATAATACCGGAAGCTGTCCATATTTTCTCTAAAGTCTGTCAGGGTGTTTGGTTCCCCTGAGTATTGCGACAACCATGTTGCCCCCAGAGTAATTGGAACGGCAGGTCCGGGGCCATACTTTGCTCTGCAGCACCACCGGGTGCTCCATCGGCGCCCAGCACTGCAGGTCCAGCGTCACCTACTCTGAGCTCATGTCCTTCTGGCTGCGACATCTTTCCGCCCCCTTAATGAATCCTGACCCTTCCGGTCTTTCACTTCCCTAGGGATGTACGCCTTTGGTTCCGCTGGTGGGACAGGGTTTCTCATCCCCACCGGATGACGTCAGAGCGCAGGTTGGGCCTCGCTTTGAGGTCTTGGGAGGGTGCTGCCCATGATGACACACCCCCACTGTTTTCCACGCGTTAATAATGGCGACAGTCAAAAACATGTATTTCGCACAGTTTATGGCACACAGCGCCCAGTTTGACAAGTTCCTGTTCGTGACGCCAGAAGACTAAGGGGCCCAGGGCATGGGGTACTCAGAACTGGGCTGTTGCTGTCTCTGGGGAGTTCCGGGGTCAGGACCTGGTTTCGTGGCCCTGGGTTCAGTTAAAAAAAAGGGGAATGGCCTTGTAGGGAAAAGGGAATATTGAAAGGGAGGATTTTGTGACGCCACCCATGGTATGTGGCTAGAGTGGGCCACCGCTGCTGCAGAAACTCCTGTGTGATGGACTGGCAGCTGGGATGGAGTGGCTCTCCATGAGCAGAGCAGTTCCATGGGGCAGTGAAGGTAGTTTGGGTGTACGGTGCAGGACAATGGGCACAAGCAACAAGCAGACTGACTATTTTGTTTATCACTCAGTCATTTACTGGAAATGATGGTAATGGGTTAGAGCAGCTGTCCGCGGAGTCTTTACTGAGAGCAACTTCGAGTTCTTTCTCACCCAGCCGGGTCTTTGGCTCCCTTGCTGCGCTCTTTTGTGTTGGCTCCTGCAGCTGCATCAGCTAAGTGCCGCCCCTCATACAGACAGGCTCCAGCCATGTTTCTCCTGAGCGGCAGTTGGTCGTTGGTGCTCTTCCCCCTTCCCGCTCCCATATCCTTTGCTAAACCAAATAGGAAGGACCCTGTTATTAATTCCAGACAGCCCCGTGTGCGGCGCTTGTGATTGGCTAAGCAATTCGGGGGTAAGCATGGTCTCTTGGAGGAGAAGCGCCATTTTACCAGCTTAGTGCAGTGGCGGCTTGTTGGTGCTCAGACTGCAGGTCGTTACCCGTGGTGTGTGGACGGTGCCGCATGGTGACATGTCTGACTAGTCAGTGCCAGGCAGCGGTCCAGAGTTTTGTAGGCGTGTGCCAGGGTTTGGCAATCAGTGCTGCCTCCTGTGCTATAAGGATACAGGACTGCGTCTGCCTACAGGACCACAGCTCTGCCAGTCATCATTATATGCTTGTGCCAAGCCTCCATTAATCCTTGTTCTCAATTCTTCTACGTGGTTTTTGTATGTTCATGTAATTTACCTTGAGGAAGGTGCAAGTATACCCCAGGGGCTTGCTCCTGCTGAGGGGAGTGCTCCATCTAGCTGGTCACCCCTGATCAGTTGCTCAGCTGGCATCACAACAATTTTTTATTTCCTGTAAATAATCCCCTTTTACATGTCTGGTTAGGGCCATGGCTTCTGGGGATGCCACCATGAACTACAGACTGATTGCCCGAGTACCCCGGCCCTACAGCACAGAACATGTCTCCTCCAGAGTCCCAGTGGTGGCAGCTTTACACGGCTCCACTTGACGCTCGATATTGTGCTTAGTGCATACACGTGACCTATAGTGTCCAGTGGTGCCTTTGGACTGCTCCATCCAACGCTTTGAATTGTGCTTGGTGATTTACAGCTACAGGCAGCTGATAAAGCTTCTGGTGGGTGCAAGTGTTTGTACTGATGCTCCCAAAGGAGGTCTGGACTTTCAAAAATTAGTACATTAAAAATATATCAGTGCACTGAAAGATGGTTGCTACATGATGTGTAGGAGTATAGAACAGTTGCAAAATTATGTTAGAGAATAAATGTAGAGAAAACAACCGGGTGGAAATACCATTGGTACAACCTGTGCAGCCATGCAGGGGCCCAAGAGATCAGGGGGACACTACCACCTCCAGGGCAGGTGGAAATGTGCATTATGATGAGACATTGGACTGAGAATGGAACATATATTGTTCTAGCACATGCATGTTATGCTTACAGCAAACTATTAGTGAATCAGCTGCAGATGGGAGTTATTGAATCTACAGATAATTGTTTCATCATGTGAAAAGTCTGTAATGACCAGTTCTTGATGCAGCAAATGATGGAGAAGAGCAGTTTTTAGCATAGAAGCTGAGGCAGGTGAGTAACAATAAGGCAGGAGAGAAGCTTGACACTAGACTTTGTATTGACAAGGCCAGTGGATGATATCGGAGAAGGAACTTATGTAGGACTCTACAGAAGGTGACAGTGATGGACACAAGAAGGAAGGTAGAACTTGTTCCAGAAGCTACAAATCGGGCACTTAAAGGGAATCTTATAGCTGATCCATGCTGCCTGATCCACAGGCGGCATGTATCAGACTCTGGCTGCGGATGGCCGACATTACGCCTGGGTCTCTGCTTGCACAGTTTATACTATGTATGTGACGCACCCACTAGGGACCTGGGTACTCATGGCCGAACCACATTGTTTTTGGGGTGTCAGGGTGCCGTGGCCCAGCTCCGTGGTCCCGATGCAGCAAACAATAGGGAATTAGGGGTGTTTACAAGGGAGATAATAGAGTTTTTTGTGAAGCCACCCGTGGTGTGTGGTCAGTGGGGACCACTGCTGCCGGATCTCTGCTGGGGACGATGGTGAGGGGCAGCCTGGATGGAAAGCCCTCCACAGGTAGGGCTGAATGTCCCCAGGGCAGATGTATTGGGGTGCCTGCATACTCTGGATGCTGCACCGGTTTCTTCTCTGCAGCCCCTCAAGTCAGCACGCAGGATCAGCGAGGTGGCTCCGCAGGAGGGGATTCTGCTGCACTTTAACAGTCTCTGGCACTTTTGAGCTGACCGGGTACTTTACTGTTCATTGTTAGACAAGTTACAGCTCAGTTCACAGCCACAGCTCTTATACTTTACCAGTGACCCAGGTTCCACTGCAGCTCAGACGGTTCCTCTGCGTCACTCCCCTCAAGTACCTTTCAGACCTTTCCACTTTATCTCTGTCCTCGCACACGGGTTCGGTGCGGCCGTCACAGGCTTTGTACTGATATCTCCCACTCTCTTGGGTCACTAGCCCTAGTCCAATGGCTTTCTCCTACTCGGCTGTGGTAGTTAAGTCATAGAGTCCCCATACCAATCCGGGATGTCTCGTGATTAGGTTCGTGAAGTGTCCCCAGTCACTTCTACAGAGCCGGCTCTCTGGTTGTCCTGGCCTAACCTTCCAGTGACCAAGGTCTAATTTGTCTATAAAATTCAAGAATGCGCACATAGGGTGATATCTTCTTTGAAGAAGGACAAAAGTTTATACAAAGAGGCTGCTCACCTGATGTAGTTGTGAAAACCCACAACTGGTAATGATCGCTCAGATACAAGTAGCTGCTGCAGGACCGTACTTTCCACAGATCCCTCTGGTATAATCAGCTCCCAGGACACAGCACCTCGAGGTCCGCGCTGCCACTCCAGAAAGGAACAAAAGAAGCCAGTACAAGGGAATGTCTGGATCAACGACTCCTCTTCACCATCCAACGCGTTCCAGAGCCATCTCCCAACTCCTTCATCAGGGACATTCCCTGATGAAGGAGTTGGGAGATGGCTCTGGAACGCGTTGGATGGTGAAGAGGAGTCGTTGATCCAGACATTCCCTTGTATTGGCTTCTTTTGTTCCTTTCTGGAGTGGCAGCGCGGACCTCGAGGTGCTGTGTCCTGGGAGCCAAGGTCTAATTTGGGCTCACCAGGCTTCTTCTGTCTATCTGGTTGTCAGCTCTAGGTCCTCCGGCCAGCTATATTAGTCAAGGCTGCTGGGCCCGTTGTTCTCCCACTATCTTTAGTGTTCAGCTGTGGGGTGTATCTGCTTGTAATGCTTTTGCCTCGCCTCTTTCTCTAGGGCGAGCTCCCTCCTGGGTATACTGCCTCCATTGAACTGCTGCCCCCAGGGAACCTCTCCTCCTGGGAATATGTACCTCCAACTCTGTGTTCCAGTGTTTTACTACTGTTCCTCCACCCACTTGTCCTTGGTCCTTTCTACTTCCCACCCACACGTCTCTATATTCCTGCTACCCCTTGCCATACATGGAGTGATTGGCTCAGGGTCGGAGTGCGTCTGTGTGTGGGTGTTGTGTGAGTTGACTGTCTTACCTCGTCTGGCTGCAGTTCACCCTGTGGCCACCCTGGTCGCAGGGGCGCCACACGTGGTCAACAAGGCTTGATATGGCGCACATTATTACAAAAAGTCAGCTGCACTCAAATATTAAGACATGCGGTATTGACTACAGAAAAGCATAATAGCTAAGACTGGTTTCACGCTATCATTTTTTTAAATCCGTTTCTTTCCATCTAAAAATGGATAGTAACAGATCCGTTTTCTCCCCCATTGACTGTCAATGGGGATGGATGAACGAGTGGTGACATCTGGTTGTATCCGTTTTCACACTGATCTGTTTCTTACCATTTTTTGGCTAAAATCCAAACCACAAAATGATGCGATTTGGGGGCTCATTAAAAAAAATGGAATCAGACATATCTGTGCCTAACTGGCTGGAATTAACATGGAGTTTTATGCAAATGGATCCATGTGAAAATGGATCCATGTGCTTTTAGCTGCACGGATCCGGTTCCCCAGATTGAGCATGCCCAGAAGCCAGTTTCATATAATACACTAACTAGGGGTGTGTCGTTGGTCATTGTATCTGTGGCGCCCCTACAGCCAGGCTGCCACACATGGTACGGCATATAATTTATGTGTAGCGTCATGCCTGGAGTTAAGTGGGGGACACATGGCTGAGACCTCCAAATACACCCAACATATCTGAACTTCAGGCCAGGGAGTGCTGGGTAGAAGCGACCCCCTTATAGGGCAGTCCCCACTTCCAGCTGGAAGGAGGATTTAGGTAAGGGGTGGGTGGCAACTAGGAGAACTCTAGTTGGTACCAAGTCGCTTAAGAGACAGCATGGAACGTGGAGTGAAGTGCTAGGCCAAGAGCCTGGCGAGGCGAATCTGCTGCCAGCTTTTGAAGCGGGACAGAAGAGCTAGCTGCAGGTGGGGTACCATTCTCCAACTCGATCAGGGATACTTTAGGACCGGTCATGAAGCTGGAGTTCACTGGGCTTCAAGTACAGTGACTACTTTTATGGACCTTCCTGAGGTTCATGGGGCTATATAGGGTCAAAGGACCTATTGCTCACAGGGCCTGTAGCTACCTGCCTGGCAGAGAATGACAATTATGGACACTTAGGAGAGGAAAGTGGTAGCATAGTGTCAGAACTGGGAAGTCAGCTGCAATGCCATATATCCTGTGTCTCAGCAAGGTGGATTCTAACTATCTCTGGGCTGGCCAGGCTGTGCTCCTGGTGAACATTGTACGCCGGTTGGGTTGTAATCTTCAACTACTTCAAATAAAGGGTAAGAACCACAAAGACTGTTGTCATTTCCTTTCTGCGCCCACCTGCACGATCACCACTACCCTCATCCTCCTCCTCTGTACTCTCCACCATTTCATCAATCTTCTACACCTTCTGAGGGACCCACCCTACCTGGAGAGGGTATATCACCTGGCAGTACTACCATCGCCCTGAAGAAGACCCACTGCAGCCCCTAGCCACCCATAGTCAGAACTTCAGCTGGTGTCACAAACTATTTTCCCCTGTAAATATCTCCCTTTAACTGCCTATTTTTGGTGCAAAACACAGCCAAAACGCTGTGTGAATGTAGCCATATTGTAAGCCGTGAGGACACCATTTCCATAGTAACTGCTGTTGCTATGGCAACGGTGGCCTTACTGCTTACTATATGATAGTGCTGAGACCTGCTCTTTTCTATTGCAATTCTCTGCGCTGTCATATAGTAAGCAGTGAGGTCACCGGTGTCATAGTACCCACTGTGTCTATGGGAACGGTAACCTCAACACTTACTATACCGCAGGTCTTAGATTGTAAGCTCCTTCGAGCAGGGTCACCTTCATTTTTTGCCTTTTTATTGTATTTCCTAAGTTGATTCTATGTTTATTGTATGTAAATACTGTTCTGCATTACCTTTCTGTACCGTATATTTTTCTTATATGTACCGTTGTACTGTAAAGCGCTGCGGAATATGTTGGCGCTATATAAATAAAGTTTTATTATTATTATTATATTATTAGGTCTCAATGCTGTCATTCAATGATCAGAGACCATGGGGAGCGGATGTGTTTTTTTCTCCCCATGGTCTCTGATGTAGCAGAGATGAGTCTGTCCAGGAAGAGAGAAGAAGAGGATCATGGAGGGGTTTGAGGTTGGGGAGGGGGTAATAAAGATGGGGTTAGTAAGTGTCTCTGGGTTTTATTTTGTTGTTTTTTTAATAAAATTATTTTTCTCTGTGTTGTGACTTTTTTATTATTTATTTGAGATTCCTAATGGCTGGGTCTAACTTGGCTTGACATTAAGAACCTCAGGGCTTAATACCAGCTGGCAATACAATGCTGGTGTTAACCCCTTATTACTCAGCGTGCTACCACCACCAGGGCCCGCTGGAAGAGCCTGGTAAAGCTCCTGGAAATACTGCTATGATGAATGTGCCATTCTCAGGGGCAGCTGCAAGCTACTATTTTTAGCATGGGGGGGCCTAAAACAATGGGCACTCACCCCGCTGAGAATACCAGCCCTCAGCTGCCTAGGAGTCTAGTAAGCCCGATCTATCTGTTCTACTAACTATCTATCTATCTATCTATCTTTACTAGGTCCTGCAATGGGCCGTAAGGGCCGGGGGCTACTCGGTAGCTGGGCCGATCGACTGTCTTGGGGAGGTCACGATGGCTGTGACTCTGCGCCATGGCCCTTGCTGTGCAGTGAAGGGGCTTTTTACAGGGCAATTAGAAGTCTTTCGTGATGCCACCTGTGGAACCTGGACATTGGTGACCAGCGCTGCTGCTGTGGACCTCTGGGTTGCATGCAATGGCAGCTGAGATGGTATGGCTCCCTACAGGTGGAGTGGGACCTCAGGGTTAGAAGAGAAAGTCTATGGGAATGATGATAGTGACTGTGCAATGGTGCAGGAGGGCATGGGAAATAATTGGAAGACACCGGGATTGCAATTCTTAAGTGTTTTCTTGCAGTTCAATTCAGCAGTCCAGCACAGCAGGGGCACCTTGTCCTCTGGGTCTGCGATTCAACCAACTCCCAGGCTGCTTGGGTCCATTCCTCCCAGACACCCTGTCATAAGCCTCTCCTGGTTGACTCTCCCACGCTGGCTACTCACCTCTCCTGCCCTGCCCTGTCTTCGTGCACAGTGTCCCAAACAGGTGGCTGCGGGCCTTGTCGGGCGATAGGCTATCCGTTCTCTGACCCTAGGTCTAGCCACCATTTCGGTGAATATGCACGGTCGGTAGCCACTTGCCATACAGGTCTCACTACCCTCTGAAGAAGTCTCTTAGGGACGAAACGCGTAAGGGTCAGGTGTGGACCGTGGGTGACCATCATATAACCACCACTGAGGTATGGAGATATGGTCCTGAAATGATTGTATATGCATATGTTTGAAGTAATTATCTCTTGATGCCCAAATAAACCACCGGCTATTGGTCCGCATAAGGCACAACCATATTGTGCAGGTACCGTGGGTGATATTGTGTCTCCCTCAGGGATACATATACATGCATTATAAACTGTGTGGATATGTATGGACTATTTGATATACAGCACGGGTTATTTTGTGGCTCAAGAGCATCTTCAATTTCATAATATGCTTGTTAAATGCATTGGAGACCTATACCTTTGTACATAAGCGACAGGAGGAGACTGTGGATGATCATTGTAGATAATGGTTACAGTCCTACTGACATAAGCCCAAATACTGATTACAGGGATATGTACAGGGCCCCATTCTCTGACTATTGAATCCACCCTCTGTATAAACCCAGCAGAGTTTATGTGATCTATATATGATAAGGTTTGTGTGGAACTCTCCAATGTCATAATGTTCAATCCCTTTATTGGGTACTGTCTCATACATACCATTGATATGGCACTATGGTCCCCCCTATAATGAACCACGGGATACAGCAATCACCCTGATTATTCCTAGTTGTTCAGTAGCTCTGTCTGTAGATATGCATATGGTTCTAATCTTCACCTCTTTATTGTCAGTAATATGAAAGATTCTTTTAATTCCTTGTATGAAAATCCTTAATAAAGTTTACATATTTTTATGAACTCCTCCCTGTGTCTTATGACCTTTTGATTACCTTGCCATACAGGTGCAGCAGTCTCCAGTTTCCTGGTGGAGCCTTGAGGCGTTCCCACCAGATCACGGCTGATCCCCTCTTGCAACCATTCCCTCTGCCCAACTCATGTCAGGTCCGGATTCAGGGCCCCACAGGTGGATCATCCACTCCCGTGTCCCCTAGGACTCGCTGTCTCCAACTCTTCTCACTCCAACTCCACTGACTCCTCTTCTTCCTCTCTGCTTTTCCTACCTTCTCCTCCCACCCCCTCTACCTAATCCCTCCCCAGCCAGAAGATGGGGCCCTTCCTGCTTGGGTTTGGATGGGTGTTGCGTGCAGATGTTCATGTGTCTCGGCTTTGTGTCCCCTCCTTACCTGGGAGTGGGATACCACACCTAAGGCTTAGGTGCAGTACCTCTGTGGCAACCAGACAGCAGAGGCACCACAATCCTGTCACTCAGAGCAGACAGCTGTGTGGCAGAACAGTATGCAGACAATCTACATTATGTCTGCATACTGTTCCCATGCAGTTTGAACATGCTATCAGCCATCTCTGCCTTTTTACAGCCCCTCAGACCTCATCGTCTATTATATTTTGGCACTCGCTCATCCCTAAGCACAACCTATATCATAACATGTTAATGCTGAGGACATCAACAAGTTCCTGAGGTAGAAGCTCATTGTCCCAATTCAGGGGAAAGGTTCCTTCCCGACTCCACATACAGCAATCAGACTCCTTCCTCTGATCAACGTCCCAGCCCCGTAATCTGGTGCCCTTAACCAGTCACCTGCAAGGATCTGAACTGTACTGTAATGACAAGTTAGAGCCCCGGGATGGACAGATGAACAGATGGATGGATGAATGAATGGATGGACGGACAGACTGATGGATGGGGGAATTGTGGGGACAGGTCTTGTCTATGTGTCCAGGTATCCGTGTTTTGTATAAGCAGCAGCACTGACTTCATTTGGGAACAATATGATCTCTGTTATTTACTAGTTGAATTGAGACCAAAATTCTCAATCCCATAAATCGTACTGGCGCAGCCCCACAAGTAAACAGTACCTGGAAGAACAGCAGCTACAGACAGTAATCCATGTGACAGAGATGGAGCCAAAGTCATTTCATTAATTAAATCAAACATTAATCATGAAAAAAGTTTCCACATCATCTGGAAAATTATTAAATTATATAACACAATGGTTGTTGCACGCAGAGCGCTGAGTTTCAGGCTGTATTGCCACCAACAGCAAGAAAGTATCTTTAAAAGGACCATATTATACGACTGTAAGGGTACCTTTACACGCCACTTAAGCGGCGAGAAATATTGATGGCGATATGTTGCCCTGGAACCATCGCCGCCAAATTCCCAAGTTACACGCCGCAATTGGGAGGCAATCTGGTGGCGACGGTTCCAGGGCGACATATCGCCGTCAATATTTCTCGCTGCTTAAGTGGCGTGTAAAGGTACGCTAAGGGTACCTTCACACCTGGACACTTTGCCGGAGATATCACCGGCGACGCACGAGAGCGCACACATTTTTGGCGCCCCGCCAGCATCGCCGTCACGTGTTTACATGTGGCGATACCTCCGGCGACGCACCGGCGATGTTACAGGCTACATTGCCGCTGGGGTGTCCACAAACCCCAGCGGCGATCCGGTAACATGGGAGCCTATGGCTCCTATCGCCTGTAACATTGGCGATTGCCATGTTACATGGGGCGATGTGTACACATCGCCCCAGAGTGGTCGCCTGGTTTCAGAGCAGTGCTGCGAAACCAGGCGACCACTCTAAGGCGATTTTTTGCATCAATATCGCCCCTTTACACTAGGCGACACACTGGCACTGTCGCCAGTGATAGGCCACGCCCCTGTATCGCCTGTGAAATTGCCCACAAAGTGTCCAGGTGTGACGGTACCCTAAAGGTACCGTCACACGGGGCAATTTTGCTAGCAATTTCACTGGCAATTTGCTGGTTGCAGTGAAATCATGGACACATTCTTCTATTTTGTTGCCGTGTACAAATGGAACAATGTGTCCATGATCTGCAACCAGCAAATTGCCAGTGAAATTGCTAGCAAAATTGCCATGTGTGACGGTACCTTAAGACTCACTGGACCATAAGACGTACCACAAATTCAGAGGAGGAAAGTAAGGAAAAATAAGAATATTTAATGTTAAATCAGGGCCGTGGACTTGGAGTTGGTGCCCATTTTGGTTGGAGTCGTAGTTGGAGTCAGATTCAGGGAAATTGAGGCGTTAGAGTCAGATGTTTGGTCCTATAGTTTTGGGGGTGGGGGTGCAGTGGTTGAGCAGGCAACAGGAGGCAAGCGACTGCATGACTGGGGTGATACTGCAGGCCCTGGGCTGGGAGGAGGGGGTGGCAGCACGAGGCAGACACTATTGATCTCCCAGAGAGTCAAGTGATGGACTTCAGGAAAATGGAGCTGAAGGCTGGCAATGTGCAGATTGAGATTGCAAGCACCACCTCCTCAGGAAAATACAAATGGCACCAGAGACAGTGTGGCACCCCAGGGATCAGTTGCCACAGATACACCTGGGATAGAGAAGGATCTCCACATCAGGTAAGCCCACACACAACACCACACCTACCACTCAAGACTTGAAGGGGGAGCTCTACAAACTGAGTTCAGGCAAGGTCCCCTATAAATTCAGGCCTGGAGGCGGAGTCAGTTAGTGCAGTTCCAGTTAGGGCTGTGAAGACGTTCTGGTGACGGAGCTGTGCTAAGCCTGTACCAGTGAGCGCTACTAACCTGCATGAGGGACCCTAGAGTGAGGGTCGGAGGCAAGGAGTAGTAGCAGGGGGATTGGAGCCATAACGGTTCACCCCAAAGGAACTGCGCCTGAAACCAGACACCGGTGTCCGAGAATGCTAGGGATCTAACAGCCCAGCAGTAATGACCGGGAGCCAGCAAGATTCCAGATCTCCTGGCCACAGCACTTGAGGCACAGCCACTTAGCAAAGCCAGGGACCGCAGTGCCCAGCAGCAGTGCTCTCACCACCTGCTATACAAGTAAGGACCACAGGAGAGGGTCATGGCCTAGCTTCAGGCAGCCCAGGACTAAAACAGACACAGCGCAGCAGGGAGGCCTCATACTCTCCAGGTGTGGAGATCCCGAATTGTTGCCAGAGACCCAGACTTGTACCATCAGTGCCTGTACCCTGGACAATACTTGAACCATCAGTAAAAGGTACAGAGATATCAACCCTGTGTGTGACTGTTATTGGGGCCCCTGATCCTGCTCCCTTCTTAGACTGTCTTGCAATACCTCTACCTGATGAGCCACATACTTGTTGCATTGAAAAGACTGGTAAACAGGCTGTGTGGTAAGCTGCCTCCCTGTGTAAAAACTGTTACAACTGCCCCGAGGATCCTGCTCCACCTACAGGAAGTGTAACCATTTTGCTGCTCAACCATCACCCTGGACGTCTGTCCTGCAGCGTCGGTAACATTACCGGAACCGTAGGTGGCGTCACAATACACTTTAATTTTTTTATTTTTCCCAACTTTTTAAGTGACCAAGTGACCACCAGGGACATGGAACCTGGCGCAGGCCCCAGTGACATCCCTTGTGAACTGAAGCCAGACACCAGGTACCCCATGGCCCTGGGGCGGGTCAACTGCATATATGCAAATTCAGATCTCCTAGATATACAGGGTGGGCCATTTATATGGATTTATCTAAATAAAATGGGAATGAAGGGTGATAACTTGAAATAACTCATGAAAGAATAAAGTTACGTTAAAACAAAGCACACCATTGTTTTTCCTACAAAATTCTCAACAAGTTTGATGTGTCACATGACCATTGAAAAAAATAAAGTTGGATCCAAAATGGCCGACTTCAAAATAACGGCCATGGTCACCACACACCTGGAAAAGTTTTCCCCCTCCCATATTCTAAAGTGCCACAAACAGGAAGTTGATATAACCAACCAATCCCATTTTAGTTAGGTGTATCTGTGGCAACCGAGGGTCTAAGTGCTACTGTGTCATCACTGCCCCCGGGTGGTGGTGTCACGATGAGAGTAACAACGGGACTTCTCATCAGGCACGCCACACACACACACAACACCTTCTGCTTCCAGATCAGAAGGGGGAGACCAAGCCCAGGTTCAGGGTGAGCTCCCTTATAAATTCTGGTCTGATGCGGAGCCAGTTAGTTCAGTTCCTAGGAGAACTGAGGAAGACATCCTGGTGGACTGGTAGCTCCTTAGCTCATCCCAGGTTCGCTGACTTGGTGCCAGGCCTAAGACTAGGGTCCGAGGGGAGTTGCAGGAACACACCTGGGAGGCTGAGAGATCCTGTACTCACCCCAGAGGAAAGCGTAGAGAACGGACACCGGGTCCAAAACTGTGCAGGCTCTCATGTCCCAGCAGTCAACACCGGAAGGTGGGAAATTCCAGGTTTACCAGCCACACCATGCCCGGAGACACAGCAATGGAGAGAGTTCAGGAAGAGATACCCGAGACCAGAGTCAGAAAGGACTTGAGTTGCCTGTCATACTGGCACCTCGCAGGAAGAGACAGGGCCGGCAGCTCAGCTTATGTAGTTGCAGGAGCCAACACTAAAAGTGCAGTAAGGGAGCCAAAGACCCGGCTGGTTGAGAAAGACCCCCAGTTGCTCTCAGCTAGGACTTCGTGCACAACTGCTACTACCCAGTACCATCACCCTAAGTAAATGACTGCTTGAACAACAAAACAGTGAGTCTGCTTAGTGCTTGTGCCTTTCGTCCTGCATCCTACACCTTAAACTACCATCAGTGCCCCGGGGAACTGCTCTGCCCGTGGAGAGCCACTGTATCCCAGCTCCATCACCCTAGCGTGGCCCACTATAGCCACATACTACGGGTGGCGTCACAAAACTTTCCCTTTCGTAATTCCCTTTCCCTACTATGCCAGAGTACCCCCCTTTTTAAGCTGAACCCAGGGCCACAGAACTGGATCCCGACCTCCGTGACTCCCCAGAGACAGCAGCAGCCCGGTTTCAAGTACCCCATACCCTGGAGCCCCTCAGCCTTCTGGCATCACGAACAGGATACCGTAGCCTGGTCAAACCGGGTACTGTGTGCCGTTAACTGTGTAAAGTATGTGTTTTTGACTAACACCATTACTAATGCGTGTGGCACGTGGGAAACAGGGGGGTGTGTCATCGTGGGCAGCACCCTCCCAAGAGCGCGAAACGAGGCCCAACCTATGCTCTGACGACATCTGGTGGGGTCAAGAAACCCTGTCTCACCGGCTTGTACATCCCTACGGAAGTGAAATACTGGAAGGGTCAGGATTCACTAAGGGGGCGGAAAGATGTCGCAGCTAGAAGAACCCTAACGCAGAGTGAATGCCGCTGGCCCTGCAGTTCTGGGAGCAGATGGAGCACCCGGTGGTGCCGCAGCGCAAGGTATGGCCCTGATCCTGCCGTTCCTATTATCGTATACTCCAGGGGTGACATGGTTGCCGCAATACTCATGGGAACCAAACACCCTGACAGACTTTACAGTAAAGCTGGACAGCTATTATAGTGTGTATTCCCTGACAGAAGGTCAGCGTGTCAGCATATTAATGGGGCAATTAACTGGTAATACGCAGCGGGAGGCAAAGTCCTGGCCGGACACTGATAAAGACACAGTAAAACATGTGATCGCCAGGCTGAAAGCTACTTTTGAAACCAGTACTGATGCACGAGCAAAAATGAGATTCTCTGGGTGCAGGTGTGGCACACCTGGGTCAACGTGGCACAGTGTCATTACTGCCCCCAGGTGGTGGTGTAACTAGAGAGCAACAAAGGGTCTTCTCATCAGGTAACACACACACATAACACCAACACCTCCAGGCCAGAAGGGGGAGACCAATCCCGGGTTCAGGGTGAGATTCCCTATAAATTCCAGTCTGGAGAGGAGCTAGTTAGTGCAGTTCCTGGGAGGACTGTGAAGAAGACCTGGGTGTAAAGGAGCTGTGCTAAGCTCATCTCAAGGTCGCTAACCCAAGCACCAGGTCTAAGGTTAGGGTCTGAGGAAAGGAGAAGGAACATCCCTGAGAGGCTGAGCAGCCCCATGCTCTCCCCAGAAGAAAGGTGCAAAGAACAGACACCAGTGTCCGAGACTGTGCAGGGTCTCACATCCCGGCAATTAACACCAGAAGGTGGGGGTTCCAGATCCCAACCAAACTGTACCCGCAGACACAGCAACGTTGAGAGTTCAGAGACACTGACACCCGGAAACAGGGTAGAAAGAAAGAACTCGAGTTGCCTGTCATACCGGTAACTCACAGGAAGAGACAGGGCTGGCAGTTCAGCTTATACAGCTGCAGGAACCAGTAAACAGCGCAGTAAGGGAGGGTGAAAAAAGGACTCATCACCGGAGAGACTATTTTTTGAACTCTTTATGAATTTTTACATTTTTTTGTTTTTTGTAATTTTTATATTTTAAACTCTGTACATTTACAATTGTTATTGATTACTGTATTACCTTGTTGAAAAGTTGCCACAGTCCTGGAGTACTGTCTTTCACTAAGGGGGAATGTGGCATCCCTGGTCAACGTGCCACAATGTCATCACTGCCCCTGGGTGGTGGTGTCACAAGAGAGCAACAAAGGGTCTTCTCATCAGGTAACACACACACACAACACCAACACCTCCAGGCCAGTAGGGGGAGACCAATCCCGGGTTCAGGGTGAGCTTCCCTATAAATTCTGGTCTGGCAAGGAGCTAGTTAGTGTAGTTCCTGGGAGGACTGTGAAGAAGACCTGGGTGTTAAGGAGCTGTGCTAAGCTCATCCCAAGGTTGCTAACCCAAGCACCAGGCCTAAGGTTAGGGTCTGAAGAAATGAGAAGGAACATCCCTGGGAGGATGAGCAGCTCCGTGCTCTCCCCAGAAGGAAGGCGCAAAGAACGGACACGGGAGTCCGAGACTGTGCAGGGTCTCACGTCCCGGCAGTCAACACCGGAAGGTGGGGGTTCCAGATTCCCAGCCACACTGCACCCGCAGACACAGCAACGTAGAGAGTTCAGAGACACTGACACCCAGGAACAGGATAGAAGGAAAGGACTCGAGTTGCCTGTCATACTGGTACCTCGCAGGAAGAGACAGAGCCGACAGCTCAGCTTATGCAGCTGCAGGAGCCAGTAAACAGCACAGTAAGGGAGCCAAAGAACCGACCGGATGGGAAAGACCTCGAGTTGCTCTCAAAGACTCCGTGGACAGCTTATAACATCTGCTCCAGTAAAGGACTGAGAATACTACAAAACAGTGAGTCTGCCTGTTACTTGCACCTCTTGCCCTGCATCCTACACATAGACTACCTACACTGCCCCGGGGATTGGCTTTATTTGTGGAGAGCCATTCCATCTAAGCTGCTATCCATCATCCTGGGAGGGTCTGCAGCAGCGGTGGCCATCCCTAGCCACACACCATGGGTGGCGTCACGAAAACTCCCCTGTATATAACCCCTTATTCAACTGAAGCCCAGGGCACAGACTTCCCCCAGAGACAGCAGCAGCTAGGCCCGGTTCCAAGTTCCCCATCTCCCTGGGGGCACCACAGTTCCTGGTATCACAAGCAGGATCCGTACCCGTTAAACCAGGTACTGTGTGCTGTGAAATTGTGTGAAATACGTGTTTTGGACTGTCGCCATTGTTATCGTGTGTGGCGCACAGGAAGCAGAGGGGGTATATCATCGTGGGCGGCACCCTCCCAATAGCGCAAAACGAGGCCCAACCTGCGCTCTGACAACATCCAGTGGGGACAAGAAACCCTGTCCCACCACGGAACTAAAGTGTACACCCCGATGGAAGTAAAAGACCGGAAGGGTCATAATTAACTAAGAAAGCAGAAAGATTTTGCAGCCGGTAGATCCTGTGCAGCGAGTGGATGGTGCTGGCCCCGCAGTACCAAATGCAGACGGAGCACCCGGTGGTGCTGCAACGCAAGGAATGTCACCGATCATGCCATTCCTGATGCCATACACCCAAGTGGCAACATGGCTGCCACAATACGCAGGTGAGCCCTATACCCTCACTGACTTTAAAGAAAAGCTGGATAGCTACTACAGCGTGTACCCCCTAACAGAATGCCAGCACGTTAGCATATTAACGGACAGTTAACTTGTCATGCTGTTGTGAATTCCTTGAATGGAATTTCTGGTTTGGAGCTCCCTCATGTGGTTGAGACTGGTGATTCATCTACTCTGTCTGTGAGAGATGTATCACTGCGCTATAGGGCATCGTAGTGCGCTCTATGGCTACTTCTACCGGTAGTTGTGGGGGTTAGTCAGGATTCCGCAACCAGTATTAGTGTTCAACCTCTCCTGTGAACACCATGTTACTCCTCAGTTGCCGGTTCATAACCTCATGCGCAGCGAGAAACAAAGTCCTGGTCAGATAATGACAAGGACAATGTAGAACACGTAATTGCCAGGCTAAAAGCTACCTTCGAAACCAGTGTTGATGCACGAGCAAAAATGAGATTCTTCGGGTGCCGGCCGAAACCACAAGAGAGTGTGAGAGACTTTGCATTGAATTTACAAGAGGCACTCAAACAGGCATAACCTGCCTTGGCGCAGGGGAAAGATAAATTGCTTATTGACCAATTTGTTGATGAACTCTTATTTCCTCCTCATAGAGGATGGCTGCAGATGACGACTATACAAAACCCTGATTTGAACTTCGTACAATTTAAAGAAAGGGCAATCCGCATACTGCAGGTAGAAGAGCTTCATGATACAGACCCTGCTCTATGTTTAGCTACAGCATACCAGCAACCGGGAGTGCAAATCCCATCAGCCATGTTAAAGGCTAGTGCTAAACCTCAGGGGCCCATCACCAATGAGGCTCTTGACAAAAAGATTGAAGCCCTCACTAAAACTGTAGCTGAGATGGCCAAGGCTATGCAGGAGCTGCGTGGATCCAAGGTGAAGATTGAATTGGCTATGAGCAGAGAGGATTTCCCATGGATGAGACCCAGAAGGTACCCAGTGATCAGAGGACGACCCAGCGACCGCTACCATCCAGATGGACAGCCCATTTGCCACCACTGCAGAGAACCAGGTCACTTTGCCATTGAATGTACTTTAAATGAGAATCCCCTGGGTAAGCAGGCCGCCCCCCAAGAGCAAACTCACAAGGTCCATCAAGCTGGCAGGACAGGTACATGGGAGGACGTCCAATCATGCCTGTTGTGCTGGATAGCATTCCCCTGAACGCTCTACTGGACACAGGCTCACAGATCGCCTCCATACCTTATATCCTTTATAAACGCGTGGCCCAGATGATGACTTTAACATATTGGCTAGCAATGGTAAACTAGTACCACTAATTGGGCTTAAAGAAATGACAATTAAAGTTGGGAGAGTAGAATTAAAAGATCAAGCGGTGATAATTGTTGATGTTTACCGACATGAACATAATCCAACTATTCTGCTAGGAACAAATGTGATAAAAAATTGTCTTGCAGAGAGAACTGTTGTTTTACAGCAAATTGCCAAGACTGCCAACTCGGGGCAACAGCGAGTCCTGCGGAAGGAAATTAAGGCGTTGATGTTGAGACAGCAGGTAGAGTTGTTTGGAGGAGAAGTTGGCAGTGCAAGGGTAAGGCTGGTTTCACACTGCAGTTTTTTCTCTGATCAGGTTTGATCAGGTTTGTGTGTCAAAACCAGGAGTGTCTCCTGAACTCAGAACAGGGGTCAATCTTTCAATTATAGTTTTTCTCTGCAAGTTCCTCTCCTGGTTCCTCTCCTTGGTTTTGGTACACAAACCTGATTGAACCTGATCAGGGAAAAAACTGCAGTGTGAAACCAGCCTAAGTGACCCAATAACCATTGTGATACCTCCCAAAACTGAAATGTTGGTCTGGCGTAGAGCCACAATAGACCTTAGAGGGCAGATTATCAGGCCCTGGTAGAACCTGTGTACTCAGACAGTAGGCCCACTGTACTGACGGCCAGAGGAGTGGTTGAGGTACACAGGGGAAAAGTGCCAATGCGCCTTCTAAATTGAGGGAAGAGGAAGTGACCCTACCAAAGTATGCTACCATGGATATATTGGTAGGTATAGTTGCTTTAGAAAGCTTCTATTTTAGGGGAATCTATGAAGAAAAAGAACTAAGTGCAGATGTTATTACAATAGGCAGTTTAAAGCCATGTTTTTGCTCACCTTT
This sequence comes from Allobates femoralis, assembly GCA_033576535.1. Classification (NCBI taxonomy): domain Eukaryota; kingdom Metazoa; phylum Chordata; class Amphibia; order Anura; family Aromobatidae; genus Allobates; species Allobates femoralis. Next base: position 78,985,394 of record JARQOC010000011.1, read on the forward strand.
CCGGTGTCTTTACTGGGTTGTATATAAAAAAAATCTCCTTGGCTATGCAGCTTAGCTTCTCCGAGTGGATCAGGTCTCCAGACCGAGGGATTCTGATTCATCAATGTGCAGATTAAAGTTACCCAACTGGCAAGGCAGCACTTCCTTGGGAGACTTGGTTATCATAGGTTTCTTTATTTAAAAATCAATAAAATTGCATTACAACGCGTTTCAACTCTAATATGAGTTTTCCTCAGGTACAAATTTATAGTATCATACGTGTCTGTGTGTTTTTTTTATGTAACTCACACTATACTTAGGAAGGAGGGAGTGGGATCCACCCTTTGTTTAATTACATTAACTGGCTCCATGTTTGCTCAAGTCTGGCATGGGCCACTCTATATTACAAGTTGGAGTAGCTTTCCTTATTTCCATTATAGAAGGTTACAAATTCTTATTTGCATATGTACTAGCAAACATCCATTATCTACAAAAAAGACCAATAAAATATCGATATCTTTGTTCAGAAATGACTATATATGAATAATTTCCCTACGGGGTAGGTTAAAATATATAAACAAACTTTTTCAATAGAAGCTAAAAAATATTTTCTGAATTTTCAATAAATGTTGGTGAAACCTAAACTCACATTTGATATAACACCCATCTATTCATTTTCATATGACTACTCTAAAGCCCCTAAAGAACATATTGCCTGGGTTTTCCGCAAGTGGAGGCGGGATCCGAAGTTACAAAGCTTTGATCAAGCCACCTCGCCAAACTGTGAAATATGCTCTATTTCATCATTGAGTCCATCCGGGTGTATACTCCACAGGCGATATGTCCAGAAGAACTCTTTCCTATTGAGCATCTGTATTCCATTGGTAATAGAGGTAGATACATATTCAACAGGGGTAATTTTAATTTCGAACTTCCCTCCATGATATGATGAAAGGTGGCGAATCAAGCTGTGTTTTTGCAATTTAATCTTAGTGTTATGTTGGTGTCCACTGACAAGTAATCACATAAATCGTAAATTCTGTTTGACAGGTTAGGCGCCGTTTTATGGGAATTTTTCTCCCGTGCTATGTGAAGTGATCTCTGTGGACCCATGTGTGATGCACTTACAGCGCTTGCATTGTTTCTTCTTACATTTATATACACCCGAAGTATGAGGGCGTATTCTATAATCAAGCTTGGAATTTATTGTTTGTAAATGACTTGGAGCAATCTAATTCCGTATTGTTTTCCCTCTCCTGAAAGTAATCCCCGGATAGTCAGGGAGGGATTTCCTTAATAGGGGATCCTGTGGTAGTATAGGCCAATGTTTCCCCAAAATTGTCTTGATATCTATACTATCGCTATTGAATGCTGTTATGAGATTTAGATGCCAATTCTTTGTAGGTTCGAAATTAAAATTACCCCTGTTGAATCTATATTTACCTCTATTACCAATGGAATACAGATGCTCAATAGGAAAGAGTCCTTCTGGACATATCGCCTGCGGAGTATACAACCGGATGGACTCAATGATAAAATAGAGTATATTTAACAGTTTGGCGAGGTGGCCTGATAGAAGCTTTGTAAGTTCGGATCCCGCCTCCAATTGCGGAAAACCCAAGCAATCTACTATATAATTGTCTAATGTTCTCTGTCTGTCACGGAAATCGCGCGACAGACAGAGGCCGCATATTGTTTGAATTTCACGCCTATTTGCAGCCCGGCGACAGTGGCGCATTAGCCACAGCAGCAACTCTCCTCACAGCCCCTCCGCTCCCTCTGTCCCCGCTCCCCGCGGCACCCCCGCTCTTCCTGCCCCCTCTGCTCCTCCTGCCTCTCTCCGCTCCTCGCGGCACTCACGGCCCCCCTGCCTCTGCCCCCCCGTTCCTCATGCCCCCCGCTCCCCCATCTGCTCCTTCTGCCCCCCCGTTCCTTATGGCCCCCCCCCGCTCCCCGCGGCTCCCCACGGTGATAATAAAAATAAAAAAATCCTCAGTGAGGATACTCACCTGTCCACCATCTCGCTCCACCTCTGTCTTCTACAGGGCTTGAGCACCTGTCGTTGCCTGAGAAACCGATCAGCTGATCGGTTTCCCAGGCAACAACAAGTCCTACCATGGGAGCTACAAGACGGAGGTGGAGCAAGCCAGCGGAGAGTATCCTCACATCCTACCCCCCCCCCCGCTGGAACCATCCTGCCCCCCCCCACCGGCACCATCCTGCCCCCCCCCCCCGTTGGCACCATCCTGCCTCCCCCACTGGCAAAATGCTCCTGCCCCCTGCTGGCTCCATTCTGCCCCCCCCGCCACCATCCTGCCCCCCCTGCCAGCTCCATCCTGCCCCCCCGCCGGCTCTATCCTGTCCCCACTACCATCCTGCCCCTCCTGCCACCATCCTGCCTCTCCTCCGGCACCATCCTGCCCCCCCCCGCTGGCACCATCCTTTATCCCCCTCCACCACCATCCTGCCCCCCCTGCCGACTCCATCCTGCCCCCCCCCCGCCGGCTCCATTCTGCCTCCCCGCATCCATCCTGCCTCCCCGCATCCATCCTGCCCACCCCCCCGCCGGCTCCATCCTGCCCCCCCCCGCCAGCTCCATCCTGCCCTCCCCGCCGGCTCTATCCTGCCCCCGCCGGCTCCATCCTGCCCCCGCCGGCTCCGTACTGCCATCCTGCCTCTCCTCCGGCACCATCCTGCCCCCCCCCCCGCTGGCACCATCCTTTATCTCCCTCCACCACCATCCTGCCCCCCCTGCCGACTCCATCCTGCCCCCCCCCCGCCGGCTCCAATCTGCCTCCCCGCCACCATCCTCCCTCCCCGCATCCATCCTGCCCCTCCCCCCCCCCGGGCTCCATCCTGCCTCCCCCGCCAGCTCCATCCTGCCCTCCCCGCCGGCTCTGTCCTGCCCCCGCCGGCTCCATACTGCCCCCGCCGGCTCCGTACTGCCCCCGCCGGCTCCATTCTGCTCCCCGCCACCATCCTGCTCCCCCACCACCATCCTGCCCCCCTGCCGTCACCATCCTGCCCCCCTCCCCGCCAGCTCCATCCTGCCCTCCCCCTGCCGGCTCCATTCTGCCTCCCCCCACCTGCATCCGGCCCCCCCCCGCCGGCTCCATCCTGTCCCCCCCCTCCGGCTCCATCCTGCCTCCCCGCATCCATCCTGTCCCCCCGCATCCATCCTGCCCCCCCTTCGGCTCCATCCTGCCCCGCGGGCTCCATCATGCCCTGCTCGCCACCATCCTGCCCCCCCTTCGCCACCATCCTGTCCACCCCCAACACCATCCTGCCCCCCGCCACCATCCTGCCCCCCCGCCACCATCCTGCTCCCCTGCCACTATCCTGCTCCCCCGCCACCATCCTGCTCCCCCGCCACCATCCTGCCTTGCTTGCTCCATCCTGCCCCGCTCGCTCCATCCTGCGCCGCTTGCCACCATCCTGCTCCCCCGCCACCATCCTTCCCCCGCCACCATTCTGCTCCCCCGCCACCATCCTGCTCCCTCGCCACCATCCTGCTCTGCCGGCTCCATTCTGCCCTGTTCGCTCCATCCTGCCCTGCTCGCTCCATCCTGCCCCCCGCCACCATCCTGCGCCCCCGCCACCATCCAGCCCCGCTCGCTCCATCCTGCCCCGCTCGCCACCATCCTGCCCTCCCCCAATCCTGCCCGCCACCATCCTGCCCTGCTCGCTCAATCCTGCCCCGCCCGCTCCATCCTGCCCCACCGGCTCCATCCTGCCCCCCCCCCCCACCACCATCCTGCCCCGCTCGCTCCATCCTGCCACGCTCGCCACCATCCTGCCCTCCCCCCATCCTGCCCGCCACCAACCTGCCCTGCTCGCTCAATCCTGCCCCGCTCACTCCATCCTGCCCCACCGGCTCCATCCTGCTCTGCTCGCTCCATCCTGCCCCGCTCGCCATCCGACCCGCAGCCTCTCAAGCCGCTCTCCCTTGTCTGGGCAGCCCTACACTAGGACTATACCACCGGCCTGGGGGGCAAATGCCACCCTGGCACCTGGGCCAGTCCGCCCCTGACACGGGTGGACAAAGACATAAAAGGGCCCCTGTGCAAGAACAATTTATGAGCCCTTTCCATCCATAGCTCATCTTTATGCCAAACTACAAATTCAAAAAAGGGGTCACCCTCCAAATAATTAGGCCCTCCGATACACAGAAATTCCAATTACAAAACCCAGGAGTCAGGTCACATCAATCAAAATTATCAACTTTTATTAAATTATCATCACAAGACACGGTAAAATGGAGATATATAAAATATACAGAACAGGAGTAACCCACTTGGTACAATAATCCAATATAGAGAAAGTCTACATCCTATTTCACATGCACAATGCATAGGGCTAATCAGCTCACCATCATAAGCCCCAAAGTAGACATCACAACAAAACAATATATACTGGCCAGTGCCAAATACACCAAGGGGTTAAGGTGTAATTACCTGTCTGTATAGCCCCCCTAACGCGCGTTTCGCGTTAGCTTCGTCTGAGGAAGCTAACGCGAAACGCGCGTTAGGGGGGCTATACAGACAGGTAATTACACCTTAACCCCTTGGTGTATTTGGCACTGGCCAGTATATATTGTTTTGTTGTGATGTCTACTTTGGGGCTTATGATGGTGAGCTGATTAGCCCTATGCATTGTGCATGTGAAATAGGATGTAGACTTTCTCTATATTGGATTATTGTACCAAGTGGGTTACTCCTGTTCTGTATATTTTATATATCTCCATTTTACCGTGTCTTGTGATGATAATTTAATAAAAGTTGATAATTTTGATTGATGTGGCCTGACTCCTGGGTTTTGTAATTGGAATTTTTATGCCAAACTAGATGGAGGCGCGATGCTATTGCATCAGGAGGGCGATGATGTCACAATGGGGGCAGGTTGTTTGTCGCTGGGGTGGTGGCCATCTCTCCCCCCTGGGTTGTCTCTCTTACCCCTGTGTGTTCTCTTCTTTGAGCTTTCCCCCCTGTGCACTCTCCCACTTTCCCCCATTGTCTCTCCATCATTGTGCTGTCTTCTCCCCTTGTGTGCTCTTTCCTTTGAGTTGTCTTCCCCCTGTGCACTCTCCCCAACATGTGCTGTCTCTCTCCTCTGTGCTCTCTCATATTATCCATCTTCTCCCAGTGTGCTGTATTTTGTGTGCTGTCTCTCTCTCCCAGTATGCTGTCTCTCTCCCCCCATGTGCTGTCTCTCTCCCCCATTATGCTGTCTTTCTCTCCCCCAGTGTGCTGTCTCTCTCCCCAGTGTGCCATCTCTTTATCTCCGTGTGTTATCTCTCTAGTCCATGTGCTGTCACTCTACCACCATGTGCTGTCTCTTCCCCCCCCATTATGCTGGCTGTCTTTCTACTGTGTGCTGTCTCTCTCCCCAGTGTGCTGTCTCTTTATCTCTGTGTGTTCTCTCTCCTCCATGTGCTGTCTCTCTCTCACCATGTGCTGTCTCTCTAAACTCTGTGCTCTCTTGTTTGAGCTGTCCCCCCTGTGCACTTATCCCTCCCCCTGTGGTAAAAGTAAAATTAAAACAAAGTATGTGAAGATAACATTACATTGCAGGGGTGGAGGCACATAGGCTGCTGGGGGGCAGCACATACCTGCAGGGGGGCACAGGCTGCTGGGGGGCAGCACATACCTGCAAGGGGGGTCACAGGCTGCTGGGGGTGGCATATAACTGCAGGGGGCTCAGGCTGCTGGGGGCAGGACATACCTGCATGCTGAGGGGTGGCACATACCTGCAGGGGGGCACAGGCTGCTGGGGGGCGGCACATACCTGCAGGGGGCGGCACATACACTTCTGCAGAGGCGGCTCTGAAATGCATCGGAATAAAAAGCATTGTTTTACTAGACTTCCCGGGTCCTGGATTTCTTTCCAGCAGCGCGGATCACCGACACTTTGTCCTTTTTTCCTGTTGTTTGCCATGTTGCACCTGGAAGTGTTGATCCAGCAGCAGCTGTACAAGCATTTACACTGGTTGTGGGTTTGCACCACCATACCAGGTGAGTAAATTTAATTGGGTGTTTCGCCCCTCTCTGCTAAAGAGATAAGACACTATCCGCATTTTGTCTCACATTTCTAGACATGGGAGATTAAGGACCTGTAGTGATGTCACACTCATGTGATCTGTGACTCCGCCCATGACTGTGACAGGTCCTGGAGGCTCTCATTGTGTTGTGTTTGCGGCAGGCGGGGGCGATGGGTTTGTGGGGGGAGCTGTGGGGACATCGGGTGACACCGGGAGGACTGTTGGGAGCGGGCAGGGGGGAGTGTGCATCATTTGGGTGTGGAATATGGCTGCTGGACCGGAAGTGCAGAGCTCGTGAATCAGGAACGTATAGACAGAAGTCGGGAACAGACTGGGCAGCGTGATTATGTAAGTAGAAGATTCCAGGTGATGTGATGGTGGACATGGGCCTCCTTAGCTCTTGGGCCTTTGTGTGGCTGCACAGGGTGCACCAATGATATGTCTGCCCCCGGTGTGTAAGTATATCATTTATATTGTGCTATGGCATCGTCAGAATATTAAATGGAGGAGCTGCTGGATCTTGTAGTTCCACAATATCCTAATGTAGATTCAGGTCTGTATGCACTGAGAAACCAGGGTGTGTTTATACATCCAGATACTGCACCAGGGGTGTGCCTCATGTTGTGTAATGAGATTCTTAATGTGATCATGTGCTCTCTCTCTCTGATGTCAGCCAGCCCCTTTCTGTTTGGGGAGCACATGTGAAGGCCCAGGTGTGGAGCTCGCTGTATCTCCAGAGAACCATAGACTGTCAGGAGAAGCATGAATGAAGCCTGCTATGACCCCCAAAAAGGTAACCTCATGAGAAGGGGGGTTGTGTACTGACAAGGGTCAGTGAATGAACTGTGCGGACAAACCCCGCGTATGAACTGATGGACTGTGTACAATAATTGTATTGTAAAGCTGGAAGATGGCGCATGTTCTGTTTATGTGGCTGAATAAACCAACTGGACTTGAGTTAGATAGAAACCATTGCTGTGAAGTGAGTGTACCCCGACCCGCTTAGTGATCGCTACCTCACAATATGTATGTGAGTGTGATGAGTATAATAATGTGTTATATAAATGTGTGTTTGGTGACTATATACAGTACAGACCAAAAGTTTGGACACACCTTCTCATTCAAAGAGTTTTCTTTATTTTCATGACTATGAAAATTGTAGATTCACACTGAAGGCATCAAAACTATGAATTATCACATGTGGAAATAAAGTAATGATGGCCACTCATTTTTCTTTACGTAGCTGCTTTTTTCTTGCAATAATACAAATTCTAACAGTCTATTCAGCAGGACTATCAGCTGTGTATCCACCAGAGTTCTGCACAACACAACTGATGGTCCCAACCCCATTTATAAGGCAAGAAATCCCACTTAATAAACCTGACAGGGCACACCTGTGAAGTGAAAACCATTTCCGGTGACTACCTATATATGAGTCATCAGGAGAATGCCAAGAGTGTGCAAAGCAGTAATCACAGCAAAAGGCGGCTACTGTGAAGATCCTAGAATATAAGACATATTTCAGTTGTTTCACACTTTTTTGTTAAGTATATAATTCCACATGTGATAATTCATAGTTTTGATGCTTTGAGTGTGAATCTACAATTTTCATAGTAATGGAAATACAGAAAATTCTTTGAATCAGAAGGTGTATCCAAACTTTTGGTCTGTACTGTATATGTACAGTATGTAATGTATATAAATGAGTGTGATTAATGTATATATTAGTAGAAACTTGATTCCAGCTCACCCAGTTGCTCTATGCTCATCCACCTGGGGCTCAGACACCGGCCTCGCCCCGGCCTCACATCAAGGATAACAGAAAAAATTGAGTCCGGCTGAACAGGACAGGATTTTCCTTTTCTTTTTATTTTTCAAAAGAAAGTAAAGTGCATACTAAAAAAAATTTACGTGGTCAACATGACCCAGTTGTTGCGTTTTGACTGCACTAATCAGTCTAAGGCTACGTTTACACATTTATGTATTTTGTTGCGCTTTTTTGCGCGCGCTTTTTGCTGCGTTTTTCGGACGCGCCAAAAAGCACAACAAAATACGCCGGGGCTTTCACACACTGCGCTTTCTTTACCCCAGAAAGCGCAGTGATGTCACAGAGAGGAGGAAGAATCCTGCCCATTAGATTTCACAGTGTATTAATGTACACTGCAAAATCTAAATTAAACAAAGCCAAATGTATGTAACATAAAAAAGAATCACATACTTACCTCTCCGACGCCTTTTCCCGGTGTCTGGTGCCGAAGACAGGCGATGTGTGTCCTGCAAGAGCTTGCCGTGATGTCAGATGGGGCGTTCCCGGCGCTGATTGGCCGCTCGCGGACATGTGATATTTATCACATGACCAGCGAGCGGCCAATCAGTGCTGGGAACCCCCCCTGACATTACAGCAGGTCCTGGCAGAACACACATCGCCTGGCCTCGGCACCAGACACCGGGAAAAGGCGTCGGAGAGGTAAGTATGTGATTCTTTTTTATGTTACATACATTTGGCTTTGTTTAATTTAGATTTTGCAGTGTACATTAATACACTGTGAAATCTAATGGGCGGTCACAGCTGTCACAGAGGGGAGGAGGAAGCAGGATTCTTCCTCCCCTCTGTGACATCAGAGGGAGAAAACGCAGGAGCAGCTGCGTAAAGAATTGACATCTCAATTCTTTGCGCATCTGCGCTTTCTGCCATAAAAAGCACTGCGTATTTTTACACACTATTTGCACGGCAAAGTGAATTTCCCATTATCTTTGCTGGCAGACACAAAACACTTTGCGTATTTTGAAAAGCGCATGTAAAAAAGTGTACAAAAATACGCAATGTGTGAACATAGCCTAACACATGACATTTCTGTTTTTTCAGTCAAGATGGGGTGCTCTCATGATTTCCACTCTGCCCTTGTTTGTTACTATTGTTGTGGAAGCTCTCAGACTGCACTGCAATCACCTGTGTTCACATTTCCCTGATCAGGCCTCTACTTAAACAAGCTTGCCCCCTACATTCAGTGACAATTGTACACTTCCTTTTGCCTGTGTAGGTCTAATCTTCCGGTGCTCTGTGCCTGACTTTATTCCCTTTCCTGACTTTGACCATTTGCCTGTGACCTGACTACTCTTATTACCTGCCCCCTGTGTTATGTTTTGTCCTCCTGGTTTTCCTGACTTTGGCTTGTGAATTGAACTTCTTTTTTGATTGCCCCTGGCTGTTTCTGCTGCGCTAATTCCTGACCTGACCTTGGATCGTTCTGACCTCCCTTTACTTCCAGTATTATTATATTTACTTTCTATTATTGTCTGTTTCTTCACCTGTAAGACTTCGCTATTTCTATAGTGACTCTGTGTCACAGGTGCAGAGTGAAAAAAAATGAACTTTTTTGAATTTACCAAATGGCTGCAATGAAACAAAGAGTGAAAAATGTAAAGGGTGTGAATACTTTCCATCCCCACTGTAGATTTATTTATTCATTTATATAGCGCTATTAATTCCATAGTACTTTACATGCATTTGCAACTCTGTCCCCGTTGAGGCTTACAATCTAAACATCCTATCAGTATGTCTTTAGAGTTTCTATATGTGTGTAATGTATATAAATGTGTATGTAAGCAATGTATGTGTGGCACCCCTGCGACCAGGGTGGCCACATAGGGAACTGCAGCCAGGCAGAAGGTAGACAGTTTGTGCGACAAACACTCTCACAGCACACACACCCACCAGAGCACAGCACCCAACCCGGAGCCTGGGACTCTAGGTGGGCAAGGGGTAGTGGGTTTAGAGGAAAGTGGGTGGGAAGGAAGGAAGGTCAGATGACAGATAGTACAAATAGAGGAAAAGAGGAGGAAGGAGTTAGTAGGCCAGAGTGAGCCGAGAGGTAAAGAACAGCAGACCGAAAGTGACATATCCCGGTGGGATTGGGCTCCCTGGAGACGCAGAATCCACAGAGACATAGATCCATGGAGAGAAAGCTCATCCATAGCCGGCATCTCAGGGGACTGTGAGAACAGAGACCGGACCAGTATCACCGGGTCCGAGGAACACGGCAGCACCGACCAACTACCGGTGGAGTAGTTTTCCCTGATTGTACTGGAATCACACGGGTTAGAAGGAGCCTGGTAATCCCTTGGAAGACAGAGTTACTGCAGGCTAGGTAAACACCAGAGTGTCTGCTCTGAGGGGGACTGAAGTAATACACCGGCTCCCCAGACAAACCGGCGGGGAACACAGATTCCAAGTCCGTGTTCCCACTACAGGGTTGGAGGCACAGCAGCATCCACGAGGACCCGGCTTACCGCCCGCACACACTACACTTAGGGGAAAGCTGCATGTAAGGGGGCGAGCTTCCGCCATGCAATCCGCAGGAAGAACAGAGAGAGAGATCAAGCCTGAAAGGTTATATAGAAGGAGTGAGGGGTCTCAGAGCAACAGCCTGGCTGCAAAGGGTTAAGTGTTCCCGGAGTTAACTGAACTGTGAACTGTGTCGAGAACTGTACCGTGACTGGTGTGACTTTGAAGAACTTGAAAGTAAACCAGATGAACCCTGCTTCAGTGTCCGTGTCTGATTCCAGGTATACAGAACTGTTATTGTACTTCTTACCCTCGCAGGAGCAGCCCGACCCTCGGCGGGCTCATCCATCCAGCTGCAGCCTATCCATCCCTCCATCCTCCAGGCAGAGCTGCACTGCAGCGGTGGTCCCATCATTGACCACAACCTGTGGGTGGCATCACGACAAACTAATCCTTTTAAATACCCCTTTACTTGTGAGAACCCGGGACACGGTCCGGACCAGGACCGCCGTGATATCCCCAGCAGTACCCCGGTCCGGTACTGAGTTCCCCGTCCCAGTGGGCTCCACATACCGTACTGTATGACTGAATATCATTAAAGTGAACTGGTCACCTCCAGAAACATTATTCATATATCTGCAAATAATACTGTAATCTGCAGGTGAATAACATAAATCCAGTATAACCGGCTCACTATATATCTGGAGCAGTAGCTACAAATACAATGAAGTATAATCCTCCCTGTAGCTGATTACCGTACTTCCAGACATTGGGGCAGTGCAGGGTGCGGATACAGTCACCATTCACTATACAGTGAGCGTGTCTGGCAGTATGATTGTGAAACGAAAAGAATGCGCAATAGGGTCTTATCTCAATGATACACTGTCGCTTATCGATGTGGAATTGCTCACCTTTGTCAGTTGTGAAACCCACAACTGGTAGAATAGCGTACAAGCAGCTGCTGCAGGGACCGCACTCCCAACGGTGACCGTGGTTGTAATACAGAATCCTGGACAAAGTGCCTCAGTGTCCGCGCTGCTGCTCCGAGACCAAAGACACACAGACACGGGAATGTCTGGATCAGCAATAGCCTTTATTTTCCGACGCGTTTCGGAGCCTCCTCCCGAGCTCCTTCCTCAGGGAACTTCCCGGGAGGAGGCTCCGAAACGCGTCGGAAAATAAAGGCTATTGCTGATCCAGACATTCCCGTGTCTGTGTGTCTTTGGTCTCGGAGCAGCAGCGCGGACACTGAGGCACTTTGTCCAGGATTCTGGCAGTATGATTGACAGCCCACTCTGCACACACATGCTGCACACACCCCAGAACAGCTGTCACTCCATGTGCGGGGTATGATTACGTGTATAATGAGCAGTGACTGTGACATCGCCCTGCACCACTCTGATGACTGGAAGCCAGTGGCTGCAGGGAGAATATCACTTCATCTTCTCTGTAGCCGCTGCTCCAGTAAGGCAGCCAGGCATGATTTCAATACTAGTTTCAATGTGTGTTATACAGAATATTAGGTATGTAATGATCAGTATTTATCACTCTACATTTTATATTAGGGTTTACACATTGTCCTGTGTGATGAAATCTCTCCCTACATCTCATCATGTGGAGCTGATCATAGAAATGTAACAATTTCCTGATGAACGTTCCCGGATCTCCAGAGTCGCCTCCTCCTGGCACCGTCTGAACAATCAATGGGGGAATCACAATATTTACTCAGAAATGAGGATCTCCTTATTGGAGAAAGCACAGAAATCCTCCTCCACCCACAGGGAGAAATCATTTATATGTTCAGGCTTCTTGAGGCTGAAATTAGAATCTAAAAGAATCTCCAGAACTTCAGGTGAGCTGAGCTGCAGTGTCCAGCAGGGCGGCGATAACTGGTAAGTAGATGGGTTACATAATGTATGGAGTAATTAATATTTACAACCAGACGTCTCTGTCTGAGCTACTATATTTCCATATAAGAGAGGAGGAGGATGGAGCGAGGAGAGGAGGGGGACGGAGCGAGGAGAGAAGGGGGACGGAGCGAGGAGAGGAGGGGGACGGAGCGAGGAGAGGAGGGGGATGGAGCGAGGAGAGGGATGGAGCGAAGAGAGGGACAGAGTGAGGAGAGGACGTAGACAGAGTGAGGAGAGTGATGGAGCAAGGAGAGGAGAAGGATGGAGAGATATGAGAGAGAGGAGAGGAATGAAACAATGAGAGGAAAAGAGAGAGGAGAGGCGCTGCAGCAGCCGGTGGACTCTCCTGCACATAAAATTGGGGTTGAGCGGACCCTTCACTAAACCTGCCCAGGTGCAGGGGGAATAAGGAGTCTGTATTAGGAGATATTCTCTCGGGACAGACTGGAGGGAGAGGATTCAGCCCCATATGTGTGAATGGGGAGGTTTCTGCAGCGACGCCTGGATTTCTGCAAACCCCGATCAGATGAGTAAGAAATGTCTGCAGGAAATCTGCTCCATGTAAATAAGAACATAAGAGAGCGGTAGGGAGAGGGTCGATTATACCAAGGGGAATATACTGCCCCCTGCTGTGTGCACTGAGAGCTCGTCCTCCTCAGCACCTCTTGTCTATATGACGTCTCCTCATATACATTAGATGGAGGCTCTCCAGGTCTAGGAGGTCACAGCAGATACAGATGGAGCAGACGGGAAGAGCCGAGCTCAGGATCCTGTGACTTTCTATGATTCTCCTTACAGATCTTCTTCTCCTGGATCTTCCCCTTGGTCTCCTGTGCACAATGATCACCTGTCTGCTGCTCCTCCTTAGTCTCGGTAAGTCCTGATATTATCTGGAGACATTTACACCCTGCACAGATGTAATACTCTGTTTCCCAGAAAATAAGACATAGTCTTATATTAATTTTTGCTCCCACAGATGAGCCAGGTCTTATTTTTTCATGAAGAAGAATTCACATTAATTGTTGATCAATAAAAATGAACATTTATCATCCTATTGCAGCCCCAATACAGTATCCAGATCATCTCCTTGCAGCCCCCATTACAGTATCCCCATCATCCCCAATACAGGTATCAGCATAAAAATATACACAGGCACAGGGACACACAGGCACAGGGACACACAGGCACAGGGACACACAGGCACAGGGACACACACACACAGGGACACACAGGCACAGGGACACACAGCCACAGGGACGCACAGGCACAGGGACTCTTCATCGATTCGCCACTTTCTGGTCCCTGCCCCCCGCCATTGTCCCGGTGCCCGCCAATCCATATATTCCGGTGTCGCTCTCATCCTTGTTCCTCAGAAGCTGTATGTGTATGGTACATGGGCGTGCCCAGCGTGGGGCGGGGGGGGCATCTGCCCCTCCCCAAGAGACGCCCCCCCCCCTCATAAGGAAAGGGTGAGCGCAGCACTGTGCGCTCGCCGCGCGCACCTGCTGTATTTATTATGTGTGTCACACACACTGACTCTGACTCGGCGGCTGAGGCTGAGCTGAGGTGGCCACCGCACCTCAGCTCCAGCTCCACCTCACTGTAGCAGCGCCGGTTAGTTTACCTCCTCAGTCAGTCACAGCGCATGACATGGGGCGGCAGGCCGGCAGCTGCAGCAGCCAGCAGGGGTGCAGTGTGGATCTCGCCCTCAGGCTCAGACAGTCTCAGACAGTGTCTGCCGACTGCAGATCAGCTCGGCAGGCAGGCCTGCAGGGGGACTCAGAAGTGAGTGCTGAGGCTGAGTCCCTGCGGCTGCGGTGCAAGCTGGGGTCTGTCTGGGGACACTGCTGATGAGGAGGCAGGCTGGAGCCAGGAGTTGGGAAGAAACATCAAGAGTGTGAAGAGACATCAGGAGGGAGAGGACAACAGTAACTTAAAAACAGATGTAATGTAAATATAAAAATAGTGATGTGGGAGGTGGGGGGTTGGGGTGATGGGAGCCCGGAGGGTTGTATATGGGAGCCTTATGTGGGGGCTGCGCGCTGTATATGAGATGACATGTACTCCCATCTCATATACAGCCCTGCCCCCCATAGGCTCCCATATCATATACAGCAACCCTATAGGGCTCCTATATCATATATAGACCCCTAAAGGGCTCCCATTATTGGAGCCCTATGGGGGGGCTGTATATGACATGGGAGCCCTATGGGGTTATATGTGATATGGGAGCCCTATGGAGCATTAGGGGGGCTGTATATGATATGGGACTCCCATATCATATACAGCCCCCCATAGGGCTCCCATATCATATGCAGCCTATGATATAGGAGCCCTATGGCGGGCTGTTGTATATGATATGAGCACTGTATGGGGTATGGGAGGCTGTATGAGATGGGACTCCAATATCATATACAGCCCCCCATAAGGCTCCCATATCGTATACAGCCCACCACTAATGGCTCCCGTATCATATACAACCCCCCAGAGGGCTCTCATGATGGGAGCCCTATGGAGGGGCTGTATATGATACAGGAGCCCTATGAGGGGGCTGAATATGATTCGGGTGCCCTATGGCGGTGTTATATATGATATGGGAGCCCTATAAGGGGGCTGTATATGATATGGGAGCTCTATGGGGGGCTGTATATGAGATGGGAGCCCTATGGAAGGCTGTATATGAGATGTGAGCCCTATGGGACATTGGGGGGCTGTATATGAGAGATGGAACTTCCATCTCATATACAGCCCCCCATAGGGCTTCCATGTCATATAAAGGCCCCTATAGGGCTCCCCAGTGGCGTAATGAGTCTGACGGGCAAAGGTGCGCAATTTAGGTCCCCCACCTTCCGCGTGCACGTTGGTCAGATGTATGGGCCCCGTGTAACATTCTAAATCCTATAAAGACTCACAAATTGACCCCTCTCCCCCTTCATTATGTATTAATGTCCCTTATCCTGCTGTATATGGTCCTCCTCCTGGAGTATGGCCTTTATCGTGGTATATATGCCCCCCATCATGGTTTATATGGTCCTCCTCCTCTGCCACCATAGTCCTCCAATTATTATAATGCATCCCCACATTCCTCCATACATTACAATGTACCCCCATAGTCCTCTATGTATTATAATGCATCCTATAGTCCCCCATTCATAAGGTACCCCCATAGTCATCCAATTATCATAATGCAACCCCACTATTCTCTATATAGTATAATGTAGCCTCATATGCCTCCATACATTATAATGCACCTCCATACAGTATAATGCACTCCCATAGTTCTCCATATAGTATAATTCACCCCCATAATTCTCCATATAGTATAATTCACCCATAGTCCTCTATACAGTATAATGCACCATCAATAGTCCTCCATATAGTATAATGCACCCCCATAGTTCTCCATATAGCCCTCCATACAGTATAATGCACTTTCACAGTCCTGTGTTTAGCATAGTACAGCCTTCCATATAGCACAGTACAGCCTCATAATTCTCAATACAGTATAATGCAGCCGCGGCGAGCCACCCCCTTTTTCCCCCCATACTCCTCTGGCCAGCGTGTACTCCTTAAAAAAAATCTGTACTTACCTCTCCTGGTTCCACCGCAGCTTCCCAAAACTGAAGATACAGGAGGAGGCGGTGACACCGAGTCTTGCACAGTGTAATGCATAAAAGCAGGAAGTGCCGCCTAGTCCACACTAGGAGTAGGTGGTGCTTCCTGCTTTTTATTCGTTTTTATTCGTTCTACTGTACAACGCACGGCATCACCGCTGTGGTAAGAGGAAGCGCAGGGGGGTGGCAGTGCATAGCAGGAGGCCCAGTGAAACACACGGGACCCTTAGCGACCCGTGTGCTGCTGCGCAGTGATGGTACGAGAAGCGGGCGCAACCTGAACGACCATGGCTTGCCCCCCCCTAGTTTTGATCCTGGGTACACCCATGGTATGGTACCCTACCACAGGCTGTCGCCGGATGGCCAATCACAGCCGGTCGCTGGGCAGCCAATTACAGGCCACCAGCTGATGTCATGCGCCGATTATAGCTGCAAGCCTGTGATTGGCCTCAGTTACTAGCCTGGGATAGGCTGCCCGTTAACAGTCTGTGATTGGCCATCCAACAGCAGCCTGTGATTGGGCACCATACACATATGGCTTCTGAGGGACAATGATGAGAGCAGCGCTGGAATATATGGATTGGCGGGCAACGAGACAATGGTGGGCACCAGCACAATGGCGGGGGCTGGAGAATGACTCAGAGCTGCATGCCCCGGTCTTCTGATCGGCGAGCATGTAGTCCTTCAATACACCGGTGTGCCTTTGTGGCGCCCCTGCGACCAGGGTGGCCACATAGGGAACTGCAGCCAGGCAGAAAGATAGACAGTTTGTGCACCAAACACCCTCACAGCACACACACACGCACTAGAGGCAGCACCCAACCCGGAGCCCGGGACTCTAAGCGGGCAAAGGGTGGTGGAGTTTAGAGGAAAGTGGGTGGGAAGGAAGGAAGGTCAGGTGACAGATAGTACAAATAAGGAAAAGAGGAGGAAGGAGTTAGTAGGCCGGAGTAGGAGGGGTGGTTTTCCCTGATTGTGCTGGAATCACACGGGTTAGTAGGAGCCTGGGAGACAGGGTTACTGCAGGCTAGGCAAACACCAGTGTCGGCTCTGAGAGGGACTGAAGTCCTACACCGGCTCCCGAGACAAATCGGCGGAGAACACACATTCCAAGTCCGTGTTCCCACTACAGGGTTGGAGGCACAGCAGCAACCATGAGGACCCGGCTTACCACCCGCACACACTTAGGGGAAAGCTGCATACAAGGGGCCGAGCTGCCGCCATACAATCCGCAGAGAGAACTGAGAGGGAGAGAACAGCCTGAAAGGACATTTAGAAGGAGTGAGGGGTCTCACAGCGACAGCCTGGCTGCAAAGGGTTAAGTGTTCCTGGAGTTAACTGAACTGTGAACTGTGAAGAACTGTACAGTGACTTGTGTGACTTTGAAGAACTTGAAAGTAAACCCGGTGAACCCTGCTTCAGTGTCCGTGTCTGATTTTCAGGTATTCTGAACCACTCATCATACCTTTTACCCTGCCAGGAGCAGCCCTGGCTCATCCATTTAGCTGCTGCCCATCCATCCTCCATCCTCCTGGCAGAGCTGCGCTGCAGCGGTGGTCCCATCACTGACCACAACCTGTGGGTGGCATCACGACAGACTAATCCCTGTAAATACCACTTTACTTGTGAGAACCCGGGACACGGTCCGGACCAAGACCTCCGTGATATCCCCAACAGTACCCCGGTCCGGTACTGAGTACCCTGTCCCAGTGGGCTCCACATCTTATATTCAGCAAGGCAGCAAACCCCCCACTAGTAGGTCTTATTTCTTGGGGGGCATCCTATTTTCGGTGAAACAGGTTACTCTGCAGGAGCCACAAGTGACAGATACATCAGAGGAGCAGGGACACACCTGGCTCCAAGCCTTAGCCCCAAACCTTTACACCCCACACAAGATCACACAACACCGAGATCACCCGATTATCTTCTAGGGTCGGTGGAAGGAGTCACAATCAAGGTCAAAAATTTGAAGGACATGATCAAGGAAACAACGAGCACAGAGATAAGAAAGGCTCTACCTCATGGCTGTTACTGTACAGATACTACAAATAAGCAGACACTGCAGAAATTGGACAGGTAAGTGACTTTATATACAGTAACAGATGTCACCTGCAGTCCTATGTAACACCACAGATAACACAGTGATATCTCTGAGTACAGATAATGTAGTAGATGTCACCTGCAGTCCTATGTAACACCACAGATAACACGGTACAAATAACATCTGAATCCTAATCATCCGTCCATTATGAGCTGCAGAATAATAGAAATCTACAGATCAGAGTCCAGCTCACCTGAGGTTTCTCCTGACAATCCCCATGGAGCTCAGAACCAGATCCCGCCATGAGCTAAGGAAATCCAATAAATATAAAGAACCTCCGGCTCTTCCACGTGAAGGATTGTTTTCTGTAAGGTTTTTTAGTGTAAAACATAGATAATGTGCAGGATTTGTGTGATGATGTCAGCGCGTTTCATATGGAAACATCCTTATACCTGACAATGAACAAATAAAGAGCAAAGTCTGATAGAGGCGTCTTTCTACAATACAAACATGTGGCACCCCAGAGTCCGGATGCCACAGTGTCATTATTAGAGATGAGCGAGTATGCCTGTCACTACTCGGTACTCGCACGAATATCTCGGTACTTGGGGTACTCGGCGAGTATCGAGTAATCTCGCGATACTCTTGCTATGCTCGGGGTCAACCTCCCTGCATGTTGGCGCTCTTTACAGAGCCAGCCCACATGCAGGGATTGGCTGACAGGCACTGTAATGCCACAGCCCTGTTGGTTGTGGCATTACAGTGATTGGCTGGCCGCACAGCGTCATCAGGTCTTTATAAGACCTGTCCGCGTTGTGCTTGTCACTCTGCGCCATTAGACAGTCAGTGTAGGGAGAGCTGTTGCTGATTGAGGGACAGATTTGTGGCCATTCAGCTAGTGTAGGTACAGGGCTAACAATCTAATTACCACAACAGTCCTTCTGAGGACTACTAGAGCTGTATACAGGCAGGCAGGGAGACAGGGTATATAGCAAACTTCGTTGTGCCAGTATACCAGCCTGCATCACATCTGGGGCTGGTGGACAGGCTGCAAATCTCATCCATCCCAAAACAGTGCTTTTAGGGATTAATTTAGCTCACTATAGGCAGGAGTGGGTTGTAGCGGATATTAGGATACACAAAAGACTCGCTATTCTCGTCAGCGTTTGTGTCTGACCAGTCCACCTGCTGGGCTTTAACCTCTAATCTCTAATCTCAGTGTCCAGCTAAAAACCAACTCTTGTCTGCATTCATTTACCATCTTAGTGGCTTGTAGCTCCAAGTAGTATATACCAAAACACGATATACGCGTCAGCGTTTGTGTCTGACCGTTCCAGCTGCCGGGATTAAACCGCTCTAATCTGTAATCTCAGTGTGCAGCTAAAAACCATCTTTTGGACGCCTTCATTGAGCTGTATACAGGCAGCACAACATTGAAAATGCGCAACTCCGGTAGCAAGGGACAAGGTACTGGACGTGATAGTGGTTCAGGCAGAGGCCGAGCCCATGTGCAAGCTCGAATTGCGCCACGACAAATGCCCACATCATCTCGCTCGACCTTCCTGTCCCAATTTCTAGGGGACCGCAGCAGTACACCACTATTAAGCCAAGACCAGTGTCAACAGGTTGTTAGTCGGATAATGCTTCCAGTCAGATTGGCACCACCACAAACACCCTGTCTTCCACACGGTCAAGTGTCAGTCCCCGTGAGACTGGACCGCACATTCCACACCCTGATCCTCCTTCCTCCCACCATGCCGAGTGCCCGGTCCCCGACATAACTGATCCCACACTTGGACACTCTGAAGAGCTGTTCACCTATCCATTCGTAGATTCTGGCCTCTCGCCAGCTCCAGCTGAAGTGGGTCATGAGGAGATCGTATGTACTGTTGCACAAATATTTGAGCAGCCACGGTCTCACGAAGGCAACGGTGGGAACGTGTCTCAACAAGAAGTGGACGATGATGAGACACAATTGGCAGAAAGTCAGGAGGAGGACCAGGGTGCGGAAGTGGAAGACGACGTGGTGGATGATCCAGAAACTGACCCAACCTGGCAGGAGGACATGCAGAGCGAGGACAGCAGTGCACAGGGGGAGTTAGGCGTAGCATCACAACAGGCCGGAAGAAGCAGGGTGGTGTCCGCAGGCAGAAGGCAGGCAACTGTTCCCCGGAACAACAACATGACAGAAGTTGCCAGTACAACTGTTAGGTCTTCCCGAGTCAGGCTGTTTTTTAAGGTGTCTGCAGATAATTCCAAAAAGGCCATTTGCAACACCTGCCATGCCAGCATCAGCAGGGGTAGCAAAACTAGTAGCCTGACCACCACCACCAGCATGATCAGGCACATGTCAGCAAAGCACCCGACTTTGTGGGATGTACATCAGAGTCCAGGAGCAGTGTGTACGGATGACACAGCTGCGTCTTCCACTGTTGTGCATGCAAGACAATCCCCTTTCCATACTGCATGCGAAGATGTCTCCTGTCCTGCACCTGTAGTTGCACAAGCAGAAATAGCACCATCATCAACCACGTCCTTGTTCCAGCGCACCGTTCAGTTATCCATACACCAATCTTTGGAACGCAGGTGCAAATACGCTGCCAACGCCCCACATGCCACAGTTCTAAATGCACACATTTCGAGACTGCTTGCGGTGGAAATGTTGCCTTTTAGGCTAGTGGAGACGGAAGCATTCCGCAAACTGATGGTGGCGGCTGTCCCACGTTACTCGGTCCCCAGCTGCCACTATTTTTCCCTGTGTGCAGTCCCCGTATTACATAAGCACGTGTCACAAAACATCAGATGTGCCCTTAACAATGCAATTTCAAGCAAAGTCCACCTAACCACGGACACGTGGACAAGTGTTTGTGGGCAGGGCCGGTACATCTCGCTGACGGCACTCTGGGTTAATATTCTGGAACCGGGACCCAGTCTGAGCTTGGGATGGAAGACGTCCTTCCGACACCATGGATTGCAGGCTCTAACTCAGTCAGGGTTTCACCCACAGTGTACAGCTCTGGCATGTCATGCTCCTCAGCCTCCTCCTAATCCTCCTCCACTTCACCCTCCACACCAGTCCCAAGCTGGAAGCACTGCAGCACTGCCTTGGCTAAGCGGCAACAAGCTGTGCTGAAGCTAATGTGCGTAGGTGACAAACCCCACAATACTGAAGAGTTGTGGACAGCTCTGAAACAACAATCAGATCACTGGCTCACACCGCCGAACCTACAGCCAGGCATGGTCGTGTGTGACAATGGCCGCAACCTTGTGGCAGCTCTGAGGCGAGGCGAGCTGACACATGTTCCATGTGTGGCCCATATGCTTAACCTCGTGGTTCAGTGGTTTCTTAAATCCTACCGGAGCTGTCGGATCTGCTCGTCAAAGTAAGCCGCCTGTGTGCCCCTTTTAGAAAGTCACCTACTGCTTCTGCCGCCCTTGCAAGCTTTCAGCGGCGTTTGCAGTTTCCGGCTCACAGACTAGTGTGTGATGTCTCCACGCATTGGAATTCCACACTGCACATATTGGTCAGGATTTGTGAGCAGAAGAGGGCAGTTGTTGAGTACTAGCATCAACTAGGCCGTCGGTATATGGTTCAAACTCCACACATAAGACCTCAGGAATGGACATGAATGTACGACGTATGTACCATCCACCAAAACGTTGAGGACTCCACCAAGATGGTGAGTGGCGATAACGTCATCATTAGCGTCACCATCCCGCTTCTCTGTCTTCTAAAACACTCTCTGCTCATAATCAAAGACGATGCATTGCAGGCGGAGCACGATGAATTGCAGCAAGAAACCGTACTGGGTGATTACACACAGCCCAGTCTCATCTCATCCCAACGTGCATTGGAGGACTATGACGAGGAGGAGAATGAAGAAATGGAGCTGCTTTCATGCGGAATTGACTGTAATACATGCACAACCGTCGTTTCAGCATGGATGGCCAGAGGACAGGGGCGAGGAGGAGGATGATGAGGCCAGCTTGGACAGTCATGCTGTTGGTGAGGACCCTGAAGTCTTGCCTGTTAACAGTCTGGCGTACATGGCTGACTTTGTTACGCTGCCTGTGTCGTGACCCTTGCGTTATCAACATCTTGGCGGACACTCATTACTGGTTGGTGACACTTTTAGACCCAAGCTACAAGGAGAACTTTATTTGTCTTATTCCCGAGTCGGAGAGGTCTACAAAAATGTTGCAGTACCAGAAGGCCATAGTCGCGGAATTAGTCTAAAATTCCCTTCTGAAAACGCTAGTGGCAGAGGTCACGATTCGGTGGACAACCAAGGCGTCCACCCGAGAGAGGCACAAGTCCAATCCAGCAGAGGTAGGGGAACACTCTCAAAGATCTGGGACACTTTTTTCAGCACCTCCCGTAGCACAGGCCCTGAGGTGCAGGGTAGTGGCACAAGGACTGCAAAGTTTGCGAAGATGCTGAGGCAGTACCTTGCCGATCGTACTAAAATGCTCCTAGACTCTTCTGTGCCTTATAATATTGGGTATCCAAGCTGGACACGTGGCAGGAATTGGAAGTCCTGGCCTGCCCTGCCGCTCGTGTGGCGCCCCACTATGTAGGTGCCACAAAAGGGGTACTACACCCATAAATGCAGTGTAGTCACCCCACTGCAAGTGGAAGTTATGGCCAGTAGGTGGAACCCTAGAATTGTACAAAAACTACTAGAAAGCAGCATCAAAAGACTTACCATCAATGCCATAGACAAAAAACAATACTGCACTTGCAGGACGCAGTCAGACCCCACTTGTGTAGCAAGCCCAGGTGCAGGCTGATAAATCACCTCAACCTACAAACAAGGTGTGGGAGGTGACTTGCCATGCAACTATGGGCCTGCATAGGGCACTATTCACACTGATACATATGGTGCAGATTTTCTGAAAGCTACCCAAAAGCTCTGCTGCCTGAGCAATGGGCTGCACAGTACAATGTTTCTGCACCACTAGATGAATGGTGCCCCCTAGGGGCCCAACTACACCCTGAAATGAATAAAAAAAGTGCAGAAAAGTTTTTTGTATGATGAACAAAAAACTTTTATAAATGGGATATTGGTTCATGTGTTGGTCAAGATACTTAAGTTCATGATCCACGTCACGGATTCCCATGCTCATGAGTCCTATCAAAATTGTACAAAAACTACTAGAAAAAGCAGCATCAAAAGACTTACCATCAATGCCATAGACAAAAACCAATACTGCACTTGCAGGACTTGCCATGCAACTATGGGCCTGCATAGGGCACCATTCACACTGCATGGCAAGTTGCCTCCCACACCTTGTTTGCAGGTTGAGGTGATTTATCAGCCTGTACCTGGGCTTGCTACACAGGTGGGGTCTGACTGCATCCTGGAACCCTAGAACCCATACCCCACACTAGTCAGCAGGTGGGAGGGACCCCAGGAGGGTATATAGTGACCTCTAGGGGGAACTAGAGAGAGTCTGCGGTGGAGAGTTGGAGAGAGCCAGGCAGGAAGCCTGAGGGAGAAAGGAGGGTCTCCTCGGCTGAGGGATCCAGTGACAAGCAGAATAGATCCCAGAAGGAAAGGAGAAGTAACTCAGACGAGAGTTCACTCAATATGGGGAACAACAAGTAACCAGAGAGTTTGCCCCAGGAAAGGAATCGGGTACTGGATCCCGCACCTGTGAGATCCTACAAGGCTCACAGAAATCCGATGACCGGGGATATTTCAAATACAGCCCCGACTCCCAAGAGATCCAGTAGAGGGGAATCAGACTCACGGTAGGCTCCCGCGGTAGTCACAAAGAAGGTTCACCAGACGGGTGTAAGGGAGATAAAGACAAGACACAGCAGGAGGTCAGATTAATCTTCATGAGGTCAGACGTCAGAGCCACTGGGAGGCAAGGGAAAGAAAGAACAAGAAATGTACACAGTGAGAGAGCCACCTGCCAAATATAAAATTCACTTGCAGCACCAGTAGCCATTTGTCGCTGTAACATCTTACTGCACTGGAGAACTGCAATGCTTGAAAAAGGTTTTTCAGTAAAATACCCGGTGAAGTGACTTTGTCGACTCTGCTGCATCTTTCCTTGCATGAACTCATTCCTCCCACAGAATCGCTGCCCCGGCGGTCCAGTCCTGCCTGCAATGAACTATATCATCATTGCCGCAATACCATCGACCACCAGAAGACTGTAGCGGCGCTGGTGAGCATCACCAGGTACTGCTGGTGGCGTCACGAACTTATATACTTTTTACTTTATTATTTTCCCCTATTACATTGACCACCAGGGCCACAGTCTCAGGCATCCACCCGTGACATTCCAGACTGCCCGCCTGAGATCTGACTACCCTGCCCTGGGCGAGTCACTAGCATTTTGTAAGAGCGCGTTTTTAGTGCCGCAGGTGGAATCCTTACTGATAAACGCACCCGCCTGTCAACTGAAAATGCTGATCGGCTGACTCTGATCAAGATGAACAAGGGTTGGATTGGGCCTGACTTCACCACACCACCACCGAATGATAGTGGAATTTAAATTTTGTGCTGGTAAATTCCCATGCACCTCCGCACACCCACACATGGGTACACACTTCATGTCTTTGGCTACTTGCTGTACTGCTCCTCCTTCTCCTCATCCGCCACCATCATATGATCAGTGTGACCGTGGTTCATGATGCCACGAAAACATAATTGTTTTACATCATATTTATGATAATGATGACCCTAACCGTTCAAAAGTTAGGTAGTAGTTTCATGTATACCCCCCAGGGGTAAATGTTTTAGTCCATGCTTCCAGAATGGGCATTACAAGTACAGGAGACCCACTCCTTTGTAATGGGAACAATATTTAGAGGCTCTCCTCCATGTTTCTTTCCAGGGGCATTGAATTGCCTCCTAACTTTTGGCAGCCCTGCCTAGGGCAATACTACACAAATACTACATACAGAAATGACCAATATGAATGGACTTGCTTGGTCACCCATATTAACTGGACCCTTGGATCTAGTTTACACACTAGGCAGGACGTTATGGTTTGATTCCATCTAAACTAAAGGTATTCGATTGCACAGTTTTCTGTAGACTGTCTGCTCCGATACTATTTGATGCAATTTTTGTTATTATCTGTTTGAGCGGGATCTTTTTGGTCTATTAATTTTGGTAATTTCTGTGCCTTATGGGCGGTATTTTGCTGTCAACATTTCCACTTAGCACTTTATACTGTGTCAATTACCTGTATATAGTGACTTTAACATGAGTGTATATGGCGATTGATTTAGTTGTTAGGTCTTCAGGTTCTGTATGAGGGGTGGCCAAACTGGTGGTGGTACCTTACACACCAGCTGTTATGTTAAAGCTGAGGCCTTTTTAATTGTTGTTAATCACGGCTGCCTGTGTTCCTTTTGTATAGTGTTGTTAATGATTTGATTAATAAAATTTGGATTGTTGAACTCAGATCCCAGTGTCGTGCACATCCTCTTTTCTTGTACACATTTAAACAATAAATGTTTATTGAACAAAGTTTTCATACAAATCAAACAAGACATCAGTAATATACTATAAGGAGTCCATGTATAAAACAAGGGTCAAGAGGGGGGGAAGGGGAGAGGACGTAAAGGAAGGGAGGGGGGGTCCCCCAGGGGGAATCACAAATTCACATTTGACACTTTCTGAGATAAGGCTATGAACATATAAAGCATTCAGACAGTTCCTGAACTTTGGATCTGTTTCTGGGCTTATACTTAAGTCTAAACTCACATTCAGACTAAAATTAAACTTAAAGGTACCGAGTCTACACCATGGCTACAACATGTTCCATAGTACACCTTACATTCGGTATTAAGAAGGGATCGGTGTAGCAAGAGGATGAGAAGCCCATATGTGCCATGCATCCAAAGTCTGTTTTCTAGTTGGCAGGTTTTGCACCAGGTAATATTCGTGAGCAAAAATAGAGTTTACCCTGTTCACCACTTCTGATAAATTAGGTGGGGTCTGAGCCTTCCAGTCGGACGCCAAGGACAGCCTGGCAGCCACCAGGATATAAGTCAGGGTCCTCCACATAATGGGGGGATATAACTCCAGGCCAATATGTAGGAGTGCCAATTGTGGCGAAAGAGGGATCATAAAACCCGTGACCGACTGGATCAGGCGCTCGACCAGAAACCAAAAGGGGGTGACTCTCGGGCAGGACCACCACATGTGTGCAAGATTAGCCTTCTGACCACATAGTCTCCAGCACAAAGGGGAGGCATGTCTCCCAAACCTGGCCAAACGGGCTGATGGAAGGTACCAGCGTAAATGTAATTTCTTTAAGTTCTCTAGATGATTGATACACCTGGTGAGTTTAGCCATGTGTTGGGACACTTTCTCCCAGTTCTCTCTCTCCGTAGTAAACTGGAGGTCATCCTCCCATTTCAGCATGTAAACCAATTTCTCCGGGTCGCCCCTGGCCAGGAAAGCCTTATATATCCGGGATAAACCCTTCAGATCTGATGGGGTGGAAAGAAGGGAGCCCAGGAAGGCAGAAGGAGATTGTCTCCCCGTCAACCAGCCTCTAGCCTCAGTAGCCTTGAAATGTCTCAGTTGGAGGTATTGTAGGAACAAAGTTCGTAACGATGGGTCACATTCCGTCAATGTGTCAAATGACACCAAGTCTCTTTCCGTCATTAAGTCTGCTAGTGTGTGAATTCCTGCCACTTCCCATTTAGGAATCTCTAAAAAGGGTAAATGTAGGCGAAGTGCTTTCAGAGAAATGTCAGAGGCCGGGACTCTAGTCCAGGATTTTGGTAGACCCCTCCAGTGGAGAAGTAGGGTACGTATCGTGTCTAGTTTAAATTTCCTTTTTAGTTTGGTCAAGGATTCTGCCTCGAGAATAGTCCGAAGCCCCTGGAGTCCGACCCCGTCAACAAAACTCTCAATCTGCATCCAACCAAGGTCTCCAGTAGATATCCAGCACTTCTTTGCTTTCTCTAATATGACTGCCCAATGATAAGACTTTAAGTCTGGGACCCCCATCCCTCCTTTATTCATGTGAAGTGACATAACTCTTTTGGGGACCCTCGGTTTTTTGTCAGCCCATATGTATCTATTAGTCAGGGACTGCAGTTTGTTCATTAACTTGCCAGGTATAGCAACAGGCACACAGCGGAAACAGTAGAGAATCTTAGGTAAAAGCATCTAAAAGAATTTGCAACGTTGCAACTACCATCACCATATTTTGCACACACCTCATGTGACACTGGTAACATTTATTACTATGTTTTGAGCGGAAATTTTAATCTCTCCCCCAAAAAAGGCCTATTCACTGTTTGTGTGTATAGATCCGCCTCTTCATAGCCATGCTGTCACACGCTTAGATTGCGCTGACTTTGCTGGATGCTGCTGTGTGTATTGTGTTTACATTTCTTCAAGAGCTGCATAAGGTATGGATGTGAAGGTCTTATACTCAGCTGCTGGATGAGGTGAGGCTTGGGTGTGACTCACCTAGAATCCCCTTTTCCCCCTGGCTTTAAATAGTTTTCCCCCTCCTCTGTCAGACGCCGTTAATAGTTATTTACTCTTGGTCATTGTGCTGTGCAGATGCTTTGCTGCTGGACTGAAGTATTTGCCTTGGAGTAGCTGTGATTCCGGATCTGTGGGTGGAGGTAGGGGTCCTCAGCCTAGGGCTAATCAGGAGCTCAGGAAAACAGGGTGGAGACTCGGATCTCCTCACCGTCAGAGGTACCTCCGAGAGCAGGAACCCCCAGTGTAAGGGTCAAACTAGCTCCCCCTGAATCTCTTTGCCCCTCACACCAGTTACCTGATTCCCTCACCTCCTAAGCGTGACACATGCCCCTTCATAGCCACACCCCATATCCCTTCATATTCAGTTTATATTTTTTTCTATTTACTTTGTGACTTTTATGTGCAGAAAAACATTCAATTTTGTCATAATTAAGAACAGTTATTCACTGTATATGTATATCCACTATACACCCCCAAAGGCCATACCCCCCCACACAAACCTGTCGCTCCCACCCCAAAGCTTCCCCTCTCCCAAAGCTTGCCCCCTACACCCTCGTACTTCAAATAACTTCCAATTTATGATAAAAAGTTACGTTTTTTAAGGTATGCAAAACTAAAACCCAAACAAATACATACAAAAGTACACAAAGATAAAAAATCCAGATATGATCAGCAAGTGCTTCCAGGGTTGTGAAGATATCCTTAACTGACCTAGGTCAGGCCCTAAAAATGTCCCTTTCTGGCAGCGGAGGTTGCACCCTAATTTTTAGTGGTACTCCCACACCCCGGTGGCTATAACCCTCACAATATCCTTAACTGATATCTCAAGGTAGTTAGGGGACTGACAGATAAACCTCAGTCAACCACCATTGGCAACTTCCTGGAACTTTTAACCCGTCTCTGCGCGATATTATGGTGTGCCACTTGTCATATCAAGATTATTGTAAACGCCACTCAGAGTCCTGGGTATAACACATCAGACCACACCAATACAAGATAAAGCTGTATCATCGGAGTGTGCTGTATGTCCCTGTGTCACCAGTCTCAAGGTAATAATTTGGACTCAGCTTGGCTGGCGGGATTTTCCTCTTCCGGAATGATATCCTCACACTCCAGATGATGGTTATTCACAAAAAATCACCACTACGCGTTTCTACAATAGGCTCATCAGGAAGTAAGACATCAAGCTTGTGGTAATGGTGAACGTTCATATATGTCCTCCGGGTCTGGATCAGTCACCGTATATGAATGGGGAGGTTCCAGTCCCACAATGGGGAGATAATGCTGGCATCCTCCAGGTCCGAACTGCCACATCTGTTGGTTCCCTGGCCGAGTGAGCTTCAGCTTTCTTCTCTGCTAGATGATAGCTTTACCTACCCCTACTACTTGTCTCATGGTTTCTTGGAGTCTAGAACTATCGATACCACCTCACTTATGGTTCCTGTATGTTTCCTCCAGCTGGGCAGGTGACTCGGGTCCTGTAGGCATACCAAGAGCAGGTCCCTGACCCTATTTGTTACTGATACTGTAGGAACTACATGTACTGCTGGGTATGAGGGACCCACACAGCCTTTCAACTTCTGCCTCCAGACCTTGGAAGTCAGGGTGACCTGGGGCTGATACCCTGAGTCCTTTTGCAGCTCTGCCTTCATGTGCTGCCTCCATCTTCTTCACTACACAGCTCTAAACTGAAGCTAAAACCTCACTAACCCCTCCCCCTGACCAGAGAGTGCGTCACATGCCCAAACCAGGCACCAAGTGCACACCTCCTAGTAAGGGATCAGGAATCGTGTGAATGTTTCAGCCTCCAGCATAGAAATAATCACTCCCATCAGACTAACAGTACAATACAATATAACATGCAGTACATTGTGTGGTGACCAGACTCAGGGGCGCCATATATCCACATCACGTCCATTCACCTGATTCACTGAATACAATCAGCGAGTCTCAGGATAACAAATGTCCTTCTACAAATACAATCCCTCAATATCCAGGAAGAGCAATCTACAGACCAATATATGGATGATAGTATATTAGCCTCCACAATGATCAATAATCTATCATATAACATTAACCCCTTCCCGACATAGGACGTTGTGCAACGTCCTGTGTTTCTGCCCGTTCCCGACACAGGACGTTGCACAACGTCCTGGCAGATTTGAGCTGCTGCAGCTCCTGTGAGTGGGGTCGCTCAGGTGTCACAGATGCTGCTGCTCTGTGACAACCTGTAGATGACCCCACAGGGGGTGGATTAACCCCCCCGTGCCCAGGACCCCTCCGATCGGCAGTTTAAAAGTGAAACTGCCGATCGGAGGGAATCACAGGGATTCACCCCTCCAGATCTGATTGGAGCGCTCCAATCAGATCTGGAGGGGCGGATCGGCATGTGTCCACCCCTCCTCACCCCCCTCCCGCTCCATGACTCACTGGGGGCCCCCCACCGTCCCCCCAAATCGCCCGCCCCCCTCTATTATTATGCATATGCCGGCGAGCTGCACCCGCGGGTGTGCCCGCCGGCAACGCTGTCCGATCCCCTCCTACAGACCCCCCCAGGCAGCCCCCAGCTCTGCCCTGTGTGCTGCCCCCCTAACCTCCTGCGGCGGGCTGCACACCTCGGTGCACCCGCCGCTGCAGCAGACCCGGCTCTGCCTCCGGCTGTGCGGCTCCTCTGCCGGCCGGTCGGTGGCCCCGCCTCCTCTCCCCGCCTCCTCTTCCGGCCTCCTGCTCATCGGTGGATCCAGAGGGTAAGTATGTATGTATGTTTGTATGTATGTATGTATGTATGTATGTATGAATGAATGAATGAATTGATGGATGGATGGGGGGTGCATGCGTGGACGTGTGCGTTCGTGGACGTGAGCGTACATGAGTGTGCGTGGACGTGAGGGAGCGTAGACATGAGTGAGCGTAGACGTGTGCGTGCGTGGACATGTGCGTGCATAGACGTGTGCGTTCATAGACGTGTGTTTGCATAGACATGTGCGTGCGTGGATGTGTGCATAGATGCATGTGTGCGTGGACGTGTGTGTGGATGTGCGTGCGTGTGTGGATGTGTGCATGCATGGATGTCAGCGTGCGTGCGTGGATGTCAGCGTGCGTGAATGTCAGCGTGCGTGGATGTGTGCATGCGTGGATGTCAGCGTGCGTGCGTGAATGTCAGTGTGCGTGCATGGATGTCAGCGTGCGTGGATGTCAGCATGTGTGGATGTCAGCGTGCGTGCGTGGATGTCTGCGTGCGTGGATGTCATCGTGCGTGAAAGTCAGCGTGCGTGCGTGGTTGTGTGCGTGCGTAGATGTCAGCGTGCGTGGATGTCAGCGTGTGTGCGTGGATGTGCGTGCGTGGATGTGGATGTGCGTGCGTGGACGATGGGTGCATAGGTGGATGGATGGGTGCAACAAGGGATCAAGTGTCCTCTTGTTGTAGTCTCTGAGATCATAGTCATGGTGCACTGTATGACAGATCATTGTCATACAGTGCACCATAACTCTGACCCCAGAGGCTGTAGGAAGAGGACACTTGATCCCTTGCTGCAGTCTCTGGATTGAGCAGAGGCGTTCGAGCGTCGTGGGACCTTCGTTGTGGACTACGTCGGAGGCGATTGAGCGTCGTGGGACCTTCGTTGTGGACGTCGGAGGCGATCGAGCGTCGTGGGACCTTCGTTGTGGACTACGTCGGATCTTTATAATAAAGATGGAGTCCGAATTTTGTTTGTGTTTTTTTTTCAAATAAAAAGATTTTTCTCTGTGTCTATTTTCTGACTATTTACCAGAGATTCCTAATGGCGGGTCTAACATTGGCCCTATATTATGAATCTCGGGCTTAGTGCCAGCTGCCAATAAAAAGCTGGCATTAACCCCTTTATTACCCAGTTTGCCACCGCCACCAGGGCAACTGGAAGAGTCTGGGTACAGCGCCAGAAAATGGCGCTTCAATGAATGCGCCATTTTCTGGGGCGGCTGCGGGCTGCAATTCGCAGCATGGGGGGCCCAGAATGCTTGGGCCTCTCCATGCTGTGGATTCCAGCCCCCAGCTGCCTAGTTGTACCTGGCTGGACCAAAAATATGGCGGAGCCCCACGTAATTTTTTTTCTAGAATTAGTTCTAGAAGAAAAAAAAGGGCTTTGCTGTATTTTTGGTTGCCAGCCAGGTACAACAAGGCAGCTGGGGGTTGGTGGCAATCCGTAGCTGCCAAGTTGTACCTGGCTGGACCAAAAATATGGCGGAGCCCCATGCCATTTTTTTTTTCTAGAATTAGGCCTAGAAAAAAAAAAAAAAATGGGCTTCGCTGTATTTTTGGTTGTCAGCCAGGTACAATGAGGCAGCTGGGTGTTGCTGGCAGACCGTAGCTGCCAAGTTGTACCTGGCTGGACCAAAAATATGGCGGAGCCCCACGCCATTTTTTTTCTAGAATTAGTCCTAGAAAAAAAATAAAAAAGGGCTTCGCTGTATTTAGATGCATAGTGAACACTTTGAACCCCCAGGTGCTTCACAAATTGATCCGTAAAAATGAAAAAAGAAAATTTGTGTGAAAAAAAAAAAGTACTTTTTCCTTATTACGGATCAATTTGTGAAGCACCTGGGGTTCAAAGTGCTCACTATGCATCTAGATGCATTCCTTGGGGGGTCTAGTTTCCAAAATGGGGTCACTTGTGGGGGAGCTCCAATGTTTAGGCACACATGGGCTCTCCATACGCGACATGGTGTCCGCTAACAATTCCAATAGTTAGCGGACACCATGTCGCGTATGGAGAGCTCCTGTGTGCCTAAACATTGGAGCTCCCCCACAAGTGACCCTATTTTGGAAACTAGACCCCCAAGGAATGCATCTAGATGCATAGTGAGCACTTTGAACCCCCAGGTGCTTCACAAATTGATCCGTAAGAAGGAAAAAGTACTTTTTTTTCCACACAAATTTTTTTTTTTCATTTTTACGGATCAATTTGTGAAGCACCGGGGGGTTCAAAGTGCTCACTATTCATCTAGATGCATTCCTTGGGGGGTCTAGTTTCCAAAATGAGGTCACTTGTGGGGAGCTCCAATGTTTAGGCACACATGGGCTCTCCATACGCGACATGGTGTCCGCTAACAATTCCAATAGTTAGCGGACACCATGTCGCGTATGGAGAGCCCCTGTGTGCCTAAACATTGGAGCTCCCCCACAAGTGACCCCATTTTGGAAACTAGACCCCCCAGGGAACTTACCTAAATGGGTGATGAGCATTTTGAACCCCCAGGTGCTTCACAAATTCATCTGTAAAAATGTAAAAGTACTTTTTTTTCCATAAAAATTTTCTTTTTTCATTTTTACAGATTAATTTGTGAAGCACTGGGGCGTTCAAAATGCTCACCACACATCTAGATAAGTTCCTTGGGGGTCTAGTTTCCAAAATGGGGTCACTTGTGGAGGAGCTCCAATGTTTAGGCACACAGGGGCTCTCCAAATGCGACATGGTGTCCGCTAACAATTTGACTGAAAAATCAGCTAAAATTTTTAGCGACACCATGTCGCCTTTGGAGAGCCCCTGTGTGCCTACACATTGGAGCTCCCCCACAGGTGACCCCATTTTGGAAACTAGACCCCCCAAGGAACTTATCTAGATGGGTGGTGAGCATTTTGAACCCCCAGGTGCTTCAGAAATTCATCCGTAAAAATGAAAACGTACTTTTTTTCCATAAAAATTTTCTTTTTTCATTTTTACAGTTTAATTTGTGAAGCACTGGGGCGTTCAAAATGCTCACCACCCATCTAGATAAGTTCCCTGGGGGGTCTAGTTTAAAAAATGGGGTCACTTGTGGGGGAGCTCCAATGTTTAGGCACACAGGGGCTCTCCAAATGCAACATGGTGTCCGCTAACAATTTGACTGAAAAATCAGCTAAAATCTTTAGCGACACCATGTCGCATTTGGAGAGCCCCTGTGTGCCTACACATTGGAGCTCCCCCACAAGTGACCCCATTTTGGAAACTAGACCCCCCAAGGAACTTATCTAGATGGGTGGTGAGCATTTTAAACCCCCAGGTGCTTCACAAATTCATCTGTAAAAATGAAAAAGTACTTTTTTTTTTCCACAAAAATTTTATTTTAGCCTACATTTTTTCATTTTCACATGGGGAACAGGATAAAATGGATCCTAAAAATTGTTTGGCTATTTCTCCTGAGTACACCAATACCTCATATGTGGTCATAAACCACTGTTTGGGCACACAGCAGGGCTCAGAAGTGAAGGAGCGCCATTTGACTTTTTGAATGGATTAGCTCCAAAATTCAAATTGCGCTCCTTCCCTTCTGAGCCCTGCCGTGCGCCCAAACAGTGGTTTATGACCACATATGAGATATCGATGTACTCAGGAGAAATTGCCCAACAAT
Organism: Allobates femoralis; assembly: GCA_033576535.1. Classification (NCBI taxonomy): domain Eukaryota; kingdom Metazoa; phylum Chordata; class Amphibia; order Anura; family Aromobatidae; genus Allobates; species Allobates femoralis. Next base: position 79,019,105 of record JARQOC010000011.1, read on the forward strand.
TTTTAGGATCCATTTTATCCTGTTGCTCATGTGAAAATGAAAGAATTGAGGCTACAAGAACATTTTTCTTGGAAAAATTAAAATGACCATTTTTTCCTTCCACTTTGCTTTAGTTCCCGTGAAGCACCTGAAGGGTTAATAATCTTCTTGAATGTAGTTTTGAGTAGCTTGAGGGGTGCAGTTTTTGGAATGGTGTCACTTTTGGGTGTTTTCTGTCATGTACATCCCTCAAAAAGACTTCAAATGCGATGTGGTCACTAAAAAAAATGGCTTTGTAAATTTTGCTGGAAAAATGAAAAATTGCTGATGAACTTTGAACCCTTATAACTTCCGAACAAAAAATTTTTTTTTTTCCAAAATTGTGCTGATGTAAAGTAGACATGTGGGAAATGCTATTTATTAACTATTTTGTGTCACATACCTCTCTGGTTTAGCAGAATAAAAATTCATGATTTGAAAATTGCTAAATTTTCAAAGTTTTTGCCAAATTTTTGATTTTTTCACAAATAATCGCAAAAATTATCGACCTAAATTTAATACTAACATGAAGCCCAATATATCACAAAAAAACAATCTCAGAATCGCTCGGATCCAATGAAGCGTTCCTGAGATATTACCTCATAAAGGGACACTGGTCAGAATTGACAAAAATGGCCTGGTCATTAGGGTCAAAATAGGCCCGGGGGTGAAGGGGTTAACCCCTTCAGGACCCAGCCTATTTTGACCCTAAAGACCTTGGCCTTTTTTGCAATTCTGACCAGTGTCCCTTTATGAGGTTATAACCCGGGAACGCTTCAACCGATCCTAGCGATTCTGAGATTGTTTTTTCGTGACATATTGGGCTTCATGCTAGTATTAAATTTAAGTCGATAATTTTTGCGTTTATTTGTGAAAAAATCAAAAATATGGCAAAATTTTGAAAATTTCACAATTTTCAAATTTTTTATTTTTTTTTCTGATAAACAAGAGAGATATGTGACAGAAAAAAGTTATTAAATAATATTTCCCACATGTCTACTTCACATCAGCACAATTTTGGAAAAAAAAAAAATTTTTGTTAGGACGTTATAAGGGTTCAAAGTTCATGAGCAATTTTTCATTTTTCAACCAAAATTTACAAAACCATTTTTTTTAGTGACCACATCACATTTGAAGTCCTTTTGAGGGGTTGTACATGACAGAAAACACCCAAAAGTGACACCATTCCAAAAACTGCACCCCTCAAGCTACTCAAAACTACATTCAAGAAGATTATTAACCCTTCAGGTGCTTCACAGGAACTAATGCAAAGTGGAAACAAAAAATGGATATTTTAATTTTTTTATCAAAAATGTTCTTTTAGCCTCAATTCTTTCATTTTCACATGGGCAACAGGATAAAATGGATCTTAAAATGTGTTGTGCAAATTCTCCCGAGTACATCGATACCTCATATGTGGTCATAAACCACTGTTTGGGCGCACGGCAGGGCTCAGAAGGGAAGGAGCGCAATTTGAATTTTGGAGCTAATTTTACATTCAAAAAGTGAAATTGCGCTCCTTCCCTTCTGACCCCTGCCGTGCACCCAAACAGTGGTTTATGACCACATATGAGGTATCGGTGTACTCAGGAGAAATTGCCCAACAAATTTTAGGATGAATTTTATGCTGTTGCCATGTGAAAACGAAAAAATTTAGGCTAAAAGTAAATTTTTGTGAGAAAAAAAGTACTATTTCATTTTCACAGATCAATTTGTAAAGCACCTGGGGGTTCAATATGCTCACTACCCATCTAGATATGTTCCCTGGGGGGTCTAGTTTCCAAAATGGGGTCACTTGTGGGGGAGCTCCAAGGTTTAGGCACACAGGGGCTCTCCAAAAGCGACATGGTGTCCGCTAACAATTTGAATAAAAATCAGCTCAAATTGTTAGCTGTCACCATGTTGCGTTTGGTGAGCCCCTGTGTGCCTAAACATTGGGGCTCCGCAACAAGTGACCCCATTTTGGAAACTAGACCCCCCCAGGGAACGTATCTAAATGCATAGTGAGCACTTTGAAGCCCCAGGTGCTTCACAAATTCATCCATAAAAATGAAAAAGCACTTTTTTTTACACAAAAAAATTCTTTCTTCATTATTACGGACCAATTTGTGAAGCACCTGGGGTTCAAAGTGCTCACTATGCAGCTAGATATGTTCCCTGGGGGGTCTAGTTTCCAAAATAGGGTCACTTGTGGGGGAGCTCCAATGTGGAGACGCACAGGGGCTCTCCAAACACGACATGGTGTCCGCTAACAATTTGAATGCAAAATGAGCTCAAATTGTTAGCGGACACCATGTTGCGTTTGGTGAGCCCCTGTGTGCCTAAACATTGGAGCTTCCCCACAAGTGACCCCATTTTGGAAACTAGACCCCCCAGGGAACGTATCTAGATGCATAGTGAGCACTTTGAAGCCCCAGGTGCTTCACAAATTCATCCATAAAAATGAAAAAGCACTTTTTTTTTCCACAAAAATTTTCTTTCTTCATTATTACGGACCAATTTGTGAAGCACCTGGGGGTTCAAAGTGCTCACTATGCAGCTAGATATGTTTCCTGGCGGGTCTAGTTTCCAAAATGGGGTCACTTGTGGGGAGCTCCAATGTGGAGACGCACAGGGGCTCTCCAAACACGACATGGTGTCCGCTAACAATTTGAATGCAAAATGAGCTCAAATTGTTAGCGGACACCATGTTGCGTTTGGTGAGCCCCTGTGTGCCTAAACATTGGAGCTCCCCCACAAGTGACCCCATTTTGGAAACTAGACCCGCCAGGGAACGTATCTAGATGCATAGTAAGCACTTTGAAGCCCCAGGTGCTTCACAAATTCATCCATAAAAATGAAAAAGCACTTTTTTTTCCACAAAAATTTTCTTTCTTCATTATTACGGACCAATTTGTGAAGCACCTGGGGTTCAAAGTGCTCACTATGCAGCTAGATATGTTCCCTGGGGGTCTAGTTTCCAAAATGGGGTCACTTGTGGGGAGCTCCAATGTGGAGACGCACAGGGGCTCTCCAAACACGACATGGTGTCCGCTAACAATTTGAATGCAAAATGAGCTCAAATTGTTAGCGGACACCATGTCGTGTTTGGTGAGCCCCTGTGTGCCTAAACATTGGGGCTCCCCCACAAGTGACCCCATTTTGGAAACTAGACCCCCCAGGGAACGTATCTAGATGCATAGTGAGCACTTTGAACCCCCATGTGCTTCACAAATTGATCTGTAAAAATGAAAAAGTACTTGTTTTCCGCAAAAAAATTTTTTTTCCATTAATTTGTGATGCACCTGGGGGGTCAATATGCTCACTATCCATCTAGATAAGTTCCCTGGGGGTCTAGTTTCCAAAATGGGGTCACTTGTGGGGGAGCTCCAAAGTTTAGGCACACAGGGGCTCTCCATATGCGACATGGTGTCCGCTAACAATTGGAATTGTTAGCGGACACCATGTTGCGTATGGAGAGCGTCTGTGTGACTAAACATTAGAGCTCCCCCACAAGTGACCCCATTTTGTAAACTAGACCCCCCAAGGAATGTATCTAGATGGATAGTGAGCATATTGACCCCCCAGGTGCTTCACAAATTGATCTGTAAAAATGAAAAAATAATTTTTTTGTGGAAAAAAAAGTACTTTTTTATTTTTATGGATCAATTTGTGAAGCACTTGGGGTTCAAAGTGCTCACTATGCATCTAGATACGTTCCTTGGGGGGTCTAGTTTCCAAAATGGGGTCACTTGTGGGGGAGCTCCAATGTGTAGGCACACAGGGGCTCTCCATACGCAACCTGGTGTTTGCCAACAATTGGAATTGTTAGCGGACACCAGGTCGCGTATGGAGAGCCCCTGTGTGCCTACACATTGGAGCTCCCCCACAAGTGACCCCATTTTGGAAACTAGACCTCCCAGGGAACATATCTAGATGCACAGTGAGCACTTTGAACCCCCAGGTGCTTCACAAATTGAGACGTATAAATGAATAGTATGTTTTTTCACAAAAAGTTTCTTTAGTCTAGTAGTTGCAATTCGCAGCATAGGGGACCCATGGGGCTCTGCCATATTTTTGGTCCAGCCAGGTACAACTTGGCAGCTACGGACTGCCACCAGCCCCCAGCTGCTTCGTCATACCTGGCTGGAACCAAAAATACAGCGAAGCCTATTTTTTTTTATTTCTAGAATTATTTCTAGAAAAAAAATGACATAGGGCTCCGCCATATTTTTGGTCCAGCCAGGTACAACTTGGCAGCTACGGACTGCCACCAGCCCCCAGCTGCCTCGTCATACCTGGCTGGAACCAAAAATACAGCGAAGCCTATTTTTTTTTTATTTCTAGAATTATTTCTAGAAAAAAAATGACATAGGGCTCCGCCATATTTTTGGTCCAGCCAGATACAACTTGGCAGCTACGGACTGCCACCAGCCCCCAGCTGCCTCGTCATACCTGGCTGGAACCAAAAATACAGCGAAGCCTATTTTTTTTTTATTTCTAGAATTATTTCTAGAAAAAAAATGACATAGGGCTCCGCCATATTTTTGGTCCAGCCAGATACAACTTGGCAGCTACGGACTGCCACCAGCTCCCAGCTGCCTCGTCATACCTGGCTGGAACCAAAAATACAGCGAAGCCTATTTTTTTTTTATTTCTAGAATTATTTCTAGAAAAAAAATGACATAGGGCTCCGCCATATTTTTGGTCCAGCCAGGTACAACTTGGCAGCTACGGACTGCCACCAGCCCCCAGCTGCCTCGTCATACCTGGCTGGAACCAAAAATACAGCGAAGCCTATTTTTTTTTTATTTCTAGAATTATTTCTAGAAAAAAAATGACATAGGGCTCCGCCATATTTTTGGTCCAGCCAGATACAACTTGGCAGCTACGGACTGCCACCAGCCCCCAGCTGCCTCGTCATACCTGGCTGGAACCAAAAATACAGCGAAGCCTATTTTTTTTTTTATTTCTAGAAATATTTCTAGAAAAAAAATGACATAGGGCTCCGCCATATTTTTGGTCCAGCCAGGTACAACTTGGCAGCTACGGACTGCCACCCACCCCAGCTGCCTCGTCATACCTGGCTGGAACCAAAAATACAGCGAAGCTCATTTTTTTTAAATTTCTAGAACTAATTCTAGAAAAAAAAATTACGTGGGGCTCCGCCATATTTTTGGTCCAGCCAGGTACAACTAGGCAGCTGGGGGCTGGAATCCTCAGCATAGAGAGGCCCAAGCGTTCTGGGCCCCCCATGCTGCGAATTGCAGCCCGCAGCCGCCCCAGAAAATGGCGCATTCATTGAAGCGCCATTTTCTGGCGCTGTACCCACGCTCTTCCAGTTGCCCTGGTGCCGGTGGCTAACTGGGTAATAAAGGGGTTAATGCCAGCTTTTTATTGGCAGCTGGCACTAAGCCCGAGATTCATAATATAGGGCCAATGTTAGACCCGCCATTAGGAATCTCTAGTACGGTAAATAGTCAATAAATACACACAGAGAAAAATCTTTTTATTTGAAAAAAAAACACAGACACAATTCGGACTCCATCTTTATTATAAAAAGATCCGACGTAGTCCACAACGAAGGTCCCACGACGCTCGATCGCTCCGAAGTAGTCCATAACGAAGGTCCCACGACGTTTGATGGTCCCACGACGTTTGATTGTCTCCGACATAGTCCACAACGAAGGTCCCACGACGCTCGATCACCTTTGCTTTCAGATCACTACTCTGGAGCCCGATCCGCCAGCATGGTGACCGAGCTGCAGAAAGTGATCTGACACCCCGGGCGCAGTGACCCATTATGTGCATCACTGCGCCTGGGCTGCCAGATCACTTTCCGCAGCTCGATCCCCATGCATGGGGATCGAGCTGCGGAAAGCGATCTGGCAGCACAGGCGCATTGACACACTATGTGCATCACTGCGTCCGGGCTGTCAGATTGCTTTCTGCAGCTCGATGCCCATGCAGGGAGATCGGGCTGCAGAGCAGCGTTATAAGAGCCTGGGCGCAGTGACCCACTATGTGCATCACTGCGCCTGGGCTGCCAGATCGCTTTCCGCAGCTCGATCCCCATGCATGGGGATCGAGCTGCGGAAAGTGATCTGGCAGCACAGGCGCATTGACCCACTATGTGCATCACTGCGTCCGGGCTGTCAGATTGCTTTCTGCAGCTCGATGCCCATGCAGGGAGATCGGGCTGCAGAGCAGCGTTCTAAGAGCCTGAGCGCAGTGACCCACTATGTGCATCACTGCGCCTGGGCTGCCAGATCGCTTTCCGCAGCTCGATCCCCATGCATGGGGATCGAGCTGCGGAAAGCGATCTGGCAGCCCAGGCGCAGTGATGCACATAGTGGGTCACTGCGCCCGGGGTGTCAGATCACTTTCTGCAGCTAGATCCTCAGAATCCAGCTGTAGAAAGTGATCTGACAGATCCAGTACAGTGATCACATAATGGTCACTGTGGATCACTGTGCTGGATCTGTCAGATCACTTCCTACAGCTGGATCCTCAGAATCCAGCTGTAGAAAGTGATCTGACAGATCCAGTACAGTGATCCACAGTGATCACATAATGGTCACTGTGGATCACTGTGCTGGATCTGTCAGATCACTTCCTACAGCTGCATCCTCAGGATCCAGCTGTAGAAAGTGATCTGACAGACCCAGTACAGTGATCCACAGTGATCACATAATGGTCACTGTGGATCACTGTGCTGGATCTGTCAGATCACTTCCTACAGCTGGATCCTCAGGATCTAGCTGTAGAAGTGATCTGACAGCTCCAGCACAGAGCTGTCAGATCGCGGAAGCGGCCGGGAGAAGAGGAGGAGGAGCGGGACGCAGCCGTGCACCGGGTGCAGGACGGAGCGCGATCACCGAAGGGGTGAGTGGGAGAGGCGATCGCCGCTCCGGTGATCGGGGGGAAGGCAGGGGGAAGAGGGGGGGTGACAGAACATGGGGGGCACTCACAGGAAGCGGGGGCAGTGAGGAGGAGGCGGGCGGCAGGAAGAGGAAGCCCGCGGCAGGGACAGGAAGCGGGCGCAGGGACAGGAAGCGGGGGGGGGGGTAAGAAAGATGAAGAGGGGGCAGAATAGAGAGGTGGGGGACAGGGGGGCAGTTAGAGGATGACAGGGGAGAAGATCGGAGGGTAGGGAGAGCAGGGGCAGGCAGGGAAGCATGACAGGCGCGGTGATTTTCACTTTCACTTTTGAGTGCCAATCACCGCGCCTGTAGCCGGGGGGGTGGGGGTGGGGGCAAATCGACCCCCCATGGGGTGTTGTACAACACCCCATGTACCTGCAGGCCGAGTGACAGGTCAGTGAGACCCTCACTCGGCCTGCAGGAGCCCGATCAATCCATGGCCCACCCCCTGGGCCAAGGGTCGGGAACGAACTTGTTTCCATGGCCCAAACGGTGGGCCAAGGGTCGTGAAGGGGTTAATAGAATCAAATCTGGTCCTATAGGAAACATCGCAATCATATGTCACCTAATGTATTACCAAAAATTTATTGATATTCAATACTTCTGCCACTTGGAAGAAAGGGCAAAACCAATGAAAATTCAGCAAGGAAAAATCACCCTGTCATGACAGGGTTAACAGTATTGGTTTTCTATGAAGTAACAGGATTTTTCCACCGCCCTCGGGTCAAAGGCCCCGGTGACCTTATTCTCTATTCTCCTTCCTCAGGTGCTGTGCTGTCCGAGATTGCTGTTATAGATCATTCAGTAGTCTGAACTGTGGGCTTTATAAGCAGCGTTACTCTTACACATACAGTAATGGGGTCATCACCTGCGGTAAGTCTGGGGGTCTCCTTGGGGTCATCACCTGCGGTAAGTCTGGGGGTCTCCTCAGGGTCATCACATACAGTAAGTTCGGGGGTCTCCTCGGGGTCAGGACACTCAGGGACATTGAGACAAGCAGAATTATAATTTTGTCCTTGATAAATCATTAAACTGGAAATCCATTCAGACAACCAGTGTCAGGTCATGTGATGCAGGACACAACTATATGTATATACCATACTGTGCAAGTGTGTCGCCCGGGGCAGTGGGGATTCGGGTATCCGGGTCCCTACTCTGCTGTGGTCGGGGGATGTCACTGGTGGCCTGCCTGGACCCGTGGCCAAAAGGGTACAATATGTACAGGGGAGATAAAGTTTATATTGTAGTTCTCGTGACGCCAACCGCAGCTCCTGGTAATTGGGCACCAGCACCGCTTCTGTCCTCCGGAGGGTGGTGGTATAGTGGCCTTGATGGAACAGCTCCTTGCAGGTGGAGCTAACCCCCGGGGCATGGATGCACTGGTGATGATAGGGGTGCTGGTGATGGATGGATGAATGAGCAGAGGCACGGGGAAGGAACTGACACACACACACCGCTGGTTGCTCTTTACATTTTTAACGGTGTCGAAGCAGGTATATCGTCCAGAGTACCACTGGGTGTTCAGGATGCACTTCTGGGTCTCCACAGCGAGTGGGTATAAGGCCTCCTCTTTGATTTTCCCCGTGTGTGTGTGTGAATCTCCCCCCTGTGTAGAACTTGGCTGGCCTCCTCTGATCTCTCGTGCTCTTTATGTGCTGTCGTTGGGATACCCTCTGTCGACTACCGCTGATCCTTTCCCCACGGTGCCTGGCTCCCTGGTATGTGGCTGCGCAGGAGTCCGGGAGACTGAAGTCTCCACGGTGTTCCGGGGTTCTCCACTGGGCCTGGTGCACTCCAGTTGACGTGGACTTCGATGTCCGGTGGTTGCTCGGGGGTGAAACTAACGCTGGCTCCACGGTCCCCCACTGTTCTGCCTCTTCTCGTTGCCTCTTGACCCCACTCTTGGGCCTTGCAGGGCTGCCGGAAACTGGTCAGGGTGACTGGCTCGGGCCTAACGCAGCACCGAACACCAGCACTTCTTGCAGCTCTTGTAGCGTTTGCAACTCTCACTGTCTGTCTATTTCAGTCCCAGACTCAGTGTGTCTAACTTCGCCCCAGCACCAGTATTTATAGGGGATCCTGCCTAAGAGCAGCAGGTTGAGCTATCCCTACTGTGCTGGGGTGGAAGGTGTTGTGTGTAACTGTGCACCCGCTGTGGAAACCCATCCATGTTGCAGGTGAGTCTGTGGGTACCCGTGGTTAGCAGGGCGCCACCAAGTTATAGGCAAGTGTGCAAACATGCATCAGCGTAAGAATGTATAAAACACAAAGTGGATGATGTAGGATAAAGGCTCTGACGGGCTGGATCATCATCTCCAGGACTTGTCTTTGTTAATGACATCGGCTGGATGTTCAGGGTCATTTTCTGGCTGCTGAATAAATTTTGAGCCAATCGAATGTCTCCTTGATGGTCTTACATGATGGGTAGGTATCTGACTGTTTCATTCTTAGCATTAAAGAGAACCTGTCACCCCCTTGGTGTGTGGTGCCCCACCATTTAGGTGCCACACAAGGGGTACTGCAACCAGAAAAGCGGTGTAGTATCACTCCACTGCAATTGAATATGGTCAGTAGGTGGAACCCTAGAACCCATACCCACACACTAGGTTAGTAGGTGGGAGGGACCCCGAGAGGGTATTTAGTGACCTCTAGGGGGAACTAGAGAGAACGAGGAGTAGTCGTAGAGGAGTTGGAGCCAGGCAGCCGGCCTGGAGGGAGCAAGGAGGGTCCCTCTGCGGGGGACTATACCAAACTGGCCGCAATACCATCGACCACCGGAGGACTGTAGCGGCTCTGGTGAGCATCACCAGATACTGAAGGTGGCGTCACGACAAACTTGTATATAATCCCTGTAAATACCCCCCTTTTTCACTGACCACCAGGGCCACAGCCTCGGGCAGCCACCAGTGACATCCCAGACAGCAACCGAGCCTGAGAGCTGAGTACCCCGACCCTGGGTGCGCGTCAACTCTGGCGTCACGAACAGGATAACGTGCCTGGTATCACCGAGTACTGTGTGCCTTTGAATTTGGACTTGAACTTTAAAATTGACTTTTTCTGCCGTTGCACGGTGCCAAAATGGGTTCCCGCCATTATTGCATGGAGACACAAGATGGCGCCGTCGCCATGAAGTATACACCATGTGCAGGCCCGGGGGCGTGCCTCAGCCCCTAGAAGAAGGAGGGCCTAGACAGAGGCGCCAAAAAGTGTGGCCGCCTCGATTGCCATCAATCAATCAAGGGGGCGGCCCACAGGAAGTTTCCAGGGAGTGCCCGCCCATGGCTGTAAAAATCAGAAAAGAAGGACAGACGCCTTCAGACTCCTTTGTACCCGGCAGCATGGCAGCACCCCGGTGGAGAGACGAAGTCCGTGAGCTGGAGGAGCAGACCCGCGCCTAGAGAGGTGATCCGGCAGCAGCGTCCCTACTTAACATCGAAGGGGATGCAGAGTTCTGGCGGGATGCATCTACCCGGCTCCGGCAGGACATGGAGCAGACGCTCATGTGGGTGTGCCGGTGGTGGAGCGCAGAACGGACATTCGAGCTGTCGGCTAGAATGACAGCCTATGAGGCGCGGGAGGCAGAGATTGCAACAAGGGCAGTAGAGCAGTACCGCACCTCCCTTCCACCACCTGCACAGACCTGGGACTCGGGGACCCAGACGAAACCCCCGACACCACCACTGTCCCGGGCCAGCAGTTGTCTCCGGCTGGAGACAGCGCCCGCGTTCACAGCGCCAGACATAGAAGTCGAGATCTATGAGGACTATGATGATGACGACGCTGAAGAACCAGAAGGAGCTTCGGGAGGGAGTACCCCGGAGGCGACTTGGTGGACTGCCATTCTCAGCTCCGCAGAGACCTGTGCTACACCCAGACCTTCCAACAGCAGCATCTCACCACCCCCGTATCAGTCGATGCAGAGCACCCGGCCGGCTCCGGACAAACAAAGCCATCTGGCAATGCATCGACAGAGAGAGGACTGGTACCAGAGGGAGCCGACCACCAAGAGGCTGAGAGACGAGGCCCGTGCTCAGCCCCCACTTCCCATGGAGCTTGCGCAAGAATGGAACTGTTGTGTTAGTATACCACAAAGACGGATGGGGTTTCTTGACGACATTAGACAACATCTTCTTTTCCCGGCGGGATGTGGAATCCTTCTTAAGAAAAGGACACCACCGGCGTGACTTGTATAGAGGTGAGCAGGTGACATATGAACGCTACCCTACCGTACTTGGATGGTCATCAGAATTTCCAGAATAGATTAATGGTGATATCATAAACAATAGACTCCTGCAGTGAGACATTGTTCTTTTGTAAATAGCCCCAACTAACCCCTTTTATTTGAATGAAGAATGAGTCCCTGATGACCCTTACAGACTTTTATTTGAACTGCCCCTTCCCTGATGATGTGTGGTAAATAGCGGCCCAGCGGTGATAACACACACTGGACTGTGCTAGACTACAGATTACTGCTGGGCCCGCATGCTTAGTACTGGTCCCGTTGGGCCAAAGTAATAATGTCTGTTTTTATATGAGTAACGTTTCAAGATATGCGCCTCCCGGAAACGGGAAGAAACCCAAATATTCTTAAATTGTATATAGTTACCCGTTAGTATTTAATATCAAATGTTTTTTTTCACTTCCCGATGGGCAAATGTGATGCTCGCGGACGAGCATATTTCATCAAGGGGGTGTGTGGCACCCACACATTAGGTTAGTAGGTGGGAGGGACCCCGGGAGGGTATTTAGTGACCTCTAGCGGGAACTAGAGAGAACGAGGAGTAGTCGTGGAGGAGTTGGAGCCAGGCAGCCGGCCTGGAGGGAGCAAGGAAGGTCTCCTTGGCTGAGGGGCCCAAGATAGAACATATCCCAGAGAAAGAATAAGGAGAGAAGGTAGCTCACATCGCGAGTTCACTCTACACGTGGCAACTTTTCTAGGAATTTCACTGGCAACTTACTGGTTGCAGTGAAATCATGGAGACATTGTTCCATTTGTACACAGCAACAAGATAGAACAATGTGTCCATGATTTCACTGCAACCAGTAAGTTGCTAGTGAAATTCCTAGAAAAGTTGCCGTGTGTAAAGGTACCCTAATAGGGGAAGAGAGTAACCTGAAGGTTTGCCCCAAAGAAGCAAGCGGGTACTGGAGCCCGCGCCTGTGAGTTCTCTAAGGCTCACAGAGAATCCGATGAGAGGGGATATTTTAGATACAGCCCTGACTGTTGTGACAAGTTCTGCCATAGGATCCTGCGAAGGACAGTAAAAGATTCACCCGACGGGTACAAAGGAGAGGAGACTAAGAGACGCAGCAAGAGGTTAGACTTTCTTTAAGGAGTCAGACTTCACCGCCACTGAGAGGCAAAAGGGAAAGGAAGGAATAAGAAAGGTACACAAGGAGGGATCCATCTAGCAGCCAGAAGTTCCACTTGCAGCATCTGTAGCATATGCCATTGAAACATCTTGCTGGACTGTAATGACTTTAAATAAGTTTTTACCCGGTGAAGTCAAGTCCCGACTCTGCTGCATTCCTTTCTTGCACAAACTGTTTCCTCACAGAATCGCTGCCCCGGCGGTCCAGTCCCGCCTGTGGGGGACTATACCATCCTAGCCTCAATACCATCGACAACCGGAGGACTGTAGCGGCGCTGGTGAGCATCACCAGATACTGCAGGTGGCCTCACGACAAACTTGTATATAATCCCTGGAAATACCCCCCTTTTTCATTGACCACCAGGGCCACAGCCTCGGGCAGCTACTCGTGACATCCCAGGCAGCAACCGAGCTTGAGAGCTGAGTACCCCGGCCCTGGGTGTGCGTCAGGTGCTTTCCAAAGTCACAGCACCACTCAATGCAGCCTGTATGCTGCATTCAGGGAATGTGTGCATCATGTCTCTACCACCCCTGTAACCTGAAAAAAACACTGTAAAAGTTCAGAGTAAAGCAGTCCTAGGGGCTTATCTGATTCTGCTGTCCTTGGCTGGCACAGTCCTCCCCGCCTCCTGGCTATGTGTCTGCAGACTCCTCTTCTGTGATGAAAGCACCAGAGCCCGCTGTATGCATACAGAATAATATTTAAAGGGAACCTGTCACCTCCAAAAACCCAACTAACTAACCTATTACTATATGTCCTGCACCTTCCTATTAGCATTATAACCATCCCTCTTGTGCTAAATGCTTCCTTTCAAAGTCGAAATAAACACTTTAATACTTACTCATTAGGATGATAATGAAGTGGTTGATATATGCAATTGTGCAATTGTCACCCTGGACGTGTGCTATTACAGCCTCCATCCTCCTCTATCACGCCCCGGTGGACGTCAAATGCAGATTCCATCCCTGCCTGCCTTCTGCGTCGCTCATTATTTTCGGGTATGATGCGAATCGCGTCATTTCCGGTTTAGCTGACGTCGGTACACCCTCCTCACGTGTCCGGCTTCAAGCAGCGCATTGCATATCGCCACCACTTCATTAGGATTCCCTCATTAGTATTAAAGTGTTTATTTCAACTTTGAAAGGTAGCATTTAGCACAGAGAGGGATGGTTATAATGCTAATAAGAAGGTGCAGGACCTATAGTAATAGGTTAGATGGGTTTTTGGAGGTTCCCTTTAACAGGGTGGGCTCTCGTGCTTGCATCACAGAAGAGGAGGTGGCAGACACACAGCCAGGAGGCGGGGAGGACTGTGCTGCCGAGGACAGCAGAATCAGATAAGCCCCTCGGACTGCTTAACTCTGAAGTTTTACAAAGTGTTTTTTTTAAAGTTACAGGGACTGGTAGAGACATGGTACACATCTCCCATGAAAGCAGCATACACGTTGCATTTGTGGTGCCCCACCTGGTCAGGCGTCACAGATGGGGTACTGCACCCATATGAGACTGTGCAGTATTCCTCTCATCAGGGGGGTGTAATGTTAATCTGAGGCTCTTATTCCTGCATACACAGACTTAGTGTAGGGGGACTGAAGGGTTAACCTGATCTTGGGTGAGCCTCAGCCCCGATGGGAGAAGTGTAAGTGTAGTGCAGTGCAGTGCAGGAAGGAGAGTGCAAGAGAGAAGTGATCAGTCAGCAGACAGAACAAAGTAAGAGAAGAAGAAGAGAGGAATGAGGTGACCCAGAGTCAGTCCAAGTGACATGCTCGAGGGGATCCTAGTCCGCAACGGGGAACCGGCCCCGAGACACGTTGCAGGCAAAATTCAGTTTTCCACCGTCAACACCGGCCAGTCGAGGATCTCTTTAGAGGTCCTGACAACCGTCCAGAACGTGTAACCACACCAGTCATCCCAAACCGGGTTGAGACCCTTGGAAGATATAGAAGGGAGCCTCATTTCACCCGACAGACCTGGTAGGCAAGAGGCAGCACAGGACAGTGCATGGATAGTAGAAGGCGCAGATATCAGAGGACAGAGAGAAAGACGCAGAGGGAAAAGAAAGCAGAAAGGACATCATAGGTGGCCTCAGAGAAACATGACATCCTTCTATGACTACCCGGCCAGCTACCTGCTGAAAGACTGTTTTCCTGTAACCTGCTTTACCTTCTGACCGGTTTACCAAGTAAAGTACCTGGGTAAAGTGAATGAGACTCCGTGTGCTTTTCTCCCGTCACTGCCTTGCTGGCAACTTTCTTCAACAGCTTGTACTCCCATCATCAGTGTACTACTGCCCCGGTGGGTTAGCTTCACCTACAGGGAGCTGTACCATCAAGGCCGCTATACCACCACCCTCCGGAGGACTGAAGCGGCGCTGATGCCTAATCACCAGAAGTTGCAGGTGGCGTCACAAGAACTATACCATCAACTTTATTCCCATTTCCAACTCCCCTTTTTAAAAGTAGACACCAGGGCCACGGGTCTGGGCAGGCCACTGTTGACAACCCCACAGAAGCAGAGGGCCCAGGGTCACATTCAGTAGTGCGTTTACTTTGGAAAGCAAAGGGAGGTGACAGGTTCTCTTTAAGGACAGCAAGAAATAGGCAACACTTAGGACTGTAAACACAGTGGTCGGCTAAGGAATCTTAGTGAGTAGATGAAGGTGCCCCCAGCCAAAAGCAGACTGAACAAAAAATGTATGTGGCCCAAGAGGTGGGGACATAGAAGGATCATCTCTCTACTTTTTCCGTATGGAAAGCAGGTTGGAAAAGTGTTGAATTGCACGACATAGCTCAAAATCTAAGATGGAACCTATTGTGCTGGTGCCACCCCCTCTACTATGTACTAGCTGTGTACATCAGAAACAAAGCCAGAGCTTAGAAGGGGGGCAAATCCAGCACAAGCAACAGGGGGCATCTTTGTGATTGAGCGCAGGTGCCATCTTTATACTGGCTGCAAAGAGAGTCTGTGGAGCCTCGGTATCAGGTGGCAAAAGGCTTAACGGTGTCACGGGGAATGGAGGCCGCGCCTGATCCAGTGCCCTGGGGGACGGTTCTTTTGAAAAGGGGATTATGTACAAGGGATTATTTACAATGTTAGTTGTCGTGACACCACCTGCAGTTCCTGGTGAAGTAGCACCAGCGCCGCCACAGTCCTCCAGAGGTCGGTGGTATTGCGGCTGAGATGGTGTAGTTCTCTGCAGGTAGGACTGGACCTCCGGGGCAGTGATCCTGGGAAATAGAACAAGTTCATGTGGCACCCCATGGGTTAATGTGCCACAATAACATCACATGGGTTCTCTCCCCCACTACACACTAACAAACACTACCACCTCTGGGCAATAGAGGGAGCACCTCCTGCTTCCATATATACACTTGCCCATGAGGGAGAGCTCAGTTCAGCTCGGAGCAGGGCTGAGGAAAGGACACAGAGCAGAGCTAGCTCAGTGCAGACCTAGAAAGGGTCAGAGGAACAAGGAGAACGAAAGACAGAGGAATACATCTGGGAGCCGGAGTGACACCATCACTTGCCCCAGAAGTAAGCACAGAGAGACGGACACCGGATCCGGTACTGTGTCTGGCACCCACAGCACAGTGAATCCAGGAACAGCGGGATCTCTAGATACCCCCTAGTACCAGAGTGAAGCAACACGGAGGGGTCAGTGCAGCATAGAGGACCCAAGTTGCCTAGCCAAGTGGTACCAGCAGCATACAGAGAGAGACGTGAGGAATCCCAGCAGCTTAGCTTGAAGCAGCAGCTCAGGACACACACACAGTGCAGCACAAGGAGGCCAACGACCCGGACAGGGTGTGGGGAGAGCCCAGCTCCATTACAGACTCCGTGGACTATAATCTGCAATAAATCAGCAGTAAAGCCTTGGAAAACAGCTTTGGAGTCTGTGTCTTGATTGTGACCTTTGCTCCAGATTCAGCACAGAGACAATTCCTCCCTGCAGATCCAGCCTGTCAGCTCTGCAGCATCAGGACAAGAATGGAATTACAGTATCAACTAAACGTGAGTGTGTGTCCTCCAACTCTTCCCCACCATCTATAACCCCAATAGACTTTAACCCTTTACTGCCCCGGGGGATACAGTTCCCCCCACTGGAACTATACCACCTCCGCTGCCCTCACATCACCCCCGGAGGTTCTGCAGCAGCGGCGGCCCCCATTACTGGCCGCATCAAGTGGGTGGCGTCACCCGTGACAATCTCCCTTGTAAATATTCCCCTTTTATTGTGCTGAGCCAGGGACACGGTCCGGACCAGGCCACCAGTGACATCCCCAGCAGCAGATCGGTCCGGTACCGAGTACCCCACGTCCCTTGGGGCTCCACAACCTGGCGTCACGAACAGGATGTACCCGGTCCAAAAGAATTGGACCCTGTGCGCCATCTGAACTGTATATTTGAGAATCCGCCATTTTGGAGCGCGCGGCGCGCGGGAAAGAGAGGGGGCGGTACCTTGCATTGGCGCGAACCCAGCCTCCTCCCCTGGTGCTGACGACATCCGGCGGGGAAGAAGATCGCTGCTGCGCCCCGGAACCTCCCAGAGACATCCGGACGGAAGCGGAAGACGGAGGGCGCATATTAACTAAGGGGGCCCAAGATGTCGCAGGCCGATGCACAAGACGGCGGCGGAGTAGCCGATGGAGCTGCAGCGCCGGGTCAGCCAGTAGCGTCCGGCGGTGCAGCGGCGCAAGGAACAGCATCCATAATGCCATTCCTGATGCCGTATACTCCAGGGGCAATGTGGCTGCCCCAATACTCCGGTGAGCCTCATACACTAACTGACTTTATGCAAAAGATTAAAGAGTATTATGTGATGTATCCCCTCACTGAAGCCCAGCGTGTAGGCATGATAATGGGACAGTTAACGGGCAATGCACGGCGTGAGGTGGCGTCCTGGCTGGACACAGATAAGGACACTGTAGAGCATCTAGCAGCCAGACTGAAAGCAACGTTTGAATCTGCTGTTGATGCCCGGGCTAAGATGAGGTTCTTTGCATGCCACCAGAAACCTAAACAGAGTGCCAGAGACTTTGCCCTGAACTTACAGGAAGCACTCAAAGCCCTCAAGCTGGCAGAACCTGCTTTAGCCCCGGGAGCTGATAAAATGCTATTTGACCAATTTATTGAGGGCCTCCATTCCCCTTCCCATCGAGGACAGTTAAGCATGGTACTGCTGCAGAACCCTGACATGACATTTACTGAGCTGAAGGATAGAGCTATCCGTCTGCAGCAGCTGGAGGAGCCAAGGAAATTAACATCTGTGCTTGACACTGCAGCAGCACCTCAGCAGGCGGCAGCGCCAGTGACATCTGCCATGTCAACAACTGCTGCTGGGGCCGGGGACTATATCTCAAATGCAGCCATCAACCAAAAGCTAGATGCCCTGACAGACACCGTGATCTCCATGGCCAAGGTCATCAAGGAACTGCGAGATTCAAAACCTGCACCCAAGATCGAGTTGGCGACCAGCAGAGAGGATGCTCCGTGGATGAGGCCCAGAAGATACCCAGCAGCAAGAGGACGACCCAGCGATCGCTACCAACCAGATGGACAGCCCATCTGCCGCCGTTGCCAGAGACCAGGTAATTTTGCTCGAGAGTGTCCTTTAAACGACGATACCCTGGGCAGGCGGGCCGCTCCCCAGGAATGAACACTCAAGGCCCCTCAGCCTGGTATGACAAATTCGTGGGAGGAAAGCCGGTGATCCCTATTGTGCTGGATGGCATTCCCTTCAGTGCCTTGTTGGACACCGGATCCCAAATAACATCCATCCCACATGTTCTATATAAAAGGTACTGGGCTGATTCAGACATTACTAATGCGCCAGATGGCTTTAACTTTGAAGTGTGGGCTGGTAATGGATTGATGATACCAAAGGTTGGATTTAGAGAGATGAATATTCAGGTTGGGAAGGTAGAATTGCAGAAACAGGGTATTATAATCGTAGATGTCGACCGGCGAGGCCGTGAACCCGTGATGGTGGTAGGAATGAATGTCATTGAAAAATGTTTTTCCGAAGTGTTAAGTGTTTTACAGCAAATCGCCGAGACTGCCGGAACAGGACAACAGAGGCTTCTGCACAAAGAGATCAAAGCCCTGATGTTGAAGCAACAGGTAGAAATCTCCGGAGGTGAGATCGGCAGTGTAAGAGTAAGTGACCCAATACCCATCGTAATTCCTCCCAAAACTGAAATGTTGGTGTGGTGCAGAGCCGCAATAGGCATCAAAGGGCAAGACTATCAGGCCTGGTAGAACCCGTGTACTCAGACAGTAGACCGACCATACTCACTGCTAGAGGGGTGGTTGACGTACACAGGGGGAGAGTGCCATTACGCCTATTGAACTGTGGAGATGATGAGGTCACATTACCAAAGT
Organism: Allobates femoralis; assembly: GCA_033576535.1. Lineage (NCBI taxonomy): Eukaryota > Metazoa > Chordata > Amphibia > Anura > Aromobatidae > Allobates > Allobates femoralis. Next base: position 79,037,778 of record JARQOC010000011.1, read on the forward strand.
ATGCTACCATGGCTAAGTTGTACACGGTTGATAACAACAACATCACCGTCGCTGAGCCCTTGAACCCGTCATGCCAGGCGGATGACAATGGCTCAGAGGAGAAGCTGGAGGATTGGTGCCAAAAGTTGCATGTAGGTACCAGTTCTACACCTCCCCGTCACAAGCATGGAGTATACCGGGTAGTGAAAGAATATGAGCAGATATTCAGCAAACACCCGTTAGACTTTGGGCAGATCAAAGGGGTAGAGCACACTATACCCACAGGTAACCATCAACCTATAAAAGAGAGGTATAGACCCTTACCACCAGCTCACTACCAAACCACCAAAGACATGCTCAGAGAAATGAAATCTGCAGGGGTAATAAGAGACAGTTGTAGCCCCTGGGCAGCACCTCTAGTGTTAGTCAAAAAGAAGGACGGGACCATGAGAATGTGCGTAGATTACCGGCAGATTAATCGCATCACACATAAGGACGCATACCCATTACCTAGGATTGAGGAGTCATTAGCTGCATTAAAATCTGCTAACTACTTTTCCACCCTTGATCTGACTAGTGGGTACTGGCAGGTTCCTGTGGCCGAGGCCGACAAGGAGAAGACAGCGTTTACTACGCCGATGGGCCTCTGTGAGTTCAATTGTATGCCGTTCGGACTCTGCAACGCACCCGGGACCTTCCAACGTCTGATGGAGAGCTGCCTAGGACACAAGAACTTTGAAACTGTCCTCCTGTACCTAGATGACGTCATAGTCTACTCGAAGACGTATGAGCAACATCTACAAGACCTGGCAGAAGTGTTCGAAGCTTTATCGAAATATGGCATGAAAATCAAGCCATCCAAGTGTCACCTTCTCAAACCAAAGGTACAGTACCTGGGACATGTCGTGAGTTCAGAGGGAGTAGCACCGGATCCTGATAAAGTCACAGCAATAAGGGATTGGCCAAGACCTACGAACGTAAAAGAAGTGAGGCAATTCCTGGGCCTGGTAGGCTATTATAGAAGATTTATCCGAGGATTCACGAAGCTAGCAGGTCCTCTGCAAGACATTCTGGTAGGACGATCAAAGAAGACTTCAAACTGTAATTCCCTGGCATGGTGGGATGAAGAAAGAGAAAATTCCTTCAATCAGCTAAAAAGTGCGCTGACGGGAGAAGAGATCCTGGCATACCCTGATTACCATCAACCATTCATTCTTTACACGGATGCCAGCAACGTGGGACTGCGAGCAGTATTGTCGCAGAAGCAAGGAGGCAAAGAAAGAGTCATTGCCTTTGCAAGCAGGAAGCTCCGGCCTACAGAACGAAATCCCGAGAACTACAGCTCCTTCAAGTTAGAGCTACTAGCAGTGGTCTGGGCTGTAACCGAACGCTTTAAACATTACTTAGCAGGTGCAGAATTCACCATCTACACGGATAACAACCCGTTGACTCACCTGGACACAGCCAAATTAGGTGCTTTGGAGCAGCGATGGATAGCCCGGCTATCTAACTACAACTTTGTCATCAAATATCGGGCAGGCCGCAAGAATGGGAACGCAGATGCCTTATCCCGGATGCCGCACCTGAAAGACGTGGAAGAGGAACCGGAAGAGTTGGAAGAGATTGAACTACCGGCCTTTCATCGTTCAAGGGTAGAAGATTATCGACCCGGCATCTACCAAAAGAAACAGGAAATAAACCTTAACCCGTTAAGACACTACGGATGGGCTGAAGCTCAAGATACTGATCCAGCCGTGAAGCTAGTGAAAGAACTGCTTACGCAACAACATGCACACCCTGGACTGAATGCCCCAGCTGAAGCTATACAGCTATGGAAGGATAAAGGCAAGTTGTTCCTGCATCAAGGGAAGCTCTGTAGACGATTTACCAATCCCAAGACGCATGAACTGGTCTGGCAGATAATCGTGCCCAAGCGAGACACCCAAATGGTCTTAGAGGCTTATCATGACAACGCAGGTCATTTCGGATGGAAGAAGTTAGAAGCAATCCTGAGAGACAGATTCTATTGGGCTGGCATGAGAGGATCCATTGAACTATGGTGCAGAAGATGTGCCGCATGCAACCTCAGAAGGAAAGATCTACAGAAAGCTCCACTTCAACCAATAATAACCAAGCAGCCTCTTGAACTAGTCGCATTAGATCACGTCAAGTTGTCACCAAGCCGGTCAGGCTATGTCTACGCCCTAACCATCGTGGACCATTACTCACGCTTCTTAGTGGTGGTACCAGTCAAAGACTTGACAGCGAAGACTGCAGCAAAAGCATTCCAGACGCATTTTTGTAGACCACATGGTTACCCAGAACAAGTCCTTGCAGACCAAGGTCCAGCTTTTGAATCAGAACTATTCAAGGAATTCTGCAATATGTACGGTTGCAAGAAGATTCGCACAACAACATATCATCCCCAAACAAATGGTCTATGCGAGAAAATGAATCATATCATAATCGAACTGTTAAAGACCTTACCAGAGTCAGAAAGAAACCAGTGGCCAGATAAATTACCGGATTTGGTAGACTTATACAACCATGTCCCCGTGAGTTCTACAAACTGCACTCCAGCTTATCTTATGCGTGCAAGACCCGGTAAGCTACCAATTGATCTCGAAATGGGAATTGAAAAACCAGATACAGAATTGGAAGAGACAGATTGGGATATCAAACGTCAGAAACAGTATCACCAAGTGCAAGAATGTGTAGAGAGAGAAACCTACAACAAGCAAGAGCAAGACAAGAGAAGGCTTTTAACAAACATGCTCAAGCAATGCCATTACAAGAAGGTGATCAAGTTCTCAAGAGAAAGAGACGTACAGGCAAACTGGATAATCAGTGGGAAGCAGTCCCATACACAGTCTTACCATCTAACCAAGACAATGTAAAAACCTATTTGATAAGCAAAGATGAAGGAAGAACCTCACAAGTCGTATCTCGTGATCAACTCAAATTGTGTCCTGAAACCCTGAAGACACCTGAAGTCATAGAACCCGTACAGGTCCAACCTATCCAAGAGAAAGAAAAAGAAGAAGTATTCCACACGGTACTAGGAGATTTTCCTAAAACATGGCCAAATTACCATGGAGCAGTTGTCGTACCAATGATTGCATTCCCTTCAATGGTGGACCCAAAACCAGAACCCGTGTTACCAGAACCCGTGTTACCTGAAGAAATCCCAAGACTTGAAGAACTGGAAGTAGAATCCGAAGAGGAAGAACAAATTCCTGGTCCCAGTGAACTTGCCAGTCCTGCAGTCAGACCACCATCTGCCATAACACCAAGCACCCCAAATAGGTACACGTCCACTCACACTTTCATACTAACTCCACCAACATTGCGCAGATCAGAGCGTAGTACCCAAGGTCAGATACCAGCTAGGTACAAAGAATAAAATACAGAATTAAATGCATAATGTAAATATGTTGTTTGAATATAAGTTGAATTCAGTGGACAAATGTATATAGTTATTGCAACGTTAAACAAAAAGCCCAGTACCTACAGAGACTATCCTGTATGAACTTTGCAATCTCCTTATTTACTTATGGACCATACATACCACGGACTGGTTGTGGTAAGAACTCTCTTGTATATATATTCATCAGCCCGGAGGCAATAGACTAAACCTCTGGAAAGACTACTTTTTGACTTTTGAACTCTTTTTCACATTCTAGTGATTTTTGTACTTTTTCCTTTTATGTCTATGTAAATATTAATTGTGTTTAATTGTTGTTTACTTGTTTTTCCACAGTCCCGGAGTACTGTATTTAACTAAGGGGGAATGTGGCACCCCATAGGTTAATGTGCCACAATAACATCACATGGGTTCTCTCCCCCACTACACACTAACAAACACTACCACCTCTGGGCAATAGAGGGAGCACCTCCTGCTTCCATATATACACTTGCCCATGAGGGAGAGCTCAGTTCAGCTCGGAGCAGGGCTGAGGAAAGGACACAGAGCAGAGCTAGCTCAGTGCAGACCTAGAAAGGGTCAGAGGAACAAGGAGAACGAAAGACAGAGGAATACATCTGGGAGCCGGAGTGACACCATCACTTGCCCAGAAGTAAGCACAGAGAGACGGACACCGGATCCGGTACTGTGTCTGGCACCCACAGCACAGTGAATCCAGGAACAGCGGGATCTCTAGATACCCCCTAGTACCAGAGTGAAGCAACACGGAGGGGTCAGTGCAGCATAGAGGACCCAAGTTGCCTAGCCAAGTGGTACCAGCAGCATACAGAGAGAGACGTGAGGAATCCCAGCAGCTTAGCTTGAAGCAGCAGCTCAGGACACACACACAGTGCAGCACAAGGAGGCCAACGACCCGGACAGGGTGTGGGGAGAGCCCAGCTCCATTACAGACTCCGTGGACTATAATCTGCAATAATATCAGCAGTAAAGCCTTGGAAAACAGCTTTGGAGTCTGTGTCTTGATTGTGACCTTTGCTCCAGATTCAGCACAGAGACAATTCCTCCCTGCAGATCCAGCCTGTCAGCTCTGCAGCATCAGGACAAGAATGGAATTACAGTATCAACTAAACGTGAGTGTGTGTCCTCCAACTCTTCCCCACCATCTATAACCCCAATAGACTTTAACCCTTTACTGCCCCGGGGGATACAGTTCCCCCCACTGGAACTATACCACCTCCGCTGCCCTCACATCACCCCCGGAGGTTCTGCAGCAGCGGCGGCCCCCATTACTGGCCGCATCAAGTGGGTGGCGTCACCCGTGACAATCTCCCTTGTAAATATTCCCCTTTTATTGTGCTGAGCCAGGGACACGGTCCGGACCAGGCCACCAGTGACATCCCCAGCAGCAGATCGGTCCGGTACCGAGTACCCCACGTCCCTTGGGGCTCCACAACCATGTAAAGAAGATGCAGCAGAGTCAGTCACTTAACTCCGGGTACTTTACTGGAACTTTAGCAGCATTTGTTACAGTCCTCAGTGCTGTAAGATGTTAAATGACAAGTAGCTAATTGGTGGCTGCAAGCGGATCCCGGGTGGTAGGATGGAACCCTCAGTGTGTGCCTTTCCTCCGTCAGTTCTTCCATGCTTCCCAGTAGTCGGTGTGAAGTGTGACCCCATAAAGCGGATCTGGCCTCCTGCTGTCTCTCACTCTCCTTGCTACCGTCGAGTAACCTCCTCATAACACTGCGGCTTTGCCCTGTTGTGTTTGGTTCCATCTTTTGGTCGCTTAAGAGTCTGGGCAGTATATAGATATACTCCTCAGAACGCCGGATTTTCTGTGGTCCTTGGAGGATCCCACAGGTGCGGGCTCCGGTGCCCGGTGTCTTTCCTGGGGCGAACTCCTGATGTTCCTCTATACCCAACTGGCTATCTGTGCCTGGGATCTGCCTTTAGTCTTTCCCGGGTCCCTCAGCTGAGAGACCCTCCTTGCTCACTCAGGCCCACTACCTGGCTGGCTCACTGACTCTCTCTAGTTCCCCCTGGAGGTGGTTTTATTCCCTCCCGGGTACCTCCCACCATGTGATCTAGTGTGGGGGTGCTTGTGTGTAGGTTCCACCCATCAGCCTGAAATCCACTTGCAGCTGGAGTATCTGCACCGCTTTTATGGGTGCAGTACCCCTCTGTGTCGCCTGCTTTGCGGGGCACCACATTATTAATCGTCATCTTCATCTGGTCTCCGATCTCCTAATAATAATGTAGACTTTATTGCTGATCTTTGCCATATTTTATATTCTTCTGTCTTTTCTGCTCGTTTTGCTTGTTGGAGATCTCGTAGAGTTAATCCCTATATATCTGTAGAGCTCCCCCTGCTAGTTCTGTAGATCTGGCACAATAATACCATAAGTCGCCCAATATCAGATTTACTCCACATTTATGGAACAAAATTGTATCAATTGGTCAGAAAGGAAATACCGTATATACTCGTGTATAAGCCAAGTTTTTCAGCACCAAAAATTTGCTGAAAAGTCCCCCCCTCAGCTTATACATGAGTCATACGTGTATACAGTAGCCCCAGCGGTATACAGCCCCCCCCCCCCCGTGGTATACAGGGCCCCCCCTTGCTGCCGCACACCTGTAAAGTAAGACATCATTATACTTATCCCTGTCGCCGCTCAGTCACCGCGCTCCTCCGGGTCTTCATGCTTCCTCCTCCGGTGCACAGGAAATGACGTCATTGTCTGTGCGCTGGAGGAGGAAGCATGAAGACCCGGAGGAGCGCATTGTCAGAGCGGCGACAGGGATAAGTATAATGATGTCTTACTTTACAGGTGTGCGGCAGCAAGGGGGGGCCCTGTATGCCACGGGGGGGGGCTGTATACCGCTGGGGCTACTGTATAAACTGCTGGGGCCTGTATATACCACGGGGGGGGGGCTGTATACCGCTGAGGCTACTGTATAAACTGCTGGAGCCTGTATATACCATGGGGGCGGGGCTGTATACCGCTGGGGCTACTGTATAAACTGCTGGGGCCTGTATATACCACAGGGGGAGGGCTGTATACCGCTGGGGCTGCTGTATATACTGCTGGGGCCTGTATATACCACTGGGGAGGCTGCTGTATACTACCACTGGGGAGGCCTGTATACCACTGGGGGGCCTGTATACCACACTGCTGGGGGCTGTATACCTATGCTGGGGTCCACCCTCAGCTTATACACGAGTCAATAGGTTTTCCCAGATTTTGGGGGCAAAAGTAGGGGGGTCGGCTTATACACAGGTCGGCTTATACACAAGTATATACGGTAATAAATTGAAGAAGTTTCCATTGTGCAGAGATGAGACTTTCTTTCCTCCTCCAGGAGTGTCTTTATCTGGTGTTCTCTCCTGTCAGTATTACAGCCGATTTGTCTCATATCTTTCTTTTATATCCACAGATCACAATGTGTACATGGCTGGATGTCCTGCAGATATCTGCGAGTGCGACCGGAAAGTCGTGATGTGTCTGATGGATGAAGATTATACAAACTCTAAATATGACACTAAGTGTAAAAGGAAACTCCGAAAATGTTTTCTGGCTGAACTGTTGGCGTCATTCTCGAAAAAGCAGCTTAAGGGAAGAAAATAAATCCACAATAAATGTGAATCCTTATGAAATTTACACTGAAATCAACTGAAAGTGAATCAGTCACTTCCCAGATATAACTGTGTGTAGAAACCTGGAGAACAATTATATGTCTGTATCATAGATACACATTAATAAATACTATATACATTATTACTGCTGGTGCAGTCACTGTGTACATACATTACATTACTGATCCTGAGTTACCTATTGTATTATACTCCAGAGCTGCACTCACTATTCTGCTGGTGCAGTCACTGTACATACATTACATTACTGATCCTGAGTTACCTCCTGTATTATACTCCAGAGCTGCACTCACTATTCTGCTGGTGCAGTCACTGTGTACATACATTACATTACTGATCCTGAGTTCCCTCCTGTATTATACTCCAGAGCTGCACTCACTATTCTGCTGGTGCAATCACTGTGTACGTACATTACATTACTGATCCTGAGTTCCCTCCTGTATTATACTCCAGAGCTGCACTCACTATTCTGCTGGTGGAGTCAGTGTGTACATACATTACATTACTGATCCTGAGTTACCTCCTGTATTATACTCCAGAGCTGCACTCACTATTCTGCTGGTGCAATCACTGTGTACATACATTACATTACTGATCCTGAGTTACCTCCTGTATTATACTCCAGAGCTGCACTCACTATTCTGCTGGTGCAGTCACTGTGTACATACATTACATTACTGATCCTGCGTTACCTCCTGTATTATACTCCAGAGCTGCACTCACTATTCTGCTGGTGCAGTCACTGTGTACATACATTACATTACTGATCCTGAGTTACCTCCTGTATTATACTCCAGAGCTGCATTCACTATTCTGCTGGTGCTGTCACTGAGTACATACATCATATTACTGATCCTGAGTTACCTCCTGTATTATCCTCCAGAGCTGCCCTCACTATTCTGCTGGTGCAGTCACTGTGTACATACATTACATTACTGATCCTGAGTTACCTCCTGTATTATACTCCAGAGCTGCACTCACTATTCTGCTGGTGCAGTCACTGTGTACATACATTACATTACTGATCCTGAGTTACCTCCTGTAGATCTTTTATTAAAAAAATGAAAAACATAACAACAATAACAGAAACAGAACAAAATTAACAATCAGAACATGATCAATATGATGAGACCTGGTCCAGCCGCTCGCTCTCTCCTCACACACGTATTACCATACATACAACCATAAACCTCAATATATACAAAATCTTAATAATAAATACATCAACACCTGATCCAGTTGCCAAAGAGAAAATAAGCAAAACAATAAATAAACCAGCAATAGCCATTATCCGACATTTTTTTTCCCTCCCCTGCACTGTCCTGAGAGCAGGTCCTGCGTCTCTTGCCTCAGTTCATGTCGATCATCCATAATCCAAACCCCAGTGTCCCAAAAGTCCCATTAGAGGAACCACCCTCCCCCTTTTCCCACCTCTCAACCTAACACCTACACTCATATCTATATCCCTATATACAATATATACAGAAATATGAAAGAAATATAACCAACAAAGCCCAAGATCAGCGCCTGCAGCCCTACATCACTGTCCACACATCAAATCAAACCAAAAATCTATGGTGTCAGCATCAGCCCACCACCAGGTAAGGAGAAGATAGACTAAGGTACACTAAAAAAAAAGCCCCTCCAGAGGAGAGCCGCCCTCTGTGCACCCAGTCTCTCATACTCCAGTGGAGAGCCACCCTCCATGCACTTAGTCTCTCATACTCCAGAGGAGTGCCGCCCTCCGTGCGCCCAGTCTCTCATACTCCAGAGGAGAGCCGCCCTCCGTACACCCAGTCTCTCATACTCCAGAGGAGAGCCGCCCTCCGTACACCCAGTCTCTCATACTCCAGAGGAGAGCTGCCCTCCGTGCACCCAGTCTCTCATACTCCGGAGGAGAGCTGCCCTCCGTGCACCCAGTCTCTCATACTCCAGAGGAGAGCTGCCCTCCGTGCGCCCAGTCTCTCATACTCCAGAGGAGAGCCGCCCTCCGTGCACTCAGTCTCTCATACTCCAGAGGAGAGCCACCCTCCGTACACCCAGTCTCTCATACTCCAGAAGAGAGCTGCCCTCCGTGCACCCAGTCTCTCATACTCCAGAGGAGAGCTGCCCTCCGTGCACCCAGTCTCTCATACTCCAGAGGAGAGCCGCCCTCCGTGCACCCAGTCTCTCATACTCCAGAGAACGCACCTTCACCAGGTCACTGAGGATGGTCCTAAACACATCGTCCACTGGGAGGATTTTCCGTTGCGTCGATACTAAACAGCGTGTGTTCTACGTGTGATACTTAACCACTAGGCTAACGAGAAACAAAGTGTAGCTTTCCCGACCACCCAGGTCTCTGAATGCCCCATAGGCCCATTCCGCATAGGAGAGACCGGCCACCCGGGATCAGCCAATGGGGGTGCCCACCCTGTGGTAAACCTCTGTGTTTAAAGGGACAATGAAGCAGGAAGTGGTCCATGCTTTCTAGCACATTACCACAATGCTCTTGAGGACAATTTCTGTCCTCAGAGTGCCTACGCTTCAGATTGCCCCTCGCACACAGTTTCCCATGGAGGCAGTGCCAAGCCAAGTCCCAAAACTTTGAGGGGATCCTGATTAAATTCAAAAGTTGCAAACCCACCCCAGGATCCTGACCTGGGCAGTCCCTGAGGGCCAGAGGCTTCTGGAAATGGGTCAGCAGAACCCTATTTTCAAGGAGCCTCCTTGGCAACGTCCTGACTTCCCACATCCCCAGACCACACCGGCGAATTACCTTCAGAACCAGGGTAGCGTAAGCCGGAAGATGTCCATGCGGTGTACGAAGATCCTTCACTTACCTTCCTGTCTCCCATTCCTGAAAGAAAGGCTGAATCCAATTCACGCAGCAGAATACCCACGGAGGAGCCCTCTCTGTCCAGAGGTTTGCAATATTGATCTTAATGAAGGTATTCACAAGGAATATCACAGGGTTGACCATACCCATCCCTCCTAGTCTCCTCGTATGGTAGGTAACCTCCCTCTTGATAAGGTTCAGTCTATTTCCCCATAACATTTGGAAGAACTAACTGTAGACCCGAGTCCCAAGAGGCTCCGGCAAGATGCACACGCTGCCCAGATAGATCAGTAAAGGAGCAGGTAAGTTTTGATCAGGTTTACCCTTTCCCTTAGAGTCAAAGACCAACCCTTCCATTGGTTGACCTTCTGAGTGGCAATCTCTAGCCTGCTGTCCCAATTTTGTTCGGGGTAATCCCCTTGACCAAATTCAATGCCAAGGACTTTTGCAGAGACTTTGGGTCCTAGAAGGGTGTCCGGGAGATCAAAACCAGGATCTCCTCCTCCCAGCCAGAGACTTTCACACTTATCCCGGTTGATCTTGGACCCAGATGCCTCCGATCTACCTCTGATATGAGGCACTCTGCCTCCCCTTCTGAGGAAACAAAAATGGTGACATCATCAGCATATGCCACTGTGGCGCCCCGTTGGTCAGGCGTCACACCGGGGTATTACACCCATAAAAGCAGTGTAATTATCCCAACTGTAAGTGGATGCAGGGTTAGTAGGAGGGACCCAATTCCAGTACTTCCACACTCAAGCCAGGGTGGTACCCTAGGGGGAGGGCTAGGGGTGTTGGAAGGTCAGACCAGGCGAGTTGCAGACTAGACCTGAGGGAAGATGAAAGGAGGTCCTGAGGGGACCTTGAGAGAGGGTGCCTGACGTGTGAGTCTGGGTCCAAGAGAGAAAGGGGGGAACCCCAGTGCAGAGCGACCATACTTCGGGGAGCTTCCCCAGTCCACCACGGAAAGCTGGATCCGAGGAAATGGCCGGAGTCCACTTCTGTAGCCGTCAACCGGTTGCTGCGGCCTGTTTGCCAGCCACAGCACCCTGCCACTCACAGAGTGGTCCACTCGGTTCTCCAAGAGGTGGGGTCCACACAGCAGAGAGGGAGAGAGAGAGGAACTCCATTACTACCTCAGCAGGACTGGGAAGAGACTTACCCAGGCAGGGCTAAAAGGACACGGGTTTGTTAACTAAGGCATACCGCGGGTACTTCCACTCCGCCTTGCATCTGCTTACAGTCACCTGAAAGGTCACCTGTGAATTCCATCTTTACTGCCCTGTGAACTGTGTATTCATTGGATGCTCGTTTTCAGTAAAGTAACCAGAAAGAGTGAACTTGCTGTCGTGTCTGTGTACCATGACTTTCATTTCAGTTATCGCTGCCCCGGAGGTCCAGCTTCACCTGTAGGAAACGATACTATCCTTGCCGCAATTTCAACGCCCTCCGGAGGACTGTGGCGGTGCTGGTGACCCTACACCTGGTAGTACAGGTGGTGTCACAAACTATTCTAATAACAAACTGTATTTTAATAAGGTCACCGACCCCAAGGCCACGGAACCAGATGCAGCCACCCGTGATAGAGTCCCCTTGACACTGTACCCGAGCTCTGAGTGCCCCGGCCTGGGCAGGTCACCACTACCCTCAGAGTGGCTTCGAGCAGTGCCCGGCCCATGTTGACCTCAGCCAACGGTCCACGCTCAACCTTTCTAAGGAAGAGTGTGGTGTGTAATCACTGCACACGTACAATATCCAGTATGCTTAAGGTGAAAGTTTATTATACAGTGCTGAGTGAAGCGACAGGCAAGTTAGACGTTTCAGCCAAAACATTGGCCTTGTTCACATTGTCGCCTTTATGGTTGCTTCAGAATGAACAGCTAGAACAATGTGTTTTTTTGTTCATGTGGTGAAGCCAGCTTTGGGTGATATATATACCTTCTGATATTCAGCAGGATATATGCTTATAGGACCTGGATCTGCAGGAGAGGCTGCGTCTTTGGTCTGGTCTAGTGATTAGATGTAGGGATCCCTTCAGATTCAAGACTTCTCTGGATTATCCTAGATGAGATAGTGTACAAGGGTCTCTGTGTGAAGAGCTCACCCTATAGTGGAGCCACAGGTGTTCTAGGCTGTTATGTCAGCTTGTGTTGTATGGTCAGTACCTAGTTGGTGATGCTATGGTGGCGGAGCTTTCACTTTCTGCCAGTGATATAGCAGTGCTAGCACATCAGTGCCTCAGCATGTAGTGTGACACTACAACAAGGCCAATGTTTTGGCCGAAACGTCTACTTGCCTGTCGCTTCACTCAGCACTGTATAATAAACTTTCACCTTAAGCATACCGGACATTGTACGTGTGCAGTGATTACAAACCACATTGTCTACGGAACCTTTGGCTCCCTTCACTGGCACCGTAAAACATTCAACACTGTTGAGTGCTAGCCTTCGTTTCTTATATTTCTAAGGAAGAGGTCAATCGCAATCATGTACAGCAGTGGGCTCAAGGGACAACCCTGGCGAATGCCAGACACAACCTCAAATGAGCTGTCAATCCAACCGTTGACTAGTGGGAAACTCTCTGCCTCATGGGTACAATGTGTTAAGTCAATCAACAAACCTCCTCGGCAGGCCATACCTCACAAGTACAGACCAGAGGTAATCGTGATTAACCCGATCAAATGCTTTTGCATGATCCAATTACAACATCTACCCCTCCCAGCTCTACCCTGCTCCACTGCCTTTCAGACACAGAGCACAGTACTAAATGTACTGCGGCTGGGAACACAGCAATTTTAGGCCGCTGAAAGGAGCCGGGGTGCAAACTTCACCAGCCGATTGAAGAACACCTTTGCCAAAACCTACCTGTCTGCATTATTAAGCGCTATGGGATGCCAATTCTCAATGCAAGAAGGGTCCTTACCCTTTGACAAGATGATCAGGACAGACCTCTTCAATGACTTCGGCAGAACGCCCAAGGAAAGACACTCATTAAATACTTCAGTCAAGAGGGGAACCAAGGCATCCTTAAAGGTACCTTTACACACAGAGATATATTGCTTGCAATTCACTGGTTGCAGAGAAATCATGGACACATTGTTCCATTTTGCTGCCATGTACAAGTGGAACAATGTGTCCATGATTTCACTGCAACCAGAGAATTGCAAGCAATATATCTCTGTGTGTAAAGGTACCTTAAAGGTCTTATAGAACTCAGATGTTAAGCCAACTAGAGCTGGCAATTTCTTTAGGGCAAGCGCTTCAATCACCAACCTAACTTCCTCTTCCCTGATCACCTCTGTCAAAACATCAAAAGAGGGGTCTACCCCTGGTTCAGGGACAGCTCCAGCCAGGAAAGCCGACATCTCATCCCCTTCCAGATCCCTCTTTCCCATGAGATGTGAGTACTGTAGAAGGATTCATCACATTATTTTTACATATACTTATAGATCTTAATAAAAATGAATGTTTATTACTAATTAGGATTTTAGTTTTTGCTAATTTAATCAGCCTTTTCATCATTTTATTTGCATGATATTTTTTGCTTTTTTCAAACATCAAGAAAAATAATAAAGTATACCGTATATACTCGTCTATAAGCAGAGTTTTTCAGCACAAAAAAATGTGCTGAAAAGTCCCCCCATCGGCTTATACACGAGTCATACAGCGGTATACAGCGTTCCCCCCATCAGTGGTATACAGGGCATACAGGGCCCCCCTTGCTGCCGCACACCTGTAAAGTAATAGATCATTATACTTATCCCTGTCGCTGTCGCCGTAGCCGCCGCTGCCGCTCTGACACTGTGCTCCTCCGCAGGCAATGACGTCATTGTCTGGGCACCGGAGGAGGAAGCATGAAGACCCAGAGGAGCGCGGAGTCAGAGCGACGGCGACAGTGACAGGGATAAGTATAATGATCTATTACTTTACAGGTGTGCGGCAGCAAGGGGGGGCCCTGTATGCCCTCTTTACCACTGATGGGGCTGCTGTATACCACTGGGACTGCTGTATATACTGCTGGAGCTGCTGTATATACCACTGGGGCTGCTGTATATACCACTGGGGCTGCTGTATATACCGCTGGGGCTGCTGTATATACTGCTGGGGCTGCTGTATATACCACTGGGGCTGCTGTATATACTGCTGGGGCCTGTATATACTGCTGGGGCCAGTATATAACACTGGGGAGGCTGCTGTATACTACCACTGGGGAGGCCTGTATAACACTGGGGGGGGGGTCCTGTATACCACACTGCTGGGGGCTGTATACCTGTGCTGGGGTCAACCCTCGGCTTATACACGAGTCAATAGGTTTTCCCCGGTTTTGGGGGCAAAAGTAGGGGGGTCGGCTTATACACGGGTCGGCTTATACACGAGTATATACGGTAGGTATTACTACTGTAATAATGGATATTTTTATTAATGAGTATACTAATTTTTTAATCCCAATAAAAGATGAGAGATCTTTACAGAATAATACACCTTCTAACCCTAACAAGGATAATACACAGTAAAATCACATCTGACACTATAGCTCCACTCAATAAATAGACACATCACTCATTTTTTTCCCCTGCACTCATAGGTTCTAATCCATTCACCAACCTTTTTCTTTCTTTCTTTCTTTCTTCTTCTTCTTTTCCACAATTCTTCTTTACCTTATGTTTATTATATAACAAACTTGTTTTCTGTGAACATGATTTCACATTTTGATAAATTATTCTTCTACACTCTCTCACTATTGATCACGCTGGTACCAGCTTTTGTGTACATAACACTGTCACGTCACCTACACACCCCTTGTTCACCTACATCACAACCATTTTGATTTTCGCGCCGTTTTCATGTTATAAGAGTTTGTCTGCACTGTAATCGTGATGTTCCCTGAGGAAGGAGTTTGGGATAGGACTCCGAAACGCGTTGGAAAATAAACTGGCTACTACCATATCCAGACATACCGCTGTATCTGGTTTTTCCATCATGCGAACACAGCAGCTCGGACCACGAGGTGCAGTAAAATGGACCACCACTCCGCTATATGGCTCGGCTGCACGAGACCAGTAAGAGGGACCGAGTCTCCACGCTCTTTTAGCTATTAACACTTCTGCCATGGTTGGCAGCCTGGTCTCTTGCAAAAAAAAAAATGTCAGCTTCAACCCGGCTGAGAAAATCAAAGGCAATAAATCTAGCTGTATTTGACTTAATGCTGGTGACATTAATGGACGCCAGCATCAACGGAGTGGGTACCGGCACCATTGGTGATTGAGTTAGACAGCTTTCTTCTTCCCCCTCCCCTTCCCATCTTCTGCCTTAGAGGAGGAATCCTTCCCCCTCTTTAGCGACATAAAAGTGTCTATTACTGCCTGTTCTTTTTTCTTATCATCCTCGTCTTCAGGCTCTAGGCCTGTCCCTCCCCCTGAGGACCATTCATCCCTAGAAGAAGGAGACTAGGCACCTCCCATAAGCCCCGCTGAGGCCAGAACCCCACCCTTGGCCTCCTCCTCTGAGGAAGAGATGGTATTAAGGGCTTGAAAATTGTTAGAAAGACGAACCAAAGGGGAGACAGTTTTACTTTCCTAAGGTACCTTGGTCAGAGTAGGAGAAGATGTTACATCCCCATTCTTTCTGGTGCCACTCTTACGCTCTTGCTCTACCCTATGCCTATTATCTCCATCCATACTTTCATAAAGGGAGAATTTTGAGTAAGACGCGCTTTCCTCCCTGTGGATCCTTCTGACTAGCTCATCCAACTCATCATCCCTCGGGGCCTCAGCAGTAACACTGGCATCCAGGACAGAGGTCACCTTTGAGCCAGGGACACTTATCTAGACGCCTCTGCTGGGCAGGCGTCTTTTTCTTGCTCTTCCTCCCTGCCCCCTCAGCTTCTCCACTTCTGCTAGTCCCTTCCCCAGCAGAATCAGTCTCACGGCTTTCTCCTACTAGGGTCACAACCATATTAGCAAAGGAGCGAGGACAATGGCTGAATGGGTGACCTAGGTCACCACACAAGTGACACCTAATCCTGCCACAAGATACAGCAAGATGGCCGACATCCCCACACAATATGTAGCAACCCAGGGTCCAAGTGCCACAGTGTCATTTTCACCCCCGGGTGGTAGTGCCACACTCAAGAAGCCACAGGAATGTATTCACTAGGGATGAGCAAGTATGCTTGTCACTACTCGATACTCGCCCGAATATTTTGGTACTCGGGGTACTCGGCGAGTACCGAGTACTCTCGCGATACTCTTGTTATGCTCGGGGTCCACCTCCCTGCATGTTGGCGCTCTTTACAGAGCCAGCCTGCATGCAGGGTTTGGCTGACAGACACTGTAATGCCACAGCCCTGTTGGTTGTGGCATTACAGTGATTGGCTGGTCGCACAGCGTCATCAGGTCTTTATAAGACCTGACGGCGCTGTGCTCGTCACTCTGCTCTACAGACAGTCAGTGTAGGGAGAGCTGCTGCTGATTGAGGGACAGATTTCTGGCCTTTCAGCTAGTGTAGGCGCATGGCTGCTAATCTAATTATCACAACAGTCCTTCTGAGGGCTAATAGAGCAGTATACAGGCAGGCAGGGTATATAGCAAACTTTGTTGTGCCAGTATACCAGCCTGCATCACATCTGGGGCTGGTGTACAGGCTCATCCATCCCAAACAGTGCTTTTAGGGATTAATTTAGCTCTCTATAGGCAGGAGTAGGTTTTAGCGCAAATTAGGATACGCCAAAAGACTCGGTATTCTCGTCAGCGTTTGTGTCTGACCAGTCCACCTGCAAGGCCTTAATCTCTAATCTCAGTGTACAGCTAAAAAACAACTCTTGTCTGCATTTATCTAACATTTGTGTGCGCCAGGAGTAGGCTGTAGCATAAATTAGGATAAGCCAAAAGATTTGCTATTCTCGTCTGACCAGTTGTGTCTGACCAGTCCACCTGCAGTATGTGAATATAAAAAATAATCATTGCGCCACACTGTTTTAAAAGAGCCTATCGTGATTACTATTACTCTTATGCTCACTCACCTTTTCTTGTTGTGCCAAATCTGCACAACAAGACTGTAGGCTCAATGGTGAGAGAGCAGCTGTAGATCCTCTCCCGTCGGCTCCTGATTCAAGGCTGACAACGTGATGGAACAACTTGCTTCTATCCGGATCCCATGACCGGTCATGTGCTTTCCACGTCAGCAAGGTCCTTTCAACTAGAGCAGCTCGCAACCACCACACTCCCCATAGGGAGGCAAGAACCAGGGAAAATATAGAATAGTGGTGTTCAAGTTGCGGCGCTAAGGAAGGACACTGTGCAGGTAAAAGCTTTTGAAAGATTACCTCCTGATTTATTAGACCAAAATAGTTAGGATTCCTCCTGCCACAACATGTTTCAACGCCCAATGCGTCTTCCTCAAGTGGATCCACTTGAGGAAGACGCATTGGGCGTTGAAACATGTTGTGGCAGGAGGAATCCTAACTATTTTGGTCTAATAAATCAGGAGGTAATCTTTCAAAAGCTTTTACCTGCACAGTCTCCTTCCTTAGTGCCGCAACTTGAACACCACTATTCTATATTTTCCCCAGTCCACCTGTAAGGCCTTAATCTGTTATCTCAGTGTCCAGCTAAAAACCAAATCTTGTCCAGGGGTGGACTGGCCCTGGTGGCAGGGGTAAGTGCCCCTCAGGCTGGCTATAATGGCCTCATCCAGGGCCGCCCCCCTACTGTAATGGGCCGGTCCGGCTCTGCTTTGCGGCCGCAGCCGCTCATTTCACAGCTGCCGGCTAGACGACCCATCGGGCAGCACGGTGATCGTGCCGCCAGCGGCCCCTGCCTGACTCCACCAGCACGATTCCCCCCCCCAGCTCCTCACCACGCCTGACTCCACTAGCACCCACCCCTCCCCCCGCTCCTCACCTCGCTTGACTCCACTAGCACCGTTCCCCCAGTCCTCAATTAGGGCTGACATGAAGTCAATGCCTCCCTGAGCCAGGTGCACCAGTCCGCCCCTGATCTTGTCTGCATTCATCTAACATTTGTGTGCACCAGGAGTAGGTTTTAGAATAAATTAGGATACGCCAAAAGACTCGCTATTTTCGTCAGCGTTTGTGTCTGACCAGTCCAACTGCAGACTCTTAATCGAGGCTCCACAGACTCCATTTGCATATTCAAATTCCCAAGGGGCAATGCATCATGGATTTCACTGTGTTTGAGCGCTTTAGCCGGCTGCCCGCAGTGTTTTCCTTGACTGGTTTCCCAGAGATCAGTGAGTGCTTTGTGCTGCAGTTGGACAGGTCAGACACAAACACTGACGAGAATAGCGAATCTTTTGGCGTATCCTAATTTACGCTACAACCTACTCCTGGCGCACACAAATGTTAGATGAATGCAGACAAGAGTTGGGTTTTAGCTGGACACAGAGATTAGAGATTAAGGCCCTGCAGGTGGACTGGTCAGACACAAACGCCGACGAGAATAGCAAGTCTTTTGGTGTATCCTAATTTACACTACAACCTACTACTGGCACACACAAATGTTAGATGAATGCAGACAAGATCAGGGGCGGACTGGTGCACCTGGCTCAGGGAGGCATTGGCTTCATGTCAGCCCTGGTTGAGGACCAGGGGGGAAGCAGTGCTAGTGGAGTCAGGCGCGGTGAGGAGCGGGGGAGGGTGGATGCTGCCAGTGGAGTCAGGCGTGGTGAGGAGCGGGGGGGGGGGGGGGTCGGGTGGATGCTGCCAGTGGAGTCAGGTGTGGTGAGGAGTGGGGGGGGGGATCGTGCTAGTGGAGTCGGGCGGGTTAAGGAGCAGGGGGTCCTGGCGGCACACTCACCATGCTGCCCAGCGAATCGTCTGGCCGGCCGCTGTCAAATGAGCAGCTGCGGCCACAAAGCAGAGCCAGAGCCGGAGCGGCCCAATACAGTAGGGGGCGGCACTGGATGAGGCCATTATAGCCAGCCTGTGGGGCTCTTTAAATAATGTGCCCATTTTAAGGAAGTGGGTCTTTTGTAGGACTGTCCTGGGAAGGGCTGCCAAAAATTGGGAGGCATTGTGATGCCCTGGGAAGACACATGGAGGAGAGCCTCTAAAAATTGTTCCCATTACAAAGGAGCGAGTCTCCTGTACTTGTAATGCTCATTCTGTAAGCATGGACTAAAACATTTACCCCTGGGGGTTATACATGAAACTAATGCCTAACTTTTGAACGGTTAGGGTCATCATCATCATAAATATGATGTAAAAAAAATTATGTTTTTGTGGCATCATGAACCACGGTCGCACTGATCATATGATGGTGGCGGATGAGGAGAAGGAGGAGCAGTACAGCAAGTAGCCAAAGACATGAATTGTGTACCGATGTGTGGGTGTGCGGAGGTGCATGGTAATCTACTGGCACAAAATTTAAATTCCGCTATTATTTGGTGGTGGTGTGGTGAAGTCAGGCCCAATCCAACCCTTGTTCATCTTGATCAGAGTCAGCCTGTCAGCATTTTCAGTTGACGGGCGGGTGCGTTTATCTGTAATGATTCCACCTGCAGCACTAAAAACACGCTCTGACAAAACGCTAGCGGCAGGGCAGGCTAGTACTTCCAAGGCGTAGAGAGCCAATTCCTGCCACATGTCCAGCTTGGATACCCAATAATTATAAGGCACAGAGGAATCTAGAGGCACTTTTGTACGATCGGCATGGTACTCCCTCAGCATCTTTGCAAACTTTGCAGTCCTTGTGACACTACCCCGCACCTCAGGGCCTGTGCTACGGGAGGTGCTGAGAAAACTGTCCCAGATCTTTGAGAGTGTTCCCCTACCTCTGCTGGATTGGACTTGTTCCTCTCTCGGCCGGACGCCTTGGTCGACCACTGAATTGTGACCTCTACCGCTAGCGTTTTCAGAAGGGAACTTTTTGACTAATTCCGCCACTATGGCCTTCTGGTACTGCAGCATTTTTGTAGACCTCTCTACCTCGGGAATAAGAGAAATAAAGTTCTCTTTGTAGCGTGGGTCTAAAAGTGTCATAAACCAGTAATGAGTGTCCCCCAAGATGTTGATAATGCGAGGGTCATGAGACAGGCAGCGTAACATAAAGTCAGCCATGTGCGTCAGACTGTTAACAGGCAAGACTTCAGGGTCCTCACCAACAGCATGACTGTCCATGCTGGCCTCATCATCCTCCTCCTCCTCTCCCCTGTCCTCTGGCCATCCACGCTAAACCGACGGTCTGACGGTTGTGCATGTATTTCCGTCAATTCCGCATGAAAGTAGCTCTATTTCTTCATCCTCCTCGTCACAGTCCTCCAATGCACGTTGGGATGAGATGAGGCTGAGCTGTGTGTAATCACCCAGTACAGTTTCTTGCTCCAACTCATCGTGCTCCGCCTGCAGTGCATCGTCTTTGATTTTGAGCAGATAGCGTTTTAGAAGACAGAGAAGCGGGATGGTGACGCTAATGATTGCGTCATCACCGCTCACCATCTTGGTGGAGTCCTCAAAGTTTTGGAGGACGGTACATATGTCGGACACCCATGTCCACTCCTGAGGTCTTATGTGTGGAGTTTGAACCGTATACCGATGGCCTAGTTGATGCTGGTACTCAACATCTGCCCTCTTCTGCTCACAAATCCTGACCAACATGTGCAGTGTGGAATTCCAATGTGTGGGGACATCACACACCAGTCTGTGAGCCGGAAACTGCAAATGCCGCTGAAAGCCGGCAGAAGCAGTAGGTGACTTTCTAAAATGGGCACACAGGCGGCGTACTTTGACGAGCAGATCTGACAGCTCCGGGTAGGATTTAAGAAACCGCTGAACCACGAGGTTGAGCACATGGGCCACGCATGGAACATGTGTCAGCTCGCCGCGCCTCAGAGACGCCACCAGGTTCCGGTCATTGTCACACACGACCATGCCTGGCTGTAGGTTCAGCGGTGTGAGCCAGTGATCTGCCTGCTGTTTCAGAGCTTTCCACAACGCTTTAGCGTTGTGGGGTTTGTCACCTATGTGTGGCGCCCCGCAACGAGTGCGTCACAAGGGAGTATTGCAGCCGCAATATTCTCTGACTCAGCAATGAAATAGTTAACTTTGAGATCCAACCCAACATGCAACACCTAGAACAGGGGACCAATCATAGGTCCTGGGGGGTGGAGTGTTAGGGTAGTGTAGGAGAACACACAATAGTCTAGATCAGTCTGAGAAAGGAGAAGGATCTAGAACCTGTCAAGAGCAGACTAGAACTTGGAGAGGAGCGGGGGCTCCGCACCCCGTGCGGGCCCCTTGGCCGTCACCGGTCGGGTGTCAGCACCTGAGGCCTTAACCACCGGGATTGGGCATATCTACACGGGTTCCCAAAAGACTCCCGTGCCCACAACTCACAGCCGGTTCACTGGTACCGAAGCTGGCAGCAGTTCACCTCTGCTACGCGAACCAGAAGAGTGGAGGATCAGCTTCACAGGAGCACCCCACCACCAGTCAGTTTCCAGTAGTCTAACCAGCGGTGTACCCACTGAGGGATCCAAGGCTCCCAAAGCATCCAGAACGTACATCATGGATAGGGCATTGAAGCAGCCTCCCCGTACCCGACCTGGTATTCCTGGGCGACGCTGGCAATCAAGTTAGGTAGAATGGAGGAACACTGCGGATCTCTAAGGGACACTATCACTGCTGAGTCCACCCGGTCTACTACTCAACCACTGTATGCCATGTACTGCCTACTGGTTACAGTAAAGACCCGTTATAGAGACTTTCTGTGTCTGTGCTTCCTTATGAACTGTCCGTCCGCACAACAAGGTAACCGCAGCTGCCGCACAACATCTTGAGCAGCTCCAGCCCCCGGGGATCACCGCTCAGCCTGTGGGGAGCGTAACATCTTGCTGCTGTCCATCCCCCGGAGGTTCCGCAGCGTCGGTAGCCCTTACCGAATCTACTCATAGGTGGCGTCACGAATAAATTAAAACCCCTTTAATCTGTTCCACCAAGACGTCTTCACTTTTGATCTGCACTACACCGGGCCCCACTACCGGCAGGCGCGTTCCACCCGTGACAAGGAGGAAGGAAGCATCGCCTGTATCAACCGGAGTCAGCCGGCCACGGAGAGTCAGAAAATGGCGTCACGAACAGGATACGAGCAGGCCCGTTACCCAACCGGTATAATGTGCTTAAACTGGACTTTATTGTCTACAATTTGGACTTTGTTCGTCCCTAAAAGAACTTTCCCGCCTTTTCACCATTGGGCCAAGATGGCGCTCAAGATGGCGCTCCCGCCACAAGAAGCCGCCACGTGCAAGCCCAGGAGTGAGTCGACCCCCCCTCATCGTGTGAGGGCTAAAGACAAAAGGCGCCAAACTCTTTGTCCGCCCTGATTGCTCAAATCAACCATGGGGGCAGACCCCAAAGACTTTTCCCACGATTGGACTACAAAAGCCCACAGGAAATGGGAGTGAAAGACTCAGACTTCTTCACCAGCTCAACAGCTCAACCAGAACGTCTTACCGGTTGAACGGGTGTGGTTTCCCTCCAAGAAGAGAATGGCCAGCATGAGACTCCAAGACCTAATGCAGGAGGTCGAGGCGGAGGCCAGAGCAGCCATAAGCCAACCGGGTCCGGATCCTGCCCTTACCATAGACGGCAGCCCCGACTTCTGGCTAGAGGCTCTACAAGACCTCCGGGTGCGGTTACTAGAGACTGTGGAATGGACGATTCGCAGCTGGAGCGCGACCCTAGGCAGACGACTACACCATGCGATGCAGCAGAGCCGACCGGGTACAGCTTCTCCAAGCCCAGACGACGTCACCAGCTTCTCAACAGCCTCACCGTCGCCTACCACCTGTCCTGCTCCGTCACCAGAGCCAATAGACTGCGTCATTCCGGTGGAGGCCGCAACTCGACCCGTTCCCGCGACCAATATCGCAACCGACCCCGTTCTTGAGCTGGAGCTCATACTACGCTCCACAGAAGAACTTGACCTTTACCAGGTTCCCACTGAGGAACCCGCGACATCTTTCACCACTACAGAGACTGTCACCTGTTTTATCCCCGTACCGGAGGCTTCCCTTGCCATTGCCGAGGCCTACCTGGTAACCGGGATTGAAACACCTCTACCTGCGGAAACAGATGAAGAGGCAGGCAGCCTGGAAGCCCTGCAGGACGTCCCTACGGAAGGATCCGCAGCACCACCGCCCTGTTGTACAACGGAACAAGCTTCAACATCTCCAGCCAACGAGCAGCCTGATGTGGTCATCGAGGAAGAGGTCGGAGAGGATGACGACGAGACCCACAGCACCGCTGAGGATTTCGACACCGGGTTCGCTTGGGGAGACAACAAGGAACTTCCCACCGGGCATACAGCTCGGGTACACTGGTCGGGTGCAATGCCGACACCTTCCCCTGTGCCGTTCCACCGGGTTCCGATACAGACAGCCCGCCAAGTTCAAGCTTCCCGCCAAACCACCAGCTCCGTTACTCATCTCTACACCCCGAGCCGTAACGACGGAGATGTACGCCAGAGACGACGAGAGGAGTGGCAAGCCCGTGAACGCGCCAACATGCAGGCCCGTGCCGAGGCTCGCCGCCAGCCGCCGCTGCCTGATGAACTCCGCCGTGAAGGTAGAATTTCCACCTTTAACTTACATACCGGGTGGGGGTTCGCTTGGGAGGTGGGTTTGAATGAGGAAGTGTTTGTGGGGCGCCGGGACGTTGAGTCAAACTTGCCAAGAGGACATCCCGATCGCGACCTATACCGGGGCGATATTATCACCTACGAGCGCTACGCTTGTGCAGATGGGTGGTTCGCTATCCGGGTACGCCATCGTTCTCCGTGCCAGTGACTTTAAAACTTGAACTTCCTCAATGACTCTGTTCCCGTTAATCACTGACTGTGAGATCTTGCGGCTACAGCCTGGACTCTAGTTAAAGGACAGCCGACCGCACGCCGGGTCCGCACAAAGTGATTACCTGTTTCTTTGCTTATGTCACCAAAGCATACCTTTACCTGTTTTCATTTTAATAAAAGTGTGTCATATATGTATAAAAATACAAAAACCTCTGTAATGTGAGTAGTTTGACGCTTGAGGACAAGCTTATTCAACCAAGGGGGAGTGTGGCGCCCCGCAACGAGTGCGTCACAAGGGAGTATTGCAGCCGCAATATTCTCTGACTCAGCAATGAAATAGTTAACTTTGAGATCCAACCCAACATGCAACACCTAGAACAGGGGACCAATCATAGGTCCTGGGGGGTGGAGTGTTAGGGTAGTGTAGGAGAACACACAATAGTCTAGATCAGTCTGAGAAAGGAGAAGGATCTAGAACCTGTCAAGAGCAGACTAGAACTTGGAGAGGAGCGGGGGCTCCGCACCCCGTGCGGGCCCCTGGGCCGTCACCGGTCGGGTGTCAGCACCTGAGGCCTTCACCACCGGGATTGGGCATATCTACACGGGTTCCCAAAAGACTCCCGTGCCCACAACTCACAGCCGGTTCACTGGTACCGAAGCTGGCAGCAGTTCACCTCTGCTACGCGAACCAGAAGAGTGGAGGATCAGCTTCACAGGAGCACCCCACCACCAGTCAGTTTCCAGTCGTCTAACCAGCGGTGTACCCACTGAGGGATCCAAGGCTCCCCAAAGCATCCAGAACGTACATCATGGATAGGGCATTGAAGCAGCCTCCCCGTACCCGACCTGGTATTGCTGGGCGACGCTGGCAATCAAGTTAGGTAGAATGGAGGAACACTGCGGATCTCTAAGGGACACTATCACTGCTGAGTCCACCCGGTCTACTACTCAACCACTGTATGCCATGTACTGCCTACTGGTTACAGTAAAGACCCGTTATAGAGACTTTCTGTGTCTGTGCTTCCTTATGAACTGTCCGTCCGCACAACAAGGTAACCGCAGCTGCCGCACAACATCTTGAGCAGCTCCAGCCCCCGGAGATCACCGCTCAGCCTGTGGGGAGCGTAACATCTTGCTGCTGTCCATCCCCCGGAGGTTCCGCAGCGTCGGTAGCCCTTACCGAATCTACTCATAGGTGGCGTCACGAATAAATTAAAACCCCTTTAATCTGTTCCACCAAGACGTCTTCACTTTTGATCTGCACTACACCGGGCCCCACTACCGGCAGGCGCGGTCCACCCGTGACAAGGAGGAAGGAAGCATCGCCTGTATCAACCGGAGTCAGCCGGCCGCGGTGAGTCATATGCACATTAGCTTCAGCACAGCCTGTTGCCGCTTAGCCGAGGCAGTGCTGCGTGGTTCCAGCTTGGGACTAGTGTGGAGGGTGAAGTGGAGGAGGAGGAGGCTGAGGAGCATGATGTTCCGGAGCTGTACTCTGTGGGTGAAACCCTGACTGAGTTAGGGCCTGCAATCTTTGGTGTTGGAAGGACGTGTTCCGTCCCAAGCTCAGAATGGGTTCCGGCTTCCAGAATATTAACCCAGTGTGCCGCCAGCGAGATGTACAGGCCCTACCCACAAGCACTTGTCCACGTGTCCGTGGTTAGGTGGACTTTGCCTGAAACTGCGTTGTTAAGGACACGTATGATGTTTTGTGACACGTGCTTAAGTAATGCGGGGACGGCACACCGGGAAAAATAGTGGCGGCTTGGGACTGAGAAACGTGGGACAGCCGCCGCCATCAGGTTGCGGAATGCTTCCGTCTCCACTAGCCTAAAAGGCAACATTTCCAGCGCAAGCAGTCGCGAAATGTGTGCGTTTAGAACTGTGGCATGTGGGGCGTTGGCAGCGTATTTGCGCCTGCGCTCCAAAGATTGGGGTATGGATAACTGAACGCTGCGCTGGGACAAGGACGTGGTTGATGATGGTACTATTTCTGCTTCTGCAACTACAGGTGAAGGACAGGAGGCATCTTCGCATGCACTATGGACAGGGGATTGTCTTGCACGCACAACAGTGGAAGACGCAGCGGTGTCACCCGCAGACACTGCTCCTGGACTCTGCTGTACATCCCGCAAAGTTGGGTGCTTTGCTGACATGTGCCTGATCATGCTGGTGGTGGCCAGGCTGCTACTTTTGCTACCTCTGCTGATGCTGGCATGGCAGGTGTTGCAAATGGCCTTTTTGGAATTATCTGCAGACACCTTAAAAAACTGCCAGACTCGGGAAGACCTAACAGTTGTACTGGCAACTTCTGTCGTGTTGTTGTTTCGGGGAACGGTTTCCTGCCTTCTGCCGGCGGCCACCGGCCTGTTGTGATGCTGCGCCTAACTCCCCCTGTGCTCTGCTGTCCTTGCTCTGCATGTCCTCCTGCCAAGTTGGGTCAGTTACTGAATCATCCACCACGTCGTCTTCCACTTCCGCACCCTGGTCCTCCTCCTGACTTTCTGGCAGTTGTGTCTCATCATCGTCCACCTCTTGTTGAGACACGTTCCCACCGTTGCCTTCCTGAGATGGTGGCTGCTCAAATATTTGTGCATCGGTACATACGATCTCATGACCCACTTCAAGTGGAGCTGGCAAGAGGCCAGAATCTACGATTGGATAAGTGAACAGCTCTTCAGAATGTCCAAGTGTGGGATCAGTTATGTCCAGGTCCGGGCACTCGGCATGGTGGGAGGAAGGAGTATCAAGGTGTGGAATGTGCGGTCCAGTCTCACGGCTACTGACACTTGACCGTGTGGAAGACAGGGTATTTGTGGTGGTGCCAAACTGACTGGAAGCATTATCCGCTATCCAACTAACAACCTGTTGACACTGGCCTTGGTTTAATAGTGGTGTACTGCTGCGGTCCCCTAGAAATTGGGACAGGAAGGTCGAGCGAGATAATGTGGGCGTTTGTCGTGGCGCAATTCGAGCTTGCCCATGCCCTCGGCCTCTGCCTGCACCACCATCACGTCCAGTTCCTTGTCCCTTGCCACTGGCCTTGCGCATTTTCAATGTTGTTCTGCCTGTATACAGCTAAATGAAGACGTCCAAAAGATGATGGTTTTTAGCTGCACACTGAGATTACAGATTAGAGCGGTTTAATCCCGGCAGCTGGACTGATTAGACACAAATGCTGACGAGAATACCGAGTCTTTTGGCGTATCCTAATTTTCGCTACAACCTACTCCTGCTGCACTAAGATACTAAATGAATGCAGACAAGAGTTGGTTTTTAGCACGACACTGAGATTAGAGATTAGAGGTTAAAGCCCTGCAGGTGGACTGGTCAGACACGAACGCTGAAGAGAATACAGAGTCTTTTGGCGTATCCTAATTTACGCTACAACCCACTCCTGGTGCACACAAATGGTAAATGAAAGCAGACAAGAGTTGGTTTTCAGCTGGACACTAAGATTAGAGATGAAGGCCCTGCAGATGGACTAGTCAGATACAAACGCTGACGAGAATAGCGAGTCTTTTGTGTATCCTTATTTACACTACCACCTACTCCTGCCTATAGAGAGCTAAATTAATCCCTAAAAGCACTGTTTTGGGATGGATGAGCCTGTACACCAGCCCCAGATGTGATGCAGGCTGGTATACTGGCACAACGAAGTTTGCTATATACCCTGCTCCATGCCTGCCTGTATACAGCTCTATTAGTCCTCAGAAGCACTGTTGTGGTAATTATATTGTCAGCCCTGCGCCTACACCAGCTGAAAGGCCACAAATCTGTCCCTCAATCAGCAGCAGCTCTCCCTACACTGACTGTCTGTGGAGCAGAGTGACGAGCACAGAGCAGTCAGGTCTTATAAAGACCTGATGACACTGTGCGGCCAGCCAATCACTGTAATGGCACAACCAACAGGGCTGTGGCATTACAGTGTCTGTCAGCCCATGGGCGTACCCAGGATCAAAACTAGGGGGGTGCAAGCCATGATTGTTACCGCCTCCTATGGTACTCTATCACACCAGCCAGAACATCATATCCGGCCCGGTGCATTGTGGGGCTGATCACATGTTCGGCCGGGCTCCGGCGCATGCCCAGTGCACATATTGAAGCTGCCCGTACATGTCATAAACTCCCACAATGCACAGGACCGGATATGACGTTCTGAGGGCGCGTCAGAGTACCACAGGAGATGAGAGTTTCAAAAAGAGGTGAAAACAACAGAAGGAACGCTGATGCCCTTTAAAGGGAACCTATACTGGACAACATGTGCTCATTACATACACATCATACATGTTTTTTACACAGAGACACAAGCCACACACATACACAGACAAAAGCCAAACACACACAAAGACACAAGCCACATATACACACAGACAGACAAAATCCACACACAGGCAAGCCACAAGCTACACACATAGACACAAGCCACACACACACACCACACACAGACACAAACCGACACACAGACACAAGCCGCACACACACCGCATAGACACAAGCCACACACACACCACACACAGGCACAAGCCACACACAAGCCCACACACAGAAACAAGCCAACACACACAGAGACACAAGCCTCATATACACACAGACAGACAAAATCCACACACAGGCAAGCCACAAGCTACACACATAGACACAAGCCACACACACACACGCCACACACAGACACAAACCCACACACAGACACAGGCTGCACACACGCCACACACAGACACAAGCCCACACACAGACACAAGCCATAACACAGAGACACAAGCCACACACACAATCCACACATAAGCCACGCACACACACAGATACACAAGTAACACACAGACAAATGCCACACACAGACACATACACAGGCCACAGACACAGAGACACAAGCCACACACAGAGACGGAAGCCACACATACAGAGAGAGTAGTGAAGGGCGAATCCTAAATTACTTGGAATCGCTTGACTCTAGCGAGTCCGAGCCCGGGACTCGCTACTCGTTGCGAGTCTAGCGAGTCCAATGTTAATGAATGGGGAAGCGAGTAATAGCGAGTAATGTGCGATTTACAAATTGCAGATGTGTCTCGGAAGCTTCAGGCTCTATCTGCTAGGACTCGTTACTCTGCGAGTTTCCCAGCGTTTACTCTGACAAAACTAGGATTGCTATTGACTTGCATTGGACTCCCTACTGTGCCAGTGATAGCAGGGAAACTCGCAGAGTAAGAGCTGTCTGCTCTGTGCAGCTCCAGGGTCCTAGAGCCCGCCTGCTGCCTGATGTAGCAGAGCTGAGATTGTTCTCAGTCTGCTCATTCCCTGTGCATAGACATCTATATCTATGCACAGGGGATGTAGCAGAGAGGACATCGCGTTTTGGACTACGTCGGACGGAAGAGGATTTTCTTAATTAAAGATGGAGTCCCTAATGGCTTTTTTATTTTATTTCTAATAAAAAATTTTCTCTGTGTTGTGTTTTTTTTAACCCTTTATTGGAGATTCTTAGTGGCCGGGTCAAACCTGGTCTGACAGTAAGAATCTCGGGCTTAATACCAGCTTGTATAACAAAGCTGGTATTAACCCCTTTATTACCCAGCGTGCCACCGCCACCAGGGCCGCTGGAAGAGCGGGGTTCAGCGCCAGAGGATGGCGCTTCAATGAACGTGCCATCTTCTGGGGCGGCTGCGGGCTGCAATTTGCAGCGGGGGGTGCCCAGAAAGCTTGGGCCTCCCTGCGCTGCGGATTCCAGCCCCCAGCTGCTTAGCTGTACCTAGCTAGACATAGAAATTGCGCGGAGCCCCACGCATTTTTTTTTTATTATTTCATGAAATAATAAAAAAAAAGGGCTCCCATATATTCTTGTGTCTGGCCAGGTACAAATAGGCACCTGGGGGTTGGGGGCAGCCCGTCGCTGCCTGCTGGATCCGGCTGGTTCCAGAAATACGGCGAAGCCCACGTCAAATTTTTTTCTCACAAATCCATAAAACAATGTAAATAAAAGGGACTGCATCTTTATTAACCCCTGGACCATGGGCGAGGGGTTAATAAAGATGCAGTCCCTTTTTTAGGATTGTTTTATAGATTTTTCAGAAAACAAAATTACGTGGGCTTTGCCGTATTTCTGGAACCAGCCAGATGCAGCAGGCAGCGACGGGCTGACCCCAACCACCAGGTGCCTATTTGTACCTGGCCGGACACAAGAATATAGGCGAGCCCTCTTTTTTTATTATTTCATGAATTTCATGAAGTAATAAAAAAAAAATGCGTGGGGCTTCGCGCAATTTCTATGTTTAGCCAGGTACAGCTAAGCAGCTGGGGGCTGGAATCCGCAGCGCAGGGAGGCCCAAGCTTTCTGGGCACTCCCCGCCGCAAATTGCAGCCCGCAGCCACCCCAGAAGATGGCGCGTTCATTGAAGCACCATCCTCTGGCGCTGAACCCCGCTCTTCCAGCGGCCCTGGTGGCGGTGGCACGCTGGGTAATAAAGGGGTTAATACCAGCTTTGTTATACAAGCTGGTATTAAGCCCGAGATTCTTAATGTCAGACCAGGTTTGACCCGGCCACTAAGAATCTCCAATAAAGGGTTAAAAAAAACACAACACAGAGAAAATTTTTTATTAGAAATAAAAAAAAAAAGCAATTAGGGACTCCGTCTTTAATTAAAAAAATCCTCTTCCGTCCGACGTAGTCCAAAACGCGATGTCCTCTCTGCTACATCCCCTGTGCATAGATATAGATGTCTATGCACAGGGAATGAGCAGACTGAGAACAATCTCAGCTCTGCTACATCATCTCTGTGCACAGGGAGAGCAGGCGGGCTCTAGGACCCTGGAGCTGCGGCAGCCTGCACACAGAGCAGACAGCCGGACTCCTTACTGTGCGAGTTTCCCTGCTATCACTGGCACAGTAGCGAGTCGAATGCAAGTCAATGACAATCCTAGTTTTTTCAGAATCTCTGACAAAACTAAGATTGCCATTGATTTGCATTGGACTCGTTACTGTGCGAGTAAACGCTGGGAAACTCGCAGCGTACCGAGTCCTGCGAGTCCCTTACTACTCGCCGAGTAACGAGTCCTAGCGAGTAGATTCGCCCATCCCTAAGAGAGAGACACAAGAGACACAGACACAAGCCACACACAGCCACAAGCTACACATACAGACACAAGCCACACACAATCCACACACACAATCAAAACACACAAGCCAAGCACGCACAGACACAAAAGCAACACACAGACAAATGCCACACACAGACACATACACAAAACACACACACAGACACAAGCCACACACACAGACACAAGCCACACACACAGACACAAGCCACAGACACACAATCCACACACAACACACACAAATAAATGCCAAACACATGCACAGGCCACACACACAGACAAAGACACAGGGACACAAGCCACAGTCACAGAGACACGTGCCACAGACACATAGACACATGCCACACACACAGACACAAGCCACAGACACACAATCCACGCACACACACAACACACAGATAAATGCCAAACACATGCACAAGCCACACACACAGACACAAATACACACATATATACACACACATACACCCACACATGTATACACAGACACACATTTATATACACACTGTACACACATATATACAGTGCCTACAAGTAGTATTCAACCCCCCGCAGATTTAGGTGGTTTGATAAGATGCAAATAAGTTAGAGCCTTCAAACTGCAAACGAGAGTAGGATTTATTAACAGAAGCATAAATCTTACAAACCAAAAAGTTATGTTGCTCAGTTGAATTTTAATAAATTTTAGACATAAAAGTGTGGGTCAATTATTATTCAACCCCTAGGTTTAATATTTTGTGGAATAACCCTTGTTTGCAATTACAGCTAATAATCGTCTTTTATAAGACCTGATCAGGCCGGCACAGGTCTCTGGAGTTATCTTGGCCCACTCCTCCATGCAGATCTTCTCCAAGTTATCTAGGTTCTTTGGGTGTCTCATGTGGACTTTAATCTTGAGCTCCTTCCACAAGTTTTCAATTGGGTTAAGGTCAGGAGACTGACTAGGCCACTCCATCACCTTGATTTTTTCCCTCTTGAACCAGACCTTGGTTTTCTTGGCTGTGTGCTTTGGGTCGTTGTATTGTTGGAAGATGAAATTACGACCCATCTTAAGATCCTTGATGGAGGAGCGGAGGTTCTTGGCCAAAATCTCCAGGTAGGCCGTGCTATCCATCTTCCCATGGATGCGGACCAGATGGCCAGGCCCCTTGGCTGAGAAACAGCCCCACAGCATGATGCTGCCACCACCATGCTTGACTGTAGGGATGGTATTCTTGGGATCGTATGCAGTGCCATCCAGTCTCCAAACGTCACGTGTGTGGTTGGCACCAAAGATCTCGATCTTGGTCTCATCAGACCATAGAACCTTGAACCAGTCTGTCTCAGAGTCCTCCAAGTGATCATGAGCAAACTGTAGACGAGCCTTGACATGACGCTTTGAAAGTAAAGGTACCTTACGGGCTCGTCTGGAACGGAGACCATTGCGGTGGAGTACGTTACTTATGGTATTGACTGAAACCAATGTCCCCACTGCCATGAGATCTTCCCGGAGCTCCTTCATTGTTGTCCTTGGGTTAGCCTTGACTCTTCGGACAAGCCTGGCCTCGGCACGGGAGGAAACTTTCAAAGGCTGTCCAGGTCGTGGAAGGCTGAAAGTAGTTCCATAAGCCTTCCACTTCCGGATGATGCTCCCAACAGTGGAGACAGGTAGGCCCAACTCCTTGGAAAGGGTTTTGTACCCCTTGCCAGCCTTGTGACCCTCCACGATCTTGTCTCTGATGGCCTTGGAATGCACCTTTGTCTTTCCCATGTTGACCATGTATGAGTGCTGTTCACAAGTTTGGGGAGGGTCTTAAATAGTCAGAAAAGAGATAATTAATCCACACATGTGAAGCTCATTGTTCTATGTGCCTGAACTACTTCTTAATACTTTAGGGGGACCAAACAGAATGCTGGTGGTTTGAGGGGTTGAATAATAAATGACCCTCTGAATGAACTTTTAACGCTTAAAAAAAAATAAAATAAAAAATAAAAAAATATTTTTGGCTGCAGTGCATTTCCCACTTCCAGGCTGATCTACAGTCCAAATGTCACAATGCCAAGTTAATTCCGCATGTGTCAACCAGCTAAATCTGCAGGGGGTTGAATACTACTTGTAGGCACTGTACACAGACACACATATACAGAGACACACACACACATATAGACACACTGTACACACACACACATATATACACACACACATTTATATAAACATATACATACTGTACACACCCACACATATATATATACACACAAATACACACTGTACACACACACACCCACACATATACATATATACACAGACACACATTTATACATGTATACATACTGTACACACCTATATATACACACATATATACACAGAGACACACATTTATATACACACTGTACACCCCCCACACACATATATAAATACACACATATACACACTGTACACTTATATATATATATATATATATATATATATATATATATCCAGTCATATAGAAAATAGAGCCGCACTCACCATTAGTCGATCTTGCAGTCGTTTAATCTTAGTTCAGTCCATACATATGAACATTAGCAGGGGAGGGGGTGCGGGGACGGAGGACGACGGCCTGCCGTTTCGCGGTCGTGTACCGCTTCGACGGGTCCTCTATAGCGTCTGTCGTCATGTCCGGACTTTAACTAGCCGGCACTGACGTCACTACCGCTATAGCAAAACAATGTGAAACATAATTAAAATTTACATACATTGCTCAAAACAACAATACGGTGTGTACACATGCTGATCCAATCATATATTCAATCTCAATAACTTTCCATCATATTACTCGCTATCATTGTCGAGCGTGTTATTACTCTGGTAGTACCGTATTACGTCTAAGCTAGTGGCACTCGTCTCAATACTACCGATGTGCCACTAAAGCGCGCGGCCTTTCACTATGGACTTATTCTAACTGCGGATACTATACAATATCTACACAGGCATTAAAGCCTCACCACCCTAAAGGTGTTCCTCCTCTTCCAACTGAAAGAGGGGGGCAGGGTAGATAAATTATTACTAACTAAATGGACAATTACTTGTATTTTTAATAGTGTCGTTATTGGGCATAGATGAATGGGCATATTGAATGGGAACAGGGCCGGTGTACCTAATGCGGAAAAAAGTGCAAAGTTCTTTACCAGATATTTTAATAGCACCATAGATTTAAATCATAATCCTATAGGAACGCTATCAGATCATTTTTATCATTGAGCCCCAACGGGCCACATGCCCCAGTTTCTATTTTCCACCTACTTTCCTTTTGAAGTAGTAATTTATGTGTATTCCCACCTCTTTCTGATGGTTTTACATGCTCAAGGCCCATAAAGGTCAAAACATCTGCATTACCTCCATGTGCCTCATTAACATGTTTTATCAATCTAGGACTCCCAATGCCTGTTCTTATAGACCTTTGATGCTCTCTAAACCTCTTACCCATCTCTCTAATTGTTTTGCCTATATAGAAGCGTCGGCATGGGCAAAAAATGACATAAACTACCCATGTAGTCTTACAGTTAATAAAAGCAGTAACTCTATGACTCCTACCCCCTACTTCAACTGGATTAATGATCTCATGGTTTTTACAAGAACAATTTCTGCATTTGAAGTTCCCTATTGGTCTTCTCTTGTCAAGCCAAGTCGTTTTTTTTATCGGTTTTGATCCTATTCTTAACAAGTATGTCTTTTAGGTTATTACATCTTCTATAGGACATTATCGGGGGGCCTATTCCAATTGAGTTTAACTCTCTATCTTTTTCCAGTACATGCCAGAATTTATTAATGGCATTAGAGATTTTATTATACATAGGTCCATACTTGAACGAGAACACAAAACGTTTCTTTGATTGTTCCTCATCTTTGCTAGTCTGTTGTACTAGTCCTAAGGCTCTATTTTTAGTCTCCGACAGTAGCTTCTCCGGGTAACCTCTATGTTTGAAACTGATTTCTAGCTCTCTTACTTGATTATCACATCCTAAAGGGGTATTATTCATTCTTTTAGTTCTCAAAAATTGACTGTAAGGAAGTGCTCGTTTAGTATGATGTGGGTGTGCACTAGCATAATGCAATAACGTATTGGATGCCGTGGGTTTCCTGTATAGGGACCTTGTGAGCCTGTCTTCCTCCAGATGGAGTTTTACGTCCAAGAAGTCTAGATCACTTTTCCCATACACATGTGTGAACGACATATTGTAGTTTTATCATTCAGGAAAGCAACGAAAGAGGAAAAATCCCCTTCCTCGCCCTCCCACACCACAAATATGTCGTCCACATACCTTGCATACAATTTTATACATTTCAGGTAGGGGTTCGAATTGTTGTAAACAACATGATCTTCGAAATGCGCCAGGAATAGGTTCGCTAGCGTACAGGAGACCGGGGTCCCCATTGCGGTACCGGCTATTTGTCTGTACCAAGTATCGTTAAATGTGAAAGCATTGTGAGATAAAATGAAATGCAAAGATTCACAGATAAAGTCTATCAAGGAACCGTCTTGACCCTCTATTTGGAGGATGTCTCGAATTACCGCTACTGCCAAAGTTTGTGGGATCCGGGTATAGAGGCTCTCTACATCTATAGAGGCCATACTATACCCGGGCCACCACTCAAAGTCATCAACGCATTTCCTGAAATCCCCTGAGTCTTTTAGATACGATGGTACCTTAGAAAGCAAAGGTCTTAATAACCAATCCAGGTATTGCGACAAAGGTTCGGTCACTGAACCAATCCCCGAGACGATGGGACGCCCGGGGGGGTTCAGGACCGATTTGTGAACCTTTGGTAAGCAGTACCTGGATTGGTTATTAAGACCTTTGCTTTCTAAGGTACCATCGTATCTAAAAGACTCAGGGGATTTCATGAAATGCGTTGATGACTTTGAGTGGCGGCCCGGGTATAGTATGGCCTCTATAGATGTAGAGAGCCTCTATACCCGGATCCCACAAACTTTGGCAGTAGCGGTAATTCGAGACATCCTCCAAATAGAGGGTCAAGATGGTTCCTTGATAGACTTTATCTGTGAATCTTTGCATTTCATTTTAACTCACAATGCTTTCACATTTAACGATACTTGGTACAGACAAATAGCCGGTACCGCAATGGGGACCCCGGTCTCCTGTACGCTTGCGAACCTATTCCTGGCGCATTTCGAAGATCATGTTGTTTACAACAATTCGAACCCCTACCTGAAATGTATAAAATTATATGCAAGGTATGTGGACGACATATTTGTGGTGTGGGAGGGCGAGGAAGGGGATTTTTCCTCTTTCGTTGCTTTCCTGAATGATAACAACTACAATATGTCGTTCACACATGTGTATGGGAAAAGTGATCTAGACTTCTTGGACGTAAAACTCCATCTGGAGGAAGACAGGCTCACAAGGTCCCTATATAGGAAACCCACGGCATCCAATACGTTATTGCATTATGATAGTGCACACCCACATCATACTAAACGAGCACTTCCTTACAGTCAATTTTTGAGAACTAAAAGAATGAATAATACCCCTTTAGGATGTGATAATCAAGTAAGAGAGCTAGAAATCAGTTTCAAACATAGAGGCTACCCGGAGAAGCTACTGTCGGAGACTAAAAATAGAGCCTTAGGACTAGTACAACAGACTAGCAAAGATGAGGAACAATCAAAGAAACGTTTTGTGTTCTCGTTCAAGTATGGACCTATGTATAATAAAATCTCTAATGCCATTAATAAATTCTGGCATGTACTGGAAAAAGATAGAGAGTTAAACTCAATTGGAATAGGCCCTCCGATAATGTCCTATAGAAGATGTAATAACCTAAAAGACATACTTGTTAAGAATAGGATCAAAACCGACAAAAAAACGACTTGGCTTGACAAGAGAAGACCAATAGGGAACTTCAAATGCAGAAATTGTTCTTGTAAAAACCATGAGATCATTAATCCAGTTGAAGTAGGGGGTAGGAGTCATAGAGTTACTGCTTTTATTAACTGTAAGACTACATGGGTAGTTTATGTCATTTTTTGCCCATGCCGACGCTTCTATATAGGCAAAACAATTAGAGAGATGGGTAAGAGGTTTAGAGAGCATCAAAGGTCTATAAGAACAGGCATTGGGAGTCCTAGATTGATAAAACATGTTAATGAGGCACATGGAGGTAATGCAGATGTTTTGACCTTTATGGGCCTTGAGCATGTAAAACCATCAGAAAGAGGTGGGAATACACATAAATTACTACTTCAAAAGGAAAGTAGGTGGATAATAGAAACTGGGGCATGTGGCCCGTTGGGGCTCAATGATAAAAATGATCTGATAGCGTTCCTATAGGATTATGATTTAAATCTATGGTGCTATTAAAATATCTGGTAAAGAACTTTGCACTTTTTTCCGCATTAGGTACACCGGCCCTGTTCCCATTCAATATGCCCATTCATCTATGCCCAATAACGACACTATTAAAAATACAAGTAATTGTCCATTTAGTTAGTAATAATTTATCTACCCTGCCCCCCTCTTTCAGTTGGAAGAGGAGGAACACCTTTAGGGTGGTGAGGCTTTAATGCCTGTGTAGATATTGTATAGTATCCGCAGTTAGAATAAGTCCATAGTGAAAGGCCGCGCGCTTTAGTGGCACATCGGTAGTATTGAGACGAGTGCCACTAGCTTAGACGTAATACGGTACTACCAGAGTAATAACACGCTCGACAATGATAGCGAGTAATATGATGGAAAGTTATTGAGATTGAATATATGATTGGATCAGCATGTGTACACACCGTATTGTTGTTTTGAGCAATGTATGTAAATTTTAATTATGTTTCACATTGTTTTGCTATAGCGGTAGTGACGTCAGTGCCGGCTAGTTAAAGTCCGGACATGACGACAGACGCTATAGAGGACCCGTCGAAGCGGTACACGACCGCGAAACGGCAGGCCGTCGTCCTCCGTCCCCGCACCCCCTCCCCTGCTAATGTTCATATGTATGGACTGAACTAAGATTAAACGACTGCAAGATCGACTAATGGTGAGTGCGGCTCTATTTTCTATATGACTGGATTGCATTTACTGCATATGCCAGCACCGCCAGAGAAAACTGCATAAGTCACAGGAGTGACAGCCCGATTTAGTTCAACACGTTGAGTTCCCGGTGTTACCTGCTTGCTATATTTGATATATATATATATATACACACACATACACAATGTACACTCACACATATAAACAGACAGACACACACACATATATATACATATACACACTGCACACACACATATATACACACATAGACATATAAGCACAGACTTACACATATGCACACATACACACATATTAGCAGTGTTCTTTGCTTACCAGTGATGATTCTCTCTGAGTCTGGAGGGAAGGAAAGTGCAGGGCGGCTGTGTGACATCACAGGAGATCGCGGGATTGTCTCCGGTGTGATGTGGCTGGGCACATGTAATGCCAGCCAGAGCAGCCCATCCCCCACCTCCCCCTGCACTCTAGCCCCTCTCTCCTCCCTCAGTACAGAAAGGAGATAAGCGATGCTCTGCAGGCTGTGGTCTGGAGAGCATCGCATACTAATTAGCCATGTGGTGGCTTTCCTGCTCCCTTCTTGGGGGGGGCACCTGCGCCCCCCCCCCTGGGTACGCACATGTGTCAGCCAATCCCTGCATGCGGGCTGGCTCTGTAAAGAGCGCCAACATGCAGGGAGGTGGACCCGAGCATAGCAAGAGTATCGCGAGATTACTCAGTGCTCGCCGAGTACCGAGATATTTGTGCGAGTACCGAGTAGTGACAAGCATACTCGCTCATCCCTACCTACTACTGAATATCCCCCCCAATAATCTGGCCAGTGGCCCTTGTTTGTAGTTGTCCATGTTGGACATGTTGTTTGTTTGTGTTGCCATGTTGGCACCCTCCTTTTTTATGCCCCGTTGGCCTTTTTTCTTGTAGTATGCCACATTGGGAAAGTGGGTAGTATGGTTTGCCTACAACTAATCTGAAAAATCATAATTTACAAAAATAGAAAAAGGAAAAATAAATGTGAGAGCAAACCAAAATACTGTGTGATCCCTTGTCTCAGCACACACAGGAACACCTTTGGGAGGTGACCTTTTTAAACAAAACACATGGCTAATGACTTAGAGTAGATGTGCAGTGTGACATGATAAAGATCTGACCATACTGTACCATTTCAACATGGATGAAGCCCTATTTTACATCAATGTCTCCAATATCACATCCACATTAACAAACACACAGACCCAAACATACTCGCCAATGTCGGCCAGAGAAAACTCACAATCTCTCAATACTCACACATGTCACCTAGGGATAGGGTCCTGTCTGCTACAATGACACAACTATGTTATTGTGGACATGAGCCCTCTCCTTCTGCCACACAAACATCACCATTACCCCCACAACACACTACACACACAACCATACTGCTGAACCTGACACATATGTGGACGTAGGTATGGCAAATATTAGTCAGGTTTATTACCCCAAAATAAAAATACAAACACACTTGGTTTTAGATAATAAAAAAACAGTCCAGTACGCAATGTAGTGCATTGCCTAGTAGCGTCTTGCTTCTTTGTCCTCTGCTGGATCAGACAATGGCTCCTCCCCCTCATCCCCATACTCCCACACATTGGGGGCCCTTCTGTGCTGTAGTTTTCGTAGGAGACGTGGAGGATCCTGATTTTGGCAACCTCTAGCCATGTGTTGTTGGGACGCAGGGGGCACTGGGGGTGTTTTCTTGGGGATGGTGATGTAACCACCCCATCTCAGTGCCCCATCAACGCCTGCTTCCAGGATCCGAATGATGGCCCTCTCGGCGATGGCACGTTGTTTCTGGCTCCATGCGGCACACCCACTCACTGGCCATGTGCCCGATTGAAGTGGGGGGGTCCTCTCTCTGTCCAATAGGACCCATTTTGCCCAGGTACCCAGCTCAGTGTTGGGTGGGGAAGGTATGTGACATCGCTGTATGCCTGAGCTGTGCCCTGGGCGCGACTCCCACCACTGGGATCAGGCACCTGCTCCCCCAAAGATGCTGATGGTGGAGTGTGGCCAGAGGGTGGGCCCTCTTCACTGGAGCCCTCTCATGAGGGGCCTGTAAACCAAACATAGAAAAAACAAGTTAACAAGTGTAGCAATGTACTGACATCAATTACCACAACCAACCACCCAGCACCAGAAGGCGCATATCTGAGCATGCCAAACACCAAAATCAACAGTAGCAGGGTTGGAAACAGAGATGAAGAAAGA
Organism: Allobates femoralis; assembly: GCA_033576535.1. NCBI lineage: Eukaryota > Metazoa > Chordata > Amphibia > Anura > Aromobatidae > Allobates > Allobates femoralis. Next base: position 79,077,809 of record JARQOC010000011.1, read on the forward strand.
AATAGACCAGTGCTTTGTACTCACCTGAGGCTCCAAACTGATATGCCAAGTGTCCGAACATATCACAGCACAATCTGTGCCAACAGCCACGAGCCAACACATAGCAGAACATACAGAAGAATGGTGAAAGTCCAACACAATTGTGCCTTCTAATTGTCCACCAACCCACACATCAGTGCAACCACCAAGGGTGGACATAGGTAGAAAATTACGCACCTCCTGTGACGGGGCAGGCTCTTGGCTTGTGGCCAAAGATGGTTGGGCAAGGCGGCTACTGCACCGTGTTGGGCGATAAGCCTCCTGGCCCAGAATGAAGGTGAGGAGCTCATAATACCACAAATGTGGCTCAGGGACCTCCTCAGCTCCAGCCCCACACCAAGCCATCAACACCATCTTATGTTCTTTGGTGAATACAGTGCGCAGACGCTTGATTTTTTCCACAACCATTGGCACCGTCCAGATCTTACTTTGGTCGAGCCGGTTTGCCAGCACAGCAAGGTGCCTGTAGGCCACAGCCCTCGCCGCCCTGTTCTTGTAGTCGGGCGACGCAACCCGCCACAGGCATTCATGGTCCTGGTACATGGCTAGGAGGTCACGCACAAAATCAGGACTCTCAGCCATCTGCCAAAAACAAATATAGTGTGTTACCAAAACACATACATGTACATATCAGGTCACACCCTACTCTGTGTGGCCAATCTATGTCCAGCACTAGCAATGACAGGTGGTCTGGTAGTTAGCTTGTGTATGCAGAAGCATTAATGGCCTTAATATGTGTACACAGATGTGACATGCTGCACATGACACGGGGCAAAGTTACACGGGGCAAAGTTACAAAGCTGTATAATGTTGAAATTGCACACATTGACAGGACTGAGTGCAGCATAATATTGTATATATATATGACATGGGTTCAGCACCCATATGCTAGCACCTTTCCTCACTCCAGTTGTCAGATATAAACTATTGCCCTCTGGTATCAGTCTCTAGCACACCTAAGGGGTTAACCTCTTTTCCCAAGGCACCGATTACATATTCAAAGCACCTGTCTTTAGGTGTAAGACTGCAAATCCATTATTCTCTCGTATCAGCCAATGAGGAAAAGCCCAGAAAGACGCAAGGCGGTTACATTAGTGTTAGGACCCAGTTAACGGAGATCGCCTCAGCGTGGCAACTGGGTGAATTATCGATCTGGCCATTTCCATAATACTAAGCATCTCTACTTTTTCATTTTTCAATTCTTCTATATTTAGAAATAAGTCTGTGTCGAGTGCAACTATTTATATTTGAAATAGAAATGGCACACATGGCATACCACACAAAATTTAGACACAGGAATGACCTCAGCACATATTTATGGAATGATGTAGTGCTGTAGGACACACTGTCATGTCATTGGTGGCAAGGATCATTATGTGTGCAACAGGACACGGAGGGGGTTAATGATGCGTAGGCGTCACAAAACACACATCTACATGACCCTACATGAAGCTGTACATAACCCGCCCATACATCTTGCAAAATATGGCTCGGAAGCCCAAAATAAGATTCCATACATGAGAAGCACAATAGCATGTCCACCAACTTACCGTCTGTCCAACAGAGTTCTGGTGATGAGACGCTACTAGAACAATGCACATTGAAGTAGGAGTATGGGTGGCGGACAAGCTGGCCACATTTTCAACACAACATGACCAATCACAAAGCAGCACAGGCACATAATCAGTAGTTGCACGTGGCAACGTCCAGGCGGCGACGTGAATTAGATTACGCAGATGCTCTGTGATTGGATGGTTACCACATAAAAACCGCTAACGACCGAGCTACGGCACGCTTACTGCACAGAGTCATTAAGTAAGTACTGATGTTCACACATGATTTGTGATATGGCTGTGTATAGCGTTTGATACAACTTGACATTACGTATCGTTCTTGTGTACTGTAGCACACACCCTAGTGGTGGAGTATGTAGTTTGTAATGATGATGTGTTTGATTGATCTATTGTGTGCCGCAAAATGGATGGATGGCTTTCCTTGCCACAAAACACCATCCTCATTGACAATCCATTTTGCCTTTGCCATACAGGATCATGTAACAAGGAGGCCTCTGAGGTTAGTTTAGTGGAACATATGAAATGTGGGCACATAGTACTGGCCTTTACTAGACAGAATGGAAGTATTCTGGCGATACTGAGATGTGGAGTGGCCCATGTGGCTTGGGAATGTCTGCCTGTGAAGATTTGGCCTTATCAACACAACAGGGATGTCTGTTGGACATGATGACTATGCGATTGTCAGCTGTGTGGGATGATAATTTGTCAGTAGCACATGGCTCTGGTACATTTAGCATGTTCTTGTATTTAATTGTTAACAATCATCTGTCTGTGTGGTTGAGCTTTGTATTTTCCTAGGCCTTGTGGTAGTACATATACATTATGGGCAGCTACAGTGCCTACAAGTAGTATTCAACCCCCTGCAGATTTAGGTGGTTTGATAAGATGCAAATAAGTTAGAGCCTTCAAACTGCAAACGAGAGTAGGATTTATTAACAGAAGCATAAATCTTACAAACCAAAAAGTTATGTTGCTCAGTTGAATTTTAATAAATTTTAAACATAAAAGTGTGGGTCAATTATTATTCAACCCCTAGGTTTAATATTTTGTGGAATAACCCTTGTTTGCAATTACAGCTAATAATCGTCTTTTATAAGACCTGATCAGGCCGGCACAGGTCTCTGGAGTTATCTTGGCCCACTCCTCCATGCAGATCTTCTCCAAGTTATCTAGGTTCTTTGGGTATCTAATGTGGACTTTAATCTTGAGCTCCTTCCACAAGTTGTCAATTGGGTTAAGGTCAGGAGACTGACTAGGCCACTCCATCACCTTGATTTTTTTCCTCTTGAACCAGGCCTTGGTTTTCTTGGCTGTGTGCTTTGGGTCGTTGTCTTGTTGGAGGATGAAATTACGACCCATCTTAAGATCCTTAATGGAGGAGCGGAGGTTCTTGGCCAAAATCTCCAGGTAGGCCGTGCTAGCTATCTTCCCATGGATGCGGACCAGATGGCCAGGCCCCTTGGCTGAGAAACAGCCCCACAGCATGATGCTGCCACCACCATGCTTGACTGTAGGGATGGTATTCTTGGGGTCGTATGCAGTGCCATCCAGTCTCCAAACGTCACGTGTGTGGTTGGTACCAAAGATCTCTATCTTGGTCTCATCAGACCATAGAACCTCGAACCAGTCTGTCTCAGAGTCCTCCAAGTGATCATGAGCAAACTGTAGACGAGCCTTGACAGTAAAGTACCTTACGGGCTCGTCTGGAACGGAGACCATTGCGGTGGAGTACGTTACTTATGGTATTGACTGAAACCAATGTCCCCACTGCCATGAGATCTTCCTGGAGCTCCTTCCTTGTTGTCCTTGGGTTAGCCTTGACTCTTCGGACAAGCCTGGCCTCGGCACGGGAGGAAACCTTCAAAGGCTGTCCAGGCCGTGGAAGGCTAACAGTAGTTCCATAAGCCTTCCACTTCCGGATGATGCTCCCAACAGTGGAGACAGGTAGGCCCAACTCCTTGGAAAGGGTTTTGTACCCCTTGCCAGCCTTGTGACCCTCCACGATCTTGTCTCTGATGGCCTTGGAATGCTCCTTTGTCTTTCCCATGTTGACCATGTATGAGTGCTGTTCACAAGTTTGGGGAGGGTCTTAAATAGTCAGAAAAGGCTGGCAAAAGAGATAATTAATCCACACATGTGAAGCTCATTGTTCTTTGTGCCTGAACTACTTCTTAATACTTTAGGGGGACCAAACAGAATGCTGGTGGTTTGAGGGGTTGAATAATAATTGACCCACACTTTTATGTTTAAAATTTATTAAAATTCAACTGAGCAACATAACTTTTTGGTTTGTAAGATTTATGCTTCTGTTAATAAATCCTACTCTCGTTTGCAGTTTGAAGGCTCTAACTTATTTGCATCTTATCAAACCACCTAAACCTGCAGGGGGTTGAATACTACTTGTAGGCACTGTATATGGGGGTATGGTAATGATGTCACAATTTGGACGATGGAGATATAGTTGTGGAGGAGGCCCATGGGTGTAGTGATAACAGGTGTTGTGGTGAGGCAGTGTAATGTTGTTTGTGACCGTTCAATGGTGCAATATATCTATGTGGGTGGCCATATGAGTGTGGCACCCTGGCACCTGTTGGGCACCACAGAAATCCTTAGGTACAATGGAGTAAGTAACAGCACAGCAAAACCCACAACACAAACAACACTTAGAACACCTGGTTTCACCCCGAGCCTCTAGGGGGAGCTACACTGGTGACTTCTAACCAGTTCCCCCTACAAATAGAGTCTTGGAGGGAGAAACTTCAGAGTGTGGTAGACGCTACAAGAGCTGCCAGCCTGTGTGAAACCTCCACCCTATGAGGAACACACTAGGCCCTGCTAGCCTGTTAGCCAGTGGAGATCCCTGCAATTGGGATAATAGGAAGAAAGTGTGGCGCCCCGCAACGAGTGCGTCACAAGGGAGTATTGCAGCCGCAATATTCTCTTGACAAAGCAGTGCAATAGTTAACTCTGAGATCCAACCCAACATACAACACCTAGAACAGAGGGCCAATCCTAGGTCCTGGTGGGTGGAGTGTTAGGGTAGTGAAGAGAACAGAATAATCTAGACAGGAGAACATAGTCTAGAACTTGAAGAGAGCAGACTAGAACTTGGAGTGGAGCGGGGGCTCCGCACCCCGTGCGGGCCCCTGGGCCGTCACCGGTCGGGTGTCCGCACCTGAGGCCTTAACCACCGGGATTGGGCATTTCTACACGGGTTCCCAAAAGACTCCCGTGCCCACAACTCACAGCCGGTTTACTGGTACCGAAGCTGGCAGCAGTTCACCTCTGCCACGCGAACCAGCCCCGTGGAGGAGCAGCTTTATAGGAGCACCCCACCACCAGCCAGTTTCCAGTCGTCTAACCAGCGGTGTACCCACTGAGGGATCCAAGGCTCCCCAAAGAATCCAGAACGTACATCATGGATAGGGCATTGAAGCAGCCTCCCCGTACCCGACCTGGTATTCCTGGGCGACGCTGGCAAGAGAAGCTAAGGAGGTAGAGAGGAGGTACACTGCGGATCTCTGAGGAGCACTATCACTGCTAAGTCCACCCGGTCTTCTACTCAACCACTGTAAGCCATGTACTGCCTGCTGGTTACAGTAAAGAACCGTTGCAGAGACTATCTGTGTCCGTGCCTCCTTATGAACTGTCCGTCATTAACTAAAGGTAACCGCAGCTGCCGCACAACATCTTGAGCAGCTCCAGCCCCCGGGGATCACCGCTCAGCCTGTGGGGAGCGTAACATCTTGCTGCTGTCCATCACCCCGGGAGGTTCCGCAGCGTCGGTAGTCCTTACCGAATCTACTCATAGGTGGCGTCACGAAGAAAACAAATTAAAACCCCTTTTAATCTGTTCCCGTAAGACGACCTCAATTTTGATCTGCACTACACCGGGCCCCACTACCGGCAGGCGCGGTCCACCCGTGACAAGGAAGGAGAAGAATCGCCTGTATCAACCGGGAGTAACCCTGGCCCCTGGTGTGCGTCAGAAAATGGCGTCACGAACAGGATACGAGCAGGCCCGTTACCCAACGGGTATGTTGTGCTTAAACTGGACTTTATTGTCTACAATTGGACTTTGTTCGTCCCTAAAAGAACTTTCCCGCCTTTACACCATTGGGTCAAGATGGCGCCCAAGATGGCGTTCCCGCCACAAGAAGCCGCCACGTGAAGCCCAAGAGTGAGTCAACCCCCCCCCTCACTGTGGGAGGGCTAAGGACAAAAGGCGCCAAACTCTTTGTCCGCCCTGATTGCTCGAATCAACCATGGGGGCGGATCCCAAAGACTTTTCCCACGATTGGACTACAAAAGCCCAGCGGAGATGGGAGTGTCATACCTAGACACACCGACAGAGAGAGAAGACATCTTCACCAGCTCTACCAGAACGTCTTACCGGTTGATCGGGTGTGGTTTCCCTCCAAAGAAGAATGGCCAGCATGAGACTCCAAGACCTGATGCGGGAGGTCGAGGCGGAGGCCAGAGCAGCCATCAGCCAACCGGGTCCGGATCCTGCCTTTACCATAGACGGCAGCCCCGACTTCTGGCTAGAGGCTCTACAAGACCTCCGGGTGCGGTTACTAGAGACAGTGGAATGGACGATCCGTAGCTGGAGCGCGACCCTAGGCAGACGACTACACCATGCGATGCAGCAGAGCCGACCGGGTGCAGCTTCTCCAAGCCCAGACGACGTCACCAGCTTCTCGACCGCCTCACCCTCGCCTACCACCTGTCCTGCTCCGTCACCTGAGCCAATAGACTGTGTCATTCCGGTGGAGGCCGCAACTCGACCCGTTCCAGCGACCAACATCGCAACCGATTCCGTTCTTGAGCCGGAGCTCATAACACGCTCCATGGAAGAACTCGATCTCTACCAGGTTCCACCTGCGGAACCCGCGACTAGTTTCCACACTACCGAGACTGTCGCTTGTTTCTCCCTTGAACCGGAGGCCTCCTCTGCAACTACAGAGGCCTACCTGGTAACCGGGACTGAAACACCTTTACCTGCGGAAACAGATGAAGAGGCAGGCAGCCTGGAAGCCCTACAGGACGTCCCTACGGAAGGATCCGCAGCACCACCGCCCTGTTGTACAACGGAACAAGCTTTAACGTCTTTCATCATCGAGCAGCCTGATGTGATCATCGAGGAAGAGGTCGGAGAGGATGACGACGAGACCCACAGCACCGCTGAGGATTTCGACACCGGGTTCGCTTGGGGAGACAACAGAGAACTTCCTTCCGGGCACACAGCTCGGGTACACTGGTCGGGTGCACTGCCGACACCTTCCCCTGTGCCGTTCCACCGGGTTCCGATACAGACAGCCCGCCAAGTTCAAGCTTCCCGCCAAACCACCAGCTCCATTACTCATCTTTACACCCCGAGCCGTAACGACGGAGATATACGCCAGAGACGACGAGAGGAGTGGCAAGCCCGAGAACGCGCCAACATGGAGGCCCGTGCCGAGGCTCGCCGCCAGCCGCCGCTGCCTGATGAACTCCGCCGTGAAGGTAGAATTTCCACCTTTAACTTAAATACCGGGTGGGGGTTCGCTTGGGAGGTGGGTTTGAATGAGGAGGTGTTTGTGGGGCGCCGGGACGTTGAGTCCAACTTGCCAAGAGGACATCCCGATCGCGACCTATACCGGGGCGACATAATCACCTACGAGCGCTATGCTTGTGCAGATGGGTGGTTCGCTATCCGGGTGCGCCATCACCCTCAGAGCCAGTGACTTTAAAACTTGAGCTTCATCAATGACTCTGTTCCCGTTAATCATTGACTGTGTGATCTTGCGGCTACAGCCTGGACTCTAGTTTAAAGTACAGCCGACCGCCCGCCGGGTCCGCACAAAGTGATTACCTGTTTCTTTGCTTATATCACCAAAGCATACCTTTACCTGTTTTTCTATTTTAATAAAAGTGTGTCATATATGTATAAAAATGTAAAAACCTCTGTAATGTGAGTAGTTTGACGCTTGGGGACAAGCTGATTTAACCAAGGGGGAGTGTGGCGCCCCGCAACGAGTGCGTCACAAGGGAGTATTGCAGCCGCAATATTCTCTTGACAAAGCAGTGCAATAGTTAACTCTGAGATCCAACCCAACATACAACACCTAGAACAGAGGGCCAATCCTAGGTCCTGGTGGGTGGAGTGTTAGGGTAGTGAAGAGAACAGAATAATCTAGACAGGAGAACATAGTCTAGAACTTGAAGAGAGCAGACTAGAACTTGGAGTGGAGCGGGGGCTCCGCACCCCGTGCGGGCCCCTGGGCCGTCACCGGTCGGGTGTCCGCACCTGAGGCCTTAACCACCGGGATTGGGCATTTCTACACGGGTTCCCAAAAGACTCCCGTGCCCACAACTCACAGCCGGTTTACTGGTACCGAAGCTGGCAGCAGTTCACCTCTGCCACGCGAACCAGCCCCGTGGAGGAGCAGCTTTATAGGAGCACCCCACCACCAGCCAGTTTCCAGTCGTCTAACCAGCGGTGTACCCACTGAGGGATCCAAGGCTCCCCAAAGAATCCAGAACGTACATCATGGATAGGGCATTGAAGCAGCCTCCCCGTACCCGACCTGGTATTCCTGGGCGACGCTGGCAAGAGAAGCTAAGGAGGTAGAGAGGAGGTACACTGCGGATCTCTGAGGAGCACTATCACTGCTAAGTCCACCCGGTCTTCTACTCAACCACTGTAAGCCATGTACTGCCTGCTGGTTACAGTAAAGAACCGTTGCAGAGACTATCTGTGTCCGTGCCTCCTTATGAACTGTCCGTCATTAACTAAAGGTAACCGCAGCTGCCGCACAACATCTTGAGCAGCTCCAGCCCCCGGGGATCACCGCTCAGCCTGTGGGGAGCGTAACATCTTGCTGCTGTCCATCACCCCGGGAGGTTCCGCAGCGTCGGTAGTCCTTACCGAATCTACTCATAGGTGGCGTCACGAAGAAAACAAATTAAAACCCCTTTTAATCTGTTCCCGTAAGACGACCTCAATTTTGATCTGCACTACACCGGGCCCCACTACCGGCAGGCGCGGTCCACCCGTGACAAGGAAGGAGAAGAATCGCCTGTATCAACCGGGAGTAACCCTGGCCCCTGGTGTGCGTCAAAAGGAGATCACCTCTCAGGAATACAGAGTTAATCCAACTCTTTCCAAATCAACCGGTGACTGGAACCGAAGCTGTGGAAGCTACAAAGCCCTCACAGAGAACCAGCACATCCAACAGGAGGTTTAGCCACCTGTTCCACCTGATGCACCCATCCACGAGAGCCCAGGGAAGAGTACTGATCCTGCTCAGACCCTTTTACAGTGCCTTCAGTGCTGCTAACCAGGTGAAGCAAGTTCCATTGAACAAACTGCCCGGTCCGGAGGGATTCCACATCCACCCGACCTTAGCACAAGAAGTAGAGAAAGGAAGCCTAACACTGCTTGCTGTGAAACTCCATAAGTGCCAACTTCACTATCCGGTCCGAGTGTACCTGACAACCATTCAGTAAAGGTACCTAAAAGAGACTTTGTGGGGTTGTACATTACTCCTGGATTCAGCGCGCAGCATCCCGCAGCTGCCTCACAACATCTTGCGCAGCTCCCGGCTCCGGGGATTCCCGCTCATCCTGTGGGGAGCGTTCCATCTCGCTGTGTACCATTCCCGGAGACCCGAACAGCGCTGGTAAAGTTACCAGAACACACCGCAGGTGGCGTCACGAAGACAAATCACCCCACTGTTCCGCCATTCCCCTATTGATCTGGACCACCGGGCCTACACTACCGCAGGCGCGGTTCCGTGACTGGAGGAGAAGCAACGCCCGCTACGTGTACCCCCGGCTACGGTGAGTCAGAATTTGGCGTCACGAACAGGATACGAGCAGGCCCATTATCACGGGTATTGTGTGCTATTTATTGACTGTAAATATCGAACTGTACATTTGGTCCGCCATTGCTGCGCGAAAAGGAGGGAAAAGAAGGGGCGTGACTGTGCAGAGGGCGCGAAGATTGGCCCCGCCCCCACGCTCTGACGATTTCCCCTGTACGCAGCAGGAACCGGAAACTCCCGTGGTGCCTCACTCCTCACCGCGAGGCCGACACTTCCGTTTGAAAACCGAGGGAAAGGCTACGCTTAACTAAGGGGGAGCGACCATGAGTAACCCGGCTCCCGATCACGCGGTGCCCCCGCTAGACCAAGCGGCACCTCAAAACATACCTCTTGATGGACAGCAACAAGTCGGCGGTATGCTACCACAACCCGCTCCGATTATGCCGATGTCTCTACCCTACGTTCCTAGTGCGACCTGGTTACCCAAGTACAGCGGTGTACCCAGTACCTTGGAGAACTTCCAGAGGAAGATATGCCAAGCGCTGGACATGTACCCGATGACCGGTAAGCAAAGAGCTTCAGTTATTATGGGACAGTTAACCGGTGCAGCCGAACTGCAGAGCCGCAGCTGGCCTGTAGAAGTTCAGGAATCTGTGGAGCAGATATTCGCTAGATTAACCCGGGTCTTTGAATGCCATACCGAAGCTGGATTAAGACTGTCATTCTATCGTTGTAATCAAGGGGCACAAGAAACTGTCCTTGATTATTCACTGCGCTTGCAAGAAGCATACAGACTGTTAAAACAAGTCGATCCTGACAGTGCTCGAGATGAGAACAAAGCGTTAATTGGACAATTTATTGTGGGCCTTAAACTGTCTGAGGATAGAAAGCAAGCAAGCTGGTGGTCCATACAGAATCCAGGCGCAGAGTTTGACACCTTGAGGGACTTAACAGTTTGGGGACAGCGACTCGCTGAAGTACCTGATCCCGCTTCACCGCAGCAGCAGTACACTGACACCCCTTCCGTGCCGGCAGCAGCATCTCCAATCCCTGCGATTCAGTCCAGCGCACAGACTGTGACACCTGACCGGTTTGATCAACTGTGTGCTAATGTCGAGCAGCTGATGAAAGACGTGGCCAAGCTACAAGCTGGGAGAAGACCCAAGACAGATGCAAGGCCATCGGACAAGATTCAACTCGCCGACAGTCCAGATGACGTCCCTGGATGAGGAGAAAGACACAGCCGTCGCGAGGAAAACCTGCAGACCGCCGCAGTCCTGACAGACGCCGCAACAGTCAGCAGAACGACTTAGGAGGACGCAACGTGCAATCCCGTCCTTTAAACGAGCGACCCCTGGGCGAGAAGGGCCAACCCCAGGAGTAGACTGTGCAGGCCCTACGTCCAGCTGGGAACACAAGTATGTGGGAGACTGTCCATACTTACCAATCGTCATCGATGGCATCGCGATCTCCGCCTTGATAGACACTGGATCCCAGGTGACATCCATCCCCAGTACCCTTTACAAGCAGTTCTGGCCCAATGTTAAGCTAGAACCCCTAACCCTGAGATGAACCTTGAAGCCACTAATGGTATTCCGGTTACCATAGAGGGACAGTGGGAAGCTACAGTAAAGGTGGGGAGGGTGCAGTTGAAAAACCAGGGTATCTTAGTGGTCCAGGATAAGCCTAACCACAAGGATCCATATGTCATATTGGGTACCAATGTCATGATCAAATGCCTCGATGAAGTGTTGTTTTTACTCCAACAGAGTGCTGAAGCCGGTAAACCCAGAGAAAAGAGGGCTATCCAAAAGCAGATCAGAGCTCTGGTGTATCAACAACAGGTAACATTGTCAAATGGTGAGATTGGCAGAGTAAGAGTCACAGATCCCATTCCAATTGTGGTACCACCCAGAAGTGAAATGATGATCTGGTGTCGAGCAGCCATAGGCCTCAGAGGGCAGGACTACCAAGCTGTAGTAGAACCTGTAATGTCCGACAGTAGTCCTACGCTCTTGACAGCCAGAGGGTTAGTCGATGTAAGAAAGGGGAGAGTCCCCGTACGCATATTAAATTATGGTGATGACGAAGTCAGACTGCCAAGATATGCAACTGTTGCTAAATTGTACCAAGTAAAAGATGATGCTGTGATTGATGTAAAATCCTCAAACCAAACAGTCACTGATGAACCCCCTCACTCCAAAGATCAGTTAGAGAAATGGTGTCAGGAGCTCAGTGTAGGAACTGACAATACACCCTCTCACCAGAAAAATGGAGTATACAGGGTAGTTCGGGAGTATGAGCAAGTGTTCAGCAAGCACCCACTTGACTTTGGGAGGATTAAAGGGGTACAACATCATATCCCCACAAACAACCATGCACCTATCAAAGAAAGGTACAGGCCTATACCACCTACTCACTACCAGAAAGCGAAAGAGATGCTTCAGGACATGAAGAATGCAGGAGTCATTAGGGATAGCTGTAGTCCCTGGGCCGCACCACTAGTCCTGGTTAAAAAGAAAGATGGTAGTATGAGGATGTGCGTAGACTATAGGCAAATCAACAAAGTCACACACAAGGATGCATACCCGTTACCGCGCATAGAAGAGTCACTAGCTGCACTCAAATCTGCCAACTATTTCTCCACATTAGATCTTACTAGTGGGTACTGGCAGGTTGCCGTTGCAGAGGAGGATCGTGAGAAGACAGCCTTCACGACTCCCATGGGCTTATGCGAGTTCAACAGTATGCCATTCGGTTTGTGCAATGCCCCAGGAACATTTCAGAGACTTATGGAATGTTGTTTGGGCCACAAGAACTTTGAGACTGTCTTGTTATACCTTGATGATGTCATTGTCTACTCTCAGACCTATGAAGATCACCTCCAACACCTGAGTGAAGTGTTCGAGGCACTGTCCAAGTACGGGATGAAACTGAAACCGTCCAAGTGCCACCTGCTGAAACCCAAGGTCCAATACCTAGGACATGTGGTAAGCGCTGAAGGCGTAGCACCGGATCCGGATAAGGTCATCGTCGTCAAGGACTGGCCAGCACCAATCAACCACAAGGAGGTACGTCAATTTCTAGGACTGGTTGGGTACTACCGACGATTCATCAAAGGCTATACCAAGATAGCCGCACCTATGCAAGATCTCTTAGTAGGTCAATCCAAAAACGGCAAGATCAGGGGACCCCCATTCCACTGGGGCCCAGAACAGGACAAATCCTTCCAAACGCTGAAAGATGCTTTAACCGGAGAAGAAATCCTGGCCTACCCTGACTACAATCTACCGTTTTTATTGTACACCGATGCAAGTAATGAAGGTTTAGGAGCAGTCCTATCTCAACGTCAGCAGGGCAAGGAGAAGGTGATAGCCTACGCCAGCAGAAAGCTCCGTCCCACAGAAAGGAACCCGGAAAACTACAGCTCCTTCAAGCTGGAGTTCCTGGCCCTGGTCTGGGCGATCACAGAGCGTTTCAAGCATTACCTGGCCTCCGTCCCGTTCACAGCTTTCACAGACAACAATCCTCTAACCCATTTAGAGACTGCAAAGCTGGGAGCCCTAGAACAGCGTTGGGTAGCAAGACTCGCTAACTATGACTTCACTGTAAAGTACCGGGCAGGTCACAAGAACGGCAATGCTTATGCCCTGTCCCGAATGCCTCATCTTCCTGAAGAGGGAGAAGACATAGATGACTTAGAAGAGATTGAACTACCTGCTTTCCACCGTTCCGGTACAGCAACATGTCATCAGAGAAACCAGACACGTGTAGAGAGGACCGTGAACCCTTTACCTCACCATGACTGGAAGGAGGCACAAGCCAACGACCCAGATGTCAGCCTGGTAAGGGATCTCATCACTCAAGAGCACGCCAATATGGACTCTGATGCCTCACCAACTGCTAAACGCCTGTGGAAGGAGAAAGGAAGGTTGTTCGTCTACCAAGGTAAACTATGCAGAAGATACCTCAATCCGAGAACCCATGAACTAATCTGGCAGATTGTAGTTCCCAAGACTGAAGTCCAGATGATCCTTGAAGCATACCATGACGATGCCGGACACTTTGGATGGAAGAAGCTGGAGAGACTCCTGAAGGATCGGTTCTACTGGGTCGGTATGAGAGGTTCCATTGACAAATGGTGTAAAAACTGTGGACCTTGTCACCTTCGAAGAAAAGACCACTTAACTCAGAAAGCTCCGTTGCATCCAATCGTTACCACCAAACCTCTTGAAATAGTTGCTCTCGACCATGTGAAGCTTACCCCAAGTCGAACCGGGTACACCTACGCTCTCACCATCGTCGATCACTACTCAAGATTCCTGGTAGTCGTTCCAGTTAAGGATTTAACTGCTGAGGTAGCAGCCAAAGCGTTCCAGAGTTACTTCTGTCGCCCTCATGGGTATCCAGACCAAGTCTTAACTGACCAAGGGCCAGCCTTCGAATCAGCTCTTTTCCAAGAATTCTTAGGGCTGTATGGGTGCAAGAAAATCCGCACAACACCTTATCATCCTCAGACGAACGGTTTATGTGAGAAGATGAACCACATAGTCATTGACATGCTCAAGACCTTACCAGTTGAGGAGAGAAATCAATGGCCAGAGAAACTTCCAGATCTCGTGGACATCTACAACCACATACCTGTCAGTTCGACAAATTACACACCTGCTTACTTGATGAGAGCAAGACCAGGTAAACTGCCTATTGATTTGCAGATGGGAACCATTGAACCCACAGAAGATTCTTCTGATGAAGACTGGGTCAGCCAACGCCAAGAAAAGTACAAGAAAGTACAGGAGAGTGTTGAAAGGAACCTTGAAATCAGTAGAACCAAGCAAGAGAAAGACTTCAACAAGCACGCCTCAGCTGAACCGCTAGCTATAGGTGATGTAGTGCTGAAAAGAAAGCGAAAAACTAACAAATTGGATAACAGTTGGGAATCCGTACCCTACACCGTTATGCCGTCACACTTTGATAACTCAAAAACTTGTGTTATTAGCAAAGACAATGGGAATACTATTGCGACTGTCTCAAGGGATCATTTGAAGAAATGTCCGCCACAGTTAATCCCACAAGCAACCAGTTACCCTACTGTAACTACAGATGAAGAAACAAAAGAAAATCTCGTCCTTACAGAAATTGGATACTTACCAGCTGATTGGCCACAAATAGGTGATGCATTCCTCATACCAGTTATGCACTTCTACCAACCTGCTGAAGATCAGCCAAAACCAAATCCAATCCAACAAGTCCAACAAGAAGAAGTCCAAGTGCAAGAATTGCAGCCTGTTATCATGGAACCTGAGATTCCTGTAATCGGTCAGCCTGCTAGTCCCACAGTAAGAGAAGCCATTCCTAATCAACTACCTACAGAGGTCAGTCCAGTTGATAGACTCCGCACTTACTATGGTCTTACACAAAGCAGACATAGAGAATTACCAACCTCTTCGTACACTACACCAACAGCTTTGGAAACACCCACACTACGCAGATCCACACGTAGTACATTAGGTCAACCCCCACACAAACTTGGAGAATGGGTTTAAAATGTAGTGGAAAATGTAACCTGTAAGTGTTGTAAATATTAACCAGTTTTCAAAACCTGTAAAAAGTAGTGTACAGAAGGGTGGAGGAACTGGGCTCTGTCCCAAGTATACTAAGTTGGGAACAGAAAGCGCCTGGTAAGGTATAGAAGGTTAGTACCGGCCTCCCAAGCAGAGACACCCATAGGGAATGTATAAAGTTTACCGTGTATCCCTGGACTTTACCTTTTTCCTTTTCACAAACTTTGAACAATTGTCACAGGACTTGTGTGACCACTAACTTTACCTTTTTCCAGCCTGCGGCAGATGGACTAGTGCCGTACGGACTGCTTTTCCCCTTTTTCCACATTTTTCACTCCTTTTCAGTGATTTTTGTGTTTTTCTTTAAGACTTTGTAAATTGAATGTTATAATATGCTTAGTGTTAAGGTGTAAAAAGAACTTTTTTGCTCAGCCGGGAGAACTGAGGTTAACTAAGGGGGAATGTGGCACCCTGGCACCTGTTGGGCACCACAGAAATCCTTAGGTACAATGGAGTAAGTAACAGCACAGCAAAACCCACAACACAAACAACACTTAGAACACCTGGTTTCACCCCGAGCCTCTAGGGAGAGCTACACTGGTGACTTCTAACCAGTTCCCCCTATAAATAGAGTCTTGGAGGGAGAAACTTCAGAGTGTGGTAGACGCTACAAGAGCTGCCAGCCTGTGTGAAACCTCCACCCTATGAGGAACACACTAGGCCCTGCTAGCCTGTTAGCCAGTGGAGATCCCTGCAATTGGGATAATAGGAAGAAAGGAGATCACCTCTCAGGAATACAGAGTTAATCCAACTCTTTCCAAATCAACCGGTGACTGGAACCGAAGCTGTGGAAGCTACAAAGCCCTCACAGAGAACCAGCACATCCAACAGGAGGTTTAGCCACCTGTTCCACCTGATGCACCCATCCACGAGAGCCCAGGGAAGAGTACTGATCCTGCTCAGACCCTTTTACAGTGCCCTCAGTGCTGCTAACCAGGTGAAGCAAGTTCCATTGAACAAACTGCCCGGTCCGGAGGGATTCCACATCCACCCGACCTTAGCACAAGAAGTAGAGAAAGGAAGCCTAACACTGCTTGCTGTGAAACTCCATAAGTGCCAACTTCACTATCCCGGTCCGAGTGTACCTGACAACCATTCAGTAAAGGTACCTAAAAGAGACTTTGTGGGGTTGTACATTACTCCTGGATTCAGCGCGCAGCATCCCGCAGCTGCCTCACAACATCTTGCGCAGCTCCCGGCTCCGGGGATTCCCGCTCATCCTGTGGGGAGCGTTCCATCTCGCTGTGTACCATCCCCCGGAGACCCGAACAGCGCTGGTAAAGTTACCAGAACACCCGCAGGTGGCGTCACGAAGACAAATCACCCCACTGTTCCGCCATTCCCCTATTGATCTGGACCACCGGGCCTACACTACCGCAGGCGCGGTTCCGTGACTGGAGGAGAAGCAACGCCCGCTACGTGTACCCCCGGCTACGGTGAGTCATGAGCAGAGTCTGCTAGGATGTGGATAACTGGCTAGGAGATGTGTAGGGAAGGAGGTTGTAGTTATTTTTGATGCCTGATAACGTGTTCTTTTGATGATAGCCTTTATTTGTTCTTTTTGCAGGGGTTGGTACGTAAGATCATCATAGACCCTGATGGAGATGTTATCATGGCTCTTGTCTTGGTGGCAGAGGACTTGTGGCTGGAGGAGAGAGTTGAGAGGTTGCAGGCTCGCAGACCACGGCGTGTGTGGGTTAGGGATTGGCTTAGGCAATGGGACAACCTGAGTCACATGCGCCTGCTGCATCAGCTGGAGGATACTAGTCCGCATGATTTCAGGAACTATCTCCATATGTCCGAGAACTCTTTCACATTCCTCTTGGAATGCATAAAGCCATTGATAGCGACAGGATACTTGGATTAGTCGAGCTGTGCCACCTGAGGAGCGTTTGGCTGTAACTTTGAGGTTCCTGGCAACAGGTCGTTCAAGGACAGACCTGCAATTCTCTGCAGCAGTCTCACGGCCACTGCTGAGCCGCCTGATTCCCGAGACATGTGAGGCCATCGTGAGATGTCTGCTGCCATCCTACATGCAGTTACCAACAACCCCCGCTGACTGGATGGATGTTGCCAGAGGTTTTGTTGATCGATGGCAATTTCCATACTGCGGGGGTGCATTGGATGGTAAGCACGTGCGGATCACGCAACCCCCCAACACGGGGTCCTTGTATTTTAATTATAAAGGATATTTTAGCTTGATCCTCATGGCCCTGGTGGATACTCACTATGAGTTCCTCTACGTGGACATTGGCATGAATGGCCGTATCTCAGATGGGGGTGTGTTCGCACACTGCTCCTTGGCACAAGAACTAAGGAGAGGTGCTCTGAACTTGCCCTCAACTGATGTCACGACCGGTCAGCTACACTTTGCGTTTGTGGGGGATGAAGCCTTCCCACTTCAGGCTCACCTACTGCGGCCATATCCCCAGAGGACCCTTACTTCTGAGCAGCGCATTTTCAATTACCGGCTATCCCGGGCCCGCCGTGTGGTTGAAAATGCGTTCGGGATCATGGCCAATACATTCCGGGTTTTTCATACACGTATGCATATGAAACTGGAATCTATCGATGTTATAGTGATGGCCTGCTGTGTGCTGCATAACTTCCTGTGTCGTAGGGATCGGACATCATACACGCCGGCAACTTATGTGGATTAAGTGGACCCCACAACAGGGAAGGTCCGTTTCGGGGATTGGCGCGATACCGACCATGGTGTGGCGCTACTCCAGCCGCTGAGCCAGGGTCGGACTCAGCAGGATGCCAGGAACAGTAGAGACGCATACCGCTCCTACTTTAATGGCACTGGGGCAGTGGCCTGGCAGCACGAGCAGGTGTAGAGTGGCTGGTGCTGTGAGGCAGAAACCTGAGGAGGATGATGGAGTCACCAGGGTGGCTGCAGCAGGAGGATTATGGTGGTGTTTTGTTTATTTTGGGTGCTTAAACATTAGTTAGTTGTTTGTTTGTTTTTTATCTGTACTCTGAAATGTTTGGGTATGGCCATTGTTTATCATCATTTTGTATTTATTTGTGTGATGTTGACACTTCTGATTTTAATGTTTTGTGTGTGCTGTTATAATTCCTTTTTTTGTGCACAAAAAGTCTCACTAAAAAAAAAAAAACTACCTGTGTCTGTCGTTACTTTGGGATACAGGGCTGTTGCACTTAGCTTTATGCTGTGCACAGAGGTATGTGATGCGTTAAATGGTATAGATAGGTCCATGCAGCATTGTCTGGTAATGTCCAGTACACAGGTCCAGCCCTTTGGGCCGCACTGCATGCCGTCACTGTGTGTACATGTCCATTATGATGTGTTTGGCCACATGGGAATGTGTCCACACACATGGAGAATGCAATGGTGTTTGTGGGGAATGTAGGTACGGTCCAGTACATACACGCAAACATGTGTACACACAGTTCAGCCAAGGCAGCTCTGCCACGGCGTGCACCAATGCTGGCACGTATGTCCATAGTGTTGTTTGTATCTTACCGCCATCACCTACAGACGCACACATAGCCATTCTGTAGTGTAATCCACTGTACTGTGCAAGACCACTCCTGTGTGACGCTTTGGTGCCTCGAAAGTGTGTTGCAGGAGCCACAATTGACAAAACGAGCGTGTATTTGTGACAAATTCCGATAGACAATGGCGTCATGTATTAGCCCGCCTTCCAGAGCAGGCTGACCAATCATAATGTAGTTGTGTTGTCCAATGAGCGTGTATGGGGTACGGTGTAAACCACTGTGGCACGCCTATCTCCTCGCCATGATGAACATATACGCCCACATTGCATTTGAGATTGCGGTGTGTGAAGCGGCGATGGAATGAGGCAAAATTGATTCCGTTGTAGGGGAGGTGATTTCCGGAGCGACACATCGCCTTAGCTTCAGGGCGAAATTGCGACGTGTGACGCCGCCATCGGCAATCTGAGGCGACCACGAAAAACGTGAGCGCTCAAGTGATGGTACCTTTACAACTTACCAAGTTTCAGCGCCGCTGTCTCCTGACATTCCTTACAGTTCTAATCTCAGATGCTGCAATTTGCTGCTGCTCCCATTCATTGTTTACACTCATACCTTTCTCTCCCATGTGCCTCTTATAGTTCCTCTATGCTGACCTCCTAGGAGAAGTTGTCCTGTGGAAGCTGTGGTTCCATTTGTTGTGTTATTCACTCTTGTTTGCCTATCTCCCAGTGCTGTCTCATTGCATCAGGAAGACTTACATTATACTCCTTACTCACTAGCTAGGGCTAGCATAGTGGTGAGGAAGAACCCATTTAGGGATGATAGGGAGGGCAGGATTAACCCTCAGGTCAGTGTTTAGGGGGTCACCACTCTCTTCTCTCCCTATCCTCAAGGCTCCCTTTTCCTGTTTTTTCTCTCTTTTGTGCCGCTCGCTGGGCATCTCCTCACTCTTGTCATGGCAGTATGTGCCCCTTGGTAAAATCACCTCTTTCCCCTTCAGACTCTCATGTTCTTATTATATGGTGCAGATTTCTTGCGGATATTTCGAATTCATCTAATCGCAGTTTGCAGAAATAAGTTCACAGTCAAGGAACTCAAACACTTGGAGCATTTCATGAGGATGAAGGATTATTTGTGTATTTTCTCCAAGGCAATAAGGAGTTTCTCATTACTGAGTAAATATTCTGGGACTTTAATCAATTGCCCAGAAGATGCCCGGAGGCGGCGAAACTGGTGATGCAGGAAATGCTCATGAGGAAATGGTTATTTCCTTATAATCCAGATCCGCATGATGCAATGGAGGTAGAGATTCACACAATGTCCAATCCCAACCCATACAAAATATAATGTAATATACATAGTGATCTACCGCACATGTAATTTATGCCGCCATAATACATGCATAAAAGGTCACCTGTCAGGTGATTCATCCTACAAAACCAATCAGCATATAGGGGCATGCCAAAGTTTGGTCACTCCTGGTCAAAATTAATGTTATTGTGAACAGTTAATCAAGTTGAAATGATCACTAAAAGGCGTAAAGTTAAAGATGACACATTTCCTTTCATATTGTAGGGAAAAAAATTATTTCATCTTTAACATTTTAAATATTACAAAACAATGGTTGGCCGATAGCAAATTATAGGCACCCTTGGATATTTGTATGCTCAGACAACTTTGACCAAGGTTTCAGACTTTAAATAGCCTTTAGGGGTTGTGGCTTGTTCACTATCAGGTGATGCAAATTTCACAGCTTTATAAAAACCTCCTGTAACCTTGTGTCAAATAACAGCAGCCAGGGGTTCTTCAAAGTAACTGCCTAGGACTCTTCAAATTGAAATGGTGGAGGGGCTAAAAGAGATAGCAAAACTTTATCAAGCTGCCCTTTCCTCAGTTCAAAATATAATTAAGAAATGGCAGTTAATAGGAACAGTGGAGGTCAAGATAAGGTCTGGAAGACCAAACAAAATTTCAGCAAGAGCCGCTCATAAGATTCCTAAAGAACTCAGGGCAAATCTGATCCCTGTTTGACTGTACAAGATCTTCAGAAACACTTAACAGACTCTGGAGTTGTGATACATTGTTCTACTATTCAGAGACACCTGCACACATATGCAAATGCTATCAGAACAAAACCTCTCCTGCAACCTCACCTACAATTCAACATCAGAAGTACCATATTTTTCAGATTATAAGACATACTTTTGTTTCCCCACATTTTGTGGGAAAGTTGGGGGTGCATCATATGTTTAACGTTTTTTTATTGAATAAATGTAAAAGTTGTAACATAGACATATTTACATCATAACAATAACAATTATCAAGAAAGGCATACTGTTCTACATTTTTTTTATCCTGAAATGCTTTTAAATACACAATAACAAAGTATGAATCTCCTACACATATTTCCAAACAGTACTATTTGAGTATCATATTCTTTTCGTTGTTACTCTATACTTCCTCTTACTCGTGCATCCTGTTCCATATTAAACAAGGTTCTCAATCAACACAATAACTTGTCTTACAATGTAATTAAAAGTGATTGGACATAAGTTGTATCCAATAATCATTGTCTAGGCATACTAATCCAATTTACTAAACATGTTTCAATAAGACTAGGGATGTCACGCACTTAGATGGTGCTGACATTGCTGGAAGCTGCTGTGTATGTTGTTTGTCTTTAAGAGCTGCATGAGGTGTAGTTGTGAAGGTCTTTGCCTCCTGTCTTGTGCTCCAGAGCTGCATTCACTATAATGTTCAACTGCTGGTTGAGAGGTTAATGTGTGATTCACCTGGAATCCCCCCTCCTGGCTTTAAATAGCCTTCCCTCTTCTCGGTCAGATGCTGCTGATAGAGTTATTTGCTCTAGGTCTTGGTGCGGTACTGTTGCTTAGCTGCTGGGCTAACATCTTTCCTTGGGAGTAGCTGTGATCCCGGATCCGTGGGTGGAGGTAGGGGCCCTCAGCCTAGGGCTATTCAGGAGCCATGGAATAGGGCGGAGACTCGGACCTCCTCACCATCGGAGGTACCTCCGACAGTAGGGCGAGCTAGGGACCCTCAGGGTAAGAGTCAGATTAGTTCCTCCTGATCCTTTCATCCATTACACCTAACTGTTACCTGTTTCTCTTAGCTTCCAAGCATAACAAGGAATCAAAGCTCTTTGCAAAGCTTGAAAGGAACTATGCATCAACAGCTATGATAGCTCCATTAAAAAAGGGGGATTTAAGGGGGAAAGTTTAGGCAACTTTAGTAGGGAAGACAAAGAGAAGGTCACCACCCCCTCCTAGGGGGAACCAAAGATTTCCCGGAATCACGGGGAATGTATGAACATCACCCAACTACTCCATGTTGTGACAAGTTTGTCACTATGCACTTTAATCTCCGCCGTAATATCCTCCATTTTACAGAGACAAAACATCTCCTCCAACCAGTCCTTCAAAGGGGGACAAGTAGTTGATCTCCAGTACCTCAGAATTATTGTGCGGGCTGCGAACATACAAAATCTCAGTATGTTGACCTTTTGAGATTTAATAGAGCCAGGGAAAATAGAAAGTAGGGCCATCAGGAGAGATCTAATTATTGCATTACCGTTAATTTCCCTATATGCAGAGAATACCCCATCCCAAAAGGGCTGTAGTTTTTCACAGCTCCACCATATAAGGGTCACCATCACACCTTCAGCATCTGTCCGAAACAGCAGGAAATGCCATGTGCAAATCTGCTGGGCACCTGCATTATCTGGGTGGGGAGAATTTTGAAGTTTTTCTCTTGGTCTCGGCATGCCATTGACAATTTATGTCACATGAGGAGCGCTCTCTCCCAGTTAGGTCCTGAAAAGCTCATCTCCAGCTCCTCCTCCCACCTTTTAAAATATTTAGGTTTGTCCAGCTCTCCCTTCTGGTTCAGGTATGAATATATTGTCGAGTGAGGTGTGACCCTTTAATGTATAACCTATGAGGATTTCTTATTTATCCAGACAATATTGTATTTTGGTTTGCAAACTTGTAATATGCTAATCATAGGTTACATAAGTATTGGGGCAGCCACATTGCTCCCGGAGTATACGGCATCAAGAGTGGCATGATGGGTGCTGCTCCTTGCGCCGCGGCACCAGCGGGTACTCCGCCGGGTGCTCCTCGCCTGCTCGGCGCCGCTGGATCTCTGTGGTGCCCCCTTAGTTAAGGTCCGCCCTCCTGTTTTCCGCTTCCGTCCGGATGTTTCACAAAGGTTCCGTGGTGCACCAGGGATTCTCTTCCATTACGGATGGCGTCAGAGCCTTTTTCAAAGTGCCGCTCACAATAACACGCCCCCTTTTCTTCCCGCACGTCGCATGCTCTGTAATGGTGGAATTTCAAAATTACAATCCTTGTGGAGCAGTTGAAATTCAGTTTTCCGCGTGCTCTGCAATGGCGGCAGGATCAAGACGGTCACTAATCACGGCACACACTGCCCGGTTTACTGCGCACAGTATATCCTGTTCGTGACGCCAAGTTATGGAGCCCACTGGGACAGGGTACTCGGTACCGGACTGGGGTACTGCTGGGGATATCATGGCGGTCTTGGTCCGGACCGTGTCTCGGGTTCCGCAAGTAAATGGAGGAATATTTACGGGGATATGTTGTGATGCCACCCACAGGTTGTGGTCAGGGTGACCACCGCTGCTACAGAACCTCCAGGGATAATGTTTGGCAGCTAGGGAAGTAATGGCTCTCTGCAGGTAGAGCTTGGTTCCCCGGGGCAGAGATAGTAACAGTCTATAGATAGTGCTACGGATATTGCAGGATAGGGGTAGTAGTAGAGATGATAGCTGCCTGTGAGGGAATGCAGGATTTGAGCCCAATGATCACACAAACTCACGGTTTTGAAGTTTTCCAAGTCTTTACTGCAGATGATGTTGTTAGCAGAGTACTGTCCACAGAGTCTGTACCGGGGCCGGGTTGCTCCCACCCTGTCCGGGTCCTCAGCTTCCTTCTCCTGTGCTGTGTGTGTGACCCTGCTGCCGCTTCAGCTAGGCTGCTGGCCTGTCTCTCCTCATAGGTACCCCCTTTGCTAGGCAACTTGAGTCTTTTCTCTGTATTTCTGACCCTGCCGTGTTGCTTCGCTGAGGTACATTGTAGATATATAACCTCCACTAGTCCGATGTTTACTGTGCTGCGTGTGTCAGTCACAGTTTCGGATCTGGTATCTGGTCTGTGCTCTCCTCCGGGGCGAGTTATGAGGTAACTCAGTCTCCCAGATGTGTTCTCCTGTTTCTCTTACTCCTTCCCTCAGACCCTGGCTAGGCCTGGAAGTGGGTAGCAGGCTATGGAGAGGCCTAAGGCAGCCCCTTTACACCACCAGTCTTTCTTCCTCAGTCCTCCTAGGAACTGCAGTAACTCCAACTGACTAACTGTCACTGCCACTCTGAGGTAAACAACATTAGCTCCTCCCACCACTCTGCTCTTCCCCACTTCCTCTCCACACCAGAATATTATAGGGAAGCAGCCTTAGCTCCCCTTTCTGGCCTGGAGGCGCTAGTGTAGTGTTGTGGGTTGTGGGTTGTGTGGGGAGTTAACCCATGGTGATCTTACTGTGGCACATTAACCCCTGGGGTGCCACAGAGGACTTTGGTACGGTCGGCAAGGTACTCCTTCAGCATCTTCCCAAACTTTGCAGTCCTTGTGAGAGTACCCTGCCTGTGGCATGGGAGGGGCTGAGAAAACTCTCCCAGATCTTTGAGAGTGTTCCCCTGCCTATGCTGGATTGGAGTAGTGTCTCTCCCGCCTGTACTCCTTGGTTGTCCACTGAACTGTGACCCCTGCCGCCAGCGTTTTCAGAAGGGAATTTTTTACTAAATTCCGCAACAAGGGACTTCTGGTACTGCACCATTTTTGTAGACTTCTCCGCCTCAGGAATAAGAGATAGAAAGTTCTCCTTGTAGCGTGGGTCTAAAAATGTCACCAACCAATAATGAGTGTCACCCAAGATTTTGATAATGCGAGGGTCACAGGAAAGGCAGCGTAACAAAGTCAGCCATGAGAGCCAGACTGGTAACCGGAAAGACTTCCATGTCACCCCTAAGAGGACGACTCACCATGCTTTCCTCCTCCTCATCCTCCTCCCTGTCCTCTGGCCATCCACGCTGAACAGACAGTTGTGGAGGAAGTACCATCTATAGCACATGAAACTAGCTCCTGTTCTTCTTCCTACTTCTCCTCATTGTCCACCAATTGACGTTGCGATGAGATGAGGCTGGGCTATGTGTAATCACCCTGTACGGTTCCTTGCTCCAGCTCATCGTGCTTCGCCTGCAATGCATCGTCTTTGATTTTGAGCAGAGAGCGTTTCATTAGACAGAGAAGTGGGATGGTGACACTAATGATGGCATCATCGCCGCTCACCATCTTGGTGGAGTCCTCAAAGTTTTGGAGGACAGTACATATGTTGGACATCCTTGTCCACTTCTGAGGTCTTATATGTGGGGTCTGAACCGAATACCGACTGCCTTGTTGATGCTGGTAGTCAACAACTGCCCTCTTCTGCTCACAAATCCTGACCAACATCTGCAGTGTCGAATTCCAACGCGTGGGGACATCACGCACCAGTCTGTAGCCGGAAGCTACAAACACTGCTGAAACCCTTCAAGGGCAGCCGAAGCAGTAGGTGACTTTCTAAAATCGGCGCACTTTAATGAGCAGATCAGACAGCTCCGGGTAGGATTTAAGAAACCGCTGAACCACAAGGTTGAGCCCATGGGCCACATATGGTACATGTATGAGTTCGCTTCACCTCAGACCCACCCCAGTTTCCGGCCATTTTCACACACGACCATGCCTGGCTGTAGGTTCAGCGGTGTGAGCCACAGATCTGCCTGCTCTTTAAGAGCTGTCCACAACTCTTCAGTATTGTGGGGTTGGTCACCTACACATTAGCTTCAGCACAGCCTCTTGCCGCTGTTGTGGTGGGTGTAGAGGAGGAGGGGGCTGAGGACGATGACATGCAGGAGATGTAGACTGTGGGGGCAACCCTGACTGAGTAAGGGCCCGCAATCCTTGGCGTCATGAGGATGTGTTTCGTCCAAAGGTTCGACTGGGTCTCTGCTTCCACTATATTAACCCAGTGTGCCATCAGTGAGATGTACCGTCTCTGCCCACAAGCACTTGTCCACGTGTCTGTGGTTAGGTGGACTTTCACGGAAACTATGTTTTTAAGGGCACGTTTAATATTTTGGGATACGTGCTTGTGTAATGCGGGGATAGCACACCGGGACAAATAGTTGCAGCTGTGGACTGAGTAACGAGGGACGGCCGCTTCCATCAAGTTGCAGAATGCTTCCATCACTGCTAGTCTAAAAGGCAACATTTCTAGCGCAAGCAGTCGCAAAATGTTCGAATTGAGTAGTGTGGCCTGTGGGTGATTGGCTGCAAATTTGTGCTTGTGTTTCCAGGACTGGGGTATGGATAACTGGACAAGGATGTGGATGTGATTCCTGATGGTGGTATGTCTAATTGTGCAACGACAGGTGCAGGACAGGAGGCATCTTCGCATGCACAATGGACACGGGATTGGCTTGCACGCACAACAGTGGAAGAAGCAGTGGTGTCACCTGCAGACACTGCTTCTGGACCCTGGGGTTCAGCCCACAAAGTCAGGTGCTTTGATGCCATGTGCCTGATCATGCTGGTGGTGGTCAGGCTGGTAGTTTTGCTACACCTGCTGATGCTGGCATGGCAGGTGTTGCAAGTGGTCTTTTTGGGATTATCAGCAGACTCCTTAAAAAACAGCCTGACTCGGGAAGGCCTAAGAGTTTTACTGGCAACTTCCGTCAGGTTGGTGTTATGGGAAATGGTTGCCCGCCTAATGTCTGCGGCCACCACACTGCTTCTTCCTGCCTGTTTTGGTGCTATTTCTCCCTCCTCCTGTGCACAGCTTTCCTCGCTCTGCATGTCCTCCTGCCAGGTTGGGTCAGTTACTGGATCATCCACCATGTCGTTTTCCACATCCACACCCTTGTCCTTCTCCTGACTTTCTGGCAATTCTGTCTCATCATCGTCCACCTCTTGTTGAGACATGTTCCCACCGTCACCTTCGTGCGACCGTGGCTGCTCAAATATTTGGGCATCGCTGCATACAATCTCCTCATACCCCACTTCAAGTGGAGCAGGCAAGAGGCCAGAATCTATCAATGGCAAACTGAACAGCTCTTCAGAGTATCCAAGTGTGGGATTCCATTCAGCATGGTTGAAGGAAGGAGGATCAGGGTGAGGAATATGCGGTCCAGACTCACGACTACTGACACTTGACCGTGTGGAACACAGGGTGGTTGTGGTGGTGGCAAACTGACCGGAACCATTATCCACTATCCAACTAACAACCTGTTGACACAGCTCTGGGTTTAATAGTGGTATGCTGCGGTCCCCTAGGAATTGGGACAGGTAGGTTGGGCAAGAAGATGTGCATGTTTGTTGTGGCACATCTTCTTGCGCATTTTAAACGGTGTGATATTTCCTTTTTAAAAGTGTGCTGTATACCCTTACTGTATACAGCTAGATTAAGCCATAGAAATAATGTTTTTTGCATGGATACTATAGATGAGATGATATTAAAAGCTTGGACACTAGCCCCAGATGTGCTGAGTGGTATATAGCTTTTGACACACTGTACTGCACTATAAACTCCTCCTGCCTATGGAGACCTAAATTAATCCTTAGAATGACTGTTTTTGGATGCATAGATGATATTTCAAGCCTGTACACTAGCCCCAGATGTGCTGCTGACTGGTATACTGGTACACCAGTTTCCTATATACCCTGCCTCCCTGCCTGACTGTATACAGGTAGATTAGCCCTCAAAAGGACTGTTGTTTAAATGGATTTTGCAGCCCAGCACCTCCACTTCCTAAAGGGTCCAAAATCTGTCCCTCACTCAGCAGCACCTCTCCCTACACTCACTGACACTATGCAGCAGAGTGATGAGCACAGCGCCGTCAGGTCTTATATAGACCTGATGATGCTGTGCAGCCAGCCAATCACTGTAATGTCACCACAAACATGGCTGTGTGATTACAGTGTGTGATAGCCAATAACTGCATGTGTGCTGGCTCTGCAAAGAGCGCTAACATGCAGGGAGGTGGACTTGAATATGTGCTCGAGCATCTCGGTGTTACTCAGTGCTCGCCGAGCATCTCGAGTAATGTGATGCTCAGGCTACTACCAAGTACCGCTGAGCATACTCGCTCATCACTATTATACTCACTAAGTTTCAGCACCGCTGTCTCCTGAGATTCCCTATAGTTCTAATCTCAGATGCTGAAATGTGCTGCAGCTTCCATTCATAGTTTACACTCACACCTTTCTCTCCCAGGTGCCTCTTATAGTTCCTCTATGCTGACCTCCTAGGAGAAGTTGTCCTTGTGGAAGCTGTGGTTCCATTTGTTGTGTTATTCACTCTTGTTTGCCTCTGTCCCACTGTTGTCTCACTGCATAAGGAAGACTAGCATCATACTGCATTACTCACTAGCTAGGGCTAGCATAGTGTCAGCATGGTGGAGAAGGACCCATCTAAGGATGATACAGAGAGCAGAGTTCAGCCTCAGGTGACTGCTTATGGGTCACCACTTTCCCTTCTCCCTATTGGCCCCCCTTTCCCCTTTTATGCGTTTTTCTCTCTTTGCGCCGCACGCTGGGTGTCTCCTCACTCTTGTTATTATCAGGGTCGGCGTTAGAGGGGGGTGCAGACTGGGCAGTTGCCCAGGGCCCCCACTCTATTAGGGGCCCCCAAAGGAGCTCAACTGAAAATAGCAATAAAACAGTAAAAAAATTTAAAAAATACACATATTTGGTATCGCTGCCTTCATAAGAATCTAAGCTATCTATATATGAAGTGAATTAATCCAATTGGTAAATGGCATAACAGGAAAATAATAAAAACTCCAGAATTATGATTTTTGGGCCACCACGTTGTTACAATACAAATATACAATATATATACAATAGAAAAGGTGATGACTCAAAATGGTATCCATTTGGCTCCGTAAGTCCTAGACGGGGCTGTTTTCCCTGTGGCCATTGTGTGGCGTGCCCAAATGTCCTCCGCATTAATTCCTTCTCCTCCTCTGATGGCTCCCATACATATGATATTAAAGAATACGTGTCTTGTGGATCAAGTAATGTGATCTACTATGCCACTTGTGCGTGTCATTTGATTTATATTGGAATGACATCAAGGGAGCTAAGGAGGAGGGTGAGGGAACATGTGGGGGACATTTTGGCGGCACCTAACGTAAAAGATCAAACCACTCTAAAAACATTGCCAAGACACTTTCTGGAACATCATGGTAGTAACCCATCCTCCCTGAAATTCAGGGCCATTGATTCTATTCATTGTGGAATCCGTGGTGGAGATACCAGAAAGTTATTGGCTCAAAGAGAAACTAAGTGGATAATATCTTTAAACACTATGTCACCCTCTGGCCTAAACAAGCACCTTAGTTTTGCCTCCTTCTTATAGTCGTCGTCGCTTGGTATATAGGGTTTGGGTTCAAAAGCCCTATGTTATATGTAATAGTCTTTTGACTTTTTTATTTGTTATTATGGCTTTTGTCCTGTGGCTTTACAGGCTGTCACCAGTCCTGGAGGAATCCCTATATCGCTTCTGCCTATATGATCTGGATTCTGTTTGGTAATTCTATGAAGATTTAATGAAGACATCATGGAAAATATATGAAGATTATTCAGTGATGAAATGCAGTTTGCATATACTAACTTGTTATATGATGATGTCTTCTGTGTCTGACTATTGCTTCAGGTCCATCCTATTTGTTATTGCGTGGTACGCTCCCAAATTCCCCTAACACACAAAATGTCCGCAGCCTGTTACCCAGGTGACGCGTCCGGGAGTTATAGGGCTGTATGACATGTGTGAGGGGTCGGAGGTTGAGCGTCGTCGCCATAACAATGCTCAATAACAATTGAGTGACTGAGGTGACGCGCTGACCCGCCCAGTGGTGACACGGGTGCTGGCGTCGCATCACTTCCAGTCACGTGATTGTGGAGCAAGTGTCACTTCCGGTCACGTAATTGTGGAGCAAGTGTCACTTCCGGTCACGTGATTGTGGAGCAAGCGTCACTTCCGGTCAAGTGATTGTGGAGCATGCGTCACTTCCGGTCACGGTGGCACAGTTTGACAGCGCTATAAGAGGGGGGCTTCTGACAGCCATGATACACCTCCCCCTGATGAAGCGGCCATAAGGATTCACCTAGGCCACAAAACACTGTAGGGGTCCACTGCCCTGACTCTCCCCTGCCCTGGGCACTCTCTATTTGCAGCAACTGGTAAATACCTGGCATCACTGAGGTCTTATACCTTGCAGTAGGTTTACTGGATTAAATAAGTAATTTTTGTTACTGAGATTGTATGGCTCTTGCTCATATAGGTGCTGTGATATGCGATAAAGGTTTTATACTGTCCACAACCTTAATACCCTCCTAGGGGCTGACGAGCATATTGTTATGTATATATACATGCAACCTATTTGAGTTTGTAAACATTTGTATTTGGTTAACCCTCTTTGGGTCCATGTAAAGCCTATGTCTCTGTAACTATTGTGTATAATATCTCTGTATGTGCCAAGTACATGTATATGAACCTTTCTGGTCACACAACTATTATTGAATACCTAGTTGCTGTGATATGAGGACTCCTTGCCGTCCTCATCTGCCCTCCAAATCAGCTTTATAATAAAAAAACACTTGTTTTTGATTCAGGCAATACTCCGTGTCTTCTTTGTTAAATCAAAATGGTATCTGTAAAGATGTCAGCTCAGGGCACATAAAGTAAGCCCTCACATAGCCCTGGATCTTCACAAATTAAAACATCAGGGGTCTCGGAAAATGGTGAATACATTTTTTTATTCTTTTTTTTTTTTTTTAACAAATTTCAGGTTTTTTTTTTTATGATTGAAATAATACAAAATGTTCAGTATGTTCTTATTCTGACCCAGATAATCAACTTATCAAGTCACTTTTACCATACAGGTAACATGATAAATGAAAAACTAAAAAAACATTGTGGAATTGCACTTTTTTTTTTGCAATTTCAAAGCACTTGGAATGTTTTTCTCATTCTCCAGGACATTTTGTGGTAGAATGAATGATGTCATTCAATAGTACAACTCATCCCGCAAACAAACAAGCCTCGTACGGCGACATGGAGGGAAAAATAAAAAGTTCTGGCTCTTGGAAGAAGCGGAGGGAGAAACAAAAACGAAAAATCACTCAGTGGTAAAAGTTATACAATCCTTGTAATTGCCATATCATAGCAGCAGGAGCGCCCCCACTGGCTATAATCTTCACATGTTCATGATGGCTGTAATTAGAGTTTGGGGACCTCCTTTAGGGTGCGTGCACACGGTCCGGAGGAGCTGCACGTTGGACGCGGCTCCTCCGGACCTGAGTGAAGCCGCGGGTGGCCGCAGGGAGACCACAGCCGCCCTGTACTCATCATGTGCGACAGGCGCGGGGCGGCTTCTCCCTGGAGTCACTCAATAAAAGTCACTTCCGACTCCTCCGCAGCATGAAATGAACGTGTGGAGGAGCGGACTCCCGGCAACCCGCACCGCAGCTCCAAACACGCTGCGGGGGGTTACGCATAGTGAGGATGGGATTTCTTGAAATCCCATCCACTATACTAGTACTGTACTACGCAGCGTTTTGGACGCAGCGGCAAGATGCTGCGTCCAAAACGCTGCGTATACTCATCGTGTGCACGCACCCTAATTGCTACATTTGTAGCCAGTTATCAAGCAGAACTTACAAGGCATTAAAGGGGATGTCCAGAATTAATAAAACTTTACTACATTCTTTCAAAAACAGCGCCACCCCTGTGTACAGGTGGCATGTGGTATTACAGCTAGGCCCATTCCCTTCAATTAAGCTGAGCTGCAATATCACATACAACCTGTAGTCAGGGGTGGCGCTGTTTTGAAAGAGATCAGTCATGTTTATAGAATTCTGGATAACTCCTTTAAGATCAATATTTCCACTAGTGACCCCAGAGCAACACAAGACACCAGGATGGGGCGTAATTCAAATGTATTTGTTTTATAATATGAAGAATATAGCAGATCTTTGTTAAAGATGACATTTAAGTAGATGATCGTATCGAAACATTCTCCTTACTGTCTCTCCAGTTTGTAAACCCTATTTCATTAAACACTTGTAGGTAATGTATAATCAATATAAGGAGTCCTGTGTTCACAATCCCCATCTCCTGGTCAGAGGATAAGAGGTTAGAGAGAGCGACTCTCCCTGGAGGAGCCGGGCTGTGTGACACAGACAATGATGGGAATGGATGTGTGTCTGTGTGTGTGCTCGGTGTATACATATATGTGTGTGCTATGTGTGTGTGCTCGGTGTATACATATATGTGTGTGTCTGTGTGTGTGTGCTCGGTGTATACATATATGTGTGTGTCTATGTGTGTGTGCTCGGTGTATACATATATGTGTGTCTGTGTGTGTGCGCTCGGTGTGTACATATATGTGTGTGAGAAAGAGACTTCAGGGACACCTCTCCAACATTGGTTGTGCAAGAGCCCATCTAGAGAAAGGTAAGCCACTTACATCTGTAGCACGTCACTTTTTAGAACATCATAATGGGTCTCCAAGGAGTTTGAGAGTAATTGTGGTGGACAGGGTACAACAGTCCAACAGAAATGAACGCACGGTTGATCTCCTTTTACAAAAGGAGGCAAGATGGATATACAATCTACAGAGTATGTCTCCTAAAGGGATTAATGAAGAGATTACGTATAATGGGTTCTACAAGAGGTAAAGGATTATGCATTGTGTCTTCCTTTCCTCCTTCTTTGGATGGTCATATTGGATTTGTGTACATCTCCAAGATACTCTTGTTTATTCTGCTTCTCTTCTTTTTCTTCCCCTTCCTCCTGGACTTAGCCCTGGGTACTAATTCCTGGATACTATCTGAACTTTGCCACCTGCCACTGCCATAAAAATTACTACAACAAGCCTATACTCAGACTTGGGGACATGCCAGAGGGTTTGATCTGCTGGAGACCACGAGACTTGAATCAGAAGATGGATGACCAAGACTATTTTTATAGTGTCTTATGGTTATTGTTTAAATGTTTAAATCCTTATTTGTATTCTGTTTGCTTTCTCCTTCTCACCTTTCTTTCCCTACTCTCTCCTCCCCTTCCCCCCCCCTTTTTTTTTTCCCCTCCCACCTCCTTATCCCTCTTCCCTCACCCCTCCCCATTCCCCTCTCAATGCTGTGTGACCCCTTCTGGAGAACAGGGGGTTACACTACAACATGATAAATAATAATTTTTGATCAAAACTGAATTTGGCATTGAACTCCCCATTACTAGGGGAAATGCCCGAATTGAGAATTATATATGTGTTGGTTTGCAACCATTTACCAGTGGCTGGTAGGCTCTGGTGTGCGGTGTTTGGCGCAATGCACCCGCGCCTCGGGCCTCCCAGCAAATTATTTATCTATTACATTCCTTAGGTGTTATCCAGGCACTTCTGTTCTCCTTTCTTTATGTTGATTTACTTAAACAAAGTGTTCCTTGATCATCTGTTTACATCCCTGATCACATGACTACTTTGCCACCTCCCTGCTGTTTCAACTTCTTCCGCATCACTTCCACCCTTATACAGGCTAGAAACTACATTTCCCAGGGTCCACTGCTTCACTGAGCATGCTCAGTTTGAAGGGGTGAGCCCAGGCCGGCCGGTCTTTACAAGCACCATTAATACTACACATTGTGAGTTTTACTATGAGATACACGCCCCCCGCCTACCCGGAAGTGGCCTGCACATGATGATCAGCAGCTGACTGACATTATGATCTACAAAACAGGTATATATACTGTGCTCTGACTGACCAGCATCACCCCTCTGACCCCTGAGGAAGCCCCCAGTACAGGGGGGGCGACACGCGTTGGGTGAGGGTCCTTTGGTCCTGACTGGCTGCAAACATATACCCCTCAGTGGGCAATGATGGTAATTTTACAGGGCACCTTTGACAACAATGCATATTAGTTGCTTTTGTACTCTTCCCTTGGTTTCACATGTATTTTCCAGTTGATTTTGATGCATTATCTGATGTATGATGACTAGCCTGCCTGTCTTCTCAGATGTATACGAATTTGTAGGGGGTTTACCCACCTGTTTAATCCAGATACAGGCCTACCTATCAGTGCTATTGATTATATGTTTGCTCTGGAAATAGATTTGATTTTTGTGATTCCACTGATCATTATGTCATTTAGTGCATTCTGTTCATTGCAGCCAGCCTTGATGTTAGCAGCCTGTCTGCTATTTTAATTGTTTTTAAATGTTTGTCATTGCACATGTGTGTACTAGGGATGAGCGAGTCTACTCGCTAGGACTCGTTACTCGGCGATTCTTAAGGGACTCGCTGGACTCGGGAATCGGCGAGTCTTTTAGCGAATACTCGCTCAGTAACGAGTCCAATGCAAGTGAATGGCAATCTTAGTTTTGTCATAGTTTACTTTCTCTCACTCGCTAGACTCGCTAGACTCGCTCTATCACATCGCTATATAGCTTGAATCTCCCCAAACAGCAGCGAGTCTGAGCGAGTCTACGAGTCCGAATCCTAGCGAGTCTGCGATTCCGAGTCCTGTATTCTCTATTCGGGACTCGCGAATCCAGAATCTTTTATGTTACTAGTCAGCATTGCGTGTTAGGTCAGAAAACTTGTGAAGATAGCCAATCATAGTCAGTAATGGCATAGCAGCTTTGGTTGTGTCAGGACTATGATTGGCTGCTGTCCATCGTGATGCCTATGTCATCTATGACAAGGCAAGGCAGTATATAAGGCTTGCCCCCGCCATTTTGGGCACATTGCTGAGAAGAGCTGACCTAGTGCAGGGAGACTTGGAGCAGATCTAGGGACAGTTAGGCAGTGTAGGAGTCACATATAACCCAAAAGTTCTTTTCAGAACTAACAGGACGCAGTGTAGGAGTCAAGATTCCTCACACATAACCCAAAAGTTCTTTTCAGAACTACCAGGACGGAGGATTGCTGTACAGGACTGTAAGGAAGGGAGATAGGAGCAGCCTTACAGTGAATCCAGCACCATCCTCAGAGCTTAGTTCACCCAGCTTTCCGCAGAGCTGTAATCCTAAGCTTTTTCTTATTTTTGGCACTAGTCTACCAAATAATTTTGGTGCCATTTTTCCACAAAAAATTTCCTGTGCCAGTGCGTTGCTGTACGGTGTCCTGCCTGCAGCTCGCACGGTACTTGTAAACTTGCACGCAGCCAGCACCGCAGCCTAAGTGTGCCTGGTTCTGCGTACTAAACAATTTTTTCCTGTGCCAGTGCGTAGCTGTACGGTGTCCTGCCTGCAGCTCGCACGGTACTTGTAAACTTGCACGCAGCCAGCACCGCAGCCTAAGTGTGCCTGGTTCTGCGTACTAAACAATTTTTTCCTGTGCCAGTGCGTAGCTGTACGGTGTCCTGCCTGCAGCTCGCACGGTACTTGTAAACTTGCACGCAGCCAGCACCGCAGCCTAAGTGTGCCTGGTTCTGCGTACTAAACAATTTTTTCCTGTGCCAGTGCGTAGCTGTACGGTGTCCTGCCTGCAGCTCGCACGGTACTTGTAAACTTGCACGCAGCCAGCACCGCAGCCTAAGTGTGCCTGGTTGTGCGTACTAAACAATTTTTTCCTGTGCCAATGCGTAGCTGTACGGTGTCCTGCCTGCAGCTCGCACGGTACTTGTAAACTTGCACGCAGCCAGCACCGCAGCCTAAGTGTGCCTGGTTCTGCGTACTAAACAATTTTTTCCTGTGCCAGTGCGTAGCTGTACGGTGTCCTGCCTGCAGCTCGCACGGTACTTGTAAACTTGCACGCAGCCAGCACCGCAGCCTAAGTGTGCCTGGTTCTGCGTACTAAACAATTTTTTCCTGTGCCAGTGCGTAGCTGTACGGTGTCCTGCCTGCAGCTCGCACGGTACTTGTAAACTTGCACGCAGCCAGCACCGCAGCCTAAGTGTGCCTGGTTCTGCGTACTAAACAATTTTTTCCTGTGCCAGTGCGTAGCTGTACGGTGTCCTGCCTGCAGCTCGCACGGTACTTGTAAACTTGCACGCAGCCAGCACCGCAGCCTAAGTGTGCCTGGATCTGCGTACTAAACAATTTTTTCCTGTGCCAGTGCGTAGCTGTACGGTGTCCTGCCTGCAGCTCGCACGGTACTTGTAAACTTGCACGCAGCCAGCACCGCAGCCTAAGTGTGCCTGGTTGTGCGTACTAAACAATTTTTTCCTGTGCCAGTGCGTAGCTGTACGGTGTCCTGCCTGCAGCTCGCACGGTACTTGTAAACTTGCACGCAGCCAGCACCGCAGCCTAAGTGTGCCTGGTTCTGCGTACTAAACAATTTTTTCCTGTGCCAGTGCGTAGCTGTACGGTGTCCTGCCTGCAGCTCGCACGGTACTTGTAAACTTGCACGCAGCCAGCACCGCAGCCTAAGTGTGCCTGGTTCTGCGTACTAAACAATTTTTTCCTGTGCCAGTGCGTAGCTGTACGGTGTCCTGCCTGCAGCTCGCACGGTACTTGTAAACTTGCACGCAGCCAGCACCGCAGCCTAAGTGTGCCTGGTTCTGCGTACTAAACAATTTTTTCCTGTGCCAGTGCGTAGCTGTACGGTGTCCTGCCTGCAGCTCGCACGGTACTTGTAAACTTGCACGCAGCCAGCACCGCAGCCTAAGTGTGCCTGGTTCTGCGTACTAAACAATTTTTTCCTGTGCCAGTGCGTAGCTGTACGGTGTCCTGCCTGCAGCTCGCACGGTACTTGTAAACTTGCACGCAGCCAGCACCGCAGCCTAAGTGTGCCTGGTTCTGCGTACTAAACAATTTTTTCCTGTGCCAGTGCGTAGCTGTACGGTGTCCTGCCTGCAGCTCGCACGGTACTTGTAAACTTGCACGCAGCCAGCACCGCAGCCTAAGTGTGCCTGGTTCTGCGTACTAAACAATTTTTTCCTGTGCCAGTGCGTAGCTGTACGGTGTCCTGCCTGCAGCTCGCACGGTACTTGTAAACTTGCACGCAGCCAGCACCGCAGCCTAAGTGTGCCTGGTTCTGCGTACTAAACAATTTTTTCCTGTGCCAGTGCGTAGCTGTACGGTGTCCTGCCTGCAGCTCGCACGGTACTTGTAAACTTGCACGCAGCCAGCACCGCAGCCTAAGTGTGCCTGGTTCTGCGTACTAAACAATTTTTTCCTGTGCCAGTGCGTAGCTGTACGGTGTCCTGCCTGCAGCTCGCACGGTACTTGTAAACTTGCACGCAGCCAGCACCGCAGCCTAAGTGTGCCTGGTTCTGCGTACTAAACAATTTTTTC
Organism: Allobates femoralis; assembly: GCA_033576535.1. Lineage (NCBI taxonomy): Eukaryota > Metazoa > Chordata > Amphibia > Anura > Aromobatidae > Allobates > Allobates femoralis. The sequence goes on from JARQOC010000011.1 coordinate 79,114,686, forward strand.
CTGTGCCAGTGCGTAGCTGTACGGTGTCCTGCCTGCAGCTCGCACGGTACTTGTAAACTTGCACGCAGCCAGCACCGCAGCCTAAGTGTGCCTGGTTCTGCGTACTAAACAATTTTTTCCTGTGCCAGTGCGTAGCTGTACGGTGTCCTGCCTGCAGCTCGCACGGTACCTTCCATCTCTCTAAAAATATCTTAGCCTCTAGTGTGTACCTTTCACGAAATAGTACCTGCTACTTGTTTTACAAGCCCCCAGAAAGCCACCAGAAATTACAAAATGTCACACAAAAAACCAAATCCCAAAAAAAGTCTTGCTAAGGGACAGGGACGAGGTACAGGCATTGGTAGTCGTGGCCAACTATCCACCAGTTCGGGCAGACAGACGAGGATTGATCGATCGTTCCTCCTGTCTAACTTTCCCCGTCAGGAAAGTAAACGAGTATTGAGGCCGGAAGACGAACAGCATCTAACGTCTTGGCTGGCAGACAAGACCTCAACAACAGGTTCTTGCAGCACTCAAGGTTCCTTGAGCACTGTATCTACTGTTGGTACATACCATGCTGGGTCATCTAATCCACAACCTCTTCACAGTTCCTCAGACCAACAGCAGCCCCATGAAAATGTTGACACAGACATGGGTCACTCAGATGACTTATTTGGTACATATAATCCTTTACATGAATCCGGTTTGCCAGACTCCGTAGTAGATGAGATACTTGATGAAGAATTGTCCATTCATGGACAAGTTTTAGAGACACCCCGGCCACATGAACGTGTCTTTCAGCAAAGTCTTAGACCGTCTCAGGAGTTGGAGGATGATGATGATGAGACAGTGACACACTTGTCATCTGGGGAGCAAAATCTATCTTGTTATCGGGAAGATTTAGAAGAGGAAGGGGTTGATGATGAGACAACTGATCCCACGTGGAATGTTGCGATGCAGAGCCAGCAGAGCAGCACGGAGGAAGAAAGTGTGTATGTCCCACCAACAAAGGCAGCAAGGCCGACTCCTCCCACCAGAACTCAAAGAGTCACCACTGTTGCCCAAAATGTGTCCACTGTGGCTCAAAATTTGTCAACTGTTGGACAAAATGTCTCAAATGTGGGCCTCAGTAATCCCTCAGGGAGTACAGTCAAGCCTAGAGGTCGGTCAGCCACTGTGTGGAAATTTTTTAAAGATGGGCCTTCTCAAGAAAATGTGGTCATCTGTACCATCTGCCATGCAAGGCTCAGCAGAGGCCACGGGAAAGGAAACCAGAGCACCAGCAGTATGCGGAAGCACATGGCTGGTCAGCACCCTATTCAGTGGTCAAAAGTGCAGCCTTCCACAACAGTGTCATCTGACCCAAAGACTGCGACGGTAACTCAGATACGTCCGTCACAATCAAGTGTTGCTGAAGCTGGTCCAGCTCATATGTACTCATCACAAGCAGCGGTTGCAGAGAGACTGAACACGAGTGCAGACAGTTGTCGGTCAGCAACATCGTTACAGTTATCAGTGACACAGCTGTACGAAAGGAAGCAGAAATACCACTCTTCCCACCCATTAGCCAAAAAAATAAATGCCCAGATAGCTAAGTTGTTAGCAGTCGAGATGTTGCCGTTTAGGCTTGTGGGTACAGACTCTTTCCGTGAGCTTTTGGCTGTGGCAGTACCACGCTACTCGGTTCCAAGCCGCCACTACTTTTCACGTTGTGCCGTCCCCGCGTTACATGAGCATGTCATTAACAACCTCAAGCGTGCCCTCACCAACGCTGTAACCGGGAAAGTACACCTTACTACGGACACGTGGACAAGCAGTTCAGGACAGGGCCGGTACATCTCGCTCACCGCGCATTGGATCAACGTTGTGGAGAGTGTGCCAAACGATGTTAGTGTTACATCAAACATCCTACCCACGCCACGGATAGCTGGCACAACCTCATTCAGGGTCTCTGCATCATCCTATATGTCCACTACACCATCTTCCGCTTCCTCGACCAATCCTCAATTGCCCTCAACATCACGGCCAAGTTGGGAGGTTTGCTGCAGTGCTTCAGCAAGACGCCAACAGGCTCTGCTGAAGCTGATCTGTTTAGGTCACACACCGCACACTGCAGTAGAGCTGTTGAAAGGTCTGAAGGAACAGACAGATGAGTGGCTATCCCCACTCCAACTCCAGACCGGTCTCGTGGTGAGCGACAATGGTCGTAACCTAGTGGCTGCACTAAAGCTCGGAAACCTTGTGCACGTGCCTTGCATGGCTCACGTGCTGAATCTGGTAGTGCAGAAATTCCTGCGTACATACCCAGAGCTATGTGACCTACTGGAGAAGGTGCGTCGACTTTGTGCACATTTTCGTCATTCGTCAACAGCGGTTGGAAAACTTTCATTGCTTCAAAAGCAATTGAATTTGCCCAACCACAGACTCATTTGTGACATGCCGACACGATGGAACTCTACATTCCATATGTTATCGAGGATCAATGAGCAGCAGAGGGCAATATCCGAGTATCAGTTGCAACATGCCCGTCAGACCGGCAGTCAGCCACGACATATTAGTACAATGGAGTGGGTGTGGATCGCTGACACATCTGAGGTTCTTGATAATTTTGACTACTGCACAAAACTGGTGAGCGGTGATCAGTCCATCATCAGTGTCACTATACCCATGCTGTGTCTGCTGAAAGAGTCCCTCATTAATCAGAAAAATGAAGCATTGAGAGCCCAGCAGATGGCTATGGAGCCAGATTTAAACAGCGCAGTACCTAGCCAGCAAAGCCAGTATGACCAGGCAACAATGGCTCCTGAGGAGGAACAGGAGCAAGACGATGAAGAGGATTCATTTTTTGTTGGTGCCGATGTCAACCCAGATGGTACTCAGAACCCCAGCTTTGTGTCTGTCCACCATGGGTGGCCTGGAGAGGAGGAGGCGGAGACAGACTTTGCGGATACAATGGGTATTGAACATCGTTCTGAGGACACTGAAGACATGACTCTATGCAGCTTAGGACACATGGCTGACTTCATGTTGACTTGTCTGCTAGAAGACCCACGAGTGATTAACATATTGCACAACGACCTCTACTGGTTGGCCACCTTTCTGGACCCACGTTATAAAGATAAATTCACCTCACTGCTGTTTCAGTCACCACGTGGCTTGACAATTGACTATTTCAAGAGTGTTCTTGTGGAAAATATGCTTCGAATATCACCGTCAGACAACACTCTGCCCATAGTTAGCAACTCTGTGCAACAGCAGCCTTTGGTCGGGGCAGAATCATCCACGCTGTCCAGAAGAGATGCTGGAAAGATGTCCGCAAAGTGGGCTATGTTCAATAAGCCATCGAACCTGCAGCGCCATGTTGCTCCAGTAACCATCTCTCGGAGACAGAAACTTACCAACATGGTACAAGAATACTTAAGTGACAGTACCTGCTTCCTGACTGATGCCGCAGTCCCGTTTAATTACTGGGTCTCCAAGCTCCACACTTGGACCGAGCTCTCGTTGTATGCCTTGGAGGTGCTGGCATGCCCTGCAGCTAGTGTGACATCAGAGCGGGTTTTCAGTGCCGCTGGGGGTATCATAACTGATACCAGGACACGTCTTACTCCAGAGAATGCAGACAGGCTTACTCTAATTAAGTTTAATAGGAACTGGATTTCACAAGACTTCTTGAGCCCTGAAGACGACAGTACTCAGAGCTGAAGTGCCACGTTCATCATCAATATGATATAATTAATCATTGTATTATATTGTGTCTTTTTGGTACAAGCAGTATGTCCAAGACCAGTAACGATTTGCGTAACCATGTTCCTGCAACCTGGTAATGAGGCTGCTTTCATCTTAAACCAACACTACACCTTAACTTCGGTTTCATTAACCATCACAACACCTTTTCACAAGGAATCAACCTTTATTTTCTGTTAGCAAACATTTAACAGCCCCTTGGGCTAATTTTTGGAAACACCCAGCCTAACAAGCTGATCATGGCCCTTAGGCCTGCATTTACACTAAAAATGCAAAACAGCCCCTTGGGCTAATTTTTGGAAACACCCAGCCTAACAAGCTGATCATGGCCCTTAGGCCTGCATTTTACCAAAATGCCAAACAGCCCCTTGGGCTAATTTTTTGAAACACCCAGCCTAACAAGCTGAACATGGCCCTTAGGCCTGCATTTATACCCAAAATGCCAAACAGCCCCTTGGGCTAATTTTTGGAAACACCCAGCCTAACAAGCTGAACATGGCCCTTAGGCCTGCATTTACACTAAAAATGCCAAACAGCCCCTTGGGCTAATTTTTTGAAACACCCAGCCTAACAAGCTGAACATGGCCCTTAGGCCTGCATTTATACCCAAAATGCCAAACAGCCCCTTGGGCTAATTTTTGGAAACACCCAGCCTAACAAGCTGAACATGGCCCTTAGGCCTGCATTTACACTAAAAATGCCAAACAGCCCCTTGGGCTAATTTTTGAAACACCCAGCCTAACAAGCTAAACATGGCCCTTAGGCCTGCATTTATACCCAAAATGCCAAACAGCCCCTTGGGCTAATTTTTGGAAACACCCAGCCTAACAAGCTGAACATGGCCCTTAGGCCTGCATTTATACCCAAAATGCCAAACAGCCCCTTGGGCTAATTTTTGGAAAACACCCAGCCTAACAAGCTGAACATGGCCCTTAGGCCTGCATTTATACCCAAAATGCCAAACAGCCCCTTGGGCTAATTTTTGGAAACACCCAGCCTAACAAGCTGAACATGGCCATTAGGCCTGCATTTATACCCAAAATGCAAAACAGCCCCTTGGGCTAATTTTTGGAAACACCCAGCCTAAGAGCTTATCATGGCCCTTAGGCCTGCATTTACACAAAAATGCCAAACAGCCCCTTGGGCTAATTTTTGGAAACACCCAGCCTAACAAGCTGAACATGGCCCTTAGGCCTGCATTTATACCCAAAATGCCAAACAGCCCCTTGGGCTAATTTTTGGGAAACACCCAGCCTAACAAGCTGAACATGGCCCTTAGGCCTGCATTTATACCCAAAATGCCAAACAGCCCCTTGGGCTAATTTTTGGAAACACCCAGCCTAAGAGGCTTATCATGGCCCTTAGGCCTGCATTTACACTAAAAATGCCAAACAGCCCCTTGGGCTAATTTTTGGAAACACCCAGCCTAACAAGCTGAACATGGCCATTAGGCCTGCATTTATACCCAAAATGCAAAACAGCCCCTTGGGCTAATTTTTGGAAACACCCAGCCTAAGAGGCTTATCATGGCCCTTAGGCCTGCATTTACACTAAAAATGCCAAACAGCCCCTTGGGCTAATTTTTGGAAACACCCAGCCTAACAAGCTGAACATGGCCATTAGGCCTGCATTTATACCCAAAATGCAAAACAGCCCCTTGGGCTAATTTTTCCAGGCACCAAGCCTATGCCTCCATCGTGGGCATTGCATGTACTATGCTCCTAGTACAAGCAATTCTATTGTATGGGCCAAGCACCCTGCTTTCTGAAAAAAATGTATATGAAGCCCCTTCAGCTAATTTTTTTAGGCAACAAGCCTATGCTTGCATCGTGGGCATTGCTTGGACTATCATCCTGCTGGAGCCTGGAGAAAGGTCCCACTGTACGCTCTGTAGAAAACGCGTAGACGCGATGTGTAGCAGGTAGATGTCCCAGCCTCTCACATGTGTGTTCCTAGTCTTGTTGCCATAGCGAGGCATTAAGTAACCCCCCAAACACAGGCACTGTTTATTTGTCAGCAACATTTGTCTGTGGAGTCATGATTTTACACTTAGTAACCAAGGTGACTTCATGCTCCATGCGGTCCGTAAAGTACTTGCTAATGATGCTCTCTCTCCCCTGTCCTCCACGCCAAATGTCTCGGGGTAATACTTGACTCATCCCTCTCCTTCAAGCCCCACCTCTAGTTCCTAACCAAGTCCCTGTCACTCCAACTCAAAAATATTTCAAGAATTTGCTCGTTACTCAACCCTGACACAGCTAAAACACTCATTAATGCCCTCATCATCTCACGCCTTGACTACTGGAACCTCCTTCGCACAGGCCTCCCTGCCAACTCTCTTGCACCTCTCCAATGTATACTAAACTCTGCTGCCCGACTAATCCATCTGTCCTCACGCTACTCACCTGTCTACACCCACTGCCAAGCCCTTCACTGGGTCCCCGCCCCACAGAGAGCTCACTTTAAAACACTGATCATGACATTCAAAGCCTTACACAACCTATCCCCACCATACATCTCCGACATGATCTCCCGATACCATCCCTCACGCTACCTGCGTTCATCCAAAGAACTTCTCCGACACTCCCCCCTCATCTCCTCTTCCCACAACCGCATACAGGATTTCTCCCGGGCATCAACCATGCTCTGTAACTCGCTGCCCCACCTCATCACTCACTCGCCTACCCTGGGAACCTTCAAGAAACACCTAAAGACTCACCTCTTCGACAGGCCTACAACCTGCCATGACACCCCGCTACACGCCCAACGACCTACACCTTCCCCACCCTATTGTATCCCCACCCACCCCTCGTTGAATGTGAGCCCACGCGTACAGGGTCCTCTCCTGTTGTACCTCTATGACCTTATTGTCTATGTTTATTGTACTTCTCCTTGTGTACCTTATCCTTATGTAAAGCGCCATGGAACCTATCGGTGCTATATAAATAAATAATAATTATAATGATGATGACTTTAAGCCCACCCACAAAACAACCTACACATCCTTTCCCTGAAAAAAGACAGACACAAAGCAGTTTTTGTAAACTGGGTATTATTCCGCCATAATGGTAAAAATGTCAGAATTTTTTTTTTTTTTTTTTTTTTTTTTTTTTTGGTACAACTTTGTAAACAGGAAAATATAAGAAATAATAACAATGAAATTGTGCAATGCACATGAACACAAAATAAAAAAAAAAAAAAAAAGGGGTCTACAGCTGCTGGTAGGTTGCCGCATCCTCCGGCCTTGCCAGTAAAGTGACACCATCACCCTGGTCCTGCAAGAGGTCAAGGGCCCCATGAATGGCCTCCGGCAACCCTTGAGGGTGGATCCTCTGGGCCGGTGTGGGGAAAAATGGTAGGTCCCTGTTAGGTGGCCATTGTGGAATGGTAGGTACAGGCCTCTGTGGTGGCACATGGCTGTCCCGGGGTGTGGGCCTGTCTTGTAGGTTGTAGTGTCTGAGTTGCCACCCCTCCAAAAAATTGAAAACCTCACCTGGGTGGTTTGGTGGGCGACTGGCGTCAAGCACAATCTGTAATGCTGACCTTGCCCGCAGTAGCCTGTGAAATGGAATTTCATCCAGGAATGGTATCAGACTGTGGGCAAAGTCAGCATTACTTTGTGCACGCCGTCTATTAGGTGACCCCGGGATCAGACCATGGCTGGTGTGAGGTGGGCATCCAGGTTCCTCCTCTTGCGGCCGGACATGCCCCAAAGCTGGGGTTGGTGCTGGTGGCGGCGGTGGTGGTGTTGGTGCTGGTGGCGGCGGTGGTGGTGTTGGTTCTGGTGGCGGCGGTGGTGGTGTTGCTGCTGCTGGTGGCGGCGGGGTGGTGCTGGTGCTGGTGGCGGCGGTGGTGGTGTTGCTGCTGCTGGTGGCGGCGGTGGTGGTGGTGCTGGTGCTGGTGGCGGCGGTGGTGGTGGTGTTGGTGGTGCTGGTGGCGGCGGCGGTGGTGGTGGCGCCGGCCGTGGTGGTGGTGGTGGGTGTTCTCCACGCCGCCTTCTGTTTGGCGGTGGAGGGTTCACAGCACGCCGCCCTCTGTAGTAAGCTTCTCTGTGGGTAAAGTAAAAAAAAATTTGGTGAATGCATTGCATTTGGAAACAAAAACATAGGTCAAACATTAAGTTGCACGCTTTTTAGACTCTGTGTATCTGTGTATTATTAATCAGATATTTGTTATTATTATGAAAGAATAACCAACTGTACATAACATAAAGGAATACGTGACTTTCTTTGCTAATTCCATACTAATACATAATTTTTCACCCCTGATTAACACCCACCCCCCCCCATCCCATCTAATCTAGACGATCAATAACACCAATGGTTCACATGAAAAAAAAAAAGTCCCCCTGACTTCACTTTTTACTTGACATACTTAATTCACAAAACTTTTAGCTTATATCATCTATATAAAGCAGGGAAGGGGTTGAAAGGTATACAATATATATATATATATATCTATTTATATAATCGGGAGTTTGAAATTCCGGCACTGTAGCCTAATCCCAAACTCCTTAGCGTCACTGCGAGCGGAGACGCGTATGCGCCTTCGCGAGCCGCAGACGCTTAACTCACACAGCCGCTATAGCGTTTTCTCTAGCGGCCTCGCGCCCTCCGCTCACAGCAAGACCTGCGCCCCTCACAGCGCCCAATCCGCCCCGGCATGCTGGCATTTGTACTTCCCCCGTCTGTGCACCCACAGGTCTTAGCAGATCACTGATGCTGACAGCGGGGGGGGACAACACAGACAATCAAATCAGGAGGAGGTCAGTGTCAGGAGGAGATGACAGACGCCCGCCGGGGCCTGTGACACTGCAGAGGTCACAGCGGGGCTGTGTGTGCGGACAACGGGGAGGCCGGGGGCTACGGACGTACCGGACACGTCCTCTGCTCCTGGAGATGTGCCGCGGTTCCGCGCTCGCAGCGTATCTGACGCTGGAGCCACGCTCACCACGCCCACACCACGCCCTCTGCCAAACAACCCACACCTCTCACTAACCTCCTGCAGCTAACCACACCCCATGTTTACCTTTGCCATGATGTCATTTAGCTGCGGCCGCTATCTTTAATAAGGTCAGAAATGATGGCAGTAATCGGATCTCTGCTCCCTCTAGCACGCCCCAAACACTGTAGCACCATCTATTAACCCTATTCTCATCACCTATATACTCTGCTACCCACTGAGCCGCCTGTATACTCTGCTACCCACAGACCCGCCTGTATACTCTGCTACCCACAGACCCACCTGTATACTCTGCTACCCACAGACCCGCCTGTATACTCTGCTACCTCAGACCCGCCTGTATACTCTGCTACCCACAGAGCCGCCTGTATACTCTGCTACCTCAGACCCGCCTGTATACTCTGCTACCCACAGAGCCGCCTGTATACTCTGCTACCTCAGACCCGCCTGTATACTCTGCTACCCACAGACCCGCCTGTATACTCTGCTACCCACAGAGCCGTCTTTATACTCTGCTACCCACAGACCCGCCTGTATACTCTGCTACCCACAGAGCCGTCTTTATACTCTGCTACCTCAGACCCGCCTGTATACTCTGCTACCCACAGACCCGCCTGTATACTCTGCTACCCACAGACCCGCCTGTATACTCTGCTACCCACAGACCCGCCTGTATACTCTGCTACCCACAGACCCGCCTGTATACTCTGCTACCCACAGACCCGCCTGTATACTCTGCTACCCACAGAGCCGTCTTTATACTCTGCTACCTCAGACCCGCCTGTATACTCTGCTACCCACAGACCCGCCTGTATACTCTGCTACCCACAGACCCGCCTGTATACTCTGCTACCCACAGACCCGCCTGTATACTCTGCTACCCACAGACCCGCCTGTATACTCTGCTACCCACAGACCCGCCTGTATACTCTGCTACCCACAGAGCCGTCTTTATACTCTGCTACCTCAGACCCGCCTGTATACTCTGCTACCCACAGACCCGCCTGTATACTCTGCTACCTCAGACCCGCCTGTTTACTCTGCTACCCACAGAGCAAAAATGGAAACTAATGTATATATTTATAAATAATACTAAATGTACACAACAGTGCTGCAGATACATACCTTGGCATAGCGGCCACCGGGTGAAGGAAGGACAGCCGGTCATAAAAGTGGTAGTGGTTGAGCAATGGAGCGGCTCCCGGTTGTCTCTCTGAGTACTGCCGGTACTGCTTCTTATGCTGGTCCCGGCAGCTCCTCCACCGTTTTTTAAGATGGTCAACTGTGAAATGATTTGAAACCGGCTTTAGAGATGTGTAATATTTGAAAAAACAAAAGTATGTGTACAAATCAACAATAACATTTTATTCATTTTGTGTGTGTAATGTGTATACAAGGCACAGTGACACGACAGTGTGGAACATCATCAACAGCATTACGGACATTGAGCTCACGTGGCCACAATCACAAATGAGGCAGGACACATGTCAACGCATAGAGAATGTAATAGTGCGGGCACCAGACTCTGGTCATTAGTGGTATTTATATACACCCAACCCCTTGGCCGAAAGAGCCAGGAGGATAAGACATTAAACTCATTGTACTGTTGTGACCCCATCCAAATATAGGCAACTATGCGGTGGAGCATGATAACACATTCAGGGTCCTGTATACCCTGCTATGGGGGCCCTGTATTCCCACTGCTGGGGGCCCTGTAAACCCACTGGGCCACTGTCTACCCACTGCTGGGGGCCCTGTATACCCACTGCTGGGGGGGCCTGTACAACACTGAGGGCCCTGTATACAGGGACTGACTGGCACCCTACAGTTTGGGTCGCAACCCTCCCTCACTGGCCCGACACAGGTGAGGACGGGGGGTGGGGGGTGGTGATGACTGGCGGCCGCCTCACAGTCACCGCAGCTCCCGCATTATCCTATGGCTCGCTCCCAGCCGCAGCCTCGCGCTCCTCACAGCCGCTCGCTAACAGTCGCAGCCGCACGCCACTCACAGACGCTCACTCCCGGACGCAGCCGCGTGCTGATGACGTCATCGCGCGGCCAGGAGCTTCCGTTTCCGCCTGCTGCTTCAGGGACATGCGGATTATTCATGCTCCTGCAGCCGCATGACCCGTGGCACCTGGGCCAGTCCGCCCCTGCCTGTATACGACAATATGGGGGCATGTATACCCAGCTGGGGGCCTGTATACTCTGCAGGGGGAGGTGTATACTCTGCTGGGGGGCTGTCTACCAGTGATAGCCGCTGTATACCAGGATGGCGGTGAATATGTTTTCATAGTTTTTCGGGGCAAAAATAGGGGGGGTCGGCTTATACACGGGTCGGCTTATACACGAGTATATATACAGTAAATGCAATATATAACGTGTGAACTCATTTAACTTACTTAGATTGCTCTGTTCCTCATGGTCACTCCGATGGAACGCAGGGAACATCTCTTGGGCGATCTCTCTCCAGGCTGTATTAATAAGGGTCGTATCCCCATACTCAGGATCTGTAGGGAGCCATAGAAATGGACGAGCCTCCACAAGTGCAATAAGACGCAGCGTGTTCACCATGCCACGTCCTGCTGCCATGATTGCACTGATGAATGGATCGCTCTGTGTGTGCGCCTGTCAGCGCGACTCGCTTCCTGTTTCCTTAAACCATAGTGTGTGCTGGAGAATCCCTTCCCTCGCATCATCGGCTACAAGCCTCAAAATAAGAGAAAAACCAGCGAGTTTGGACTCGCACACTTTCAGAGACACATCAGCGAGTTGTAAATGTCATTATTCGCTATTACTCGGGTCCCTATTCATTAACATTGGACTCGCTGGACTCGCAACGAGTCCCGAGTCCTTGACTCGGACTCGTTGGGGTCTTGCGATTCCGAGTCTTTTCGGACTCGCTCATCCCTAGTGTGTACTTGTTTTTTCTATGGATAAATAAAATTATTGAGATATATTAATTGGCTTGATCCCGGTCCATTCTACACGCTATCTTTTCCTTCCCTCTGCATATATGTGTGTGTGCTCGGTGTATACATATCTGTGTGTGTGCTCGGTGTATACTTGTAGTATATAGTGTGTGTGTGTCACATACCGTGTGTTGCATGTATGTAACATCCACATTTATAAATCCCACCAGCACAGACGAGAGTTCCTAGTGTAAACAGGTCGGCAATCGCCCAACAAATGAGAAAAATGCGGCTCATCATCGGGGGATTGGATGTTTATGGAGGAAAAAAATCCTTGCTCTCGGCAGCACATCCCCTGCTGCAAACTGCAGAAGAGCTGCCGATAACATGATCCTGTAGAGGACAGATTGCTCCACCGGTGATTGTTCTGCTCCCATCATTCTTCATCATCCTGTGTAAAAAGGCCGGAAACAAGCACTGAATGACTTGAATATTATAGATCACACTCATTCACCAGTCTGAATTCGATGCTTGTACATGTAACCCAAATGTCTGAGTGTGACGGTGCAATATGTGAGCATTTAGGGCCCCATTTTAACCTTTTGCCTAGGGCCCCACTTTGCCTAAAGCCAGCCCTGGTTATTACAGTATGTGCCCCTTGGTATAATCTCCTCTTTCCCATTCAGACTCTCATGTTCTTAGTACATGGAGCAGATATTTCTGATTCATCTAATCGCGGTTTGCAGAAATGAATTCACAGTCAAACAGAACAAACACTTGGAGGATTTCATGAGGATGAAGGATTATTTGTGTATTTTCTCCAAGGCAATAAGGAGTTTCTCATTACTGAGTAAATATTCTGAGATTTTAATCAATTGCCCAGTAGATGCCCGGAGGCCGCAAGACTGGTGATGCAGGAAATGTTCATGAGGAAACGGTTATATCCTTATAATCCAGATCCACATGATGCAATGGAGACAGAGATTCACGCAATGTGAATCTGCGGCTAGGTGCCACAGAGTGGTATTGCACTTTATTATAAAAATGTAATATTCTTTGTAAGTTGCTAGTTCAGGGTTTAAACCTTATGGAGTCTGTTTCTACACTCACTTAGGACCACACCACTTAGAATAGGGGGAACCAGTACTTGGTAGGTCCCAGGAGGGTGGGGTGGAGCCAAGGATAAGGGAGGGACAGTTGACAGTTAGTTTACCTCAGATGGTTCTGGGAAGGCAGGCAGTAAGGTTAGGCCTGACAGCCCAGCTGAGAGGAGGGAGCCCCATCTTCAAGTGGGGGCCCAGAACAGAAGGCAACGGGCCAGGACTGGTAGCAGCTGGCTGGTCTCGTTGAGGGAGCACCAGCGACATGGAAAGCTCAGGAAGCCAAGAGTTTAGCCCTGACTGCAAAACCGACGATCTGCAGGAGTCCCTGAACGACTTAAGAGAGGACATCTAGAGACTCCATAAGGGGGACCTTGAGCCTGCAACTAGAGATGAGCCACCACCCCGATGTTCGAATTCGATTAGATTCGTCGAATTTGATGTTTGGTTGTCGAATGTTCATCGAACAACGTCGAACCCCATTGAAAACAATGGCAGGCAAACACAAACACATACAAACACATAGAAAACACCTTTTACGGTGTCCAAAAGGTGGCAAACTACTCAAAACACACAACAAACACATGGAAAAGTGACAAGTACAAATAAAAATGTGAAAAGAAAAGAGATGTAGGAGTAAAAGGAGGAGACACAGATATAGGCATGTCATGCCCCTCTAATATCAGTTTTTACTCCAGTATTTGTAAGGCATCATGCAGACGATGAGTATTTGGAGAGTTTTACTTCAGTATCTGTAAGGCCACGTTCAGACGAGGAGTACTTGGTGAGTTTTACTTCAGTATCTGTAAGGCCATGTACATACGAGAAGAAGTTAGTGAGTTTTACTTCAGTATCTGTAAGGCCATGTTTAGACGAGGAATACTTGGGGAGTTTTACTTCACTATCTATAAGGCCATGCTCAGACGAGGAGAACTTGGTGAGTTTTACTTCAGTATCTGTAAGGCCATGTTCAGACGAGGAATACTTGGTGAGTTTTACTTCAGTATCTGTAAGGCCATGTTTAGACGAGGAATACTTGGTGAGTTTTACTTCAGTATCTGTAAGGCCATACTCAGACGAGGAATACTTGGTGAGTTTTACTTCAGTATCTGTAAGGCCATGCTCAGATGAGGAGTACTTGGTTTTACTTCAGTATCTGTAAGGCCATACTCAGATGAGGAATACTTGGTGAGTTTTACTTCAGTATCTGTAAGGCCATGTTCAGAAGAGGAATACTTGGTGAGTTTTACTTCAGTATCTGTAAGGCCATGTTCAGACGAGGAGAACTTGGTTTTACTTCAGTATCTGTAAGGCCATGTTTAGACGAGGAATACTTGGTGAGTTTTACTTCAGTATCTGTAAGGCCATGCTCAGATGAGGAGTACTTGGTTTTACTTCAGTATCTGTAAGGCCATACTCAGACGAGGAATACTTGGTGAGTTTTACTTCAGTATCTGTAAGACCATGTTCAGAAGAGGAATACTTGGTGAGTTTTACTTCAGTATCTGTAAGGCCATGCTCAGACGAGGAGTACTTGGTGAGTTTTACTTCAGTATCTGTAAGGCCATGTTCAGACGAGGAGTACTTGGTGAGTTTTACTTCAGTATCTGTAAGGCCATGCTCAGACGAGGAGTACTTGGTGAGTTTTACTTCAGTATCTGTAAGGCCATGTTCAGACGAGGAGTACTTGGTGAGTTCTACTTCAGTATCTGTAAGGTCATGCTCAGACGAGGAATACTTGGTGAGTTTTACTTCAGTATCTGTAAGGCCATGTTCAGACGAGGAATACTTGGTGAGTTTTACTTCAGTATCTGTAAGGCCATGTTCAGGCAAGGAGTACTTGGTGAGTTTTACTTCAGTATCTGTAAGGCCATGTTCAGAAGAGGAATACTTGGTGAGTTTTACTTCAGTATCTGTAAGGCCATGTTCAGGCAAGGAGTACTTGGTGAGTTTTACTTCATTATCTGTAAGGCCATGCTCAGACGAGGAGTACTTGGTGAGTTTTACTTCAGTATCTGTAAGGCCATGTTCAGACGAGGAGTACTTGGTGTGTTTTACTTCAGTATCTGTAAGGTCATGCTCAGACGAGGAGTACTTGGTGAGTTTTACTTCAGTATCTGTAAGGCCATGCTTAGACGAGGAGTACTTTGTGATGTTTTTCCTCACTATCTGTAAGGCCTCATGCAGACTATGAGTATTGTGTCACATTTAGGGGACTACAAGAGTCTCCATTTTTTCAAAACATTTGGGCACAGACACTCCTTAAAGGGAACCTGTCACCTGGATCTAAGCCCCTACACTATCACTACCTGTCCCTGCACCTTCCTAGCTGCTCCCTATCTATCCCTCTCTGAGCTAAATCCGCCCTATAAAACTGCAGAAAAATAACTTATAACTTACAGAAGTCCCTCAGGCTGGGGACTGAGAAGGCGGCACCAAGCTCCATTCTGCCCCTCCTCCATGCAGCAGCACACTCCCCACTGGGCGGCGTTATTCTTTCTTCATCGCCGCCTCCTCCATTTGGAATCTCCTGCCTGCTTTACAGATCATGTTGTGGTGATGCGACCTCGATGTGTCCCCTGACTGAGACACAGCATATGGGAGATTGTATCTTCTGCTTGGTAGCAGCACACACAGGGTGAGCTGCTACTGGAGCTAAGTGCTGATTGAAATCACTGACGCCCAGGTGTGCGGGTGAATAGGAGATGATATGTGCTGCCCTGGGCTGTGGGGAGGGGGTGGAGTGTGTCAGGACAGCAGCAGGAGCTGCTGGGATTGTATGAGGTTCTACTCGGCTGTGCCCCGGTGTAACAGGCCAGACTAACCCCCCCCGACCAGAATATACTCGGGGTTAAAGTGGCCTAGGCCAGATTATACCCCTCCGTATACCACAGCAGCTGTAGATCAGGGCTCCAAGCAACACATGGGGGCCCGAGGCAGCACAAAGTGGCCCCAGGCAGCAGAAAGTGGCCCTATGCAACATACAGGAGCCCCAGGCAGTGCTAGGGCCCCAGGCAGTGCTAGGGGCCCCAGGCAGTGCACAGGGCCCCAGGCAGTGCACAGGGCCCCAAGCAGCACAAAGTGGCCCCAAGCAGCACAAAGTGGCCCCAAGCAGCACAAAGAGGCCCCAGGCAACATACAGAGGCCCCAGGCAGTACTAGGGGCCACAAGCTACACACAGGATCCCAGGCTACACACAAGGGCCCCATGCAGCATACAAGGACCCCAGGCAGTGCACGGGGCCCCAGGGAGTGCACGGGGCCCCAGACAGTGCACGGGGCCCCAGGCAGTGCACGGGGCCCCAGGCAGCACAAAGTGGCCCCAGGCAGCACAAAGTGGCCCCAGGCTACACACAGGGTCCCAGGCTACATACAGGGGCCCCATGCAGCATACAAGGGCCCCAGGCAGTACAAAGGCGTCCCAGGCAGCGCATGGGGGCCAGAGGCAGCACACAGGGGCCCCAGGCAGCACACAGGGGCCCCGGGTGGCCCACTGCCTGGGGCCCCTGTATATTGCCTGTGGTCATTTTGTGCTGCCTGGGGCCCCTGTGTGCTGCCTGGGGCCCTTGTATGCTGCATGGAGCCCTTGTGTGTAGCCTGGGATCCTGTGTGTAGCCTGGGGCCCCTGGTACTGCCTGGGGCCCCTGTATGTTGCCTGGGGCCACTTTGTGCTGCCTGGGGCCACTTTGTGCTGCCTGGGGCCTGTGCACTGCCTGGGGCCCCGTGCACTGCCTGGGGTCCTTGTATGCTGCATGGGGCCCCTGTGTGTAGCCTGGGATCCTGTGTGTAGCTTGTGGCCCCTAGTACTGCCTGGGGCCCCTGTATGTTGCCTGGGGCCACTTTGTGCTGCCTGGGGCCACTTTGTGCTGCCTGGGGCCTGTGCACTGCCTGGGGCCCCGTGCACTGCCTGGGGCCCCGTGCACTGCCTGGGGTCCTTGTATGCTGCATGGGGCCCCTGTGTGTAGCCTGGGATCCTGTGTGTAGCTTGTGGCCCCTAGTACTGCCTGGGGCCCCTGTATGTTGCCTGGGGCCTCTTTGTGCTGCCTGGGGCCCCTAGCACTGCCTGGGGCCCTAGCACTGCCTGGGGCCCTAGCACTGCCTGGGGCCCCTGTATGTTGCGTAGGGCCACTTTCTGCTGCCTGGGGCCACTTTGTGCTGCCTCGGGCCCCCATGTGTTGCTTGGAGCCCTGATCTACAGCTGCTGTGGTATACGGAGGGGTATAATCTGGCCTAGGCCACTTTAACCCCAAGTATATTCTGGTCGGGGGGGTTAGTCTGGCCTGTTACACCGGGGCACAGCCGAGTAGAACCTCATACAATCCCAGCAGCTCCTGCTGCTGTTCTGACACACTCCACCCCCTCCCCACAGCCCAGGGCAGCACATATCATCTCCTATTCACCCGCACACCTGGGCGTCAGTGATTTCAATCAGCACTTAGCTCCAGTAGCAGCTCACCCTGTGTGTGCTGCTACTGAGCAGAAGATACAATCTCCCATATGCTGTGTCTCGGTCAGGGGACACATCGAGGTCGCATCACCACAACATGATAGGTGTAAAGCAGGCAGGAGATTCCAAATGGAGGAGGCGGCGATGAAGAAAGAATAATGCCGCCCAGCGGGGCGTGTGCTGCTGCATGGAGGAGGGGCAGAATGGAGCCTGGCGCCGCCTTCTCAGTCCCCAGCCTCAGGGACTGCTGTAAGTTATAAGTTATTTTTCTGCAGTTTTATAGGGCGGATTTAGCTCAGAGAGGGATAGATAGGGAGCAGCTAGGAAGGTGCAGGGACAGGTAGTGATAGTGTAGGGGCTTAGTTCCAGGTGACATGTTCCCTTTAAGTGACATCAATTGCCCCACAGTTACAAAATTTAAATGGTTACTTTTAGGCCAAAAACCACAAGGCTTCATTCTCCCCAGGATGACACAGGAGTAGAAAAGTCCTTGCGGATCCATGCCTTGTTCATCTTTATGAACGTTAGTCTGTCCACATTCTGGGTGGACAGACACGTGCGCTTTTCTGTCAGCACACCACCAGCAGGGCTGAAGACAAGTTCTGATAGAACGCTGGCTGTGGGGCATGACAAGATCTCCAAGGCGTGAGTGGCGAGCTCAGGCCATTTTTCCATTTTGGAAGCCCAAAATGAGCAAGGCTCCAGTTCCCCAGTCATGGCATCGATGTTAAGTTGGAGATACTCGTGTACCATCAGCTCCAGGTGTTGACTATGTGTCAGACTTCTCGTTTCTTCAGGCCTTGCAAAAGATGGTCTGAAAAAATTGTGAAACAAGGCAAAGAAATTGGTGTTAACACCACCACCTATGTTGTTACTGGTATGGTGTGAGTGATGATGACTCGACAGTCCCATGGTTGACAAGTGAGAAATGTGAGATTCACTCTGTCTACCGCTGGTGGTTTGTGGAAAAGCCGATCTCAGATTATTTATCAGCTTCTGCTGATACTCCTGCATGCGTGCGTCCCTTTGTATGGCTGGAATTATGTCAGCAAATTTGGTCTTTTACCGGGGATCGAAGAGTGTGGCAACCCAGTAGTTGGCATTAGGGATGGGCGAATCTACTCGCTAGGACTCGTTACTCTGCGAGTAGTAGTGGACTCACAGGACTCGGTACTCTGCGAGATTCCAGGAGATTACTCGCACAGTAACGAGTCCAATGTAAATGAAGGGAAATGTCACTGAAAACAGGATTCTCCCGGATTGTACCGATCAGGGTGCAATCCGGTGCCCCATAACATGGGGCTCTATGGTCCCTGATTGCAACCTGACCAGGTGCAATCCGGTTTTAATCAGGTTTTCTATTTTTGACCTTCTTGCCTGGATTTTCAAATGAACAGCTGACTCAGGTCAGCTGTTCATTTGAAGTAGCAGTGCTGGCAGGGTTCATGTGAGTTCATGCTTGCCTGCATGAACTCACATGAACTTTCCTAGGGTGCACAGCTCTGCTACATGTCTGGTGGAGGCTCTCTTCCAGAGATGTAGCAGAGCTAAAGAAGAACCCTGGATTGGACTACGGCGGACGGAAGAGTATTTTTTTTAATAAAGTGGAGTCCCTAAGTGTCTTTTTTTTTTCTTTTCAAATAAAAATATTTTTTCTGTGTTGTGTTTTTTTAAAAAAATTCACTAGAAATTCATGGCAGTAATGTCTACTATTGGCGTGATCGCCATGAATTTCGGGCTTGGGGCCAGCTGATAATACAAAGCTGGCCCTAACCCTTTTATTACTCAGTGAGCCACCGCACCAGGGCCCTGGAAGAATTGGGTTCAGTGCCAGAAAATGGCGCTTCAATGAACGCGCCATTTTCTGGGGTGGCTGCGGGCTGCCATTTGCAGCGGGGGGTGCCCAGAAGGCTTGGGCCTCCCTGCGCTGCGGATTCCAGCCCCCAGCTGCCTAGCTGGACCTGGTTGGATATAGAAATTGCACGGAGCTCCACGCATTTTTTTTTTATTAGGCCAACACAGAAAATAACGTCCAGGAGTGCCCAATAGCATGTGCCCCCACTTACCGTCTTTCCAACAGAGATGTGATGAGACACTACTAGCTCAATGCACATTCCAGTCAGAGCAGGGGTTGCGCCCCAGCACAAGCTTATTTAAACACAACCTGACCAATCAAGAAAGCACAATGGCGCTTAACCATTGGTCGCACCTGCGTACGCTCAGGTGGCTACGTCGATTACAAGACGCCACTGCGTGCTGATTGGTTGGTTAACATATAAAAAGCGCACAAGACCGAGGTCGGTCACGCTTGCTGCCCAGAGTCATTAAGTAAGTACTGATGTGCAATCATCAACTGTGATACGGCTATGTTGGGTTTACAGCACCTTATCATTACGGGTCGCTATTGTGTACTGTAGGTCACGCCCAAGTGGTGGGGTATGTTTTTACTCGTGAAGTTTAAATCACTATTTTCAATTGTGTCCTGGCAAATGAATGCATGAGTGTTTTCCCAACCCAAACCATATCCTCTTTGAAAAGCCATTTTGCCTTTGCCATCTATCTATATAATCACCAGTTTGGGGCTTCCGGTCACTGTGCCGATATCACGCGCGGCGACCGATGGCGTGCATGCGCCATCGCGAGCCGCCGACACTGACCGGAAGCGCCAACATTCTGCCACCACACACTCCAAACACCCGCCCGCACCAGTCTCCTAATGCCGCCAGCCATAGACCCCCGCACACACCCCCGCACAATGCCGCCCGCACACCCCTGCCAGCCATCGACCCCCGCACACAATGCCGCCCGCACACCCCCGCCAGCCATAGACCCCCGCACAATGCTGCCCGCACACCCCTGCCCCGCACAATGCCCGCCCGCACACCCCCGCACAATGCCCCCACAACCCCGCCAGCCATAACCCCCGCACAATGCCGCCCGCACACCCCCGCCAGCCATAACACCCCCGCATAAATGCCGCCCCCCACACCCCCGCCAGCCATAGACTCCCCGCCAAGCCCCATCACATAGACCCCCGCACACACCCCCGCCAGCCATAGATCCCCCCAGCCATAACGCCGCACACCCCCGCCACCATAGATCCCCCCCCCGCATAGATCCCCCCACTTCCGCGATCCAGCACACTCGCATCTCTCTCTGCTCCGATCATCTTCACTACAAGGCTAAAGGACCTTTGGTGATGTCAGAGTCATGTGATCATTCACATGACTCAGACATCACTTCAGGCCCTCTATTCATTGATCTGAGCTGGGAAGAAGGGTAAGAAGCCACAGAGGGGGCAGGGCGACTAAAGACAGTGCAGGGGCACATAGAGACCAGGGGAAACAGGGGGGCGAACCCCATTCTGCCCCTCTATATTCTACCCCTGCTCTGCTTCACTCTATTCTCCCTCACTCCATTCTGCCCCCCCACCGTATACTGTGCTAACCACTGACCCACCGTATACTCTGCTAACCACTGAGCCACCATATACAGTGCTAAACACTGAGCCACCATATACAGTGCTAAACACTGAGCCACCATATACAGTGCTAACCACTGAGCCACCATATACAGTGCTAACCACTGAGCCACCATACACTGTGCTAACCAATGAGCCACCATACACTGTGCTAACCATGAGCCACCATACAGTGCTAACCACTGAGCCACCATACTGTGCTAACCACTGAGCCACCGTACTGTGCTAACCACTGAAGCCACCATAGAGTGCTAACCACTGAGCCATCTACAGTGCTAACCACTGAGCTACCATTACAGTGCTAACCTCTGAGCCACCATACAGTGCTAACCACTGAGCCACCATATACAGTGCTAACCACTGAGCCACCATACACGTGCTAACCACTGAGCCACCATAATACTGTGCTAACCACTGAGCCACCATACAGTGCCACCACTGAGTCACACATACATTGCTACCACTGAGCCACCATATACAGTGCTAACCACTGAGCCACCATACAGTGCTAACCACTGAGCCACCATATACAGATGCTAACCACTGAGCCACCGTATACAGTGCTACCACTAGCCACCATACAGTGCTAACCATTGAGCCACCATACAGTACTAACCACTGAGCCACCATACACAATGCTAACCACTGAGCCACCGTACTGTGCTAACCACTGAGCCAGATACAGTGCTAACCACTGAGCCCCGTAAAGTGCTAACCACGAGCCACCATATACAGTGCTAACCACATGAGCCACCATACACAGTGCTAACCACTGAGCCACCATATACTGTGCTAACCACTGAGCCACCATACAGTGCTAACCCACTGAGCCACCATACAGTGCCAACCACTGAGCCACCATATACAGTGCTAACCACTGAGCCATCATTTTACAGTGCTAACCACTAGAGCCACCCATACAAGTGCTAACCTCTGAGCCATATACAGTGCTAACCACTGAACCACCGTATACAGTGCTAACCACTGAGCCACCCTACAGTGCTAACCACTGAGCCACCATATACAGTGCTAACCACTGAGCCACCATACAGTGCTAACCACTGAGCCACCATATCAGTGCTAACCACTGAGCCCCATACATAGTGCTAACCACTGAGCCACCATACACAGTGCTAACCACTGAGCCACCATATACAGTGCTAACCACTGAGCCACCATAACAGTGCTAACCACTGAGCCACCCATATACAGTGCTAACCACTGAGCCACCATACAGTGCTAACCACTGAGCCATCATATACAGTGCTAACCACTGAGCCACCTACAATGCTAACAACTGAGCCACCACTACAGTGCTAACCACTGACACAACCATATACTGTGATAAACACTGAGCCACCATACAGTGCTAAACACTGAGCCACCATACAGTGCTAAACCACTGAGCCACCATATACAGTGCTAACCACTGAGCCACCATATACAGTGCTAACCACTGAGCCACCATACAGTGCTAACCACTGAGCCACCATACACGTGCTAACCACTGAGCCACCATATACAGTGCTAACCACTGAGCCACCATATACAGTGCTAACCACTGAGCCACCAATTGACCAGTGCCTACCACTGAGCACCATATACTAGATGCTGACTACTGAGCCACCCATATACAGTGCTACCACTGAGCTCACCATATACAGTGCTAAGCATGAGTCACCATACAGTGCTAATCACTGAGCCACCATATACAGTGCTAACCACTGAGCCACCATATACACGTGCTAACCACTGAGCCACCATATACGTGCTAACCACTGAGCGACAATATACAGTGCTAACCATTTCGCGACACCTATACAGTGTTAACCACTGAGAGTCATTATCATACAATGCTAACCACTTAGGCCCTCATCATACTGTGCTAACATGAGGACTATACGGGAACCACTGAGCGCAAAGTACAGTGCAACCACTAGAGACCACGGGAAACAGTGGCAACCATTGGCCACCTCACATTCTAACCACTGCTGCTCACATCATTCTCCCACTCCATTCTGACCCCCACCGTATACTGTGCTAACCACTGACCCACCGTTACTCTGATAACCACTGAGCCACCATATACAGTGCTAACCACTGAGCCACCATATACAGTGCTAACACTGAGCCACCATATACGTGCTAACCACTGAGCCACCATTACAGTGCTAACCACTGAGCCACCATATACAGTGCTAACCAATGAGCCACCGTGTACAGTGATAACCACTGAGCACCATAGAGTGATAACCACTGAGCCACCATATACAGTGCTAACCACTGAGCCACCATATACAGTGCTAACCACTGAGCCACCTATACAGTGCTACCCACTGAGCCACCATACAGTGCTACCCACTGAGCCACCATATACAGTGCTAACCACTGAGCCACCATACAGTGCTAACCACTGAGCCACCATACATAGTGCTAACCACTGAGCCACCATACACAGTGCTAACCACTGAGCCACCATATACAGTGCTAACCACTGAGCCACCATACAGTGCTAACCACTGAGCCATCATATACAGTGCTAACCACTGAGCCACCATACAGTGCTAACCACTGAGCCATCATATACAGTGCTAACCACTGAGCCACCCTACAATGCTAACAACTGAGCCACCCTACAGTGCTAACCACTGAGCCACCATATACAGTGATAAACACTGAGCCACCATACAGTGCTAAACACTGAGCCACCATACAGTGCTAACCACTGAGCCACCATACACAGTGCTAACCACTGAGCCACCATATACAGTGCTAACCACTGAGCCATCATATACAGTGCTAACCACTGAGCCACCATACAGTGCTAACCACTGAGCCACCATATACAGTGCTAACCACTGAGCCACCATATACAGTGCTAACCACTGAGCCACCATACACAGTGCTAACCACTGAGCCACCATATACAGTGCTGACTACTGAGCCACCATATACAGTGCTGACCACTGAGCCACCATATACAGTGCTAAGCAATGAGTCACCATACAGTGCTAATCACTGAGCCACCATATACAGTGCTAACCACTGAGCCACCATATACAGTGCTAACCACTGAGCCACCATATACAGTGCTAACCACTGAGCGACAATATACAGTGCTAACCATTTCGCGACCATATACAGTGTTAACCACTGAGCGACCATATACAGTGCTAACCACTGAGCCACCATATACAGTGCTAACCACTGAGCGACCATATACAGTGCTAACCACTGAGCGACCGTACAGTGCTAACCACTGAGCCACCATATACAGTGCTAACCACTGAGCGACCATACACAGTGCTAACCACTGAGCCACCATATACAGTGTTAACCACTGAGCCACCATATACAGTGCTAACCACTGAGCGATCATATACAGTGCTAACCACTGAGCGACCATACACAGTGCTAACCACTGAGCGACTATACACACCATATAAATCCTGCAACAACAGCGTACTTTCTGGAGAGAGGACTGTACTACTCAGTGGCTATGTCTATGCCACCTGTTTATTTCACTGCACTCCCGATGCAATGGCATCTGGTCTATTTCTGGTAGAACATAATACATTTGCTGGCTTAGCTCTGCCCACTATGGTCACATGATCGTTACATCACACAGGTCCTTTAGCTATCCAAGTGAAAAGTGAGTTAGCTATTCTCCTGCCAGACATTCCCCCTCCTCCAAGGTGTACAGTGAAATGTAAGTGTATAAATGCTTTTCTTTCACCTTTCACATTACACTATGAGCTCAGACAGGGATGATTAGAATAGTATTATGAAGCTGCAGGTACCGATAGTGATAGCTGGAGGGGCATAAACCACCTGACAGGTTCCCTATAATAGGTGGCCCTGGAAGTAGAAGCGGGAGACAGGTGAGCCTGATCTAGCTATTCTAGCATCTCTCTATCTGTGTACCGTATATACTCGCGTATAAGCCGAGTTTTTCAGCCCAAAATTTGGGCTGAAAAGTCCCCCCTCGGCTTATACACGAGTATACAGCAGCAGCCCCAGAGGTATACAGGCCCCCCCATCAAGATCCAGGGCCCCCCCATTGCGCGGCAAACCTGTAAAGTAAAATCATACTTATCACTGTCCTGTCGCTCTGTCCCGCCGCTGCTGACATGACGATCCCGGGCTTTATTCAGCGTCTTCCCGCGGCTTCCTGTGGTTGCGGGCAATGACGTCATTGCCCGCGACTACAGGAAGCCACGGGAAGACGCTGAATGAAGCCCGGGATCGTCATGTCGGCAGCGGCGGGACAGCGCGACAGGACAGTGATAAGTATGATTTTACTTTACAGGTTTGCCGGGCAAGGGGGGGGGGCCATAGATCTTGATGGGGGGGCCTGTATACCTCTGGGGCTGCTGCTGTATACACCCCTGGGGCTGCTGCTGTATACACCCCTGGGGCTGCTGCTGTATACACCCCTGGGGCTGCTGTATACTACCTAAGGGCTGCTGTATATACCTCTGGGGCTGCTGTATACTACCTCTGGGGCTGCTGTATACACCACTAGGGCTGCTGTATATACCTCTGGGGCTGTATATACCTCTGGGGCTGCTATATACTACCACTAGGGCTGCTGTATACACCACTGGGGCTGCTGTATTTACCTCTGGGGCTGCTGTATACACCTCTGGGGCTGCTGTATACTACCTCTGGGGCTGCTGTATACTACCTAAGGACTGCTGTATATACCTCTGGGGCTGTATATACCTCTGGGGCTGTATATACCTCTGGGGCTGATGTATACTACCTCTGGGGCTGATGTATACTACCTCTGGGGCTGCTGTATACTACCTCTGGGGCTGCTGTATACTACCACTGGGGTAGCTGTATACTACCACTGGGGCTGCTGTATACTACCACTGGCGCTGTATATACCTCTGGGGCTGCTGTATACTACCACTGGGGCTGCTGTATACACCTCTGGGGCTGCTGTATACTAACCATTGGGGCTGCTGCTGTATATACCACTGGGGCTGCTGCTGTATACTACCACTGGGGCTGCTGTATATACCTCTGGGGCTGCTGTATACCACACTGCTGGGGGTTGTATACCTGCGCTGGGGTCCACCTTCAGCTTATACACGAGTCAATAGGTTTTCCCAGGTTTTGGGGGCAAAAGTAGTGGGGTTGGCTTATACACGGGTCGGCTTATACACGAGTATATACGGTATTCTATTCAATCCATTTATCCTGTCAACTCTTTTTTCACTTTAAACAGCATGAGAAATGCAATGTTAAAATCGCATTACACATGGACAACACACAGACCACACTTGGATGTTATCTGAAAAAAAACGCACACTCTCATAGCAGTTTCATGCCGCATGGATCAAAACACTGATTTTACTCATCCAACTCTCCTGGATGAGAAACGGACCGATTTTTTAAACGCCAGTGTGTCCCTATCCTAACTCTTAATTTACTCTGTAGCCGCTGCTCCAGTAAGGCAGCCAGGCATGATTACAATACTAATTATAATGTGTGTTATACAGAATATTAGGTATGTAATGATCAGTATTTATCACTCTACATTTTATATAAAGGTACCGTCACACGCGGCAATTTTGCAAGCAATTTCACTGGCAATTTGCTGGTTGCAGTGAAATCATGGATACATGGTTCTGTTTTGTTGCCGTGTAGAAATGGAACCATGTATCCATGATTTCACTGCAACCAGCAAATTGCCAGTGAAATTGCTTGCAAAATTGCCGCGTGTGACGGTACCGTTAAGGTTTACACATTGTCCTGTGTGATGAAATCTCTCCCTACATCTCATCACGTGGAGCTGATCATAAAAATGTAACAGTTTCCTGATGAACGTTCCCGGATCTCCAGAGTCGCCTCCTCCTGGCACTGTCTGGACAGGAGGATCAGAATATTTACTCAGAAATGAGGAACTGCTTATTGGAGGAAACACAGAAATCCTCCTCCACCCACAGGGAGAAATCATTTATATGTTCAGGCTTCTTGGGTTTTAATTTCATACCTTAAAGGTGAGCAGAGCTGCAGTGTCCAGCAGGTCGGTGATAACGGGTAAGTAGATGGGTTAGATAATTTATGGGTTAATTACTGTGTACAACCAGTCATCTATGTGTCTCAGCTGCTACAACTACTATATAATCGTCTAAGGTTCTCTGTCTGTCATGGAAATCGCACGCCAGCACTCGTTGGCCGTCGCTGACCGCGGCGACCAATGAGCGCAGTGTATGCAAAACAGCCGCAATCCAATCCGCGACGTGGGATTGCGCCCTCAGAGACATGCCCTCAGTCTCCTGCTGCCCACACCCACCCACTGGAGCTGGTGCGCCCACCTCCGGCCCCCTCTTGCCCGCCGCTGCTACCCGGTGCCATTCACACCCCCTCCCCGCTGCTCCATTCCCCCCCCCCCCCCTCCACACTAGACCGCTCTCACCTCTCCTCCTCTCTCTCTCCTCTCTCTCTCACACTCACTCTCTCTCCGGGTGATGGAGCGGCGGTGGCGGGCGGCGATGGCTCTGACCCAGAACTCTGTGTCTCTGCTGTTGTCGGTCACCGCCTTCTGTAGCAGTCACTGGCGTCAGGGGATCCGCAAGGTGCCGAAGCTTTTCTGTCTGGGCCTTCGGGAGCGTTGCATCACCTACAACAGCTACAACTACAACAGCAGCTCCGGGGCTGTGCTGTACAGCTGAGAGACCGGGGACAACAAGTTCATAGAGAGGCGCTTCCATGACGGGATCTGGAGCTCCTGCGAGGAGAACGTCAGCGAGGACAGTACAGCACACATCATCGAGGTGTGTAGGTGTGTGTGTCTGTAGGTGTGTGTTTTGGCCCCTTTACACGCAGCTACAGGTGACAGGTTTTCCACAGGTAACTTACTGGTTGCAGTGAAATCATGGAGACATAGTTCCATTTGTACACAGCACCAAGATAGAACTATGTCTCCATGATTTCACTGCAGCCAGTAAGTTACCTGTGGAAAACCTGTCACCTGTAGCTGCGTGTAAAGGGGCCATTTGTGTGTGTGTGTGTGTGTGTGTAGGTGTGTGTGTCCACTGAGCTGCCGTATACTGTGCTGTCCACTGAACCGCCGTATACTGTGCTGTCCACTGAACTGCCGTATACTGTGCTGTCCACTCACCCGCCGTATACTGTGCTGTCCACTCACCCGCCGTATACTGTGCTGTCCACTCACCCGCCGTATACTGTGCTGTCCAATGAACCGCCGTATACTGTGCTGTCCACTGAACCGCCGTATACTGTGCTATCCACTGAACCGCCATATACTGTGCTATCCACTCACCCGCCGTATACTGTGCTGTCCACTCACCCGCCGTATACTGTGCTGTCCACTCACCCGCCGTATACTGTGCTGTCCACTCACCCGCCGTATACTGTGCTGTCCACTCACCCGCCGTATACTGTGCTGTCCAATGAACCGCCGTATACTGTGCTGTCCACTGAACCGCCGTATACTGTGCTGTCCACTGAACCGCCGTATACTGTGCTGTCCACTGAACCGCCGTATAGTGTGCTGTCCACTGAACCGCCGTATAGTGTGCTGTCCACTGAACCGCCGTATAGTGTGCTGTCCACTGAACCGCCGTATAGTGTGCTGTCCACTCACCCGCCGTATAGTGTGCTGTCCACTCACCCGCCGTATAGTGTGCTGTCCACTGAACCGCCGTATAGTGTGCTGTCCACTGAACCGCCGTATAGTGTGCTGTCCACTGAACCGCCGTATAGTGTGCTGTCCACTGAACCGCCGTATACTGTGCTGTCACTCACCAGCCGTATACTGTGCTGTCCACTCACCCGCCGTATACTGTGCTGTCCACTCACCCGCCGTATACTCTGCTAACCACTAAGCCCCTGTATACTCTGCTAACCACTGAGCCGCTGTATACTCTGCTAACCACTGAGCCGCCGTATACTCTGCTAACCACTGAGCCGCCGTATACTCTGCTAACCACTAAGCCGCCGTATACTCTGCTAACCACTAAGCCGCCGTATACTCTGCTAACCACTAAGCCGCCGTAAAGTATGCTAACCACTAAGAAAAGCCAGGGAACCCCTAAGGTGGACTGGCCCTAAGACATTTGGGGAGGGAGGGAGTTAATAGGGGGAAGTTAGAAGTTAAGAAAATGTGTGAAAGGAGAGGGTGCCTATTGATTAGGGGGTTTGGTTAGGATAGGAAGAGGGGGAGCTAAAGGGGGCTTTTTAGTGTGGAGAGGGAAAGGAACCCCTCACTCCATTTCCGGGCAAGCCAGGACAGTTTAGTGACACTGTTTAGGTATAGTACTTACCAGCATGGGGGATCTGGGTTCTCTGCGGGCTCTGATCCAGGCTGCAGCAGCGATGCATGGGGCACAGGCAGTGCAGGCCTCCATTTGGGCTGCCTGTATGTGCCCATCAGCACCTGCCCCTTCACCCCTGTAGCACATGGCCACCGATCCAGGCCACAAGAGCACTACTCCCTGGAGGCGAGGGGGGAGGCGGGCTCATTTCAGAGCCCCGGTGGGGACGCTCCTCGGCAGTGTGGGTGCCCATCCAGCAAGGGACCCACACCGGCCGGCAGAAGGAATCCGCGACGGAGCCGTGATATTCCGGGAGTGGGCGGGGCCAGCCTGTGGCCTACTTCCGGTCTGGGACCCGGAGTATAGCCGCGTCTTCCGGGCAGATGCGGAGATGGGAGAGCGCCGAGCGGCCGACGGACACGGGCCACACACCCTGCAGTCGGCGGGGCCAGAGCAGCCTTCCGGTAAGGAGGGGCCTACAACGCCGGGGGGGCACACGGCAGCACATACAGCAGCTGGGCACAATCTGCGGTCACGTCCGGTGACCAAGGAGGAACAGCGCCATTCTGATTCCCTGGAGCACGGGTCCCCAGGTCCAGTGGGAGGTCACACCTAGTGTGTGGCATCCTTGGATGCAGGGCCCTTGGTGGCCGTAACGGACCCTACCAGTGCGGTGGGGGCTTCCAGCATTGCCCGGCTTTGGAGCAGCCCTTCTGCAGTCAGCAGGGTGGGCTTGGGGCCGGGGTCCCGTCGGGGTGCTCCGGTCAGAAGAGGCCATGAGGGCGATCGGTGATCAGCAGGACCTGGAGGATCCAGTGATGGTCCTCCAAGAGGCAGTGTACAGCCAGGGGGACCGAGGCCACCACAGAGGCAAGGAGTGGCAGCAGTGATCGGCGGGGCTCGGATGCGGCACCCCTGGTTGGTACTGACGGCGAGAGCAAGGAGGAAGGGAATTATCGAATGGATCATCAACACCGGGATGGACGGCAGAGGACTTCGTTGCGGCTGCACGGAGGCAGCCTGGTGAGAACATTTACTTTAATAATGTATATATGTCAAGTTTAGGTGGGGCAGTAGGAGGGGTATCGATGCCGACGGTGTCTGGAGTGTCAGTCGGTGGGGATGTGGTAGGTCAGTTATTAGGTTTGCTGCAGAGATTAGTGATGGGAAGGGGAGTGGGTAGCCTGCCGGGGTCTACAGTGGTAGCCTGGGTGGATCTGGCCGTGGTCGTAACAGATAGTGCGGTTGAGGCTGCGGTGCAGCAAGATGTTGGTAGCCTGGGTCAAGCAGTGACGATGCCGGACGCGGCAGTCGATGCGACTGGGGTGGATAAAGAAAAGGACGATAAGGTGGTGAGATTGGATGGAAGGGTCACGAGTGAGGTGTATGTCTGTTTTGAGAGCCTGTTGGGGGCTCACCTTAAGGAAGTTGTGAGGGAAAAGATATGAAAAGTTGAGTATGTCTAAAAAGTTTTCGCTGCTTCCCCTCGAGAAAATTAACTTGGATAAGGTTAAGCCTAGTGACTCTAAGAAGGAGAAGGAGTAGGAGGAAAAGCGGCGTTATCACCTTATACTGCGAACGTTGGCTAATTGGTTGCAAGCCTTAGCTATTTTGGTGAGCGTAGTGGGGGAAAAGGAGCCAGAACATTGTTCCGTCTGTTTGGCTATATGGATGCTATTGGGGCGGCTTACAGGGTGTATGGGGGGGCTTGTCACAGTTGTGCTATGATGAGCAATTTCGGCAGCGTAAGGCTTTGCATCCAAACATGCGGTGGGATATTTCCTTGTGGTTGCGCTTAATGACAGCTCCTGCTCATCCCTTTCGTGGGGGGGCCGGGGCGTCTGAATCGGGGGCAGGTGCCTCACTCGCTCTCCGCAAGGGCTGATGTTGGCAGTTTAACGAAGGGCTGTGTAAGTTTGTGGCATTATGTAGATTTAAATATGAATGTTCAGGCTGTGGAGGCAGCCATAGTTTTGCCCAATGTTTTAAAAAATTGTAAAAAGAAAAGGCAGAGATGCAGTCGGAAATAGGGAGGACTCAGGTTAAGTTCGAGGCGATGGTGCCGTTCCTAAGTAGGTACCCTTATGTTGAGGCCGCCAAGTTATTGCGTTGTGGTTTTTTGTTTGGTTTTCGTATTCCGTCTGACACGGCGGGTGGTTTGTTTCGGCCAGGTAAATTTGACTACAGCTCATCCGATGATTGTGGAGTCTGAGTTGAGGAAGGAGGTTGAGTTGGGGCAGATGTCGCGTCCCTTTCGAGATCCGCCTTGTGCGAATTTGAGAGTGTCTCCATTGTGGGTGGTTCCGAAGAAGGAGCCGTACAAGTTTCGATTGATTCATCAGTTGTCGTATCCGGTGGGGTCGTCAGTCAACGATGGTATTGCGCCGGAGTTGGCGGTGTGTTATGTGTCATTTGATAGGGCTGTGGAGATGGTGAGGAAAGCGGGTCTGGGGGCATTAATGGCACAATCTGATGTATAATCAGCATTTTGCTTGTTGCCGGTGCACCCGGAGAGCCAGCATTTATTGGGTTGCATGTGGGGGGAGCGTTTTTTTATATCGATCGTTGTTTACCGATGAGGTGTTCAATTTCTTGTTCTTATTTTGAAACTTTTAGTTTGTTTGTGGAATGGGTTGTGAGGGATGTGTTGAGTATGGATTCTATGGATTTGAGGCAGTCTGTGGCGGAGGTTTGCGGGGCCAAGAAGGTTCGGCTCAAGGAGGTTCAATCGTTGCTGGGCAAACTTAAATTTTGCGTGCAGAATAATGCCAATGGGTCGGGGTTTTGCTAGACGGCTGGCATTGGCTATGGTGGGTAAGACATGTGTGGAGCCCACTGGGATGGGATACTCGGTACCGGACCGGGGTACTGCTGGGGATGTCACGGAGGTCCTGGTCCGGACTGTGTCCCGGGTTCACACAAGTAAAGGGGTATTTACAGGGATTAGCAGTGGCGTAACTACAACAGGTGCAGGGGTTGCGATCGCACCCGGGCCCTGCAGCCTAGGGGGGTCCCAAAAGTCCCTTTGGCCCATAAAAAAAGACTAATACTATTAAAGATTTGCAATAATTGGGGGCCCCGTTGGAGCTTTTGCATCGGGGCCCCATGGCCTGAAGTTACGCCACTGGGGATTAGTTTGTCGTGACGCCACCCACGGGTTGTGGTCAGTGATGGGACCACCGCTGCAGCGCTGCTCTGCCAGGAGGATGGATGGATGATGGGGCTGCAGTCAGATGGATGAGCACGCCGCTGGTCGGGCTGCTCCTGACAGGATAAAAGGTATGATAACAGTTCTACTACTCCGCCGGTAGTTGGTCGGTGCTGCCGTGTTCCTCGGACCCAGTGCTGCTATTCCAGTCTCTTTCCTCACACTCTCCTGGGATGCCGGTAATGGACGAGCTTTCTGTGATTCTGTGGCTTCTGCATCTCCATCAAGCCCAACCCCTACCGGGATGTGTGTCTGTCTTTCTGATGTCTGTGCTGCTCGGCTCACTCTGGCCTTCTAACTCCTTCCTCCTCTTTTCCTCTACTCAAGCTTTCTGTCACCTGATCTACGTTCGTTCCCATCCACTTTCCTCTAAACCCACCACCCCTTGCCCGCCTAGAGTCCCAGGCTCCGGGTTAGGTGCTGTGCTCCTGTGGGTGTGTGTGCTGTGAGGGTGTTTGTTGCACAAACTGTCTATCTTCCTGCCTGGCTGCAGTTCGCTATGTGGCCACCCTGGTCACAGGAGCGCCACACATGCCCGATGCATTTTGTGAGCATTACTAGACAAATTAAGGAGAATTTGAGAGTTTGGGATAGGTTTCTGCTGGAGTACCAGGTGCGCATATTATGGCTTCCAAAAGTGGTACCTAATAGTGTGTTACAATTGTACACGGACACGGCGGGTTCACTTGGAGTTGGTGCCTTTTTAAGAGGCATTGGTGTGCGGATGAGTGGCCCGAGTTGTGGAGGGACCAAGGCCTGGTGCGGAATCTGGCGCTTCTGGGAATCTTTCCTATTGTACTAGCTGTGAAATTGTGAGGGCAGGAATTTGCTGATAGGAAGGTTTGCTTTCATTGTGATACTGTTGCAGTCATTTCTGCGATTAATGCCTTGTCAGCTAAGTCGCCACCAGTGGTGGCCTATCTTCGACATTTGGTCTTGTGGTGTTTGCATTGGAATATTCAGGTGGTAGCTAAGCATATTCCGGGTTTACAATTCTGTGACTGGCGCTCTTTCCCGATTTCAGTTTTGCAGGTTTCGAGAGCTAGTGCCTTGGGCGGACGAGGTGGGTTGGCAGTGTCCAGAAGTATTATGAAGTCTGGCAACGAGATCATGGAGCAGTTGATCCGCAGATCGGTGACTGAGGTAACTTGGTGCTGATACGGGAAAGTATGGCAGGAGTGGGAGGATTTTTGCTTGTATGCTGCGTGAGGGTGGTGGAATGGATGATGTACAGGCAGTGTTGATGTTTATAGGTAACGATTTTGTAGACGAAAGGCCTGCATCTGCTGTATCACAGAAGGTCACGGCACTCGCCTTCTGGTTCGGCTGCTGGGGACACATGATGCGACAAACGATTTTAGGGTACGCCGGGCGTTGAAGGGATTTCGAAGTGGGGTTCGTGTGAGAGTTAGTAAACGACCAGTTTAGGTGGACTTGTTGGAAAGGCTTGTGCATTGTTTGAAGGTGGTTTGTAGGTTGGAATATGAGGGGGCCTTTAGAATTGGGGAATTGGTGAGCCCGTCCAGGACTAGGGCGGGTGGTTTGGCCTTAAGTGACGTGGCTATTTTGGACGAGAGGGTGGAATGTTGGCTACGGTGTTTGAAGGTGGACCAAGTGGGGCGAGGGCGGTTTGTCATGGTGTATGCCCTTGCTGAGAGTCGATTGTCTCCGGTGACAGTGTTACAGCGTTTTTGTCATTTAAGGGTGGTTGTCCAGGTACATGTTTGTGACATAAAGACAGTTCCTTTTGTCTAGATTTCAATTTGGGGGCTCTTTTGAAAGAGTGTTGGGGAGAGAATTGGACAGCGGACGGACGAATATGGCACGCATTCTTTTCGTATCAGGGCGACCATGGAGGCTCCCCTTTGGGGGTTAGGAGATGATGTGGTGAGCAGGATCAGTTGGTGGGAATCATCCCGCTTTCATTTGTATGTTCGGCCTCATTTGCTTTTTAGATAGTGTGGTGGGGTTGTGCCCAGCATTGTCTGGAAGGGGTGTTTTGTTGACGGTTCATGTGTTGTTCTGAATTGTTGTGTAGTTATGCAACTGTCCTGGTTGTCTTTCATAATTTTATTTATCCAGGCTCCTGCTTAATATGGATCCTGGGACACTCATATGTATTTGGGGGGCTCGTAGAGCAGATGTTCGTCCAGATGGTCGCCAGTTGGGATTAGACCGATCGATGGCAAGTGTAAAATGGCTGGGACTTCGGGGCATGAACTGTTGAAGGGTATTGCCCGAATTTGAATAATTTTGCACTGTGAATCGTTCTCTGGATGTGTTGGTCTTGCATGGTGGGGGGAATGATTTGGGGGTGAGAGTGTCCCGTGAATTGATCAGAAACATTAGATGTGATTTATTACGTTTATGATGTTCTCACCCAGGTTTGATTGTGGTATGGTCAGATATTGTGGCACGTGGGAGATGGAAGTTTGCGATGTCAGTGGACAAAATGAACAAGGCAAGAGTGAAGGTGAATAAGGTGGTGGCAGCGTTTGTGGCTCATAATGGTGGGATTGCGGTGCGCCATAGGGAGTTGGAGATGTCATCTCGGGAATATCTGAAAGCAGATCAGGTGCATTTGAAGGATGTAGGTATAAATATATGGATTTTGGGGCGTGGAGCAAGCTCTTGGTGTGTGGCGGGTCCAGGCCAAGTAAGGGGTCACTTGGCCTGTTCTTGGGCGGGGGTAGGTCTGGTCCAGAGACAGTGAATCTTCACTAGTAATTGGGAGGTGAGCCACTTGGAAGGTATAGTGGCTCCAGTTACAAGTACCTTGCAGGCACGGGGTTCTGCAAGGTTGTGGTATTGGTTCTCGGTAATCAATACCTCCCCTGGAGTCGGTGTGTTGCGGCCAGGGACAAAGTTTAGAAAGCTTCTGGACTGGATCTATCCATATGTGATATGTGGAGTGCCTATTGTTTAAGTTGGGATGCCCGTTGGACGGTGTACCTGTTGGTTCTCCTTAGTCTGTAAGCAATAGGCAATAAAGGCTGCTGTGGCCAAAATTGTTTAACCAAGTCACTAGCAGTGTTGTGTCATTATTTAAATAATGGTGGGGTATTACAGATGGAGTGTGGTCTATTAACGACCGGGAAATCATCCCTCGATTGCCAAGAAAGTCCAGGGAACCCTTAAGGTGGACTGGCCCCTTGACATTCGTGGAGGGAGTTAATAGGGGGAAGGTAGAGGTTAAGAAAATGTGTGAAAGGAGAGGGTGCCTATTGGTTGGGGGGTTTGGTTAGGGTAGGAAGAGGGGGAGCTAAAGGGGGCTTTATAGTGTGGAGAGTAGGAAGTAACCCCTCACTCCATTTCCGGGCAAGCCAGGACAGTTTCCCTCCCACCCGCCCTTGTTTAGTTTGGGTTCAAGGTTATGAATGGGGGTGGCATGTGTAACGGTTTGGAGTGTACTGAGCAGTATGTTATGTTTTGGTGGTGATCGGGGTTGTCACGGCAGCGGGGTAGGTCTGGTCCAGAGACAGTGAATCTTCACTAGTAATTGGGAGGTGAGCCACTTGGAAGGTATAGTGGCTCCGGTTACAAGTACCTTGCAGGCACGGGGTTCTGTAAGGTTAAGGTATTGGTTCTTGGTAATCAATACCTCTCCCCTGGGGTTGGTGTGTTGCGGCCAGGGACAATGTTTAGGAGGTTTCTGGACTGGACCTATCCATGTGTGATATGTGGAGTGCCTATTGTTTAAGCTCGGACGCCCGTTGGACGGTGTACCCGTTGGTTCTACTTAGTCTGTAAACAATAGGCAATAAAGGCTGCTGTGGCCAAAATTGTTTAACCAAGTCACTAGCAGTGTTGTGTCATTATTTAAATAATGGCGGGGTATCACAGATGGAGTGTGGTCTATGAACGACCGGGAAATTTTCCCTCGATTGTCAAGCCCCCGTATACTCTGCTAACCACTGAGCCACCGTATACTTTGCTAACCATAGTCTAGAATACCTGATGCGTTAGAAAGGGGCCACCATCTAGTTACTATATATGAGAGGAGAGGAAAGGAGCAAGGAGGAAAGGGGGATAGAGTGAGAAGAAGACATATTGCCCCCTGCTGTGTGCACTGAGAGCTTGTCCTCCTAGGCACCTCTTGTCTATATGACGTCTCCTCATATACATTAGATGTGTAATGGCATGCCAGTCGCCTGTGTGCGGGATACGGCACTGCCATGAACGACTCCGATCACAATATGATCAACCTACTTTTCTTTATAACTTGTCAAAAATATAACAGCGATTCGTTTCTAAGCAAAATATCGGCCACAACAGCCACGAACACAAAATACAAGTTATGTAGCCTGAGAGACCTAGGTGCCAGTTTCGCAGGGAAGGATATTGTGGCGCCCTGCTCACACAGGTAGCCACAGACTTCTCTAATGCACAGTTGGGTTTCCACAGCAGGTACCCTATTACATGCAATATCTTCCACCCCAGCACAGTAGGGGGAGCCCAACTTGCAGACCTTAGGCAAGATCCCCTATAAATGCTGCTCCTGGGGGAGGAGTTAGTCAGAGTGTGCAGACGCTAGGATAGCTGCGAAGACGTCCTGGTGGTCAGTGCCACGTTTAGGCCCGAGCCAGTGACCCGGAGTGGCCCTTCTACATCCCGCAAGCCTAAGTGGGGACAGAAGGCAAGGAGCATACAGCCTAAAGGGAGTGAGGAACTAGTGGAAGTTAGCCCTGAGACGTACCGGACATCGGGGATCCACACCTGTGGGATACTCCAGGACCACAGAGAACCCCGTCACACCATGGAGGCTTCAGCCACCCGATCCCCCTGTGGGTCAGAGAGAGGGAGCCAGACACAGCAATGCACCACCGCAGTGATAAGAGAGGGTACCCCTTGGACCGCACAGGAGGAGAGGACAAATATCAGAGTCAGGAAGAGAGAGGAGGCCAGTCTGGCTGCATGCAGGCTGGGCTTCAATTACCAAAGAGGAACAGAGGAGGCCTTATACCCACTTGCTGTGGGGACCCACTGTGCAACCTGGTCACCTGTCAG
This sequence comes from Allobates femoralis, assembly GCA_033576535.1. NCBI lineage: Eukaryota > Metazoa > Chordata > Amphibia > Anura > Aromobatidae > Allobates > Allobates femoralis. The sequence continues at coordinate 79,151,819 of JARQOC010000011.1, forward strand.
TACCCTGGACATCTTTACCTGCGTACCACCAGTAAAAGGCAAAAGAGACTTCTGCAGTGTGCGTGTGTCATGCCTCTCTGTTCCCGGTGCCCCTCATAGGCTGCTCAAACACTCCCCGTACCATCTACAGCTCTACAACAAGCTGCCCCTTCACACAACTGCCCTGGAGGTCCAGCCCTACCTGTAGAGAACTTTGACAACTAGCCGCGATACCATCTACCTCCAGCGGACTGTGTCGGCGCTGGTGACTCCTCACCAGAAACTACAGGTGGCGTCACGACAACTTGTAAATATAACCCCCTATAAATATACCCCTCTTTCAAAAGAAGTACCCCAGGACACGGGATCAGGCGTAGCCACCACTCCCCGTGACACAGCAATACTTCCGTGGAGCCTGATACCCGAGTACCCCACACCTTGGGACTCGACATATCTTTTTCTGACGATCACGAACAGGATATCGTGCCCGGTATTACCGGGTACTGTGTGCCGTGTTATTGACTGTATTGAGTGACTGTTTAAACTATGCCGCCATTACTGCGCCGAAGAGCGGGAAGAAAGGGGGCGTGCCAGCCTGTAGAGTGTGAAACTGAAGCCCACCCCTCGCTCAGCCGAGCATTCCCGGGCGCCGCGGCCTAGTCCGGAAACTCCCGAACTGTTTAACTCTTTGAGAACTGGCTGTAATTCACTAGGGGGGTCTCCAACATGTCAGCCTCCTCCAACGACAAAGAAGGTGCGTTCGCTGACCCTAGGAAATATCCGGAAGCCACGATGGCTGGCTACAGTAACACTGCCAGCACCACTGGCACATCGGGTGCACTCGCCCCAATAATGCCGATGTCACTGCCATACATCCCAGGGCTAAGTGGTTGCCCCAGTATGACGGACGCCCTGATACGTTGGATGATTTCAAGCGAAAAATCAATAGCGTCCTAGATATGTATGCTACGACCGGCCAACAATGCGCTGCTGTGGTACTCGGACAGTTAACTGGCGCAGCAGAGAAAGTGCGTCCTGGTCTGCCGCTGAACGCAGATCAGCATCTCTTATATTTAACAAACTGAGAGCTACTTTCGAAGAGTGCAATGAGGCTGATATACGCATGCGCTTCTATCACTGCTACGAGGCCAGGAGATGATATAAGAGCTTATGCCTGGCGTCTGGAAGAAGCACTGCGCGCCCTTAGGGTATGTGCACATCAGTCGTTTTGTGGGCTGTTTTTTAGTGTTTTCCGTGGGCGGTTTCCGCTGAGTTTTATGTTAATTTATGTTAATCCTAGCCACCGGTTGGATTAACATGCTAGTCAATGGAGTTTAGAAAACGCTGTCTACATTAGAACGGTTTTTTTATTGTCGTTTTCAGTTTATTCACCGGTTTTCCACCGGTTTTCAAAGATAGAGCAAGTGACTTCTTTTCAGCGTATTTCCAGCGGTTCCAGCTGAACAAGTGCACCAAAGACCAGTCTGGAACTCGCTAAGAAAAACGCCGGGGAAATCGCCAAGAACACGCTGTCCAAACGCTAATAACCCGATCGCAAATCGTTAGCAAAACGCTAACAAAACGAGGGACACTGCCGAGTTCAGAAAACTCAGTTCTGCCATTCTCCACCAGTTCCCGGTCGGTCTGCAAAGATGCAGAAACGTCAGATGTGCACATACCCTTATACACGTCAGCCCCGCTAGTGTACCCGACAAAAACAAGCTCCTGATTGAACAATTCACCCGGGGACTGCTATTCCCCGAGGACAGTAGGACTGTGCGTTGGTGGTCATTAAGCAATCCTGAAGCTGACTTGAACACCCTGAAGGAGATGGCCATCAAAGGGTTAAGGCCGGTAGAGACCCATGAAGCTGCTATTAAACGGTGGTGCAGTGGTGAGGTGCAGGCTACCCCGAAATCATTAACCGTGTCTACAGCCACACACAATGTACAATCTGCTCAGCCTGACAAGTAGGACTCCCTGCGAGCTGAGATGCGTGCTGAGATGCGCCAGATGAATAAAAACATCACTAAGCTAATGGACGCTCTGTAGTTGCAGCAAAGCAATCAGCCAGCGCCAAGACCCCAGCCCTGACCTCAAACGCTGATTCAACTTGCTGACAGTCCGGAGGATGTACCCTGGATGCGAGGGAAGCAAGCCACAGCATACCGAGGAAGAACCACCGACCGCTACAGCTCCACTGGGGAGCCCATCTGCCGCTGCTGTAACCTCACCGGTCACCTCAAAAGGAGCTGTCCTTTAAACAGGCAGTCCCTGGGGGACGGGGCCAAATCTCAGGACTAGATCAACAGGGCCCAGCCACACATGTCACATGTCACACATAGACACACATGTCTATGCAGAACAAGAGCAGTCTGAGAAATGACTACAACAGTCAGGGTTCACCTCAGGTCATATCTCGTGCTGTGACCGTGGGTGAACCCTGCTGTCACATCCCGAAGACTGCCGCCGGAGATTGCCAACCGCCGGCAGAGCAGTGAATAAACCGGAAGTCATTAACTTCCGGTTTATTCACTGCTCTGCCGGCGCTCGGCAATCTCCGGCGGCAGCAGCAGTATAGCTGCGACATCAGGGTTCACCTCCGGTCATAGCCCGAACTATGACCTGAGGTGAAGCCTCACTGTTGTAGTCATTTTTCAGACTGCTCTCCCTCTGCATAGACAGGTGTGTCTATGCAGAGCGATGTAGCAGTGCTGAGATTGCGTTTATGGACTACGTCGGACGGAAGAGGATTTTTTTAATAAAGATGGAGTCACTAAATGTCTTTTTTGTTTTATTTGTAATAAAAAAAGTTTTCTCTGTGTTGTGGTTTTTTTTAACATAATTTTCTAGAAATTCATGGTGGTCATGTCTACTATTGGCATGACCGCCATGAATTTCGGGCTTAGGGCCAGCTGATAATACAAAGCTGGCCCTAAACCTTTATTACCCAGTGAGCCACCGCACCAGGGCTCTGGAAGAGTTGGGTTCAGTGCCAGAACATTGCGCTTCAATGAACGCGCCATCTTCTGAGGTGGCTGCGGGCTGCCATTCGCAGCGGGGGTTGCCCTGAAAGCTTGGGCCTCCCTGCGCTGTGGATTCTAGCCCCCAGCTGCCTAGCTGTACCTGGCTGGACATAGAAATAGTGCGGAGCCCCACGCATTTTTTTTTTATTATTTCATGAAATTAATGAAATAATAAAAATAAAGGGGCTCCCCATATTGTTGTCTGGCCAGATACAAATAGGCACCTGGGGGTTGGTGGCAGCCCATCACTGCCTGCTGTATTCGGCTAGATACAAAAATACAGCGAAGCCCAAGTCAAATTTTTTTCTGAAAAATTGAAAAAACAATATGAATGAAAGGGACTGCATCTTTATTAACCCCTTGACCATGGTCGATGGGTTAGTAAAGATGCAGTCACTTTTTATAGGATTGTTTAATGGATTTTTCAGAAAAATTTTGACGTGAGCTTTGCCATCTTTTTGTATGCCAACCGGATACAGCAGGCGGCAACGGGCTGCCCCCAACCTCCAGCTGACTATTTGGACCTGCCTGGACACAGAAATATCGGGAAGCCCTTATTTTTTATTATTTCATGAATTTCATGAAATAATAATTAAAAAAAAATGTGTGGGGCTCACCGCGATTTCTACGTCCAGCCAGGTACAGCTAGGCAGCTGGGGGCTAGAATCTGCAGTACAGGGAGGCCCAAGCCCCGCTGCAAATGGCAGCCCGCAGCCGCCCCAGAAAATGGCGCGTTCATTGAAGCGCCATGTTCTGGCGCTAAACCCAACTCTTCCAGGGCCCTGGTGCGATGGCTCACTGGGTAATAAAGGGGTTAGGGCCAGCTTTTTGTTATCAGCTGGCCCTAAACCCAAAATTAATGGGGTCACGCCAATATTAGACATGCCCCCATGAATTTCTTTTAAATTGTTTAAATAAAAACACAACACCAAGAAAAATTATTTTTATTTGAAAAAAAAAACAAAAACACACTTAGGGACTCCAACTTTATTCGAAAAAAATCCTCTTCCGTCCAACGTAGTCCAATTCAGGGTTCTTCTTTAGCTCTGCCTCCACCAGAGATGTAGCAGAGCTGTGCACCCGGATGTGAGAAAGTTCATGTGAGTTCATGCAGGCAAGCATGAACTCACATAAACCTGACAGCATTGCTACTTCAATTGAACAGCTGACCTGAGTCAGCTGTTCATTTGAAAATCCTGGTGGGAAGGCGTCTGACACAGAAAACTGGATCAAACCGGATTCTCCCGGATTGTAATGTTCTGGTGCAATCCGGCGCCCCATAACATGGGACTCTATGGTGCCGGATTGCTCCGGACCGGGGCAATCCGGGAGAATCCGGTTTGAACTCAGTTCACGACCGCGGACAGCTCCCTGCTTGCCGCGGTCGGTTCTGCTCTCCCCGCTGTCTGACAGCAGGATTCTCCGCTTCCCCCGCAGCCTCCCCACCCGATCCTAAGTTAGAATCGGGTGGGGAGGCGGTGGGGGCAGCGGAGGCTCCTGCTGACAGGCGATGGGGAAGCCAGTAGGGGGCTTCAGCATTTTTTCAAAGTCGGCTGCTTTTTACCGCTGGCTTTTAAACAATGAAGTGGGGAATTGCAGGTTTTTCCTCTGCTGCCAGACCTTATAGGGTCCAGCATCAGAAGAATTACTCGCAATACTTGCTTCCCCATTGACTTACATTGGACTCGCTAGACTCGTACCGAGTATCGGGACCTACTCGTTACGAGTCTAGCGAGTCCGAATATTTCAGTACTCGCATATCCCTAGTCTCTGGCCATTCATAATGATCGGCGTTTGCGGGAGCGCAGACTGGTGCACACTGTGGCGTTGTCCTCAGAGCAGAATCCTGATCCAATGCAGTGTGATAGGAGTCTATCCAGAACTGAACAGCAAGGATTTAGACGTCAGAATAGGTTTGTTTTTACTATTGCGGCGACGCTTCTCATGTCATTTCTATCTGCCCTAAGTGGACAAAGAGGGTCGCTAGTTCATTTACCATCAGCACTGTACAACCTAAATTTTTATTATCTGTGTCCTTGATTTGTTCATTGTCATCATTTTCTGTTATGGAGTTTGTGTATTCAGGCGCCGCCTTGAACTTAATGGATTTTGAGTTCGCCAGGCGTTGCGGCTTTCCTTTGCAGCCTTTGCAAAACCCTATTCCTTTAAGGGGCATGGATGCTACACCCTTGGCTAAAAGTAAGCCCCAGTTTTGGACTCAGGTGACCATGCTCATGGCGCCAGCTCATCAGGAAGATTGTCACAGGGAGTGCGATTGTGCAATTGACTTGACTCCGGGCTGTAAGTTTCCTAAGGGTCGCCTTTTCAACTTTTCATCTTGTCTGTGCCTGAACATGCTGCCATGCAGAGCTATATTAAGGTGTCTTTGGAGAAAGAGCATATTCGTCCGTCTTCTTCACCGTTGGGTGCGGGTTTTTTTTTTGTTGCTAAGAAAGATGGCTCCTTGAGACCCTGTATCGATTATCGCCTCTTGAATAAGATCACGGTCAAGTCTAAATACCCTTTACCTTCGATTTCTGACTTGTTTTCTGGGATCAAAAGGGCAAGTTGGTTTACGAAGATTGACCTTCGGGGGGCATATAATCTTTTAAGTATAAAGCAGGGTCATGAATGGAAGACTTCTGGGGTTTATATAGTTATGAATGGAAGACGGCGTTCAACACGCCTGAAGGCCATTTTGAATACCTTGTGATGCCGTTCGGGCTCACTAATGCTCCATCCGGTTTTCAGTCCTTTATGCATGATATCTTTAGGAATTATATTGATAAGTTCTTGATTGTTTATTTGGATGATATTTAAATTTTTTCCGATGATTGGGATTCTCATGTAGAACAGGTCAAGACGGTGTTTCGGATCCTCCGGGACAATGCTTTGTATGTTAAGGGGTCTAAGCGTCTCTTTGGGGTTCAGAAGGTTTCTTTTTTGGGCTTCATTTTTTTCTCCCTCGTCTATGGAGATGGATTTGGTAAAGGTTCAGGCCATTCATTATTGGGTTCGGCTCACATCTGTGAAGAGCCTTCAGAAATTTTTGGGTTTTGCTAATTTTTATCGCCGATTCCTTGCCAATTTTTCCAGCATTGTTAAATCATTAACTGATTTGAAGAAGAAAGGCGCTGATGTGGAAACCTGGTCCCCTGCGGCTGTTTCTGCCTTTCAGGAGCTTAAACGACAGTTTACTTCTGCTCTTCTGTTGCGACAACCGGATGTCTCTCTTCCGTTTCAGGTTGTGATTGATGCTTCTGAGATTGCGGCAGGGGCCGTTTTGTCTTAGTGGGATCCTGTCAGTTCCTCCATGAAGCCGTGTGCCTTCTTTTCCTGTAAATTTTTGCCAGCTGAACACAATTATGATGTCGGCAATCGGGAGGTGTTGGCTATGAAGTGGGCGTTTGAGGAGTGGCGACATTGGCTTGAGGGGGCTACGCATCGTATTGTGGTCTTGACCGATAACAAGAATCTGGTTTACCTCGAGTCTGCCAAGAGACTCAATCCTAGACAGGCTAGATGGTCCTTGTTTTTTACCTGTTTTGATTTTGTGGCCTCGTACCTTCCTGGTTCTAAGAATGTTAAGGCTGATGCTCTCTCTAGGAGTTTTTTGACTGATTTTCTTGAGGTCTCGGAGCCGGTCGGCATTTTGAAGGAAGGGGTGGTTCCTTCTGCCATTTCACCTGATTTACGACGGGCTCTTCAGGAATTTCAGGCTGACAGGCCTGAGCGATGTCCAGTGGGAGAGTTGTTTGTTCCTGACAGATGGACTAGTAGAGTGATTTCTGAGGTTCACTGTTCTGTGTTGGCCGGTCATTCTGGCATTTTTGGTACCGGCGATTTGGTCAGTAGATTTTTTTTTTGGTGGCCTTCCTTGTTCCATGATGTGCGTTCTTTTGTGCAGTCCTGTGCGAATTGTGTGCGGGCCAAGCCATGTTGTTCACGTTCTAGTGAGTTGCTTTTGCCCTTGCCAGTCCCTGAGAGGCCTTGAACGCATACAGTATAGACCAGAAGTTTGGACACACTTTCTCATTCAAAGATTTTTCTGTATTTTAATGACTATGAAAATTGTAGATTCACACTAAAGGCATCAAAACTATGAATTAACACGTGGAATTATATACTTAACAAACACATCTGGAATTACATACTTAACAAAAAGGTGTGAAGCAACTGAAAATATGTCTTATATTCTAGGTTCTTCACAGTAGCCACCTTTTGCTTTGATTACTGCTTTGCGCACTCTTGGCATTCTCTTTGAGCTTCAAGAGGTAGTCACCGGAAATAGTTTTCACTTCACAGGTGTGCCCTGTCAGGTTTAATAAGTGGGATTTCTTGCCTTATAAATGGGGTTGGGACCATCAGTTGTGTTGTGCAGAAGTCTGGTGGATACACAGCTGATAGTCCTACTGAATAGACTGTTAGAATTTTTAGAATTTGTATTATGGCAAGGAAAAAGCAGCTAAGTAAAGAAAAACGAGTGGCCATCATTACTTTAAGAAATGAAGGTCAGTCAGTCCGAAAATTTGGGAAAATTTTGAAAGTGTCCCCAAGTGCAGTTGCAAAAACCATCAAGCGCCACAAAGAAACTGGCTCACATGAGGACCGTCTGAGGAAAGGAAGCCCAAGAGTCACCTCTGCTGCAGATGATAGGTTCATCCAAGTCACCATCCTCAGAAATCGCAGGTTAACAGCAGCTCAGATTAGAGACCAGGTCAATGCCACACAGAGTTCTAGCAGCAAACACATCTCTACAACAACTGTTAAGAGGAGACTTTGTGCAGCAGACCTTCATGGTAAAATAGCTGTTAGGAAACCACTGCTAAGGATAGGCAACAAGCAGAAGAGACTTGTTTTGGCTAAAGAACACAAGAAATGGACATTAGACCAGTGGATGCCTGTGCTTTGGTCTGATGAGTCCAAATTTGAGATTTTTGGTTCCAACCACCATGTATTTGTGCGACGCAGAAAAGGTGAACGGATGGACTCTACATGTCTGGTTACCATCGTGAAGCATGGAGGAGGAGGTGTGATGGTGTGGGAGTGCTTTGCTTCTTTGAAGCTCATCAAGAGAATGCCAAGATTGTGCAAAGCAGTAATCAAAGAAAAAGGTGGCTACTTTGAAGAACCTAGAATATAAGACATATTTTCAGTTGTTTCCCACTTTTTTGTTAATTATATAATTCCACGTGTAAATTCATAGTTTTGATGCCTTCAGTGTGAATCTACTATTTTCATAGTCATGAAAATACATTTGTAATTGTAATTTTGGTTTTCATCCTTGTTTTTCTTCAGGGCAAGTTGAGCCTTCTGCCTGTCCATGTGTGGATTTGGTGGTTGAGCAGCTGCAGCAGATTTGGGCTCATGTGGTGGACTATTTGGTGTTGTCTCAGGAGACTGCTAAACGTTTTGCTAACCATCGTAGGTGTGTTGGTTCCTGGCTTCGATTTGACGATTTGGTCTGGTTGTCTTCTAGACATGTTCCTATGAAAGTTTCCTCTCCTAAATTCAAGCCTCGATTTATTGGTCCTTACAGGATTTCTGAGATTAATCCTGAAAACAGTGATAAAGAGCTGGAATCAAATGCCGCGCTGACCACAAGGATAAAAACAGAGTAAATCATCCACTCCGTTTATTCTGCCTACACGTGTTTTGTGGCACAAAGCCACTTCCTCAGGGCTTTTTCAGCCATAGGAAGAGCTCTCTGTCTTGTCGTGTCATTCGCGAACGAGCCAACACATTGAGCCTGCTCTTTCAAGTGAATGATAAGAGTCGGCTCTTCAAAGAGAGCCTTGCAAGAGAGCCGAGTTTTTTTTTTTTCTCTGCTCGCAGCTTAATGAAGCCTGAGTGTTCCTAGTCCTGGAGGAGCAGTCAGTCAGGAGATAAGTGGAGTGTAAACATGGATGTGTAAACAAATGCCTGGCTGTGAAGCACCTTCTCCCAATTAAAGACACACACATTGTTTCTTCCTTAGGCTGGGTTTACATTTGCGTTCCCATCTGCAGCATTCTGCAGAGGGGAACCGCCATGTGAGCGCAGCCATCGCAAGCCCCTATGTTTATAATGGGGACACGGTGCTGCGCTTGACTGCGCATGACCGTGCGCTCGACTGCGCATGACCGTGCACTCCCATTCATTTGCCTGTGTGATTCGTACGCAGGCGCATGCTTGCGTACAAATCACACTCTCGTCTGCACTAGGAACGCGACATGTTGCGTTCCTGGTGCGGACGACAATGTATGATTTGTACGCAAGCATGCGCCTGCGTACAAATCACACAGGCAAATGAATGGGAGCGCACGGTCATGCGCAGTCGAGCGCACGGTCATGCGCAGTCAAGCGCAGCACCGTGCATCCCCATTATAAACATAGGGGCTTGCGATGGCTGCGCTCACATGGCGGTTCCCCTCTGCAGAGCGCTGTGGATGGGAACGCAAATGTGAACCCAGCCTAAGGGCAGTGGGCACATGACCACCAGTGAATGATGTCCTAGGGTTAAGTTGGAACAGATGGCCTATCTGACATGACTATTTAATCCCTTAAGGAGAAAATCATTGACAAAATGTTATGTCTCCATCTCTCCAATGTATAGTGGAAGGCGTGTGTGTGTGTGTGTCTGTGTGGTGTGTGTGTGTGTGTGTACAATGTGTGTGTGTGAGGGCTTGTTTTCTTTTTCTGACCACAATATATTTTTTTTTACCAATTTGGTGACTTACTACAGATTATCTTCTTTATGCATTTTTCTGTGGAGTTGTGGTGCAATCAAAATACACTCAATTCTAGCAGTTTTTCTATGTTAATAGTCATAACACTGGGGAACACAATTTTTTAGGAGTTAGGGCTGACAACTGTTCTTAATTAATTTTTGGATGCTGAATCCACAAATGATCTCAGTTTTTCTCTATCACGTCAAGTTTTTGAACTATAGGATTTTTGTTTTCTCAAAAATATGTAAACTACTGTACCTAAAAAGTGTTGTTTTTTTTTTTTTTTTTAAATAGTACAAATATGAACAAAAAATGAAATATATATGAAATAGGCATGACAAATATGTTTTTTAACACTATCATGTTTTTTACAATCAGATATTACATGTTTTGTAATCAGATAACAAGTCTTATTACAGATATCAGTGCAATTGTGCTTCTCTGGCAGGTAAGTTGTGGAGGAAAAACTTGACGTGCTAGAAAACAACTGACTACATTTTTGGAATCAGCATGCCAATTTTAGTATAAATCAGCTCAAAAACCTAACTCAACAGAAAATATTTTTCAAATTGTTCCCCAGTTTAACAAATGCTAATTTTAGATTTAAACAGATCTGACGTTTGCACACATCTCTAAAACACTTTTTTTTGTATTGCTTCCTTATTGTCAGTGGCGTAACTAGAATCTGATGAGCCCTCTCACTCTCCACTCCACGCACACACGTTGGGCAGATGTATGGGTCTCGTGTGTATATGTCCCTTATCCTGGTATAAAGTGTTGGCCAAAAGTATTGACACAACTGCAATTCTGTCAGATGATACTCAGTTTCTTCCTGAAAATGATTGCAATCACAAATTCTTTGGTATTATCTTCATTTAATTTGTCTTCAATGCCTTCAACACAAAAGAGAATGAAGCAAAAAGCAAAACATTGATCATTTCACACAAAACTCCAAAAATGGGCCGGACAAAAGTATTGGCACCCTCAGCCTAATACTTGGTTGCACAATCTTTAGCCAAAATAACTGATATCAACTGCTTCCGGTAACCATCAATGAGTTTCTTACAATGCTCTGCTGAAATTTTAGACCATTCTTCTTTGGCAAACTGCTCCAGGTCCCTGATATTTGAAGGGTGCCTTCTCCAAACTGCCATTTTTAGATCTCTCCACAGGTGTTCTATGGGATTCAGGTCTGGACTCATTGCTGGCCACCTTAGAAGTTTCCAGTGCTTTCTCTCAAACCATTTTCTAGTGCTTTTTGAAGTGTGCTTTGGGTCATTGTCCTGCTGGAAGACCCATGACCTCTGAGGGAGACCCAGCTTTCTCACACTGGGTCCTATATTATGTTGCAAAATGTGTTGGTAGTCTTCAGACTTCATAATGCCATGCACACGGTCAAGCAGTCCAGTGCCAGAGGCAGCAAAGCAACCCCAAAACATCAGGGAACCTCCGACATGTTTGACTGTAGGGAGCGTGTTCTTTTCTTTGAATGCCTCTTTTTTTTCTCCTGTAAACTCTATGTTGATGCCTTTGCCCAAAAAGAGAGAACATTCTTCCAAAACGTTTTAGGCTTTCTCAGGTAAGTTTTGGCAAACTCCAGCCTGGCTTTTTTATGTCTCGGGGTAAGAAGTGGGGTCTTCCTGGGTCTCCTACCATACAGTCCCTTTTCATTCAGACTGTTGTACTCTCGGACTGCAGGGCAGCTTGAACTTGTTTGGATGTTAGTCGAAGTTCTTTATCCACCATCCGCACAATCTTGTGTTGAAATCTCTTGTCAATTTTTGCTTTTCTGTCCACATCTAGGGAGGTTAGCCACAGTGCCATGGGCTTTAAACCTCTTGATGACACTGCGCACGGTAGACACAGGAACATTCAGGTCTTTGGAGATGGACTTGTAGCCTTGAGATTGCTCATGCTTCCTCACAATTTGGTTTCTCAAGTCCTCAGACAGTTCTTTGGTCTTCTTTCTTTTCTCCATGCTCAATGTGGTACACACAAGGACACAGGACAGAGGTTGAGTCAACTTTAATCCATGTCAACTGGCTGCAAGTGTGATTTAGTTATTGCCAACACCTGTTAGGTGCCACAGGTAAGTTACAGGTGCTGTTAATTACACAAATTAGAGAAGCATCAAATGATTTTTCTAACAGTCCCACTACTTTTGTCCACCCCCTTTTTTATGTTTGGTGTGGAATTATATCCAATTTGGCTTTAGGACAATTCTTTTTCTGTTTTTTCATTGAAGACAAATTAAATGAAGATAATAATACCAAAGAATTTGTGATTGCAATCATTTTCAGGAAGAAACTGAGTATTATCTGACAGAATTGCAGGGGTGTCAATACTTTTGGCCACAACTGTACAAAGGTGTAGAATGAGGATCTCACAGTACAGGGGAGGTTCTGGATTCATCACAGGGTGGAGCAGAGGATTATTTTACAAAAGATCCGTTTTTGGAGCATAAAGAGCCGGATGCCCATCACTACTACTCAGACCCTTCTCTTTGCTTTCATCACAGCACAGACTGGGCACTCTCTCTGTGACTCATCCAGACTTAATCCTTCTGCTCCCTACAAATAGTCTGTGTTAGATTCTGACCTTTAACCTACATTCTTTCTTACAATAAACTATTCCTTAGCTCTGCTATGGCTTCCTTCACATCATGATTTTGAATTTCAAGGATCACACGGTCAGGCACAGATCTGTGCCAACAGATGCCACTGATGTTTTCCACGGATCCGTTATCAGTAGCAGAAAGGCTGCACCTTGCTTTCGAGCATGCGCAGTACAGCAAATCAGGTCCGTTTTACGGATCCGATTTTATTACGGATTTGAGATACATAGACTCCCATGTCATTTGAGGCGGAAAGTAACGGATCCGTTAAGGATCCATGGTGTCCGATTTGAGTCACGGAGACCAAAAACGCAGCAGCCTACGATATTGGATCCGACACAAAATCGGAAAGCAACGGATTGTGCTAAAATCGGATGCCAATAGGGACACATCCGATCCATTGCCCATAGGGATACATAGGAGGCAAAATCGCATCAGTGTGTATCCGTTTTGACACGGATACACTTGGATGCAGCAAAATTGTGATGTGAAGCCAGCCTTATACAACACTTTATAATCTATATATAAACAGTGTAAACATATCATACACAATACAATTAAACATTCACTGTCTTCAGGGAGATCAGGACTGCAGGACCACCCTCTTAGGGTACCTTTACAGGACGCAACCACGGCGAGAAATCTGACTGGCAATCAGTAGCCCCGTCACCATCGCCGTGAAATTGCCTCGAAATTGCGGCGTGTAATTGGGGAATTTGGCGCCGATCAAAAAGGTTGCGCCTGGTTCCGATTTCACAGCACTGTTCCAAAATCGGAGGCATACACGAAGGCGAAATTCCCTGCTTTCGGCGTGTGAAGGGACGATAGGAATGGAGTCTGTGTCACCTACTGGTTCCCTGGAGGCGTGCCACAGCGTGCTGGACACCGCGCCCCGTCAGCGATGATTGGTGGTGGCTACTCTGTTTCCATTGACTGTCCCTTCACAGGGCGCCATATTTGAAGAGCTGTCACTTCAGCACCACACACATCTTCACCTACACAATCATCCAGTACATCAGACCAATTACGCGCGCATTCAATAGCGCAAGCTATTGTTGGCGCGTGTATTGGGCGTTTAACTGTGTACACTATACTGCCACACATGACAGTTCATACATTGGCCTACATATCGCACATGGGTGCCATGGGCAACACACTGCAATGGTTAGCGAATCTGGTGACGCTGATGGCTATTACGCTACTCCCGCTCCGCGGACAGCTACCTTGTTTTCATCATCAATGTAGTTTGGCGGCGCCAGTGTGCGTGGTGACGTCATGACGTTTGTTTTCATTACTCCCTGCCTGCCAGCTGCCTGCCCCTCCCCTGCACATAGGAGAACAGTCATGGCCACCGCACAGCGCGTTGCCACATGGGGTTTGGCGGAGCTAATGCTCCTCATAGAGACATATGTGACCGCCATGACTACTGGTGTCAGCAGCGTTACCGCCACCCACGGCTGTGCAAGCGCAGCATCCTCAGAAGGATCCAGTGGGCCCTGATCAACAAACTGGGGGTTGAGAGGACCTGCAAACAGATCCAGAAGAAAATTGCGGACCTGAAACACAAGTCCCCAGTGCACATTGTGGATCTTTGGGCCAGGATTGCCAGGCTGCATGGTGAGTTTGTGGCAATGCCAAACACACACATGCCAAGCTAAATACTCCAAACACTACACAAACATCATGTGTTATTGTGCCATGCCACATAATGTGGCCTAAGCCACCATGTGGAGCTGTCACCAATGTGCATCTGCATGTTGGTCACACTGCAACATGAAGGTGTTTTGAATCACTCAGTTGACATCCAAATGGTGACGGCTATAGTGGTCCTTGACCTGTATGCTTGCAAAAAGAGGTGTGTCCTGACTGCCAAGGTGACAACTACATATTAATGCGATGTTCAACACCCACATGACACCTTGCAGCACATATGTGTGACCTGTGACACATACAATTTGGCAACACAATGATCACAATACAGAACACTGAATACAATTTCAATGCTATGTGTTGGCCCCCATGGTGCAAACACTTGTTGCTTACTGGCTGCTCTTGTGTTCAAAACTCAAACACCTAGCATGCTAAGGCAAGGATTAGGTAACATTCAAAATATGTGGCCACTGGTGTTGGACTCATGTCCCAAACCAGAGTGGCCCCTCCCCAGAGTCTATGCGCCGACCATAACCTTTGAGCATATCATTCACGCCGTCATGACATTCTAACACACACACAAGGTGTATTCCCTATGTTGTGTGCCTTTTCTCAAATTGCTCTGTCATCATGTTTGATATTACAGATGATGAGGACTCTGTGTCTGGGGACGCCCAACAGTCCCCAACGCCACCTGGTACACCACCACCTGCCCCGGAGGGCCCAGCCAGTCCCTCGGCACCCGGGACTCCACCAGCCCCAGCCCCGGAGGGCCCAGCCAGTCCCTCGCCACCCAGGACTCCACCAGATCCAGCCCCGGAGGCCACAGCCAGTCCCTTACCACCCAGGACTCCATCAGCCCCAGGCCCGGAGGGCCCAGCCAGTCCCTCCCCACCAGGGCCACAAGCCTTGGCTGCAGGCAGCCCTGGACCCCTGGGAGCAGGAAGCCCCATCCTGTGGCCACACACCCCCAGCCCAGGAGCCACCCCCCCTCTAGCATCTCCAGTTTCTGGCCAAGCCCTGGTGTGATGTGGTCCCCACATCCTCACCTTGAGCCTGCAGGTGCTGCGTATGGTGGTAAGTGTCTGCTAAGGCCTACAAGCTTTACAATGTACTTAATGTTGTGTGCTCCAGACACCAGTATGTGAGTTGTGTTTATTTTTTTTGTTTTAAATTTTGTCAGAAGGAGAACGAGCACGTGCGGCCGGCTGGGCTATCAGCCCATCCCCATCTCCTCCAGATGACACCCGGGATGGTGATGTGCTGCGTACGTATGATCAATTACAATTCCCTCAAATAACCACCTACACATACCCAGGTAACTCACTAATCTCCTTATTTCCCCTACAGGTGTACCAACTATTGAGGAGCTGCTGCTGGCAGATGGAGAGGGCACACCAAGAAGGGCAGCAACACCTTGTTCACTTGGGTGCCATTATCCACGCCCTCCAGTAACCCATCACCACCCACCCAATAATGGGACCACACTCCCCTAACCATTGTTGTCCATGTTGGACCATTGTTTTGTCCCCTGTTGCCATGTTGGCACCTTTTTTTTAAGGCCACATTGGCCTCTTTTCTTCTAGTGTCCCACATTGGGAAAGTGGGTAGTCTGTCTTGGCTACTCCTAAGCTAACCAAGGCTTTTGGATTGTGATGGCAATGTTTTTGCAACATGTTGTTGGGTAATAAAAATATGCCCAGCCACATCCTGTGTCATCCCTTGTTGCAACACACACAGGTTAAAGTTAGTGATGTTAATTTTCACCAATCACACTGGGCTACGTTTTAGCTACAGCTATATGGTGTGACATAGTAAACATGTCACCATACTGGATCATTACAATCGCCATGCCCCCCAATATGACATCAATGTCTCCTATATGACACCCACATAACCCAACACACACACACATACTGGTGTACGTGACACAGATATGGACATAGTGTTGGTGAAATCAAAGATTTATTTTTCCTTTTTTTTTTTATCGATTTTAAATTTTTTAAAAATTAAATGGGCCACCCCTGGCCAATATAATGGGAACAAAAAAGGTTTTCAAGGTTGTGCATTGGCTAGTAGTTCTCTTGTTCTTCCTCCTCTGCTGGATCAGACAATGGGGCCTCCCCTCCTCATACACCCAGTGGCCTTGAGATCTTGAAGCTCTACTGGGCTGTTTCCTTGGGGGAGGTGGAGTATCACGAATTTTTGGCCTCCTCACCATGCGTCTGGCGGGCGCAGTGGGCCCTGGGGTGGTCTTCCGGGGGAACGTCCAGGACGCCCCCCATCACAGGGGCCCATCCGCGCCCGCCTCCAGGACATGAAACATTGCCCGCTCTTCGATGTTCTGCTGCTCTGGCTCCATGCGGACTAGCATCTCGCTAGCGATGTACCCGAACCCAGAGCCAGGGGTCCTCTCACGATCAAGGAGGACCCGTTTCACCCAGGTACCCAGCTCCGTGTTGGGTGTGGCTGGTGGTCTACAACGTCTGATCACAGAGCTGGGACCTGGGCTCGGCCTCCCACCACTGGTCACGGGCACTGGCTCTCCCGCTGATGTTGATGGGAGAACCTCGCCAGCTGCTGGCTCCTCATCACTGGTGCCAAGCGCCAGAGGGGCCTGAAAAACAAACAAACAAAAAAAAAAAACATCAGCCGCATGTTGCAATTTAATTGATGATAATACCACAACCAAATACCCCAGACAACATAGAGCCAAGCACACCAAGGCTAACACCAAAAGCCACAGAAGCAGAGTTTAGAGAAGAAAAAGCCTAACAAGTACACAAGTACAGTGTACTTACCTGAGGGTCCATATTGATATGTAAAGTGGCCACAAATATCACAAAACAATCTGTAAAAACACAGACCACAAAACAGATAGAAAAGAACAGTGAGCAGGATTGGTGGTTGAAAAGCACAATGGTGACTACCACATGTGCAGCAAACCCCACATCAGTGCAAACAACATGCTGGGTAGATCAAACACACAAACACAATTACCCACCTCCTGCGATGGGGCAGGGTCTTGGGCTGCGGCTACAGCTGGTTGCGGGCGGCACCTGCTGCACCGTGTTCCATGAGGCCCCTCTTGGCCAGGGTGAAGCTGAGGAGGTCATAGTACCAAAGAGTTGGCCTAGGAATCTGCTCAGCTCCAGCCCCGGACCAGGCCTCCATCCACCGTTTGTGTGTTTGGTTGAACACGGTGCGCAGGCTTTTGATCTTCTCCGCAACCAGCACCGCTGTCCAGTTCTTTTGAGGTTGGAGCCAGTTACACAGCTCCACCAGCGGCATGTAGACCGCAGCCCGCGCTGCCTAGTCATGATACGCAGGCAGCGACACCCGCCACAGGCATTCGTGTGCCTGGTACATGGTTATGAGTTGGGTCACAAACTCATGATACTCAGCCATCGGAGAAAAAGAAAAGAAAAAAAAGGTCATGCAAACAAACACATGGGCATCAGAGGTCACACCCTACTCTGTGTGTCCAGCCCATGTCCTGCAAAACTAATAACATGTGTTCTTGTAGTCAGATTGGCTGGGGCAAAACATTGTTGGCGTTAACATGTGTCCATACATGGGCCTGCTTGGACAGGTGACGTGATATATGTATTTGGGCCCACTGCACTTCAATATGTCAAGGTCTATCATTAGAAATACCACACATTGTGTAACTAAGGACATTTCAACACATACTCCTCAGATACACACATATTTTGAGCTAAACATAGTGCTGGAGTACACATACTGTCCTGCCAAGAATCTCACTGAACATTATGTGTGCTACAGGACACAGAGTGTATTTACGATGCGTACACATCGCTAAATACACTTCTACAGGACGCTACCTGAAGCCGAACCTAATGCGCACAAACATCAGCCAACATATTGGTGTACAGCACACAGAAAATAACGTCTAGGAGTTCCCAATAGCATGTCCCCCCACTTACCGTCTGTCCAACAGAGAACTTGTGATGAGACACTACTAGCTCAATGCACATTCCAGTCGGGGCAGGGGTTACGCCCCAGCACATGCTTATTTAAACACAACCTGACCAATCACAAAAGCACAATTGCGCCTAAAGATTAGTCCCACCTGCGTACGCCCAGGCGGCTACGTCGATTACGTCAATTACAAGACGCCGCTGCGTTCTGTTTGGTTGCTTCACATATAAAATGCGCTCAAGGCCGATGTCAGACACGCTTGCTGTCCAGAGTCATTAAGTAAGTACTGATGTGCAAACATGATCTCTGATGTGGGTGTGTTTCGTTTACAGCCCCTTACCATTAGGGGTCGCTATTCTGTAGTGTAGGTGACGCACATGTGGTGGGATATGTAGTTACTCGTGTTTTTTGGAGCTATATATACTATTGTGTGCTGACAAATGGCTGCATGAGTGGTTTACCAAACCGTATCCTCTTTGAAAAGCCATCTTGCCTTTGCCATACTGGATCATATTTGAAGGATACGTGTGTCTCTAGTTGCGGGGAGCATCTGAATTGAGGACACATAGTACTGTCGTGGACCACACACAATGGGATGTTTAAGTAAAAAAAAAAAGATGTGGAGTGGGGCGTGTGGCATCTGAGAATGTCTGCCTCAGAAGATCCTGCATTCACAACACATCAGGGAAGTCTCTTGGACATGATGAGTATTCAATAGTCTGCTTCGTGGCGTGATATTTTGAGCATGAGGCACAAAGGCTGGGGTACGTGTATAATGTAATTGTATAGATGTGTTAGCAAAAAATATGTAATTAGTGTGAACTACGTGTAGGGCCGTGATAAAGTGGGCAGGAGATGTATAGGGAAGAAGGTGGTGTGTGTAGATGATGTGTGATGAAGCGTTCTTGCACTGATGTTTCTTTTTCTAACTTTTGCAGGGGTTGGTACGTGAGATGATATTCGACCCTGATAGAGATATTATCGTGGCTCTTGCCTTGGTGGAAGAGCAATTGTGGCTGGAGGATAGATATGAGAGGTTGTGGGCTCGCAGACCATGGCGTGTGTGGGCTCGGGATTGGCTTTTCCACCGGGACACCCGGAGCCACATGCGGCTGGTCCGTGAGCTGGAGGATCGGAGTCCGCATGATTTCAGGAACTAACTCTGTATGTCTGAGGACTCTTTCACATTTCTTTTGGAATGCATAAGGCCATTGATAGCCCGTCAGGACACTGTGATGTGTCAAGCTGTGCACCTGAGGAGCGTTTGGCAGTAACTTTGCGGTTCCTGGCTACAGGTCGGTCAAGGACCGACCTGCAATACACTTCACGTGTATCACTGTCCCTGCTGAGCCGCCTGATCCCCGAGACGTGTGAAGCCATCTGGAGTAGTCTGCTGTCATGCTATATGCAGTTTCCATCAACAGCCACAGAATGGATGGATGTAGCCAGAGGGTGTGAGGACCGCTGGCAATTTCCAAACTGCGGCAGGGTATTGGATGGTAAGCACGTGAGGATCGCTAAACCCCCAAACTCGGGGTCTTTGTATTACAATTACAAAGGATATTTTAGTATTGTCCTCATGGCCCTGGTGGATGCCAACTATGAGTTCCTCTACGTGAACGTTGGAATGAACGGGCATGTCTCAGATGGGGGTGTGTTCGCACAGTGCTCCTTGGCCCAAGACCTAAGGACCGGTGGGCTGAATTTGCCCTCAAATGAACAGACAACCCATCATCTCAACTTTGCGTTTGTGGGGGATGAAGCCTTCCCACTTCAGGCTCACCTACTACGGCCATATCCCCAGAGGACCCTTACTTCTTAGCAGCGCATTTTCAATTACCGGCTATCCCGGGCCCGCCCTGTGGTTGAAAATGCGTTCGGGATCATGGCCAATACATTCCGGGTTTTTCATACACGTCTTCATATGAAACTGGAATCTATTGATGTGGTAGTGCTGGCCTGCTGTGTGCTTCATAACTTCCTGCGTCGTAGGGATCGGTCATCATACACGCCAGCAAGTTATGTGGATTCAGTGGACCCCACAACAGGGGAGGTCCGTCCCGGGGAATGGCGTGCTTCCGACCATGGTGTGGCACCACTCCACCCGCTGAGCCAGGGTCGGACTCAGCAGGATGCCAGGAGCAGCAGAGACGCATACTGCTCCTACATTAATGGCCCTGGAGTAGAGGCCTGGCAGCACCAGCAGGTGTAGAGTGGCTGGTGTTGTGAGGCAGCAACATGATGAGGAGGGTAAAGTCACCAGGGTGGCTGCAGCAGGAGGATTTTGTTTGGGTTTTTGTGCGCGCACATTCTTTAGTTAGTTAGTTAGTTGTGTTTTATTTTTGGTGCACACTTTGCCATGTTTATTGTTTTACCTTATTTCTCATGATGTTACATTTTATTTGTGTGATGTTAACACTTCTGTTTTCTGTTATTTTGTGTGTGTTGTTGTCCTTATTAATTTTGTGCACAAAATTAATAACCTTAAAAAATTGGATCCAAAAAACTACCTGTGTGTGTCGTTACTTTGGGATACAGGGCAGGTGCACATAGCTTTATGCTGTGCACAGAGGCATGTGACCCATCCAAAGCTATTGATGGGTCCGTGAAACATTGTGTGGTAATTGCAGTACTCAGGTTCAGCCCTTTGGGCCACAGTGTATGGCGCAACTGTGTGTACATATCCATTGTGATGTGTTGGGCCCACAGGGGCACGTGTTCACACACATTGAGCAAGCAATGGTGTGTGTGGGGGATGTAGGTACAGTCCACTACACACACAAACATGTCTACACACACATAGTTCAGTGGTGCCATGGCAGCTGTGCCATGGCATGGACCAATGTAGGCACATATGGGCATAGTATTGTGTGTATGTTCCCACCTTCAGCTACAGACGCACACATAGCAAACCATTGTGTAGTGTAAGCCACTGTCCTGCTCAAAACCGCTCCTGTGTGACGCTTGAGCAGCTCGAAAGTGTCTCCTTCCAAACTCTGAGACAATGGCGTCATGTATTAGCCAGCCGTCATGTATTAGCTGCGCTGGACAGGTACGCCCACATTCCTTTTTGAATTGTGGCGTGTGAGGCAGCGACTGGAGTCTACCGGATGTTTCCCCGCTGTTGGTGTGGCAACTTCCGGGGAGACACGTTCCCTTAGGTTGAGGGCGAAATTGCAGCGTGTAAAAGCGCTTTCGGCGTTCGGAGGCAATCTTGAAAAATGTGCACGCGCACGTTAGATCGCCTCCGAATGCTGCGAAAAGTGGTGGCATGTAAAGGTAAAAAACTACTAGAAAAAAGCAGCATCAAAAAACTCACCATGTATGCCAAAAGCAGAATCAAAATAAATGCACTCTCAGGATGCAGTCAGAGCCCATATGTGAAGCAAGCCCAGCTGCAGGCTGATAAATCACCTCTACCAGCAAGATGTGGGAGGCGATCTGCCATGCATACACTGAGCCCGCTTAGAGCACCATTCACACAGATACAGTTGACGCAGAGTGTCTGAAAGCGACCCATCCTGCGCCGCTGCTTGAGCGATGGGTCGCACAGTACGATACCTCTGCACCACTAGATGAATGGCGCCCCTAAGGGCCCAACTGCACCCTGGATAGATAAAAAGTGCAAAAAGTCTCTTATATGATGAATAAAAAACTTTTACAAATGGGATTTTGGTTCATGCATTGGCCAAGACATTTAAGCTGATGATCCACGACAAGGAATCCCATGCTCACCAGTCCTATCAAAAACTTGTGCAAAAAACTACTAGAAAAAAGCAGCATCAAAAAAAACTCACCATGTATGCCAAAAGCAGAATCAAAATGCACTCTCAGGATGCAGTCAGAGCCCATATGTGAAGCAAGCCCAGCTGCAGGCTGATAAATCACCTCTACCAGCAAGATGTGGGAGGCGATCTGCCATGCATACACTGAGCCCGCTTAGAGCACCATTCACACAGATACAGTTGACGCAGAGTGTCTGAAAGCGACCCATCCTGCGCCGCTGCTTGAGCGATGGATCGCACAGTACGATACCTCTGCACCACTAGATGAATGGTTCCCTAAGGGCCCAACTGCACCCTGGATAGATAAAAAGTGCAAAAAGTCTCTTATATGATGAATAAAAAACTTTTACAAATGGGATTTTGGTTCATGCATTGGCCAAGACATTTAAGCTGATGATCCACGACAAGGAATCCCATGCTCACCAGTCCTATCAAAAACTTGTGCAAAAAACTACTAGAAAAAAGCAGCATCAAAAAAAACTCACCATGTATGCCAAAAGCAGAATCAAAATGCACTCTCAGGATGCAGTCAGAGCCCATATGTGAAGCAAGCCCAGCTGCAGGCTGATAAATCACCTCTACCAGCAAGATGTGGGAGGCGATCTGCCATGCATACACTGAGCCCGCTTAGAGCACCATTCACACAGATACAGTTGATGCAGAGTGTCTGAAAGCGACCCATCCTGCGCCTCTGCTTGAGCGATGGGTCGCACAGTACGATACCTCTGCACCACTAGATGAATGGCGCCCCTAAGGGCTCAACTGCACCCTGGATAGATAAAAAGTGCAAAAAGTCTCTTATATGATGAATAAAAAACTTTTACAAATGGGATTTTGGTTCATGCATTGGCCAAGACATTTAAGCTGATGATCCACGACAAGGAATCCCATGCTCACCAGTCCTATCAAAAACTTGTGCAAAAAACTACTTTTGGCATACATGGTGAGTTTTTTGACATGTAAAGGTACCCTAACATATGGAGGCTCACCTGGTCTAGGAGGTCACAGCAGATACAGATGGAGCAGACGGGAAGAGCCGAGCTCAGGATCCTGTGACTTTCTATGATTCTCCTTACAGATCTCCTTCTCCTGGATCTTCTCCTCGATCTCCAGTGCACAATGATCACCTGTCTGCTGCTCCTCCTTAGTCTCGGTAAGTCCTGATATTATCTGGAGACATTTACACCCTGCACAGATGTAATACTCTGCAGGGGCCACAAGTGACATCAGAGGAGCAGGGACACACCTGACTCCAAGCCTCAGCCCCAAACCTTTACACCCCACACAAGATCACACAACACCGGGATCACCCGATTATCTTCTAGGGTCGGTGGAAGGAGTCACATATCACCTAAAAGATTTCAAGATGATGCTGAAGGAAACAACGAGTGACGAGATAAGAAAGGCTATACCTGATGGCTGTACCTGTGCAGATACTACAGATAAGCAGCTAATACCTAAACTGAAAAGGTAAGTGACTATATACAGTAATAGATGTCACCTGCAGTCCTATGTAACACCACAGATAACACAGTGATATCTCTGTGTACAGATAATGTAGTAGAAGTCACCTGTAGTCCTATGTAACACCACAGATAACACAGTGATATCTCAGTACAGATAATGTAATAGATGTCACTTGCAGTCCTATGTAACACCACAGATAACACAGTGATATCTCTGAGTACAGATAATGTAATAGATGTCACTTGCAGTCCTATGTAACACCACAGATAACACAGTGATATCTCAGTACAGATAATGTAGTAGATGTCAACTGCAGTCCCATGTAAACACAACAATTTTTACTACCTACAAACGCTCACAGCCCAATGAATGGAAGTAAAGGTTACAGATCTTACAGAATTCCGACAGAGACACTTTTTTTTACAAAGTTCAGGATTTTTTTTTACCCAAAATAATACATAAAACTGTTTAACTTTGTCATCGCACTGGAGGATCCTGTTTTCGGATTATGCTTCTTGCAAAATAAAACTATCCCCAAAAAGAGAAGGTAGAAATGCATACACACTTAGAATTTTAACCATTTTTTCAAAACCACAAATCATTCATTTCTCCATCTCCTCCCGCACAATACCGAGCGGTCACCTGATCGGGGAGATAAAGGAGGTAACAATGAAAGTCCAGCAAGGAAAATTCTCCAACTCATGAAAGAGTTAATAGTATTTGTCTCCTTTATACGAACAGGATTTTTCTGTCCTCGTTCCCCTGGTGACAGCTCTCTCCTCTCCTCTCCTTCCTCAGGTGCTGTAGTGTACAACAATGCTGCTATAGAAAAATCAGCTCTCATATCTGTCGTCCTTTTTCACAACATTATGAATATACTTACAGTAACAACACCATCATCTGTGGTAAGTCCGGGGGTCTCCTTGGGGTCATCATCTGCAGTAAGTCTGGGGGTCTCCTCGGGGTCATCACCTGCAGTAAGTCCAGGGGTCTCCTCGGGGTCATCACCTGCAGTAAGTCCGGGGGTCTCCTTGGGGGTCATCATCTGCAGTAAGTCTGGGGGTCTCCTCGGGGTCATCACCTGCAGTAAGTCCGGGGGTCTCCTTGGGGTCATCATCTGCAGTAAGTCTGGGGGTCACCTCGGGGTCATTAGATGTGGTAAATCCGGGGTTCTTCTTGGAGTCATCACTTGCAGTAAATCCAGGGGTCTCCTCGGGGTCATCACCTGGGATAAGTCCACGGATCTCCTCAGGGTCATCACCTGCGGTAAGTTTGGGGATCTGCTTGGGGCCATCACCTGTGGTAAGTCTGGGGGTCACCTCGGGGTCATCACCTGGGATAAGTCCATGGATGTCCTCGGAGTCATCACCTGTGGTAAGTCTGGGGATCTTCTGAAGGTCATCACCTGCGGTAAGTCCACGGATCTCCTCGGAGTCATCACCTGCGGTATGTCTGGGGATCTCCTTGGGGTCAACACCTGTGGTGAGTCTGGGGGTCTCCTCAGGGTCATCACCTGTGATAAGTCCACGGATCTCCTCGGAGTCATCACCTGTGGTAAGTCTGGGGATCTCCTCGGGGTCATCACTTGCGGTAAGTCTGGGAGCCTTCTCTGAGTCATCACCTGCAGTAAGTCCGAGGGTCCCCTCAGGGGCATCACCTGCAGTACGTCCGGGGTCTTCTTGGGGTCATCATCTGGGGTAGGTCTGTGGTCTCCACGGGGACACCACCTGCAGTAAATTCGTTACAGCAGGTATGGCAGCATGGCTGGTTCAGGCTGCTGTCATAGGAACAGTAACTTGGCTGGTGTAGCAGGTATGGCAGCACGGCTTGTGCACTAGGTACAGCCAGTACCAAGACACAAAAAAGCACAAATACTAGCACAAGATACAGGAACAGGACTTGACAACCAGCAGCGTGTGTCTAGAAGTAGACTATATTGCTCAGACATTCCCCATAAGGGGAGGCTGCTTTAAGTTCCCAA
Organism: Allobates femoralis; assembly: GCA_033576535.1. Classification (NCBI taxonomy): domain Eukaryota; kingdom Metazoa; phylum Chordata; class Amphibia; order Anura; family Aromobatidae; genus Allobates; species Allobates femoralis. The sequence goes on from JARQOC010000011.1 coordinate 79,176,973, forward strand.
CGCCTTTCAGCCGTGGGCTGAGAAGTGCTTCTGGGTCAGGGCACATTGGCTCCTTAAGAAAAGGGGACATGAAACATGTGCGCATACTATGCCTGCTCCTTAGAGACCTGCAAGCTGAGCACAGGCCCCGGGGACAGAGATGAGGACCAAAGCAGATACAGTTAGGGCCAGAAATATTTGGACAGTGACACAATTTTCGCGAGTTTGGCTCTGCATGCCACCACATTGGATTTGAAATGAAACCTCTACAACAGAATTCAAGTGCAGATTGTAACGTTTAATTTGAAGGGTTGAACAAAAATATCTATCTGATAGAAAATGTAGGAATTGTACACATTTCTTTACAAACACTCCACATTTTAGGAGGTCAAAAGTAATTGGACAAATAAACATAACCCAAACAAATTTATTTTGTTGCGAATCCTTTGGAGGCAATCACTGCCTTAAGTCTGGAACCCATGGACATCACCAAACGCTGGGTTTCCTCCTTCTTAATGCTTTGCCAGGCCTTTACAGCCGCAGCCTTCAGGTCTTGCTTGTTTGTGGGTCTTTCCGTCTTAAGTCTGGATTTGAGCAAGTGAAATGCATGCTCAAATGGGTTAAGATCTGATGATTGACTTGGCCATTGCAGAATGTTCCACTTTTTTGCACTCATGAACTCCTGGGTAGCTTTGGCTGTATGCTTGGGGTCATTGTCCATCTGTACTATGAAGCGCTGTCCAATCAACTTTGCAGCATTTGGCTGAATCTGGGCTGAAAGTATATCCCGGTACACTTCAGAATTCATCCGGCTACTTTTGTCTGCTGTTATGTCATCAATAAACACAAGTGACCCAGTGCCATTGAAAGCCATGCATGCCCATGCCATCACGTTGCCTCCACCATGTTTTACAGAGGATGTGGAGTGCCTTGGATCATGTGCCGTTCCCTTTCTTCTCCAAACTTTTTTCTTCCCATCATTCTGGTACAGGTTGATCTTTGTCTCATCTGTCCATAGAATACTTTTCCAGAACTGAGCTGGCTTCTTGAGGTGTTTTTCAGCAAATTTAACTCTGGCCTGTCTATTTTTGGAATTGATGAATGGTTTGCATCTAGATGTGAACCCTTTGTATTTACTGTCATGGAGTCTTCTCTTTACTGTTGACTTAGAGACAGATACACCTACTTCACTGAGAGTGTTCTGGACTTCAGTTGATGTTGTGAACGGGTTCTTCTTCACCAAATAAAGTATGCGGAGATCATCCACCACTGTTGTCATCCGTGGACGCCCAGGCCTTTTTGAGTTCCCAAGCTCACCAGTCAATTCCTTTTTTCTCAGAATGTACCCAACTGTTGATTTTGCTACTCCAAGCATGTCTGCTATCTCTCTGATGGATTTTTTCTTTTTTTTCAGCCTCAGGATGTTCTGCTTCACCTCAATTGAGAGTTCCTTTGACCGCATGTTGTCTGGTCACAGCAACAGCTTCCAAATGCAAAACCACACACCTGGAATCGACCCCTGACCTTTTAACTACTTCATTGATTACAGGTTAACGAGGTAGACTCCTTCAGAGTTAATTGCAGCCTTAGAGTCCATTGTCCAATTACTTTTGGTCCCTTGAAAAAGAGGAGGCTATGCATTACAGAGCTATGATTCCTAAACCCTTTCTCCAATTTGGATGTGGAAACTCTCATATTGCAGCTGGGAGTGTGCACTTTCAGCCCATATTATATATATAACTAGTAAAAAGGCCCGATGCAATTGCATCGGGAGCAGGGTGAAATGAATTGTGTGTATACAGGCGGGCCAGTGGGTAGCAGAGTATACAGGGGGCTCTGTGGGTAGCAGAGTATACAGACGGCTCTGAGGGTAGGAGATTATACAGGTGACTCTGTGGGTAGTAAAGTATACAGGCGGCTCTGTGGGTAGCAGAGTATACAGGTGGGTCTGTGGGTAGTGGAGTATACAGGCGTGTGTGGTGGTGGTGGCAGAGTATACAGGTGTGTGTGGTGGTGGTGGCAGAGTATATAGGTGTCTGTGGTGGCATAGTATACAGGCATCTGTGTGGTGGCAGAGTATACAGGTGTCTGTGGTGGTGGCGGCAGAGTATACAGGCGTGTGTGGTGGTGGCAGAGTATACAGGCGTGTGTGGTGGTGGCGGCAGAGTATACAGGCGTGTGTGGTGGTGGCGGCACAGTATACAGGCGGGTGTGGTGGTGGCGGCAGAGTGTACAGGCGTGTGTGGTGGTGGCGGCAGAGTGTACAGGGGTGTGTGGTGGTGGGGGCAGAGTGTAGAGGCGTGTGTGGTGGTGGCAGAGTGTACAGGCGTGTGTGGTGGTGGCAGAGTGTACAGGCGTGTGTGGTGGTGGCAGAGTGTACAGGCAGGTGTGGTGGTGGCGGCAGAGTATACAGGCGTCTGTGGTGGCGGCAGAGTGTACAGGTGTGTGTGGTGGTGGCAGAGTGTACAGGCGTGTGTGGTGGTGGCAGAGTGTACAGGCGTGTGTGGTGGTTGCGGCAGAGTATACAGGCGTGTGTGCTGGTGGCGGCAGAGTATACAGGCGTGTGTGGTGGTGGCAGAGTATACAGGCGTGTGTGGTGGTTGCGGCAGAGTATACAGGCGTGTGTGGTGGTGGCGGCAGAGTATACAGGCGTGTGTGGTGGTGGCGGCACAGTATACAGGCGGGTGTGTGGTGGTGGCGGCAGAGTGTACAGGCGTGTGTGGTGGTGGCGGCAGAGTGTACAGGGGTGTGTGGTGGTGGGGCAGAGTGTAGAGGCGTGTGTGGTGGTGGCAGAGTGTACAGGCGTGTGTGGTGGTGGCAGAGTGTACAGGCGTGTGTGGTGGTGGCAGAGTGTACAGGCAGGTGTGGTGGTGGCGGCAGAGTATACAGGCGTCTGTGGTGGCGGCAGAGTGTACAGGCGTGTGTGTGGTTGGTGGCAGAGTGTACAGGCGTGTGTGGTGGTGGCAGAGTGTACAGGCGTGTGTGGTGGCGGCAGAGTGTAGAGGCGTGTGTGGTGGCGGCAGAGTGTACAGGCGTGTGTGGCGGCGGCAGAGTGTACAGGGGTGTGGGGTGGCGGCAGAGTGTACAGGCGTGTGTGGTGGTGGCAGAGTGTACAGGCGTGTGTGGTGGCGGCAGAGTGTAGAGGCGTGTGTGGTGGTGGCAGAGTGTACAGGCGTGTGTGGTGGCGGCAGAGTGTACAGGCGTGTGTGGTGGCGGCAGAGTGTACAGGCGTGTGTGGTGGCGGCAGAGTGTAGAGGCGTGTGTGGTGGCGGCAGAGTGTAGAGGCGGTGTGTGTGGCGGCAGAGTGTACAGGCGTGTGTGGTGGTGGCAGAGTGTACAGGCGTGTGTGTGGTGGTGCGGCAGAGTGTACAGGCGTGTGTGGTGGAGTGTACAGGCGTGTGTGGTGGCGGCAGAGTGTACAGGCGTGTGTGGTGGCGGCAGAGTGTACAGGCGTGTGTGGTGGTGGCGGCAGAGTGTACAGGCGTGTGTGGTGGCGGCAGAGTGTACAGGCGTGTGTGGTGGTGGCAGAGTGTACAGGCGTGTGTGGTGGTGGCGGCAGAGTGTACAGGCGTGTGTGTGGTGGAGTGTACAGGCGTGTGTGGTGGCGGCAGAGTGTACAGGTGTGTGTGGTGGCGGCAGAGTGTACAGGCGTGTGTGGTGGTGGCGGCAGAGTGTACAGGCGTGTGTGGTGGTGGCGGCAGAGTGTACAGGCGTGTGTGGTGGGAGAGTGTACAGGCGTGTGTGGTGGCAGAGTATACAGGCGTGTGTGGTGGTGGGAGTATACAGGCGTGTGTGGTGGTGGCAGAGTGTAGAGGCGTGTGTGGTGGTAGAGTATAGAGGTGTCTGTGGTGCGCTCGTGCAAGGCAGGGGTTAAAAAAAATAAAAAAAGATTATGCTCACCTCACCCCGAGCCCCCGCCGTCTTCTGCCGTGTTCCGCCGTCTTCTGCCGTGTTCCGCTAGGCTCCCGGTGGCTGTGCAGGCTCCCGGTGCCTGGAGTGATCTTCTATCAACTGAGACTGAAGGACCTGTGGTGATGTAAGAGTCACGTGACCCGCGATTTGCCTGGAGTAAGCTGGTGTCACGTGACTCTGACATCACCACAGGTCCTTCAGTCTCAGTAGATAGAAGATCACTGGAGGCACCGGGAGCCTGCACAGCCACCGGGAGCCTAGCGGAACACGGCAGAAGACGGCGGGAGAGGGCGGGAGACAGCGCGGGCTCGGGTAGAGGTGAGGATTTTGTTTTTTTTAGAGTAGTGCGGGTCTGCGGCTCGTGATGACGCTGCGCGTCATCACTCGCAGTCCCGCGCAAAGCATGTTGGGATTGGGCTACAGTGCCCAACTCCCGATTATATAAGTAGATTGTATTTCTGAACATGTTTTTGTAAACAGCTAAAATAACAAAACTTGTGTCACTGTCCAAATATTTCTGGCCCTAACTGTATTTGGGAGCTGCTGGAGGGGTGAGTTCACCATCGCCCAGGAGGAGGCAGGACAGAGTGGAGCCGCCAGCTGTGGCCTTACAGTACTCCCCTATTACAGTGCGCCCCCTCTTTACCGGGCCCCAAAATATTCTATTCAGAAAAATAGGGGCATTATTAATGTCCTCACCTTCCATGTCCTCTCCTCAGGACCAAACCCATATAATCAACTAAAAAGGGGATTTTACCTTTCCTCTTTTTCATGGTAAGGAATAAGGATGTTGTTTACCTCAGAGATGTTTTCCGCACTGACTGGTGAAGGGTCCCAGGATTCATGATGACAGGCTTGAGTACAGACACATGAAAGGAGTTAAGGATGTTCAAGTAGGCTGGAAGCTTCAATTTATAGGACAATGATGTTGTGATGCTGGTAGTAATAATAATAATAATTAATAATAATAATCTTTATTTATGTAGCATCAACATATTCCGCAGCGCTATATAATTCAGAGGTTCATATTTAAACAATCATAAGAAACAATTATCAGAAAATACAATACAATACAAAGCATAATACAATTCAACTCAAAGCATAATCTTCTATATAATTGTCTTGCGGCCTCTTCCGTCTGAGGCCGAAATCGCACGCCAGTGCTCATTGGTCGCCGCCAGCCGTGGCAACCAATCAGCGCAGCACATGCAAAACAGCCTCATGCCTTGGCTGCGATCCAATCAGCGATGCACGATTTCGGCCTCACAGACACCGCGCTGTCAGCCTCATCCTACCCGCGCCCGCCCGCTGGAGCAGGTGTGCCCACCTCCGACCCCTTCTTGCCCGCCGCTGCCACCCACCACTCCATTCCACCCCGTCGCTCCATTCACCCCCGCTCCATTTTCCCCCCACACCATTCCCCCCCACATCGCTCCATCTCCACCCCGTTCCATTTTCCCCCCCTGCTCCCCACTGCTCAGGTCTCACCCGCACCCGGTGTTTAGATCGCCGCCGGAAGCTACAGCACGTAATGAGCGGTCATGTGACAGGCTCTGTGCACGTCATTTCAGCCCGCCTATCACATGACCGCTCATTACCTGCTGTAGCTTCCGGCGGCAATGTAAACACCGGGTGCGGGTGAGACCGGAGCGGATGGGAGGGGGGATGGATGTGTTCTGACCATTGGTCCTCCATCCTGCGCTGACCACTGGCCCTCCATCCTGCGCTGACCACTGGGCCACCGTACTGTGCAAACTACTGAGCCACCAAAAAGTGCTAGCCACTGAGCCACTATATACAGTGCTAACCACTATGCCACCATACTGTTGTAACCACTGAGCCACCACACAGTGCTAACCACTGAGCCACCATACAGTGCTAACCACTAAGCCACCATACTGTTGTAACCACTGAGCCACCACACAGTGCTAACCACTGAGCCACCATACAGTGCTAACCACTGAGCCACCGTACAATGCTAACCACTGAGCCACCATACACAGTGCTAACCACTGAGCCACCGTGCAGTGGTAACCATTGAGCCACCATACATTGCTAACCACTGATCCACCATACAGTGCTAACCACTGAGCCACCATACTGTGCTACACACTGAGCCACCATACTGTGCTAAACACTGAGCCACCATACACTGTGCTAACCACTGAGCCACTGTACAGTGCTAACACTGAGCCACCATACAGTGCTAACCACTGAGCCACCATATACAGTGCTAACCACTGAGCCACCATATACAGTGCTAACCACTGAGCCACCATATACAGTGCTAACCACTGAGCCACCATATACAGTGCTAACCACTGAGCCACCATACTGTGCCAACCACTGAGCCACCATATACAGTGCTAACCACTGAGCCACCATATACAGTGCTAATCATTGAGCCGCCATACTATGCTAACTACACAGCCACCGTACAGTGCTAACCACTGAGCCACCATATACAGTGCTAACCACTGAGCCACCATATACAGTTGTGGTCAAAAGTATTGACACCCCTGCAATTCTGTCAGATAATACTCAGTTTATTCCTGAAAATAATTGCAATCACAAATTCTTTGGTATTATCTTCATTTAATTTGTCTTCAATGAAAAAACACAAAAGAGAATGAAGCAAAAAGCAAAACATTGATCGTTTCACACAAAACTCCAAAAATGGGCCGGACAAAAGTATTGGCACCCTCAGCCTAATACTTGGTTGCACAACCTTTAGCCAAAATAACTGCGATCAACCACTTCCGGTAACCATCAATGAGTTTCTTACAATGCTCTGCTGGAATTTTAGACCATTCTACGTTGGCAAACTGCTCCAGGTCCCTGATATTTGAAGGATGCCTTCTCCAAACTGCCATTTTTAGATCTCTCCACAGGTGTTCTATGGGATTCAGGTCTGGACTCATTGCTGGCCACCTTAGGGCCCTTTCACATCAGCGTTTTTTGAAAATCGCGGCAGATGCGGTGAAAAAACCGCATCTGCCGCGATTACCGCATACCGGCTGCACTTGCGGCGCGGTTGCGGTTTTTGCCATGCAAAGTATAGGCGTACTTGCGGCAAGTGCGGTTTTGCACTTGCGGCAGGTGCGGCCGCGAAAAAAACCGCGGTCAGCCGCGGTTTTTTTCGCGGCCGCACCTGCCGCAAGTGCAAAACCGCACTTGCCGCACCTGCCGCAAGTACGCCTATACTTTGCATGGCAAAAACCGCAACCGCGCCGCAAGTGCAGCCGGTATGCGGTAATCGCGGCAGATGCAGTTTTTTCACCGCATCTGCCGCGATTTTCAAAAAACTCTGATGTGAAAGGGCCCTTAGAAGTCTCCAGTGCTTTCTCTCAAACCATTTTCTAGTGCTTTTTGAAGTGTGTTTTGGGTCATTGTCCTGCTGGAAGACCCATGACCTCTGAGGGAGACCCAGCTTTCTCACACTGGGCCCTACATTATGCTGCACAATGTGTTGGTAGTCTTCAGACTTCATAATGCCATGCACACGGTCAAGCAGTCCAGTGCCAGAGGCAGCAAAGCAACCCCAAAACATCAGGGAACCTCCGCCATGTTTGACTGTAGGGACCGTGTTCTTTTCTATGAATGCTTCTTTTTTTCTCCTGTAAATTCTATGTTGATGCCTTTGCCCAAAAAGCTCTACTTTTTTCTCATCTGACCAGAGAACATTCTTCCAAAACGTTGTAGGCTTTCTCAGGTAAGTTTTGGCAAACTCCAGCCTGGCTTTTTTATGTCTCGGGGTAAGAAGTGGGGTCTTCCTGGGTCTCCTATCATACAGTCCCTTTTCATTCAGACGCCGACGGATAGTACGGGTTGACACTGTTGTACCCTCGGACTGCAGGGCAGCTTGAACTTGTTTGGATGTTAGTCGAGGTTCTTTATCCACCATCCGCACAATCTTGCGTTGAAATCTCTCGTCAATTTTTCTTTTCCGTCCACATCTAGGGAGGTTAGCTACAGTGCCATGGGCTTTACACTTCTTGATGACACTGCGCACGGTAGACACAGGAGCATTTAGGTCTTTGGAGATGGACTTGTAGCCTTGAGATTGCTCATGCTTCCTCACAATTTGGTTTCTCAAGTCCTCAGACAGTTCTTTGGTCTTCTTTCTTTTCCCCATGCTCAATGTGGTACACACAAGGACACAGGACAGAAGTTGAGTCAACTTTAATCCATGTCAACTGGCTGCAAGTGTGATTTAGTTATTGCCAACATCTGTTAGGTGCCACAGGTAAGTTACAGGTGCTGTTAATTACACAAATTAGAGAAGTATCACATGATTTTTCTAACAGTGCCAATACTTTTGTCCACCCCCTTTTTTATGTTTGGTGTGGAATTTGATCCAATTTGGCTTTAGGACAATTATTTTTGTGTTTTTTCATTAAAGACAAATTAAATGAAGATAATTAAATGAAGAGAATTTGTGATTGCAATCATTTTCAGGAAGAAACTGAGTATTATCTGACTGAATTGCAGGGGTGTCAATACTTTTGGCCACAAATGTACAGTGCTAACCACTGAGCCACCATATACAGTGCTAACCACTGAGCCACCATATACAGTGCTAACAACTGAGCCACCATATACAGTGCTAACCACTGAGCCATCATTGAGTGCTAATCACTGAGTCACCATATACAGTGCTAACCACTGAGTCACCGTATACAGTGCTAACCACTGAGCCACATTACTGCTCTAATTATTGAGCCAAGTGCCAACCACTGTGCCACCATAGAATACTAACCACTGAGGCTCCGTATATAGTGCTAACTACTGAGCCAGCGTGTACTGGGCTAACCACTGAGCCCCTGTATACTCTGCTACCTACTGAGATGCCGTATACTCTGCTAACCACTGAGCCGCTGTAAAGTCTGCTAACCACTGAGTCCGCATATACTCTGCTAACCACTGAGCCGCCGTAAACTCTGCTAACCACTGAGCCGCCGTAAACTCTACTAAGCTCTCTGCTGCGAACAGGAGCGGGTCGGGTGTGGGCAGGAGGGGGCCAGGGAACAGCGGCCAGGTGTGGGCAGGAGGGGGCTTTGCATTATTCTTAAATCTTCATAAATAAACTGCATACATACTCTAGAATACCTGATGCATTAGAATCGGGCCACTATCTAGTACATACAATAATTAGAGCAAAATAATGACAGCCCTGCTCATAAGGGCCGCTTTACACACACCAACTTCAGTGCCCAACTTCTGAACAGATCTCTGGTTGCAGTGAAATCATGGACACATTGTTACATTTGTACACGGCCACAAAATGGAACAATGTCTCCATGATTTCACTGCAACCAGAGATCTGTTCAGAAGTTGGACACAGAAGTTGGTGTGTGTAAAGCGGCCCTAAGATCTTACAGTCCAACAATGAGGTGGGGGTGACACAAAGTACAGGGGTTTATTTACAATGATGGTATAGTCAACTTAAGGAGATGGGGAACAGATAGGAGCAGCATAAGTGGCCACCAATCTTTATTTGTGATGCATATTAGACTGGTGGAGCGGATAGTCTATGTCTAGATAACTTTGACTAGGGATCATTATAGGCCGCCCTAAAAAGATGTGTTTTTAGGGATAGCCTAAAACTACTTAAGTTGTGGATACACCTAATTTCTTGGGGTGGAGAATTCCAGAGAATTGGTGTAGCTTGGGAGAAGTCTTGGAGCTGGGAGTGGGAGGTTCAGATTAATGCAGAAGTGTGTCTAAAGTCACTTCCAGAGCGAAGAGAACAGGTGGGGTGATAGACAGGGATGAGGGAGGAGATGTAGGGGGGTGCTGCACTGTGAAGAGCTTTATGGGTGAGAACAAGCAGTTTGAATTGGATCCTATAATGTATAGGCAGCCAGTGCAATGACTGGCACAGAGAGGATCCTATAGTGTATGGGCAGCCAGTGCAATGACTGGCACAGAGAGGATCCTATAGTGTATGGGCAGCCAGTGCAATGACTGGCACAGAGCAGATCCTATAGTGTATGGGCAGCCAGTGCAATGACTGGCACAGAACAGATCCTATAGTGTATGGGCAGCCAGTGCAATGACTGGCACAGAGCGGATCCTATAGTGTATGGGCAGCCAGTGCAATGACTGGCACAGAGCAGATCCTATAGTGTATAGGCAGCCAGTGCAATGACTGGCACAGAGAGGATCCTATAATGTATGGGCAGCCAGTGCAATGACTGGCATAGAGCAGAAGCGTCCGAGTAACGGTTAGCCAGATAGGTGACTCTGGCTGCTGCATTAAGGATGGTTTGGAGAGGGGAGAGTCTAGTGCGGGGGAGGCCAATTAAAACAGAATTACAATAGTTAAGGTGGGAGTGAATCAGGGCCACAGTGAGGGGTTTTGTGGTGTCCAAGGTGAGAAAGGGGCAAATTCTAGAGATATTATTCAGGTGCAAGCAGCAAGAGCGGGCGAGAGATTGTATATATGGGGTGAAGGAAAGAGCAGAGTCAAACATAACACCCAGACAGCGAGCCTGCTGCATAGGCATTATCACAGCGAGCCTGCTGACTTTGCATTATTGCGGTGCCGCACACAGAGAGAGATGTCAGGTTTAGGGAGGTTAGTGGAGGGTGGGAGCAGAAGAAGTTCAGTTTTGGAAAGGTTGAGTTTCAGGTATAGAGCGGACATGATATTGGAGACTGCGGTTAGACAGTCATTGGTGTTCTTTATTAGAGCGGGAGTAAGGTCAAGGGAAGAAGTTTATAGTTGTGTGTCATCAGCATAAAGATGGTACCGAAAGCCAAATCTGCTGATGGTCTGTCCAATCGGGGCCGTGTAGAGAGAGAAGAGAAGTGGTCCAAGGACTGAACCCTGAGGGACCCCAATAGTGAGGGGAAGAGGGGAGGAAGTGGAGCCAGCTAACGTTATTATTATTATTATTTATTTATATAGCACCATTAATTCCATGGTGCTGTACATGAGAAGGGTTACATACAAAATTATAGATCTGGTTTGCAGTAAACAAATTAACAGTGACCGACTGATACAGAGGAGAGAAGACCCTGCCCTTGCGAGCTTACATTCTACGGCGCAATGGGGACGAAACAGTAGGTCCGGGTTGCAGCAGATCTGGCGGTGGAGAGGTGGTAGCTCCGGTGGCGGTGGGGCAGCAGCTCCAGAGATGGTGGGGCGGCGGCTCAGTCGTTTAACGTTACACTGAAAGAGCGGTCAGAAAGATAGGAAGAGAACCAAGAGAGAGCCGTGTCCTTGATGCCGATGGAGTGCAGCATAGATAGTAGGAGGTAAGGCAGAACCCCAAGAAACTCCACCCTTTACCCCTGTACAGGGATCTGGACTTACAGCAGAACCCAGGAGGATACTGCCTATAGAGGAGCAGCAGATCAGAGCAGGGAGTTAGTAAAAAAGAGAAAACTGGTGAAAAGGCTGGGGTGGAAAACTGAATAATAGCAATGTCAGGAAGCCGAGTCAAAACCAAGAGGACGTTGAGGTACAAAATAGGAGAAGACAGCCAATGATCAAAGCCAAGGTCTAACCAATATTATAGGGAAACAAACTCTAGCTATAATAGGGAACCAAGAATATAACTGGCAATTTGTGAGACCAGTCCAAGGGCTTATAAAGGGAGTGGTACCTCCTCATAGGCAGGAGCTCAGGAACCAATGACCCCATCTGGACCAGCCATTTACCAACACTATAAGGCTGTGAAGCACAGCAGGTTCCAGCCACACTAACCCCAAAAGGACAAGCAGACCCTGCGCTCTCTAGAATCCACCGCAGGGACTTCTCCCCCAACATCAGCATCACCCACAGTGGGAACACGGCAATGTCTGGTGACAGGATCAGAAGTCGCAGAAGGAAACTCTAGCAGATGAATGCCTTTATCATCAGCGCCATCTATAGGGCGAATATGGCAGTGCCTAGTGACTGGGCAGGAATTAAAGGAGCAGGTCCAGACGAGGACTCCTCAATAGCACCACCCATAGATGGTGTATGACGCCGCCTAGTGACTGGGCAGGAATTAAAGGAGGAGGTCCAGATGAGGAAACATCAATAGTGCCACCCATAGATGGTGTATGGTGGAGCCTAGTGACTGGGCAGGAATTAAAGGAGCAGGTCCAGACGAGGACTCATCAATAGCACCACCCATAGATGGTGTATGACGGAGCCTAGTGGCCGGAGCAGTCCATGAATTAGAATATCATCAATATCATATTGCCATGCTTCTGGGGCCGTGAAATATAATTATTATAATCACCCTTTGATATCTGGTGGAATACGGTAGCGCAATGTTTAACCCTTCATCCTTCCTACTTTAATTTTCTGAGATAATGACCTCTGGGTTTTCATTGGCTGTAAGTCATAATCATCAACATTAACAGAAATAAACACATTATTATTATTATAAATTAGTATTTATTTATATGGCACCATTAATTCCATGGTGCTGTACGTGAGAAGGGGTTACATACAAAATTATAGATATGGTTTACAGTAAACAAATTAACAGCGACAGGCTGATACAGAGGGGAGAGGGCCCTGCGCTTGGGGGCTTACATTTTACAGGGCAATGGGGAGGAAAAAGTAGATCCGGGTTGCAGCAGATCTGGTGGTGGAGAGGCGGCAGCTCCGGTGGCGGTGGGGCAGCAGCTTCGGTGGTGATAAGGCGGAGGCTCGGTCATTGCAGGCTGCAGCTTTCCTGAAGAGATGGGTTTTCAAGTTCCGTCTGAAGGATCCGAGCGTGGTGGATAATCGGACGTGTTGGGGTGCAGAATTCCAGAGGATGGGGGATATACGGGAGACATCTTGGAGGTGGTTGTGTGAGGAACGGATAAGTGTGGAGGAGAGGAGGAGGTCTTGGGATGATCGACGATTACGTGAGGGAAGATAGTGGGAGATTAGTTCAGAGATACAGGGAGGAGACAGATTGTGGACGGCTTTGCAGGTTAGTGTTAGTTGCTTGAACTGGATTCGTTGGGGAATTGGGAGCCAGTAAAGGGATTTGCAGAGGGGAGATAGCGTAGAGAGAGGTGGATTAGTCGGGCAGCAGAGTTGAGGACATACTGGAGAGGTGCAAGAGTGTTAGCAGGGAGGCTGCAGAGGAGAATGTTGCAGTAGTCAAGGCAGGAGATGATGAGGGCATGTACAATAGTTTTAGTAGATTGAGGGCTGAGGAAAGGATAGATTCTGGAAATATTCTTGAGTTGGAGGCAACAGGAGGTGGCAAGACTTTGGATGTGTGGTTTGATGGATAGGCCAGAGTAAAGAGTTACTCCAAGGCAGTCAGGCAGTAAGGTGTGGAAGAGAGCATGATGCCATTTACCATAATACATTGATCAGGTGGTGAAGGTGAAAGATGGGATGGAGGAAAGATGATGAGTTCGGTTTTGTCTACGTTGAGTATTAGGAAGCGAGAGGAGAAGGATATGGCTGACAGACACTCTGAGATTCTGGACAACAGAGAGTTGACATCTGGGCCAGAGAGGTAGATCTGAGTGTCGTCATCGTACTGGTGGTACTGGAAGCCATGGGACTGTATGAGTTGTCTTAGGCCAAGGGTATAGAAGGAGAAAGGTAGGGGCCCCATGACAGAGCCTTATAGGACTCCAACAGAGAGAGGGCGGGATGAGGAGGTCGTGTGGGAGTGGGAAACGCTAAATGTGCGGTTGATAAGGTATGAGGCAACCCAGGACAGGGCAAGGTCTTTGATGCCAAGGGAAGAAAGAATCTGAAGTAGGGGGGAGTGGTCGACTGTGTCAAAAGCAGAGGGACAGATCGAGAAGGAGGAGGATGGGTATGCTGGAAGGCCAACAACTACCTCACCAGATGCTTGAGGCCAAAATTTCACTAATCCATAAAGAGGGTAAAGACCTGACTCTATGCAGCAGCTACAGGCCTATCTCTTTATTGAATGTAGACCTGAAGTTACTAGCAAGCATGATTGCGCACAGATTAGCAGAGTTTTTGCTGAAATTGATGTTGCTAAATCAAACAGGCTTTGTGAGTGGAAGAGAAGGGAAAGACAACGTTCACACAATGTTACATCTTATACAATATGCCAAATCCCACAAGATACCACTGCAGTTCAGGTTTCACCCTCTGGGGGCATAAGTCACTGGTGAGGCATTTAATCAGTACGGACCGGCCCACCTGCTCTGGGTGTTACTAACAGGCCGAGTTCTGATACTATGCTTCACATGCACAGGAGTGACTGAGCCCTTAGGCAGCCTTGTGTCTGAATGCCACCGATCGCTTCCCTGACAGTATGGCTGGTCACTGGTGCCACAACCGCCCCCTAACTGTGGGTTGCAAGTGATCGTGCACCGGTATAATGACACCTGGTTTGCCTTCCAGGGGAGCTGACAATCTGAAGCTGAATGAAATGGATATTTACCTGGCAGTTTTTTGGTGAGTTTTTTTAGGAACTACACTGAACTATACAAGCTGAATGTCTTTCCTCTACTTGAGTCCACATCTACTCTTATAAAGACATGAAAAGATACTTATCTCTTGTGGATGGGGAGGAAGAACATATTGAAGAGTCTAATCCTACCTAAGTTCAATTATCTAATTCAGATGTTACCCATATCAATACCCTCATCCTTCTTCTCTAAAGTGAACTCTCTATTTTCCACATATACGTGTAAATGCAAAAAACCTCGTATTTCTTACCGCACTTTCTAGGTCGCTGGGGGAATGGGGGCACCAGATATTAAGACGTACTAAAGAGCAGCAATACTCTCTAGAATAGTGGACATAATTAGATGATCCGAAGACAAGCAATGGATATAAGTGGAAGAAGTCCTTGCACCGCACAGTCTCAGATCTATGCTCCTAGTGCACTCTCACGTGAGGCACAAGCTTTCTCTCCAAAACCCCTACACCAAAGCCACCTTAAAAATCTGGCAAGAAACAAAACACATACTGGCGCCACCACTCTCCCCACTAATTAAACTTTCAGATTTCCTGGCACACTTCGTAATTACGCTCGGAATTGGGATACATACAGACAAAAGATTCTCCAAATACTCTATAGAACTCCTTCACGATGGAACCCTCCTTTCTTTGAAGGAACTCCATGAACTTCCTGATCTCACAACTTTAAATTTTATGCAACACAACTCAATAAAAAATATTCTCAACCCATTCCTCAAAACAGCTGACCTCTCTAGAAACCAACCGCATTTGAGACTCTTTGTGCGACAACCACGAGACCCAAGAAAATATTTTCCACTAGACAGTATATCAGACTCTATTAAGTAAAGAAACTTGTCCCAAAAGAGCGTACAACTCGAACTGAGAAAAAGACTTGGGTTACAAGCTTACGCCAACACAAATCCAACACGTTTATAATTACTCCCATGGCCCAACCCAATACGTGAGAGCACAAGAAAACTCATTTAAGGTCATAACAAGGTGGTACATTGCACCTAGTCACGGTTCTACCTGAAACACTCATCAAGTTGCTGGAGATGCGGAGCATCCACTGGCAGTTATTTCATACATGGTGGCTTTATCCTGTTTTGACTTCATTTTGGAAACAGGTTGAGTTATTCATCCGGAAGGTATTACAAAGAGACCTAACACTGAGCCCAAAAATGGCCTTATTACACTTCCCGACCTGGCTGGGCCATGGGAAAGCCTCTCTACTAGCTCAATATATCTTAAGCGCAGCAAAATTGTTAATTCCGACACACTGGAATTCTCCGACCTTACCCACACAAACACAACTACGGGAGAAAATTCACCTACTACATCACATAGCTGAAATAGTAGCTTCAGTGAACCACACTCGGGACTACCTTTATAGAAACCTGGCGTCCTTGGCTTATCTATCTTTCAACTTTGCCAACTGTACATCCATAAGAATTATTTAACTCCCCCCAGGAAATTCAGCATGTTTACGTGCCTTCTATCTGCCACCCCTCCCTACCCCATTACCCCATCCTTTCACCCCCTCCTTTCTTTTTTCCTTCCCTCACCTCCCCCCTTCATTCTTTCTATCACCTATGTCTTCTTCATCTTGGCTTTAAATGTTATCCAGTTGTGGCCAAAAGTATTGACACCCCTGCAATTCTGTCAGATAATACTCAGTTTCTTCCTGAAAATGATTGCAATCACAAATTCTTTGGTATTATTATCTTCATTTAATTTCTCTTCAATGAAAAAACACAAAAGAGAATGAAGTAAAAAGCAAAACATTGATCATTTCACACAAAAATTCAAAAATGGGCCGGACAAAAGTATTGGCACCCTCAGCCTAATACTTGGTTGCACAACCTTTAGCCAAAATAACTGGGGTCAACCACTTCCGGTAACCATCAATGAGTTTCTTACAATGCTCTGCTGGAATTTTACACCATTCTTCTTTGGCAAACTGCTCCAGGTCCCTGATATTTGAAGGGTGCCTTCTCCAAACTGCCATTTTTAGATCTCTCCACAGGTGTTCTATGGGATTCAGGTCTGGACTCATTGCTGGCCACCTTGGAAGTTTCCAGTGCTTTCTCTCAAACCATTTTCTAGTGCTTTTTGAAGTGTGTTTTGGGTCATTGTCCTGCTGGAAGACCCATGACCTCTGAGGGAGACCCAGCTTTCTCACACTGGGCCCTACATTATGCTGCAAAATGTGTTGGTAGTCTTCAGACTTCAAAATGCCATGCACACGGTCAAGCAGTCCAGTGACAGAGGCAGCAAAGCAACCCCAACACATCAGGGAACCTCTGCCATGTTTGACTGTAGGGATCGTGTTCTTTTCTATGAATGCTTCTTTTTTTCTCCTGTAAACTCTATGTTGATGCCTTTGCCCATAAAGCTCTGCTTATGTCTCATCTGACCAGAGAACATTCTTCCAAAACGTTTTAGGCTTTCTCAGGTATGTTTTGGCAAACTCCAGCCTGGCTTTTTTATGTCTCGGGGTAAGAAGTGGGGTCTTCCTGGGTCTCCTACCATACAGTCCCTTTTCATTCAGATGCCAACGGATAGTACGGGTTGACACTGTTGTACCCTCGGACTGCAGGGCGGCTTGAACTTGTTTGGATGTTAGCTGAGATTCTTTATCTACCATCCGCACAATCTTGCGTTGAAATCTCTCGTCAATTTTTCTTTTCCATCTACATCTAGGGAGGTTAGCCACAGTGCCATGGGCTTTAAACTTCTTGATGACACTGTGCACGGTAGACACAGGAACATTCAGGTCTTTGGAGATGGACTTGTAGCCTTGAGATTGCTCATGCTTCCTCACAATTTGGTTTCTCAAGTCCTCAGACAGTTCTTTGGTCTTCTTTCTTTTCTCCATGCTCAATGTGGTACACACAAGGACATAGGACAGAGGTTGAGTCAACTTTAATCCATGTCAACTGGCTGCAAGTGTGATTTAGTTATTGCCAACACCTGTTAGGTGCCACAGGTAAGTTACAGGTGCTGTTAATTACACAAATTAGAGAAGCATCACATGATTTTTCTAACAGTGCCAAAACTTTTGTCCACCCCCTTTTTTATGTTTGGTGTGGAATTATATCCAATTTGGCTTTAGGACACTTCTTTTTGTGTTTTTTCATTGAAGACAAATTAAATGAAGATAATAATACCAAAGAATTTGTGATTGCAATCATTTTCAGGAAGAAACTGAGTATTATCTGACAGAATTGCAGGGGTGTTAATACTTTTGGCCACAACTGTATGTCTTATTTTTGTTAAGCTTGAATACTTATCGATTGCAACCTATTCATGCAGACCTCTGCGAATGGACATACTTACGGGGTGCCTTACCCCCTATGAGAAGACCTCCCCATGTTTCTAAAAAGGACACCATGTGGAATATACCCGCTCCCTCTCAGGTCTATGAATCTAATAAGACTAGTGCACTCAGACAGACAATTCTATGAAGCATATTGTCCTTTCCACTTTATGAAATGCTATTGTCATATCTATCTGTACTACAGTTTATGAAGTACCTGTATACATGTTGTTTGATTCTTTACAACTTAATCAAAATAATTTTGAAAAGAAAAGAGAAGGAGGAGAATGGTCAATTGTCTTTTAGCTTTTGCTGTGAGAACCTAATTTTGGGGTAGGGCAATTTCGGTGGAGTGGTGGGACCAGAAACCAGATTGTAGATTGTCAAAGAGTGAGTTAGGGCCACGTCACACGCATCAATTTCCTGCACGATATCGCTTAAGCAATCTGCTTTTTTGATCGCTTAAGCGATATCGTTTGTGCGTCGCTGCATGTAATCAAGCGATTTTACAATGTAAAATCGCTTGATTGTTTGATCGCAGATTTGTGAGCAGGAGCTCAAATCAAGCGATAGTCGCTTGATCAAACTGCATCATCATGGTGTGTGACACCGCGATGAACGATCTCCCAGCGGCAGAGTCTATGCTGGTGTGGCGCCCCGCAACGAGTGCGTCACAAGAGGGTATTGCAGCCATAAATGCAGCCGCAATATTCTCTGACACAGCAGTGATCTGGTTAATTTAGAGATCCAACCCTGCATGCATCACCTAGAATAGAGGACCAATCCAAGGTCCTGGTGGGCGGAGTGCTAGGGAAGTGTGTAGGGAGAACAGACCCTTAGTCATAGAGAAGAAGTCTAGAACTTGACCTGAGCAGTCTAGAACTTGGAGTAGGAGCGGGGGCTCCGCACCCCGTGCAGCCACTGGGCCGTCACCGGTCGGGTGTCAGCACCTGAGGCCTCAACAACCAGGATCGGGCATCATTACCACGGGTTCCAAAAGACTCCCGTGCCCAAAACCTTACAGTCGGTTCACTGGTACCGAAGCTGGCAGCAGTTCACCTCTGCTACGCGAACCAGAAGAGTGGAGGAGCAGCTTTCCAGGAGCACCCCACCACCAGCCAATTTCCAGTTGTCTAACCAGCGGTGTACCCGCCGAGGGATCCAAGGCTCCCCAGAACATCCATAACATATACTTTGGATAGGGCATTGAAGCAGCCTCCCCGTACCCGACCTGGTATTCCTGGGCGACACTGGCAATCACTTAGTCAGAATGGAGGAACACTGCGGATCTCTGAGGGACACCATCACTGCTGAGTCCACCCGGTCCACTACCTGTTAACTGTATACCATGTACTGCCTGCTGGTTACAGTAAAGACCCGTTACAGAGACTTTCTGTGTCCGTGCTTCCTTATGAACTACCCGTCCGCATTACAAGGTAACCGCAGCTGCCGCACAACATCTTGAGCAGCTCCAGCCTCCGGGGATCACCGCTCAGCCTGTGGGGAGCGTTCCATCTTGCTGCTATCCATCCCCCGGAGGTCCCGCAGCGTCGGTAGCCCTTACCGAAACTACTCATAGGTGGCGTCACGAATAAATTAAAACCCCTTTTAATTTGTTCCCGTAAGACGTCTTCAATTTTGATCTGCACTCCACCGGGCCCCACTACCGGCAGGCGCGGTCCACCCGTGACAAGGAGGAAGGAAGCATCGCCTGTCTAAACCGGAGTCCCGGCCACGGTGAGTCACTGGGAGGTGGTAACTATGGTAAACTTCAGGTTAATAAGTGCCGCGCGGCGCCTAATAACCCGATATTTACCATAGTTACCAGCGATCTCGCTGGTCCACATCGCTGGTGAGTCTGCCTGTGTGACAGCTCACCAACGATGTGAACGACATTGTTAGCGATCACGCGTGCATGTGATCGCTAACAATATCGTTAAGGAAATTGAAGCGTGTGACGGCACCCTTAGATGAGAGGTGGGAGGAAAGTTGAGCATGGACGTGTTGCTCAAGGAGTTTGGAAGCAAACGTGAACAGCGATATGGGGCGGTAGCTCGTCTTAGCAGTTGGGTCTAGGTGTGGCTTTTTGAGGATGCGCGTGATGGTGGCATGTTTGAAAGCCAAGGGGAAGGTCCTGGAAGATAGTGATAGATTGAAGAGGTGGGTTATTGGTGGCATGAGCATGTCAGCGATGTTGGGGAGGTGGTGGGAAGGGATGGGGTCAAGTGCACAGGTGGTGAGGTGTGATTTGGATAGGAGACGAGTAAGCTCTCCTTCAGTGATGTTGGAGAGGGAGGTTATGAGGGAAGGGCAGAGGTCTGGTATATGGAGTGGTTGGGGTGGTGGAACAATAAAGGTTTGCCTTGTTTGGTCAATCTTATTTTTGAAGTATGTAGCGAAGTCCTCAGCAGAGATGAGGGATGTTGGAGGGGGAAGTGGTGGGCGGAGGAAAGAGTTAAAAGGGCTGAACAATTGTTTGGGGTTGTAGGATAAGGAAGATATAAGGTTTGTGAAATAGGTCTGTTTAGCAGAGGTGAGGGCTGATTTGAAGGCAAGTGTAGCTTGTTTGAAAGTTGTGAAGTCGTCTGGTAGGTGCTTTTGCTTCCAATGCCGCTCCGCAGCCTTGGACACTTGTCGAAGTTCATTGGTGAGATTGTTGTGCCAGGGTTGCCTATTGATTCGTCGCCTCCTGCGATCAACGAGATGGGCGACTGAGTCTATGGCTGATGTGAGAGTGACATTGTAGAAAGCAGTGGCTCTGTCTGTGTCATGGAGTGAAGATATAGGGGACAGGGGGAGAAGAGAGTCGGAGAGTCTGTGAATGTCTAGGTGTGTGAGATTTCTGCGAGGATGAGCTAGTGGCTGGATATGGAGGACTAGTGAGGAGGACAAGGATGAGAAGGTGAGTAGATGGTGGTTAGTTAGGGAACAGAGTTGGGTGAAGATGAGGTCTAGTGTGTGTCCGTCTGTGTGGGTGGCTGTGGAGGATCACTGAGTAAGTCCAAAGGATGAGGTAAGAGAAAGGAGTTTGGAGGCCGCTGGCTGGCGGGTGTCAGTAGGGATATTAAAGTCACCCATGATGATGGTGGGAATGTCAGCAGAGAGAAAGTGAAGAAGCCAGATGGAGAATTGGTCAATGAATGTAGTGACAGAGCCTGGAGGTCGGTATATGATGGCCATTTGAAGATTGAAGGGAGAGTAGATACGGACAGAGTGAACTTCGAAAGAAGGGTGGATAAGGGAGGGTGGGGGTTGGATTGGGTTGAAGGTGCAGTTTGCAGAGAGGAGGAAGCCCACTCCTCCGCCATGTCTGTTGCCAGGGCGAGGAGTGTGGGTAAAGTGAAGGCCGCCAGACCTCAGTGCAACAGGGGAGGCCGTGTCAGAGACTGTCAGCCAGGTCTCAGTGAGGCCCAAAAAGGAAAGGTTCTAGGAAGTAAAAAGGTCATGGATCATGTGGAGCTTGTTGCAAACAGAGGGGGGCATTCCAAAGTGCTCCAGAAAGAGTAAGCAGGGGGGGTGGGGGTCAGAGGCACAGGTTTTACATGTAAAGGATTGCGGCAGTTTCTCTTACTTTGGTGGAGATGAAGATAGGTAGGACGCATGTGGTATGCGGGACCAGGATTGGGGGATATGTCGCCAACAGTGAGAAGTAGTAGAGAAAGGGAAAGCAGGTGGCAGGAGAGTGGCCGGCTTGTTTTATACTTCATTACGAGAGGTCTGAGGTTAAGGAGTAGGTATGTGGACAAGGTGACTTGGGGGGTTAAGAGAGAGGGGGAGATATTGATCTGGTTAGAGGGTGCAGGGGTTTGGGGGTAGCGAAGGAGAGGATAAGTGGAGCAAAAATTGTGAGGGAAAATGTGAGCATAGTGAAAAAGCAGGATGAGAAAAAAAGGCAGGTATAATTAGAAGAAAGTAGTATCTCTCACCTTCCGTCCAATTTCTGGAATATTTCTGCTGTACACTTTAAAAGATATTACTTAAAATGATATCACTTCAGACCAAGGTCCTTCAGACCTGTCTCTCTACATTTATATCATTGAAATGGCCAAAAATTAGTCCAGGTGTGGGCAGAGGGGAGGAGGGAGCAGTAAGACACCACACAGCAGGGTTAAATTAGCAGATTGAAGTTACAAGGAATATTTGGACTGCTTCAGAGCAGAAGAATGGAAAAAAACAGGATGGGAAGATAAGGCAATGCAAAGGGAGATACAGATATGACATATACTGTACATTCAGTAGGAATGGAATATCATACACAGGAATACTGCCATGTACCAATGCAAGAGAGATACAGATATGACATATACATTTAGTAGGAATGGAATTTCATACACAGGAATACACCGGAATACCGCCACGTACATGCAGAATAAGATGGATTGTCAGATCAAGGCATGGCGGAATATATTCATGGATTACATTCTGGAGTATTTCTGCTGTACACTTTAAAAGAGATCACTTAAAATGATATCACTTCAGACCAAGGTTCTTCAGACCTGTCTCTCTACATTTATATCATTGAAAATACATGAAATAGATCCCTCTGTGTGTAATGACTCTGTATAGTATATGTGTTTCACTTTGTGTATTGAATTTCTGAAATAAATTATCTTTTTGATGATAATCTAATTTATTGAGATTCAGCAGTATGTACAGAATAAGCCACACCACACCCCTACAAACCAACTGTAACCAATGCATTAAGTAGTGCTCTGATCTTTCATTTCATTGGTGACTCATTATTACAGCCATTAGTGCACAGATTCTCCAATACTTCACCTTCAGGTGCGGTCATTCACCTCGAAAGAATCGTCAAGCGGGTGACACCGTTCCATCACTTATGGTACCTTTACACGCCGCCACAACAGGATGCATACAACCCGCTACAGGCTACAAATGTAGCTTGTGGCGCCAATATCGCCCGTAGTAGCGGCGTCTGAAGACGGGACGACACAGCCGGCTACAGATACATCTGTTTCTGAGCACTGCCCATAAACAGATGGCAACATCGCCGATTGTAGCGAGCTGTATCGGCGTGTAAAGAACCCACAGAAGGGAACTCTGGACACCCGGCGATATAGCTGCAATGTAGCTAAGGCGTCACCCAGGCTCCGTGTTACCGCGCCCCATCTGCGATCATTGGTGGAAGCTCCTGCATGACGATTGGTAGTCGCTGCATAGGGCGGCATATTTAAGGAGCTGACCAGTCACACTACACAATCGCTCGAGCGTGCTGTATTAACCAGCCTCCTGCGATGCCTGCCCAATCATGATGTTCTGGCTTTGTCCTATCACCGTACGGACGTCTTGTAATCCACAATTGTGGCACGCCAATGTGCTGTCCCTGCTGCACCAGGTCCGCCCATATTAGCTTGTTGTAGCGTTGTGTAAAGCTGGTACGCTGAGCTACAGACGGCTACTTGCGACACCCGGCGATGTAGCTAGCTGTAGATGTAGCGTAGCGTAGCGCACCTTGTGGCGGCGTGTAAAGAGGGTGCGTTTCCCGTTGGTAACCGTTCGGGCGTGCTCGTGCACGTGAAGTAGCAGTTGGTATCCATCCTGTTGTGGCGGCGTGTAAAGGTACCATTATGGCCACTTTACACGCGGCTACATTTCTAGCTTATCCACAGGTAACTTACTGGCTGCAGTGAAATCATGGAGACATGGTTCTATCTTGTTTGCTGTGTACAAATGGAATAATGTCTCCATGATTTCACTGCAGCCAGTAAGTTACCTGTGGATAAGCTAGAAACGTAGCCGCGTGTAAAGTGGCCATTACTAGTAAAAGTTAAGATTAGAAAAATTTATATTTCTTTTATATCCGCAGATCACAGTGTGAAGATGGAGGGATGTGCCGCTAATACCTGTGAGTGCGACCGGAATACCGCGATGTGTCTGAAGGATCAAGAATATTCAGAACATAACAAGAGGTGTTATTACAAGAGGTTCCGAACTTGTGGCGAAATGAAAAAGTTGTTTAAATTCTACAAATTAAATCCACAATAAATGTAAATCCTTGTGTGGCTGTGAAATTTACACTGAACGCAGTCACTTCCTATATATAACTGTGTCTAGAAAACCTGGAGAACAATTATATGTCTGTATCATGGATACACATTAATAAATATCAAAAACATTATTACTGCTGGTGCCGTCACTGTGTACATACATTACATTACTGATTCTGAGTTACCTCCTGTATTATACTCCAGAGCTGCACTCACTATTCTGCTGGTGCAGTCACTGTACATACATTACATTACTGATCCTGAGTTGCCCCCTGTATTATACTCCGGAGCTGCACTCAGTATTCTGCTGGTGGAGTCACTGTGTATATGTGGCGCCCCACCAGGTAGGCCACCACCAGAGGTACTGCACTCCCACGATTAGGGGGAGTAGTGCCTCTGCTCTCCAGGTACTGGGATGGTGCTGTTGAGCAACACAAACACGCAAACACACAACCCTTAGGCCCCTGGGATGGTGGGTGGACCCTGAGGGAGGACCCTGGTTCAAAAAGGGGAAAAAGTGTAGTATGTAGTAGTGAGTAGATGATGAGAGACCATCGGAGTGGAGCACGACCACACTCTCCCCGGGAGGGAAAGACCGAGAGAAGTGGAGGAAGAAGAGAGCCCTTGAGGTACAGAACAAGACGTAGATCCCCGTATACCTGTATCTAGCGAGACAGAGGGGCTGGTGGACAGGGTCCCAGTCCAGAACATGGCGTAAATGCTTCATACCCGAACCGTGAACCGGAGGCCCCAGGCTTCTAATGGGAGCTGTGGCTGAACACCCGACACAACTTGGGAAAGGTCGCCGAACTAGAGAGCAGTGCCCCGGGAGGGGGTCACAAATAAGCACTCGTGGCTGTCGGTACTTGAGCTCTGTGCTGCGGAGGCACTAAGCAAGGAGCAGCAAGACAAACTTTTAGTGCGAGGGGACCACCAGAGACAGAAACACCTAGAGAGGAAAGAAAGGGCACCAACCGGGGCTGGACTGCACTAACCCAGTTCTGGAAACAACGCTGAACCGAAGGTTGGCAAGGGATGTACCCGGCGGCCATGCTGAAACCACCAAGTAAAAGTAACAGAACTCCAGCTGAAGTGTGTGAGACTTTCTTTAGCAAAGACCATCGACCGCAGAGGCCGCATGAGACATCAGGGTACTGGCAACCCAGTGAACATCTGCTGAGATACGAACTGACTCCTCCATTACCTCTGCCCTGGGGACCACGCTCCACCTGCGGGAAGCGACACCATCCAAGCTGCCAGTCAACCTCCCCAGAGGTTTTGAAGCAGCGGCGGCCTCCCTGGCCACATACCGCAGGTGGTGTCACGAATACCCTTTTCCCTGCTTTTCTCCTAACATACTCCCCCGTTAATTTTAAAATGACACCACCAGGGTCACGGGACCAGGTCTCGGCCCCCGTCTGTCCCCGTGAAAAGAGCCGAGAAGTGAAGAACAATGAGTAGCTACCCAGTTCACAAGTCTTTCTTGGTCCTGGAGTGGGGCGTTTCAACCTGGCGTCGCAAACAGGATGTCAGCTGCCCAGTAACACCGGGTCTCGTGCACCTAAAAGAACTGTGAAAGACTGTGTAAGAACTAGACTCGCAAAAATGGCGGTAAAAGAAGAACAAGGGCCACGTGTAGGTCTGGGTGCGTTTCTGGGCCCTTTGTCGTGGGAAGGACCTTGGGAAAGGCGCGAAATAGCAAGCCTGCCCCGAGTACTAAAGAAAAGCCAAGGGGGCCTGCTTACCTCGCCTAAGGAAGAGAGAGAGTTGTGTGGTGCGAGGAGCAAGGAGGCATCATGGCGAGCAGTGGTTCTGACACTCTAGCGGGTAGACAAGACGGCAAAAAAGCTCCCAATGCTACTGGGGAGGCTAAAGACTGGGCACAGTTTACCCGGCCTGATGACTTTGAAGAAGCTGTGAGTGAACTGAGTCACTTACTAAATGCTGCACAGTTGTGGGCCATTGTGGAAGCAGTCCCAGCTGCAGAAAGCAGCACGACGAGTACTGGTGCCAGAGCCTCCTGAACCACCAACAACAGCACTAGTGGAAGAACCACCAAGCCAGAGCCGGCCAATAACACCAGAGCCGACAGAGGAGCCACCGACTGCCCTACCAGACTCACTTGAACCAGCACCGCAGCCAGAGTCAGAGGGTGATGCCACAGAGCCAGAGAGCAGCGAGGGCTTGGCAGAGGCCCCGGTGGAAGAGAGTGGAAGGACGCATTGGGCCTCCTATGAAAACCTAACAGTAGGATGTCCGAATCTGGCCCAGGCAGAGAGCAGGGTCGACAGCAGGCATGACGGTGACTATTGGGCACAAAGACAGGCTACTGAGGAGGAAGAGCGAAGGTGGCGCAGAGACCATGAGCAGCTGCAGGAGGAGGCGTACCTGGAGGGCAATGCATACGTGAGAAGGACGTTGGTCCCTAGCCTGGTGGAGCGGCGCTGTTGAGAGGTCGTGGACTTCCACCTTCGAAGCAGCTGGGGTAAGGCTTGAAGCAGTAGGTTTTCATCAGCAGAAGGGACATAGAGTCGCATCTCCCGAAGTAACATCCCCTTCGAGACCTCTGCCCCGGAGAGGAGGTTGGCTACACCCGATGCATGGGACGGCGAGGTTGTTACGCATTGCAGATGTACAAGATCCTGCAGCCTCGGCCCCTGTATGCAGAGCCGGATGGATTTTCTAGAGGGAAGGACGATTTTTAGGCAAGCGGCCCTAACCCCTAAAGTAAGAACTAGAAAGCATATGTAAATAGTAATTAGCGTGTTAAATAGAGATGAGCGAGTACTAAAATGCTCGGGTGCTCGAAGCTCGGGCCAAGCATCCCAAGATACTCGTGTACTCGACCCGAGTACCAAGCGCAATGTTATCCTATGGGAGACCCGAGTATTTTTCTGGCATGACCCCCGGCAGCATGGATAAACCCTAAAAATGTCACAAAAGTATCAGAACATTGCTCAAATGACATGGGAACAGCATGGGGAAGACCCCTGTAAGCATTTCAGACCCCAAGGTCACAGCTGTGAACAATGTTGTCAGACTATTACGCCACTTTTACGGACTGTCAACAAAACGTTACAAAATGAAACCAAAATGGATTTTCATGGAGAAAATATTACGGGCTCTTACCCACTTGTAACACAGAGTTGGTGTATGTTAGTTTTGTTATGTTATGTTGTATGTTAGTTTTTTCCCCTGGGAAGAGACGTACATGAAGTACATGAAGACGTACATGAAGGCCTCTTTAATTAATGTGCCCATTATAAGGAAGTGGGTCTTTTGTAGTATTGCCCTAGTCAGGGCTGCCAAAAATTGGGAGGCACTTCAATGCCCCTGGATAGAGAGGTGCATGAGGGCCTCTTTAAATAATGTGCCCACTATAAGGAAGTGGGTCTTTTGTAGGATTGCCCTAGGCAGGGAAGCCAAAAGTTGGGAGGCACTTCAATGCCCCTGGATAGAGGCGTGTGACTCGCCCAGGGCAGAGTACTCAGATCTCAGGCTTGGTCTGGGATGTGACGGGTGGCTGCCCCTGGTGGTCAAAGAATAAGGGGAAAATAAAGTATATACAAGTTCGTGACGACACCTGCAGTACCTGGTGATGCTCACCAGCACCGCTACAGCCCTTCGGTGGT
This sequence comes from Allobates femoralis, assembly GCA_033576535.1. NCBI lineage: Eukaryota > Metazoa > Chordata > Amphibia > Anura > Aromobatidae > Allobates > Allobates femoralis. The sequence goes on from JARQOC010000011.1 coordinate 79,204,219, forward strand.
CGATGGTATTGCGGCAATGATGATGTAGTCCCCCACAGGCAGGACTGGACCGCCGGGGCAGCGATACTGTAAGAAAACAGTTTATATGGGAAAGGATGCAGCAGAGTCGGGACTTCACTTCACCGGGTACTTTACTGAAAACATTTCCAAAGTTATTACAGTTAAGCAGTGCAGTAGATGGTATAATGACAAATGCTGCGGATGCTGCAAGTGGAATTTCTGGCCGTTAGATGGATCCCTCCTTATGTACCTTTCTTGTTCCTTTTTTCCCTTTTGCCTCCCAGTGGTGGTGAAGTCTGACTCTTAAAGATTATCTGACCTCCTGCTGCTTTTCCTAGTCTCCTCTCCCTTGTACTCGTCGGGTGAATTTTTACTGTCCTTCGCAGGATCCAACTGCAGAACTGATTCCCCTCTTGTGGGCTCTTTGGGAGTCGGGGCCATATCTGCAATATCCCCGTTTGTCGGATTTTCTGTGAGCCGTATAGGAACTCACAGTTGCGGGCTCCGGTACCCGGTTACTTTCTTTGGGGCAAACCTTCAGGTTACTCGCTTCCCCACTAGAGTGAACTACCTTGCTGGGTTACTTGCTCTCTTTCTTCCTTCTGGGATCTGTACTGTTCTGGGTCCCTCAGCCAAGGAGCCCCTTCTTGTTCGCTCAGGCTGGCTGCCTGGTTCCCTCCAACTCCTCTCTCCAACTCCTACTACTCCTACTAGTTCCCCCTAGAGGCCACTATATCTCCTCCCGGGGTCCCTCCCACCTACTAATCTAGTGTGTGGGTGTTAACTCTAGGGTTCCACCTAGTGACTATAGTTCCAATTGCAGTGGAGTGACTACACCGCTTTTCTCGGTGTAGTACCCCTTTTGTGGCACCTACATGGTGGGGCGTCACACGTGCATGAGGGCCTCTTTTAATATTGTGCCCATTATAAGGTAGTGGGTCTTTTGTAGGATTGCCCTAGGCAGGGAAACCAAAGGTTGGGAGGCACCCCAATGCCCTGGATAGAGGCGTGCATGAGGGCCTCTTTTAATAATGTGCCCATAATAATGAAGTGGGTATTTTGACAGGTTATTAAACTTGGGGTTATTTAGCTTGGAAAAACAAAGGCTTAGGGGTGATCTTATAATAATGTATAAATATATGAGGGGACAGTACAGAGACCTTTCTAATGATCTCTTTACTCTTAGGCCTGAGACGGGGACAAGGGGGCGTCCTTTACGTCTGGAGGAAAGAAGGTTTAAACATAATCACAGATTCTTAATTCTTTACTGTAAGAGCAGTGAGACTATGGAGCTCTCTGCCACATGATGTTGTAATGAGCGAGTCACTACTAACATTTAAGAAGGGCCTGGATGCCTTTCTTCAAAACTATATTACCAGATTTATATACTAGATTCCCTGATAGGGCGTTGAGCCAGGGAACTAGTTTGATTGCCATATCTGGAGTCAGGAAGGAATTTTTTCCCCCCAATGTGGAGCTTAGTGTTGCCATATGGTTTTTTTTTGCCTTCCTCTGGATCAACATGTTAGGCTATGGGTTGAACTAGATGGACTAAAAGTCTTCCTTCAACCTTAAAAACTATGTTACTATGTTACTCTGTTACTATGTAGAATTACCCTAGGCAGGGAAGCCAAAAATAGTGTGGCACTCTTATGCCCCTGGATAGAGGCGTGCATGAGGGTCTCTTTTAATAATGTGCCCATTATAAGGAAGTGGGTCCATTGTAGTATTGCCCTAGACAGGGAAGCCAACAGTTGGGAGGCACCCCAATACCCATGGATAGAAACATGTAGGAGAGCCTCTCAATATTGTTCCCATTACAAAGGAGCGGGTCTCCTGTACTTGTATGCCCATTCTGTAAGCATGGACTAAAACATTTACCCCTGGGGGTATACATGAAACTACTGCCTAACTTTTGAACGGTTAGGGTCATCATCATCATAAATAGGATGTAAAACAATTATATTTTCGTGGCATCATGAACCACGGTCACACTGATCATATGATGGTGGCGGATGAGGCGAAGGAGGAGCAGTACAGCAAGTAGCCAAAGTCATGAAGTGTGTACCCATGTGTGGGTGTGCATGGCAATTTTCCGACACAAAATTTAAATTCCGCTATCATATGGTGGTGGTGTAGTGAAGTCAGGCCCCATCCAACCCTTGTTCATCTTGATCAGAGTCAGCCTGTCAGCATTTTTAGATGACAGGCGGGTGCGTTTATCTGTAATGATTCCACCTGCAGCACTAAAAACACGCTCTGACAAAACGCTAGCGGCAGGGCAGGCCAGGACTTCCAAGGCGTAGAGAGACAATTCCTGCCACGTGTCCAGCTTGGATACCCAATAATTATACAGCACAGAAGAGTCTAGGAGCACTTTAGTACGATCAGCAAGGTACTCCCTCAGCATCTTGGCAAACTTTGCAGCCCTTGTGACACCACTTGTGAGAAAACTGTCCCAGATCTTTGAGAGTGTTCCCCTACCTCTGCTGGATTGGACTTGTGCCTCTCTCTGCCGGACGCCTTGGTTGTCCACCGAATCGTGACCTCTGCCACTAGAGTTTTCAAAAGGGAATTTTTTGACTAATTCTGCGACTATGGCCTTCTGGTACTGCAGCATTTTTGTAGACCTCTCCGACTCGGGAATAAGAGAAATAAAGTTTTCCTTGTAGCGTGGGTCTAAAAGTGTCACCAACCAGTAATGAGTGTCCGCCAAGATGTTGGTAACGCCAGGGTCACAAGACAGGCAGCGTAACATCAAGTGTCGAGCCCACTGGGACAAGGGTACTCGGTACCGGACCGTGTCTGCTTCGGGGGAATGTCACGGGGTCCGGGTCTGGACCGTGTCCCGGCCCTGACAAATAAAAGGGTGTATTTACAGGGGATATGTCAGTCGTGACGCCACCCACTGTGTACGGCCAGTGATGGGTCCGCCGCTGCTGCAGAACCTCCGGGGATGATGTAATAGCAGCGGAGATGGAATAGTTCCTGTGGGCAGAACTGGGTTCCCCGGGGCAGTGTTGGTAAAGTCTATAATGGAGGTGAATAGTGGAGACGGGTTAAGGATCACGCACTCAAGTTTTGTAGTTTTCAAAACTTTACTGCAATGTTATTGCAGATTGTCGCTTAGTATAAGGGAAGGGAAAGGGGGTATTTTGCTCACCACGGCTTCCAGAGGCTGTTAGTGCACGAAGTAATGGCTGGTTCCCATTCACTTGAACAAATATTGAAGGAACTCCGGCACCAGACTTGTTGCAGTTAAAATTCCAGATCTTTATTCAAACATCCTTAAAAGCATTAGTGGGGTACGCAGCCCCCTACCTCCACGCCTGACGCGTTTCGGATACAAAATCCTTAGTCTTAGGCATGCTTACAAATGTGAACATCACATATTTATAGAGAAAATAAAAGCATTCATACCACCCCCTATCACATGTGCCATCATTCACCATTAATTAAGATCTGGATAAGTTGCTTTTCAGCAGTCTTTTCATTTTAACTATATCAATACTGGACTAAAAACTGCTAACTTGATATAAACAGATAAATATATTGCACTAGTAGATATAATATAAATCACTTTTGTAAAAATTCATACAATATTACAAAAATATATGAATCACATTGAGTGATAAGGTTCCCCAAATAACTCGTTTTTACAGAGTATGCCAAAAATTGGAGAAACATACCCACTCACATGAAACACAATTTCTTTATACCCATGCAATACATCATTTTTACTCTTTGGATACAGCTTATTACATCTCAGGTAAGCTCACTGAACATGTCTCAGTTGACTCCTTTCTCACCACATCTACTATTATTATTCTGCAAAGGACAACCAAGGATAGTGTTACTATTGGTTTCTACATAGTTCTCCCCTATATATTATATTCACCTTAGGAGCATGAAATTGCGTCCCTATAAACATCTAATAAAAATACATTAGATCCGTGCGGAAATTTAAACCTTCGGGGAAGCGAGCATTCAGCGCTAAAATCCAGCGCGCTTCCTGACATAACACTGCTCGCTCCCAGTCTCCGCCCCTTACTGGCCTGGGCACCCTATGTATGCCCTTCACTAGAAGGGACTCCATAGCCCCTCCATGGACTTCTAAAAAATGTTTAGATAGTCCTGAAATATTACGACGGCTCGATGCATTATTGGGGTTCGCAGCTGTAACATGTTCACTGATGCGCTTTTTTAGGGACCGCGTAGTGCACCCCACGTAGTATTTCTGGCAGCTTGTACATGTTGCCATATACACTACGTGATGCGTATTGCAATTTATATACGCTCTGATTTTATAGCTCTTCCCAGTTACTGAATTAACAAAACTATCAGTCCTGTCTATATGGCGGCATAGATTGCATTTATTCCCTCCACATCTATATGATCCTACATGCTTCAACCAAGTGGGGGTTCTCGGCTCACTTAAGAACATGCTAGGTGAGAGCATGTTCCCCAAGGTCCTAGACCTCCTAGGCACACACCTGTACCCTTCGCTCAAGATTTTAGATAACTTTTCGTCCTGATATAACATGGGCACATGTTTTTTGATAATAGCCACAATGTCATAATAATCCTGACTAAAGTTAGTAGAGAAAGTTGGAATGGTAGATTTTTTACTTTTTTGACTATTTTGTCGGGAAATGTTATTTACATGGGATTCTTCTTCTACATTATCAAGTAGGGACTCCCTTGTTCTTTTCTTTACCATATTGTGCGCTCGCTCAATCATCCAGGTCTTATATCCCCGATTTTTTAGGCGTCGACTTATTCTCTGGTTTTCCATATCCAGAGAAAAAGAAGTTGAGCATGACCTCTTTGCCCGTACAAATTCTCCTACTGGGAGATTTCGCACCACATGATGTGGGTGACAGCTTTCCGCATGCAGCAGCGAATTACCGCTAATGCTTTTGCGGTACAGCTCTGTGTGTATGATACCTGATGGAAAATGTCCCTCCAACACCACATCCAAATATACGGCTCTGCTCCCATGTATTTCATGCGTAAATTTCAAATTCCAGGTATTGTTGTTAATATATGAGATAAATTGACCAATCTTCTCCTCCTGTGGGGGAGGAGGTACACTGACAAGACCTCTCCAGATCATAATGACATCGTCCAGATACCTCCCCCACCACACGATATCATTCAAAAAAGGATTAGAAGTATTGAATATAAAACTGGTCTCCCATGCACCCATATATATATTAGCAAGAGCTGGGAGAAACTAGCCCCCATGGGGCAGCCGCATACTTGGATGAAGAAGCTTGTGTCAAATTTGAAGACATTTGTACTCAATAGATGTTTAATACACATTATGATGAAGATATTAGTGTCACATGTGTACAAGTTTGATTTTGTCAGTATCTCTGATGTTATCTGTAACACTAATGAATGCGGTATACAAGTGTATAATGCTGTAACATCACTTGTCACCCACATATAACCATCCTCCCACCTCATGTTCCTCACCGTAGATAGTAAATGCTTAGTATCTTTAATAAACCCTGGGCAGCTTTTAACCAATGGTTGCAATTTACAATCAACCCATTGTGATAATTTTTCATTAACCGACCCAATTCCAGCCACAATGGGGCGGAATGGAGGGGGCGTGGAGGTAGGGGGCTGCGTACCCCACTAATGCTTTTAAGGATGTTTGAATAAAGATCTGGAATTTTAACTGCAACAAGTCTGGTGCCGGAGTTCCTTCAATATTTGATTGCAGATTGTCCACGGAGTCTGTAGGGGCCGGGTTTTCCTCCCTCCCTGTCCGGGTCATCAGCTTCCTCGTGCTGCGCTGTGTGTGTGTCTCCTGGCTGCTGCGTCTAGCTTGGCTTCTGGGATTGTCTCACTCTCTCTCGGTTCTGCTGGTACCACTTGGCTAGGCAACTTGAGTCCTCTGTGCTGTGCTGACCCCGCCGTGTTGCTTTGCTCTGGTACTGTGGCTGTCTAGAGACTCCACTATTCCTGGATTCACTGTGCTGTGGGTGCCAGACACAGTGCCGGATCCGGTATTCGTTCTGTGCGCTCTTCTGGGGCGAGTGGTGATGGCATTCAAGTTCCCAGATGTGTTCCTCTGTCTTTCAGTGCTCCTTTCCTCAGACCTTCACTAGGTCTGGAATCTGTGAGCAGACTGCACAGGAGCTTAGCACGGCTCCTTTGACACTGCAGTCTCTCTCAGTTCTCCCAGGAACTGAAACTAACTCTGCTCTTCACAGCACTGCTCCGTGCTGCACTCAGCTACTTCCTGTGGACCTGGAGTATATAAGAGAGCAGGTTGTGCTCCCCCTCCTGGCCCAGAGGTGCTAGTGTAAGTCAGTGCGTTGTGGGGAGGGAACCCATGTGATGTTACTGTGGCACATTAACCCATGGGGTCCCACATTCCCCCTTAGTTAAATACAGTACTCCGGGACTGTGGAAAAACAAGTAAACAACAGTTAACACATTTTATATTTACATAGACTTAAAAGGAAAAAAGTACAAAAATCACTAAAGTTTCAAAAAAGAGTCCAATAAGTTCAAAAAGCAGTCTTTCCGGGGGTTTAGTCTATTGCCTCCGGGCTGATAAGTATATACAAGAGAGTTCTTACCACAACCAGTCCGTGGTATATATGGTCCATAAGTAAATAAGAGAAAAGTTCAAAGTTCATTCAGGATAGTCTCTGTAGGTACTGGGCTTTTTTTTTTAACGTTGCATTAACTATCTACACTTGTTCACTGAATTCAATTTATATTCAAACAAATATATTTACATTTCACAATTAATGACATTTTACTCTCTGTAACTAACTGGTAACTGACCTTGGGTACTACGCTCTGATCTGTGTAAAACGGGTATACTACTTGCACGTGGACTACTAGTGTTAGTGGGCATGTACCTACGTGTTGTGCTTGGTACTGTGACAGATGATGATCTGACTGCAGGACTGGCAAGTTCACTAGGACCAGGAATTTGTTCTTCCTCTTCAGATTCTACTTCCAGCTCTTCAAGTCTTGGGTCTTCTTCTGGTAACACGGGTTCTGGTAACACGGGTTCTGGTATTGGTTCCACCATTGAAGGGAATGCAATCATTGGTACTACAACTGCTCCGTGGTAATTTGGCCATGTTTTAGGGAAATCTCCTAGTACCGTGTGGAATACTCCATCTTGGACCTGTACGGGTTCTGTTACTTCAGGTGTCTTCAGGGTTTCAGGACACAATTTGAGTTGATCTCGAGATACGACTGCTGAAGTTCTTCCTTCATCTTTGCTTATTAGACAGGTTTTACCATTGTCTAGGTTAGATGGTAAGACTGTGTATGGGACTGTTTCCCACTGATTATTCAATTTGTTTGAGCGTCTCTTTCTCTTGAGAACTTGATCACCTTCTTGTAATGGCATTGCTTGAGCATGTTTGTTAAAGGTTTTCTCTTGTCTTGCTCTTGCTTGCTGTAGGTTTCTCTCTACACATTCTTGCACTTGTTGATACTGCTTCCGACGTTTGGTATCCCAATCTGTTTCTTCCACTTCTGTATCTGGTTTTACGATTCCCATTTCTAAATCAATTGGTAATTTACCGGGTCTTGCACGCATAAGGTATGCTGGAGTGCAGTTTGTAGAACTTACTGGAACATGGTTGTATAAGTCCACCAAATCAGGTAATTTATCTGGCCACTGTTTTTTTTCTGACTCTGGTAATGTCTTCAAAAGTTCAATTACAATATGATTCATCTTCTCGCATAAACCATTTGTTTGGGGATGGTACGTTGTTGTGTGGATCTTCTTAGAACCGTACATATTGCAGAACTCCTTGAATAGTTCTGATTCAAAAGCTGGACCTTGGTCTGCAAGGACTTGTTCTGGGTAACCATGCGGTCTACAGAAATGCGTCTGGAATGCTTTTGCTGCCGTCTTCGCTGTCAAGTCTTTGACTGGTACCACCACTAAGAAGCGTGAGTAATGGTTCACGATGGTTAAGGCATAGACATAGCCTGACTGGCTTGGTGACAACTTGACATGGTCTAACGCGACTAACTCAAGTGGCTGCTTGGTTATTATGGACTGGAGAGGAGCTTTCTGTGGATCTTTCCTTCTGAGGTTGCATGCGGCACATCTTCTACACCAAAGTTCAATGGATCTTTTCATGCCGACCCAATAGAATCTCTCTCTCAGGATTGCTTCTAACTTCTTCCATCCGAAATGACCTGCACCGTCGTGGTAGGCTTCCAAGACCATTCTGATGTCTTGCTTGGGCACGATTATCTGCCAGACCAGTTCATGTGTCTTGGTATTGGTGAACCTTCTGCAGAACTTCCCTTGATATAGGAACAACTTGCCTCTTTCTTTCCAGAGCTGTATAGTCTCAGCTGGGGCATTCTGATCAGGGTATGCACCTTGTTGCTTAAGCATTCTTTCACTAGCTTCACAGCTGGATCAGTATCTTGGGTGTCAACCCATCCGTGGTGTCTTAACGGGTTGAGATTTACTTTCTGCTCTCTTTGATAGATGCCGGGTTGATACTTTTCTTCCTTTGAACGATGAAAGGCCGGTAGTTCAATCTCTTCCAACTCTCCCGGTTCCTCTTCCACGTCTCTCAGGTGTGGCATCCGGGATAAGGCATCTGCGTTCCCGTTGCCCTGTATTTGATGACAAAGTTGTAGTTAGACAGCCGGGCTATCCATCGCTGCTCCAGAGCTCCTAATTTTGCTATCCGTGTAGATGGTGAATTCTGCAGCGTTCAGTCACAGCCCAAACTACTGCCAGTAGTTCTAACTTGAAGGAGCTGTAATTCTCGGGATTTCTTTCTGTAGGCCGGAGCTTCCTACTTGCAAAGGCAATAACTCTCTCTTTGCCTCCTTGCTTCTGCGACAACACTGCTCCCAGTCCAACATTGCTGGCATCCGTGTAAAGAATGAATGGCTGATGGTAATCAGGGTATGCCAGAATCTCTTCTCCGGTCAGTGCACATATCAGCTTGTTGAAGGAGTCTTCCTTCTGGTCACTCCACTGGAAAGGAGGATTATGGGTTGCTGACTTCCTTGACTGTCCTACCAGGATGTCTTGCAGGGGAGCTGCGAGCTTCGTGAATCCTCTGATAAATCTCCTATAATAGCATACCAGGCCCAGGAATTGCCTCACTTCTTTCACGTTCGTAGGTCTTGGCCAATCCCTTATCACGGTGACTTTATCAGGATCCGGTGCTACTCCCTTTGAACTCACGACATGCCCCAGGTACTGTACCTTTGGCTTGAGAAGGTGACACTTGGATGGATTGATCTTCATGCCATATTTGGACAAAGCTTCAAACACTTCTGCCAGGTGTTGTAGATGTTGCTCATACATCTTGGAGTAGACTATGACGTCGTCTAGGTACAGGAGGACAGTTTCAAAGTTCTTGTGTCCTAGTCAGCTCTCCATCAGGCGTTGGAAGGTCCCGAGTGCGTTGCAGAGTCCGAACGGCATACAATTCAACTCACAGAGGCCCATCGGCGTAGTAAACGCTGTCTTCTCCTTGTCGGCCTCGGCCACAGGAACCTGCCAGTACCCACTAGTCAGATCAAGGGTGGAAAAGTAGTTAGCAGATTTTAATGCAGCTAATGACTCCTCAACCCTAGGTAATGGGTATGCGTCCTTATGTGTGATGCGATTAATCTGCCGGTAATCAATGCACATTCTCATGGTCCCATCCTTCTTCTTAACTAACACTAGAGGTGCTGCCCAGGGGCTTCAACTGTCTCTTATTACCCCAGCAGATTTCATTTCTCTGAGCCTGTCTTTGGTGGTTTGATAGTGAGTTGGTGGTAAAGGTCTATACCTCTCTTTTATAGGCTGATGGTTACCTGTGGGTATAGTGTGCGCTACCCCTTTAATTTGCCAAAGTCTAACGGGTGTTTACTGAATATTTGCTCATATTCTTTCACTATCCAGTATACTTCATGCTTGTGATGGGGAGGTGTAGAACTGGTATCTATATGTAGCTTTTGGCACCAATCCTCCAGCTTCTCTCCTGAGCCATTGTCATCCGCCTGAATTGACGGGTTCAAGGGCTCGGTGGCTGTGATGTTATTGTTATCAACCGTGTACAACTTAGCCATGGTAGCATACTTTGGTAATGTGACCTCATCTTCTCCGCAGTTTAATAGGCATAATGGCACTCTTCCCCGGTATACCTCAACTACTCCTCTAGCTGGGAGTATGGTGGGTCTGCTGTCTGAGTACACGGGTTCTACCAGGGCTTGATAGTCTTGCCCTTTAATGCCTATTGCAGCTCTACACCAGACCAACATTTCAGTTTTGGGAGGTATCACAATGGGTATTGGACCACTTACTCGTACACTGCCGATCTCACCTCCAGAGATTTCTACCTGTTGCTTCAACAACAGGGCTTTGATCTCTTTGTGCAGAAGCCTCTGTTGTCCAGTTCCGGCAGTCTCGGCGATTTGCTGCAAAACACTTAACACTTCGGAAAAACATTTCTCAATTACATTCATTCCTAGCAGCATCACTGGCTCACGGTCTCGCCGGTTAACATCTATGATTATAACACCCTGGTTCTGCAATTCTACCTTCCCAACCTGAATACTCATTTCTCTAAACCCAAACTGTGGTATTAATTGTCCATTACTAGCCCATAAATCAAAATTAAAGTCATCTGGTGCACTAGTAATGTCTGAATCAGCCCAGTACCTTTTATAAAGAACATGTGGGATCGATGTGATTTGGGACCCGGTATTCAGCAAGGCACTAAAGGGAATGCCATCCAACATGATAGGGATCACCGGCTGTCCTCCCATGATTCTGTCAAACGAGGCTGAAGGACCTTGAGAGTTTAATCCTGGGGAGCGGCCCGCCTGCCCAGGGAATCGTCGTTTAAAGGACACTCTCGAGCAAGATGATCTGGTTTCTGGCAACGGCGGCAAATGGGCTGTCCATCTGGTTGATAGCAATCGCTGGGTCGTCCTCTTGCTGCTGGGTATCTTCTGGGCCTCATCCACGGGACATCCTCTCTGTTGATCGCCAATTTGATCTTGGGTGCAGGATTTGACTCTCGCAGCTCTTTGATGACTTTAGCCATAGAGATCACGGTGTCTGTCAGGGCATCTAGCTTTTGATGGAGGGCTGCATTAGAGATATATTCCCCGGTCTTAGCAGCAGTTGCTGACATTGCAGATGTCGCCGGCGTTGCTGGTGGCTGAGGTGCTGCTGCAGGGTCTGGTATAGATGTTAATTCCCGGGGCTCTTCGAGCTGCTGCAGGCGGATAGCTCTGTCCTTTAACTCAGCAAATGTCATGTTGGGGTTCTGCAGCAGTATCATGCTCAACTGTCCTCTGTGGGAAGGGGAATGGAGGCCCTCTATAAATTGATCAAGTAGCAGTTTATCAGCTCCCGGGGCTAAAGCAGGTTCTGCCAGCTTAAGGGCTTTGAGTGCTTCCTGCAGGTTGAAGGCAAAGTCTCTGGCACTCTGTTTAGGCTTCTGGTGGCATGCAAAGAACCTCATCTTAGCCCGGGTATCAGCAGTAGATTCAAAAGTTGCTTTCAGTCTTGCTACTAGATGCTCTACAGTGTCCTTGTCTGTGTCCAGCCAGGACGCAACCTCACACCGTTCATTGCTCGTTAATTGTCCCATTATCATTCCTACACGCTGGGCTTCAGTGAGGGGATACATCACATAATACTCTTTTATCTTTAGCATAAAGTCAGTTAGTGTATTAGGCTCACCGGAGTATTGGGGCAGCCACATCGCCCCTAGAGTATACGGCATCAGTAACGGCATTATTGGTGCTGTTCCTTGCGCCGCTGCACCGCCGGGCGCTATCGCTGGGTCCGGCGCTGCAGCTCCACCAACTGCTCCATCGCCGTCTTGTGCATCGGGCTGTGACATCTTGGGCCCCCTTAGTTAATATCCGCCCTCCGTCTTCCGCTTCCATCCGGATGTCTCTGGGAGGTTCCGCGGTGCAGCAGGGATCTTCTTCCCAGTCGTGTGTCGTCAGCACCAAGGGAGGAGGCTGGGTTTGCGCCAATGCAAGGTACCGCCCACTTTCTTTCCCGAGCGCCGCGCGCAGCAAAATGGCAGATTTTCAAAAATACAGTTCAGATGGCGCAGTTCAAAATCAGTTTTCACATCAATCACGGCACACCATACCCATTTTAACGGGCACGGTAGATCCTGTTCGTGATGCCAGGTTTGTCGAGCCCACTGGGATGAGGGTACTCGGTACCGGACCGTGTCTGCTTCGGGGGGAATGTCACGGGATCCTGGCCCGGACCGTCTCCCGGGCCTGGAATCTGTGAGCAGACTGCAGAGGAGCTTAGCACGGCTCCTTTGACACTTCAGTCACTCTCAGTTCTCCCAGGAACTGAAACTAACTCTGCTCTTCACAGCACTGCTCCGTGCTGCACTCAGCTACTTCCTGTGGACCTGGAGTATATAAGAGAGCAGGTTGTGCTCCCCCTCCTGGCCCAGAGGTGCTAGTGTAAGTCAGTGTGTTGTGGGGAGGGAACCCGTGTGATGTTACTGTGGCACATTAACCCATGGGGTGCCACACAAGTCAGCCATGTGTGCCAGACTGTTAAAAGGCAAGACTTCAGGGTCCTCACCAATAGCATGACTTTCCATGCTGGCCTCATCCTCCTCCTCCTCCTCCTCTCTCCTGTCCTCTGGCCATCCACGCTGAACCAACGGTCTGACGGTTGTGCATGTATTACCGTCAATTCCACATGAAAGTCACTCTATTTCTTCATCCTCCTCATCATAGTCCTCCAATGCACGTTGGGATGAGAGGAGGCTGGGCTGTGTGTAATCATCCAGTACGGTTTCTTGCTGCAACTCATCGTGCTCCGCCTGCAATGCATTGTCTTTGATTTTGAGCAGAGAGTGTTTTAGAAGACAGAGAAGCACTGGTGACACTAATGATGGCGTCATCGCCACTCACCATCTTGGTGGAGTCCTCAAAGTTTTGGAGGACCGTACATACAGTTGTGGCCAAACGTATTGACACCCCTGCAATTCTGTCAGATAATAGTTTCTTCTTGAAAATGATTGCAATCACAAATTCTTTGCTATTATTATCTTCATTTAATTTGTCTTCAATGAAAAAATACAAAAAGAATTGTCTCCAAACATAAAAAAGGGGGTGGACAAAAGTATTGACACTGTTAGAAAAATCATATGATGCTTCTCTAATTTGTGTAATTAACAGCACCTGTAACTTACCTGCGGCACCTAACAGGTGTTGGCAATAACTAAATCACACTTGCAGCCAGTTGACATGGATTAAAGTTGACTCAACCTCTGTCCTGTGTCCTTGTGTGTACCACATTGAGCATGGAGAAAAGAAAGAAGACCAAAGAACTGTCTGAGGACTTGAGAAACCAAATTGTGAGGAAGCATGAGCAATCTCAAGGCTACAAGTCCATCTCCAAAGACCTGAATGTTCCTGTGTCTACCGTGTGCAGTGTCATCAAGAAGTGTAAAGCCCATGGCACTGTGGCTGTTAAGGAGAGCCTTAAGATCAAAATACTTCATTAAGCTTAAGACATAAGGGCATGGGAGAAATGATATATAGAGTGTATTATTTTACATTGTATAAGTTGTGATTTAAACATGGCTGCCATTTCCTGCCACATCACACCATGTGCTGAGAGCAAGATGGAGTCCAAAGAAGACGGACCAATCACAGAATAACATACTCGATCAAGACCACACCCCTTGATGACCTCATGGATCCGCCCATGGACTAACCCACTGACCAATGAATACATCTGAGTAGGGCTGACCGAGCCCCTTATTGAACAAAATGTCCAGTCTATTGTAATAAACAGACACTTGGAGCTTGGGTCTGACCAAGGAAGAGTGTACATCTGACTCTATGTGTCTGGTGTCTACTACTTTTCAATGCCGGCGCTTGGTCTATATTGATTTGGTCAGGGGCAGGCAACTTATTAATATTATTATGTAATATTACCTTTACATGGCTAACCTCCCTAGATGTGGATGGAAAAGAAAAATTGACGAGAGATTTCAACGCAAGATTGGGTGGATGGTGGATAAAGGACCTCGACTAACATCCAAACAAGTTCAAGCTGCCCTGCAGTCCAAGGGTACAACAGTGTCAACCCGTACTATCCGTTGGCGTCTGAATGAAAAGGGACTGTATGGTAGGAGACCCAGGAAGACCCCACTTTTTACCCCGAGACATAAAGCCAGGCTGGAGTTTGCCAAAAACTTACCTGAGAAAGCCTAAAACATTTTGGAAGAATGTTCTCTGGTCAGATGAGACAAAAGTAGAGCTTTTTGGGCAAAGGTATCAACAAAAAAATAAAAAATGAGGAATTCAAAGAAAAGAACACGGTCCCTACAGTCAAACATGGCGGAGGTTCCCTGATGTTTTGGGGTTGCTTTGCTGCCTCTGGCACTGGACTGCTTGACCATGTGCATGGCATTATGACGATTGAAGAAGATTACCAACAAATTTTGCAGCATAATGTAGTGCCAAGTGTGAGAAAGCTGGGTCTCCCTCAGAGGTCATGGGTCTTCCAGCAGGACCATGACCCAAAACACACTTCAAAAAGCACTAGAAAATGGTTTGAGAGAAAGCACTGGAGACTTCTAAGGTGGCCAGCAATGCGTCCAGACCTGAATCCCGTAGAACACCTGTGGAGAGATCGAAAAATGGCAGTTTGGAGAAGGCACCCTACAAATATCAGGGACCTGGAGCAGTTTGCCAAAGAAGAATGATCTAAAATTCCAGCAGCGCATTGTAAGAGACTCATTGATGGTTACCGGAAGCGGTCGATCACAGTTATTTTGGCTAAAGGTTGTGCAACCAAGTATTAGGCTGAGGGTGCCAATACTTTTGTCCGGCCCATTTTTAGAGTTTTGTGTGAAATGATCAATGTTTTGCTTCATTCTCTTTTGTGTTTTTTAATTGAAGACAAATTTAATGAAGATAATAATATCAAAGAATTTGTGATTGCAATCATTTTCAGGAAGAAACTGAGTATTATCTGACAGAATTGCAGGGGTGTCAATACTTTGGCCACAACTATATGTCGGACAGCCATGTCCACTCCTGAGATCTTATGTGTGGAGTTTGAACCGTATGCTAACGGCCTAGTTGATGCTCACAAATCCTGACCAACATGTGCAGTGTGGAATTCCAACGCGTTGGGACTAGAGATGGGCGAATCCTTAATTACTCGGACTCGCTAGACTCTAACGAGTCTGAGTCCAGGACTCGCTACTCGTTGCGAGTCCAATGTTAATGAATGGGGAACGAGTATTGCAGCGATTCCTCTGCTGCCGGATCCTATAAGGGGTCTGGCAGCAGAGGAAAAACCTGCCATTCCCCATGTTATTCTTTTAAAGCCAGCGGCAAAAAGCCGCTGGCTTTTAACCCCTTCATGACCGAGCCTATTTTGACCCTAAAGACCAAGGCATTTTTTTCAATTCTGACCAGTGTCCCTTTATGAGGTTATAACTCGGGAACGCTTCATTGGATCCTAGCGATTCTGAGATTATTTTTTCGTGACATATTGGGCTTCATGCTAGTATTAAATTTAGGTCAATAATTTTTGCGTTTATTTGTGAAAAAATCAAAAATTTGGCAAAAATTTGGAAAATTTTGCAATTTTTAAATTTTTAATTTTTATTCTGCTAAACCAGATAGTTATGTGACAAAAATAGTTAATAAATAACATTTCCCACATGTCTACTATACATCAGCACAATTTTGGAAAAAAAAAAAATTTTGGTAGGACGTTATAAGGGTTCAAAGTTCATGAGTAATTTTTCATTTTTACAGCTAAACTTACAAAACCATTTTTTTAGTGACCACATCACATTTGAAGTCCCTTTGAGGGGTGTAAATGACAGACAACACCCAAAAGTGACACCATTCCAAAAACTGCACCCCTCAAGCTACTCAAAACTATATTCAGGAAGATTATTAACCCTTCAGGTGCTTCACAGGAACGAACATAAAGTTGAAGGAAAAAATGGACATTTTAATTTTTGTAACAAAAATGTTCTTTTAGCCTCAAATTTTTCATTTTCACATGGGGAACAGGATAAAATGCATCCTAAAATTTGTTGGGCAATTTCTCCTGAGTTCACCGATACCTTATGTGTGGTCATAAACCACTGTTTGGACGCATGGCAGGGCTCAGAAGGGAAGGAGCGCAATTTGAATTTTGGAGCCAATTTTCCGTTCAAAAAGTGAAATGGCGCTCCTTCACTTCTGAGCCCCGCCGTGCGCCCAAACAGTGGTTTATGACCACATATAAGGTATCGGTGTACTCAGGAGAAATTGGCCAACAAATTTTGGGATGTATTTTATTCCTTTGCCCATGTGAAACTGAAAAAATGTAGGCAAAAAGAAATTTTTTGTGAAAAAAAAAAGTGCTTTTTCATTTTTACAGATGAATTTCTGAAGCATCTCGGGGTTCAAAGTGCTCACTATGCATCTAGATACGTTCCTTATGGGGTCTAGTTTCCAAAATGGGGTCACTTGTGGGCGAGCTCCAATGTGGAGACACACAGGGACCCTCCAAACGCAACATGGTGTCCGCTAACAATTTGAATGAAAAATGAGCTCAAATTGTTAGCGGACACCATGTTGCGTTTGGAGAGCCCCTGTGCGTCTCCACATTGGAGCTCCCCCACAAGTGACCCCATTTTGGAAACTAGACCCTGTAAGGAACGTATCTAGATGCATAGTGAGCACTTTGAACCCCGAGATGCTTCAGAAATTCATCTGTAAAAATGAAAAAGCACTTTTTTTTCCACAAAAAAAATCTTTTTTCATTATTACGGATCAATTTGTGAAGCATCTGGGGGTTCAACATGCTCACTATGCATCTCTTTCATTATTACGGATCAATTTGACTAAGGGTGCTCTTATCAGTGCAAGGTCCAATGTTTGGGTGTTGTGCGTGTGTGTGTGTGTGTGATGTTGTGTATGTCATGCTGGTGTGGGCGAGTTGTGTAGGAAAGGTCAGTATGTCAATCCGGGGACGTGTGACGAATTTTGAAGCATTCATTCACACACAGTCCTGGTTTGTCTGGACACGTTTCACATTGGAAACGGGTCAGTCTTTTTGTCCCCCTTTTATGGCAGACCCGGCACCTTTTTCTTTCAGAGCTTGCGACCTCACGGGGAAAATGTTGCCCTGGTACCACACGGGAGACTAGTTCCAGGAGTGCTGGGGCGCGCTTCTTCTTCTTCTTCTCCTCCTCTTCTAAACATCAGGGCCTTGATCACCTTCTCTTGGAACTGGAGGAAGGTGTTGGTGGTCTGGCCTGCACATCGTGATAGCACGTATGCGTTATACATTGCCATCTGTATGATGTGCACGGCCAGCTTTTTATACCACACCTTCATCTTCCGCATGGCACTGTAGGGCTGGAGGACTTGATCAGAAAGATCAACTCCCCCCATGTACTTGTTGTACCCCAGGGCACAGTCCAGTTTGTAGACCTGTGCTGGGGTACCTCTAGCGGTGGTGGCCGTGGTGCCGGGACCATGAATTGTGGTCAAGAAAAAGACGTCCTTTTTGTCTTTGATTTTGACCACAAGCATGTTGCCGCTATATTGGGCTCGACTCTCACCCTTTGAGAGAGGCTGCTCAACTACCGTCAAAGGGAGACCCCTCTGGTTTCTGCGCACAGTACCGCAAGCGGCGGTAGTTCTGGCAGAGAGGGACTGAAATAGTGTGATACTTGTATAAAAGTTATCAACGTACAGATGGTAACCTTTATCAAGTAGTGGGTGGATCAGATCACACACTATTTTCCCACTCACCCCCAGAGCAGGTGGACACTCTGGGGGCTGGATCCTGGAATCCTTAGCTTCATACACTCTAAAGCTGTGAGTGTACCCTGAGGTACTCTCGCACAGCTTATAGATTTTGATTCCATACGTCGCCCTCTTGCTGGGCAGGTATTGCCGGAACTGCAGCCTCCCTTTGAAGTGGATGAGGGATTCATCCACACAAATTTCCCTTTTGGGAAAGTACACTTCAGCAAACTTGTTGCTTAAGTGTTCAATGACCGGCCGAATTTTGAACAGCCTATCAAAATTCGGGTCATCGCGGAGAAGGCTGTCCGCGTTGTCCCTGAAATGTAAAAACTTGTGAATGGCCTCAAATCTGTTTCGGGCCATCACTGCACCGACCACTGGAGTGTGATAGAAAATATCTTTACTCCAGTATTGGCGGATTTCAGGTTTCTTCACAATCCCCATGTGAAGTACCAGTCCCCAATATTTCAACATCTCTACTGAGTCCACGGGACTCCAAGAAGAAAATGTTGAATTTGGGTTTTGGGCCAGGAATTGTTGGGCGTACAGGTTCGTCTGCTCCACCATGAGACTCACAATGGCCTCAGAGAAATAGATTTTGAAAAAGTCTATTTCCCTGAGGTTTGCCGTCTCAAACTGGATTCCTGATTGGGGAAGGAAATCAGGAATCCGTGGAGTAAAGGTTTTAGGGACGGGGGTCCACATGGGGGCACTAGTGCTAGGCTGGGCATGACAGTGGGCTGTGGGTCTTCCTCCATGGCCTCCGGCTCCTCTTCTCCAGGCTCTGGCTCCTCTTAAACGGCCTCCGGCTCTTCTCCCCTGGCTTCTGGACGATGTCTTGTCCTCCGCAGTCTTCTTGGTGGCGAGTCGGTGTCACTGGAGGAGGAAGAATGCGAGGAATAGAGGAACGTGGGGTCCTCTCCCTCACTATCAGCTTCGGAGGCAACAATAGCATATGCCTCCTCAGCTGAGTACGCCCTTTCTGGCCGTGATGACTGGGACGAGCGGGATGGGCGGGACATTTTGTATGTGCTGTGTACGTGTAAAAAAAAAAATTCTAAAAAAAACTTTATTATAGTGTGAGTGTACGTGTGTGAGTGTGTGTTTGGTGCAACTTTATACTGCAGTCACGTGTGGAGGGCGCTCAGGCACACGGGGCACGGAGGGCGCTCAGGCACACGGGGCACGCTCAGGCGAACGGGGCGCGCTCAGGCGCACGGGGCACTGGGGTGGCCGCTCAATTACACGGGGCACTGGGGTGGCCGCTCAGGCACCCGGGGCACTGGGGTGGCTGCTCAGGCACACGGGGCACGGAGGGCACTCAGGCACACGGGGCACGGAGGGCGCTCAGGCACACGGGGCACTGAGGTGGCCGCTCAGGCACACGGGGCACGGAGGGCGCTCAGGAGCACAGAGGGCGCTCAGGCGCACGGGGCACTGGGGTGGCCGCTCAGGCACACGGGGCACTGGAGTGGCTGCTCAGGCATACGGGGCACGGAGGGCGCTCAGGCACACGGCGCGCTCAGGCACACGGGGCACTGGGGTGGGGTCGCTCAGGAGCACGAGGCGCGCTCAGGAGCACGGGGCACGCTCAGGAGCACGGGGTACGCTCAGGAGCACGGGGCGCGCTCAGGCACATGGGGCGTGCTCAGGCACACGGGGCACTGGGGTGGGCGCGCTCAGGCACACGGAGGGCGCTCAGGAGCATAGGGTGCGCTCAGGAGCACAGGGCACGGAGGGCGCTCAGGCACACGGAGCACGGAGGGTGCTCAGGCACACGGAGCACGGAGGGCGCTCAGGCACACGGGGCGCGCTCGGGCACACGGGGCGCGCTCGGGCACACGGGGCGCGCTCGGGCACACGGGGCGCGCTCGGGCACACGGGGCGCGCTCGGGCACACGGGGCACTGGGGTGGGGGCACTCAGGCACACGGAGGGCACTCAGGAGCACTGGGCACGGAGGGCACTCAGGCACACGGAGCACAGAGGGTGCTCAGGCACACGGGGCGCGCTCAGGCACACGGGGCACTGGGGTGGGGGCGCTCAGGCACACGGAGGGCGCTCAGGAGCACGGAGGGCGCTCAGGCACACGGGGCACGCTCAGGCACATGGGGCACGGAGGGAGCTCAGGCGCACGGGGCGAGCTCAGGCGCACAGGGCACGGAGAGCGCATGGGGCACAGGAGAGGGCAGTCAGCAGTAGCACCAGCAGGGTGGGGGGTTTCACTGGGGGGTGGGGGTGATCACTGAGTGGGGGGGAGGGTGATCACTGGGTGGGGGGGTGATCACTGGGTGGGGGGGTGGTGGTGATCACTGAGTGGGGGGTGATCACTGGGGGGGGGGTGGTGATCACTGAGTGGGGGGTGATCACTGGGTGGCGGGGTGGTGGTGATCACTGAGTGGGGGGTGATCACTGGGTGGGGGGGTGGTGGTGATCACTGGGTGGGGGGGTGATCACTGGGTGGGGGGGTGGTGGTGATCACTGGGTGGGGGGGTGATCACTGGGTGGGGGGGTGATCACTGGGTGGGGGGGTGTCTGATCACAGACAGGGGAGGTTTGTGATCACAGGCGCAGGGGGATTTACAGCAGTGACGCTGCCCACCTGCTGCCTGCAATCAAGGAACCTAACACTGGCTGGCAGAAGGAAGGAAGCAGCCGGAGGATGCGGAGATGGGGCAGTGGGACAAGGAGCGGGAGGGAGCGGAGGTCGGGGTGGGGGGTATTGGGATGAAATTGGACTGGGGTGGAAGGGGGAGGTCGGGGGGGGGGGGGGGAAAGCGAGGTGGGGGCTGGAACCGGACGGGGGGAGGAGAAGGATAGGGGAGAGAGAGCAGGGACTACAAAGGAGAAAAATAAACAGTTACCGGGGTGATCGACGGCGGCAGCGGTGATGGATCGGGCGGCGGTGGTAGATGGGGTGGCGGCGGATCAGGATCGGTCGGATCAGGATCGGGCAGCGGCAGCGGGACCACGCTCCTCAGCTTCCACGGACGGGATGAAGCTGGGGAGCATGGTCAGCCATTGTAAACAACCCCCGCCACATCTGATTGGAGGGCTAGGGTGAGGGGGAATAGGGGGGGGGGTTGCACCGGCCCGGCCTGTTACTTACCGCAGCCTCCGCCGTCGCCGGCTGCAGCCTCGCTCCCCGTATCTCTGCTGCTCTTTCCGGAGATTACCGAACACTGACAGAAGCAGTGAATAAATTAACTTCCGTCACCGCTCGGGAATCTCCGCAGCAGAGCGAGTCTGGCTGACAGCAGGGTTCAGCTCAGGTCATAATGACCTGAGCTGAACCCTGACTGTTTAGTCAGTTCTCAGCTCTGCTACATCCCTGTCTGTCTAAGCACAGACAGGGATGTAGCACAGGTGAGATTGCGTTTTGGACTACGTCGGACGGAAGAGGATTTTTTAAATAAAGATGGAGTCCCTAATGTCTTTTTTGTTTTATTTTTAATAAAAAAAATTTCTCTGTGTTGTGTTTTTTTTCTATTGATTACTTGAAATTCATGGCGGTCATGTCTAATATTGGCGTGACCGCCATACATTTCGGGCTTAGGGCCAGCTGATAATACAAATCTGGCCCTAACCCCTTTAATACCCAGTGAGCCACCGCACCAGGGCCACTGGAAGAGCGGGGTTCAGCGCCAGAGGATGGCGCTTCAATGAACGCGCCATCCTCTGGGGTGGCTGCGGGCTGCATTTTGCAGCGGGGGGTGCCCAGAAAGCTTGGGCCTCCCTGCGCTGCGGATTCCAGCCCCCAGCTGCTTAGCTGTACCTGGCTAGACATAGAAATTGCGCGGAACCCCACGCATTTTTTTTATTATTTCATGAAATTCATGAAATAATAAAAAAAAGGGTTCCCCTATATTCTTGTGTCCGGCCAGGTACAAATAGGCACCTGGGGGTTGGGGGCAGCCCGTCGCTGCCTGCTGGATCCAGCTGGTTCCAGAAATACGGCGAAGCCCACGTCAAATAGTGGCAGCTGGGGACCGAGTAACGTGGGACAGCTGCCGCCATCAGGTTGCGGAATGCTTCTGTCTCCACGAGCCTAAAAGGCAACATTTCCAGCGCAAGCAGTCGCGAAATGTGTGCATTTAGAACTGTGGCATGTGGGGCGTTGGCAGCGTATTTGCGCCTGCGTTCCAAAGATTGGTGTATGGTAGGGATGGGCGAATTCCTCGCTACTATTCGGGACTCGCCCGAATAGTAGCGGACTCTGGGGACTCGCTACTCGCCGAGTTTCCATAGGAATTACTCGGGAGTAGCGAGTCCCTGTACTTTTGCAGTGTATCTATACAGATACATTAACTTTTAGGGTACTTTTGTAGTGTAAGGGGTTAAAAACAATAAACATTAATACTCACCTCCTGTACTCCTGGACCGGGACCGGGACCGAAGACCTCTGGCTGCTACAGGACCTCCGAGACCACTGGGAGAAGATGGGGAAAAGGACCTTGCAGTTCAGCCAATCAGCATTCGGCTAGCGGTCACATGGGTTTGTCATGTGACCGCAGTGCAGCCGCGTCACAACCCATGTGACCGCTAGCCGAATGCTGATTGGCTGAACTGCAAGGTCTTTTTCTGTATCTGTATAGATACACTGCAAAAGTACAGGTTACTACTTGGACTCGCTGGACTCACAACGAGTACCGAGTCTCGGACCCGGACTCGTTAGAGTCCAGCGAGTCCGAGTATTTCAGGATTCGCCCATCCCTAGTGTATGGATAACTGAACGCTGCGCTGGGACAAGGACATGGTTGATGATGGTGCTATTTCTGCTTGTGCAACTACAGGTGAAGGACAGGAGGCATCTTCGCATGCAGTATGGACAGGGGATTGACTTGCAGGCACAACAGTGGAAGACGCAGTGGTGCCACTGCTCCTGGACTCTGCTGTACATCCCACAAAGTCGGGTGCTTTGCTGACATGTGCCTGATCATGCTGCTGGTGGTCAGGCTGCTAGTTTTGCTACCCCTGCTGATGCTGGCATGGCAGGTGTTGCAAATGGCCTTTTTGGAATTATCTGTAGACAGCTTAAAAAACAGCCAGACTCGGGAAGACCTAACAGTTGTACTGGCAACTCCTGTCCGGTTGTTGTTCCGGGGAACGGTTGCCTGCCTTCTGACTGCGGACACCACCCTGCTTCTTCCGGCCTGTTATGATGCTATGCCTAACTTCCCCTGTGCACTGCTGTCCTCACTCTGCATGTCCTCCTGCCAGGTTGGGTCAGTTACTGGATCATCCTCCACGTCGTCTTCCTCTTACGCACCCTGGTCCTCCTTCTGACTTTCTGGCAATTGTGTCTCATCATCGTCCACCTCTTGTTGAAACATGTTCCCACCGTTGACTTCGTGAGACTGTGGCTGCTCAAATATTTGGACATCGGTACATACGATCTCCTCATGACCCACTTCAGCTGGAGCTGGCTAGAGGGCAGAATCTACGAATGGATAAGTGAACAGCTCTTCAGGGTGTCCAAGTGTGGGATCAGTTATGGCCGGGTCTGGGCACTCAGCATGGTGGGAGGAAGAAGGATCAGGGTGTGGAATGTGCAGTCCAGTCTCACGGCTACTGACACTTGACCGTGTTGAAGACAGGGTATTTGTGGTGGTGCCAAACTGACTGGAAGCATTATCCGCTATCCAACTAACAACCTGTTGACACTTGTCTTGGTTTAATAGTGGTGTACTGCTGCGGTCCCCTAGAAATTGGGACAGAAAGGTCGAGCGAGATTATGTGGGCGTTTGTCGTGGCGCAATTCGAGCTTGCACACGGCCTCGGCCTCTGCCTGCACCACCATCACGTCCAGTTCCTTGTCCCTTGCCACCGGCCTTGCGCATTTTCAATGTTGTGCTGCCTGTATACAGGTAAATGAAGGCGTCCAAAAGATGTTTTTTAGCTGCACACTGAGATTACAGATTACAGCCATTTAATCCCGGAAGCTGGAACGGTCAGACACAAACGTTGACGCGTATACCGTGTTTTGGCGTATACTACTTGGAGCTTCAAGCCACTCCTGCCGCACTAAGATGCAAAATGAATGCAGACAAGAGTTGGTTTTTAGCTGGACACTGAGATTACAGATTAGAGGTTAAATCCCAGCAAGTGGACCAGTCAGACACAAATGCTGATGAGAATAGAGTGTTTTGGCGTATACTAATTTCCGCTACAACCCACTCCTGCCTATAGAGAGCTAAATTAATCCCTAAAAGCACTGTTTTGGGATGGATGAAATTTCCAGCGTGTCCACTAGCCCCAGATGCGATGCAGGCTGGTATACTGGCACAACGAAGTTTGCTATATACCCTGCCTCCCTGTATACAGCTCTATTAGACCTCAGAAGGACTGTTGTTAGACTGGCAACCCTGTGCCTACACTAGCTGAAAGGCCACAAATCTGTCCCTCAATCAGCAGTAGCTCTCCCTACACTGACTGTCTGTGGAGCAGAGTGACAAGCACAGCGCGGTCAGGCCTTATAAAGACCTGATGACGTTGTGCGGACAGCCAATCACTGTAATGCCACAACCAACATGGCTGTGGCTTTACAGTGTCTGTCAGCCAATCCCTGCATGCGGGCTGGCTCTGTAAAGAGCGCCAACATGCAGGGAGGTGGACCTCGAGCATAGCAAGAGTATCGCGAGATTACTCGGTACTCACTGAGTACCCCGAGTACCGAGATATTCGTGCGAGTACCGAGTAGTGACAATCATACTCACTCATCCCTATTTCTTACATTTTAATGGCTTAAATGATAAGATGGAGAATATTTGATATAGATAAACAAAGATCCCTCCAGAAACCTCTGAGAAATATCCAACTGAGTGAATTCAATATTAGATCTTCCCCTAGTGGCGGAGATTTAGAGTATGCGGCACTAGTAAATGCAGAGAAACGCCGTATATTCAACGCAATGAGAAATCAGATAACAATGATGGTATCTGGAACATAGGAAAGAAAGAATGATGACAAAACAACGCCAGATAGAAATGCCACAATGAGACTGTCCATGACTAAGGAACAACTATAAGAAAAACACATAGGTTCAAATCCTCGCAGAGGTTCATTATAATAAATGAAGAAATTTGTAATTGTTATTAGGAATAGATATTGGATAAAGAGAAACAAAAAATAGATTTCATATAATTTTATTTAAATGCTTATTCTTCACTAATTTTAATCAACATATTTTTAATACATCCATTTAGTGATTATATATATACTTTGTAACTACTTTCTTCAGGCATAACTATACATTTGGAATAGAATTTATTCAAAAATGGGGAGAACAATGCAAACTATTTGTACTAAAACTATGATGATACAAATAATACAAGTAACAATGGCAGAATTTTAAGATGAAACACCTAAAACCATATAACAAAAAGAAAAAACAAAAAAAAAAAATAAGCCAGCTCTGAATGCAAAGATCTAATTAACCCTTAGGATGGATCCATCTAATTAATTAACAGGGAAACCCCAGTAAGGTTCTCTGTTGATCTATATAAAGGCTGGGATCGCTGGGACATCGCTATCTGATCACTGGTGAGCTATCAAACAGGCAGACTCACCAGCGATCAGGACCAGTGACAATGCTTGTAACCATGGTAAACAGTGGGTAACTAAGCAGAGCGCTGCGCTTAGTTACCCGCTGTTTACCCTGGTTACCTGCTCCCAGCGCTTGCTGTGCGGCGCTTGGAGCTTGTTCATCATTGGTCTCCCACTGTCATACACACCAATGCAGGCTGCCCAGCGGGAGACCAATATTAAATTTATGGTCCTGGCCATTCTTGCATGATCAACAATCAACGAACTTACCGCTGAGCGTTGATACGTGTCATACGTAACAATGTCGTTTTGACATCGCTGCAACGTCACAAAACCAGTGATATTGCAACAATATCGTTCATGACATCGTAGTATGTGACGGGGCTTTTAGGCTGATGGCACACTGTCATGCATCAAACACGAAGCGTGTTTGATGCTCAACAGTGATCCGAGTGTAGGGCATGTTTGGTGAGTGTGAGTTTGGTGTGAGTGTGGTGCATGCGGGTGACTGTCCATGGCTGGATGCATGTGAGTGTGCTGTGAGTGTGCTGCATGAGTGTGTGTGTGGTGCGTGTCAGTGTGATGCGGTCCTGATGCAAACTTCAGGACCTTGGACAGTATTTACCAGTGAGTTTAAACTCTGCGGCTGTTAAAGCTGCGAAGTTTGACTTTGCCAGTTTCCCGGTACAGTAACCAATCATCTTTCACTGCTGTAACAGCAGCGGTGAAAGATGATTTTTAAAAACCCAGCTGCTGTGGTCATTTTGTAATTCCCGGGATTTAGCTGTATATTAACCCCATCTGCAGCCTCTGTGCAGCATGTCAGCTAATAAGCCGGTTTATGCAGGGTTAACCCAATGTTTGTGTGGTGCCAGATTGTGTCCAAGGAGTGTCCACACTCCCTGGACACATGCTGACATCACACCCTGGGTCTGCTTGGGTTAATAGATGCTTTAACTAAAAGCCGGCAATTCTCGGTAATCAGTAATTTACTGTGTCGCCCGACTCCTGAACTCAGGAGCTGTCCCTGGTACTGTACGCTAATAGTCTACATTGACAGCCGCTGTGCTCCTGAATATAGGAGCTGTCCCTGGTATTGTACGCTAATAGCGTACATTGACAGCCGCTGTCCTTGGTGCTGAAGTCTTTAACATCAGCACCATGCCCAGCGTACATACAAACTATGGTGCACTAGGCATGGTGCTGATGTTAAGACTTTAACACCAAGGACAGCGGCTGTCAGTGCACGCTATTAGCTTACAGTAGCAGGGACAGTTTCTGAGTTCAGGAACCGGGGGGCACTTACAATAGATTACATATTACCGATAATTGCCGGCTTTTACTTACAGCATCTATTAACCCTGCTGACCCAGTGTGTGATGTCAGCATGTGTCCAGGGAGTGTCCATGGGAATTATAAAATGACCACAGCAGCTGGGTTTTTAATAATCATCTGTCACAGCAGTGAAAGATGATTTACTGTACCGGGAAACTGGCAAATTCAAACTCTGCAGTTTTGACAGGCACGGAGTTTGATGCCATTTTTTTTATTCTTCAGTAACTTTTTATTGAAAAATGTTCAACATACAATGGTAAATATACCAACAAATCAACATCATAACTGCTTATTAGGGGAAGTAAGGTGGGGGGGGGGGGGGGAGAGGGAGAAAGAGGTCGGGGGGGGGGAATTTTGGTGATTCCATTTTACAGTTACTTACAATGTTGACCCCGTAATTCCCTGTAGATCTTCACACTGTCCACAAAGAGGTATAGTGAGCTGTGCCTGACAACAAAGCTCTAAATAGGCGTACAATTGCTTAGTAGGTCAGTTAGGAAGTGTTCGGGATTGCTAGTGGATGAAAAGCCTGAATTTGCCAAGAGTCTATTGTCCGTTTTTTTGATTGCGAGTCCAATGCCAGATAGTACTCATGATGGAAAATTGAGTTCATTTTTTCAATACACTCAGACAATAAGGGGGAAGGGGAGAAATGTGTCTTCTACGTGGTGGCAAGGCTCAGTCTGGCCGCAGTCAGTACACATGAAACTGTCCTATGAAATATCGGGGGGCAGCAGGCCATGCCTATGTTGAGGATTGCCAGTTGCGGGGATAAAGACACATTTATGCCCATAATCGTCCTCAGTAGGCTCAACACCAGGAGCCAGAAAGGGGAGATCTCTGGGCAGGTCCACCACATGTGGGGCAATGTCCCTTTCTCTTCACATTGCCTCCAGCACAGAGAAGAGAGAGCTACATTAAATTTAGATAAATGAGAGGGTGGAATGTACCACCTCAAATGAATCTTCTTGAGATTCTCAAGGTGATTTATGCATCTAGTTGCATTATGTGCTACTTTTATGCCACTTTAACAATCCTCTG